>JAZAQC010000015.1:0-1200000 GCA_036289425.1 Rhopalosiphum nymphaeae
AACACTACCTATTAAATATTAATATTTAATAAATTAAGTACTTTGTACATTTATATTATAAGTAATTACTTTACATTGATTAATAGTAAATATAAAATGAATACCATAAATGACATAAATTATAGTGAGTCAGTTGGACTTGTGATTTTTAGATAGCACTGTCTTATTGTAGTTCTATTTACATTGTGGTACTGTTCTCTACTTGACAATTCATTGTGTAACTAGCACAGTTGTAAATATACTACTATAGTAACCAGTTTGATATTATTTTAAATAGTGGTAGCAACTATTAATATCTGTAAAATATAGTACCTAACCACATTGGGACATAGTTAAGCCAGGTTCACTCTAAGCAATTTTGATCAAGTTTTTTTTTCAAAGGAACAGAACAAAAAATGTAGTATCAATTAACATTATATCATATAAAAAAAAAAATTATGGTGTGCTCAGCATCCGTTTATATGGTGCTTATGATGATATGTTGACACAAATTTTGTAAGCCTATTAACACTTAAAAAAAAGAGTTTATATCCACTGAACAGAAATCTTTAAACTAAATTCAAACATAAAATGAAGTCAATTTTTTTTATGATATTATTTTCTTTTAATATTTCATTATGCATGTGTTATATATTGTTATTATTGAAAATTTTACTATTTTTATAATCAATTTCAGTATTTAATAAAAAATGTTTGTATTTTTACATGATTGGCTATATTATATCTTTGTATCCTTCGATTAACAATATTTAATAAAAGGTTGTAGTATAAATCAATAAAAGTAAATTTCATCAACATGTAATTTTAATTATTATTCTGTAAGTAATATGTTATATATTATACATATATACTTTACTTTTATATTTATTATATATATATTTTTAATTAGATTAACTGAGAATATATGTAGGATCCTTTGTTAATTCCATTATTTTTAATAATTTCTTATATTCCCCATTACAAGGTTCTTATGTAAATGACTGAATACTAGTTATTCTATTTAATTCTTTAAAATCAAAAAGTTAGACTATTTTTTTATTAGTACTCATAATAAAACCACATGTCTGAATATATGAACAAATTATGACAATTCTTGTTACAGGGAATGTAGACATTTCAATTTTGAAGGTTTTTATTAGCATAATTCCTCGAAAGTTCTATGACTACGTACTAAGCTATCATTATTCTGTGAATAGTAAAGTATTATTGAGGTTTGTGATATTTTTCGAAGTTTACTGACTTCCTTGAACACCTGACTCAGAAATTAAGTGCCACAGTCATTTACTAAAGAGTGTGATTGTCCGTGTAAACTAATGAACTAAGTGACAAAATGCTGATGGACGGTATTGACTTCTTCATTCTTCGTAGCAGAAGCCCAAGAAATTTGAGAAGTCATCAATTAACGTTAGCATGTAACCATTTCCGACATACGACTTGGATAAAGGCCCTACAATGTCCATATAGATTTTCTCAAAAAGTCACCGATTATATTAAGGTTTTGTGCGAATAGATATGGTCTATAGTCTTTACTTTATTTTCCCATACTATACTGGTGAGCTTTTTCTCAGTTGTTTTGTAGTTAATTTCTGACTTATTTGAGGTATGAAAAGGGAATGCAATCGGCAAATCTTTTCCTAACAGTCCTTGTGACACACGCACCCAATTACTACGCAGTCCCTTGCATCATAAGTCAGGTTAAAAAGTTTTGAGAAGTCTAGATACTGTAATATAGAAGCCTGTTTTAGAAAATCCTTAAGTTTCTCAAGTAATTGTTAGCAATGATCTCTTCACCTATATACCACGTCTTTCTTTAATAATAGAGAATAGTCATACAAAACTTACCTTCTTTTCGGAGAAACTCGCACTTTAGCGGTTGAAGTTTGGATTGTATTGACAGAAGTTTTAAGAAGATCTTTGTGATTTCCTGTAAGTGAATAGACATTTTGTGTACACCAACATCACATGTCTCATTTATTAAGATCAAAATTAATTTCCCTCCATTTTGCTGAATTTCCATTTTCATTTTGTTCAAAGTAGAAGTAAAAATATCATCAATATAACCTTTTCTTAATGGTGCTTCCATTAGAATACATTAACCACTTTACTTCTCTAAAAATGTTTGAAATACATTATTAGAATATTTATTTAATGGAATGTTTGTAGACACTATTGTTTGACATTAATTCATATTAAAATTTGATTTCGCTGAATTTTGATTGGTTAAAAGTTGTTGGACTTTTCTCTATGCTTGATTTTACGTTTAATATGCTTTTGGTAAACATCCATTTTAATGTTCTGTGATAAATTTAACTTTTTATCGAATTTAATTTTAATCTCATGCATTTTACAATACAAAATATTACTATCTGTTAAAAAATTGTCTGACGCATATTTAAATACGTGTTTTTTTAACTTATCTTTTACCATTATGAAAAAAAAAAATAATACGAACGACGACAAACACAATAGTGCAATGATGTGACTGAAAATCAAATTATATTTCTTAGACCAGTCGTATGAGAAGAGAGTTCTACTCGCTTTTGGTCACACATGATTATAATATGTTATATTATTTCACAGCTACATACATTTATACATATATATAATATATCTAATTTATTACTCATTATACTCATTAGTTCTTAACACTCCTACCCTTAAATAGGTAGAATGGACATGGAGGCTTAATAGTCCACATTTTTGACTATATGAATTTAAATTGATTACATTCGTTCAAATATTTTCCAAAATCTCAGTTTTTGCAAGATCTGGTATATACAATTTTGTAATGTTTTTTTTTATTTTGAATACAATAAAAATACTTAAATTAATGAGAAAAATTGTAGTTATATAAAATATTACTATATGTACATTGATCATTATAAAAATTGAAGGTTCTGAGGATAGTTTTTCTAAAGTATTCAATTCTTGTAAGTTATATGTGAAATCGAATAAATCTTTTATTATCTGTACATTAATAATATTTTGAGGTGTAAGTGAATTTAACAATTTCGTAAAAGATTATTTAACATCAAATTTAGGATTTTCGGGAATTAAATCACCATTTTTATTTGTTTTCATATGGTTGAAGAATAGTAACAATATTTTTTCAGTTTGTATGTTACATGCTGTTGTAATAATCAATTGACTTTTATCATAAATTTCAAAAGTAAATATTCTTATGGGATTTTTACAGAATGTTGTTATGATCTCAGATCGTCTATAAAATAATCAAGAGCTTGAGTTTTGAGGGATTTGATTTTACAATTGTCAGTGATGTCCTATGGTTTTGATATAAGTAATATTTTACATGAGTCTGTCTTAGATTTATGATGAACTGGTTGATTATGTTTATTACGTGTATGATTGTACCTATTTGTATATTTCCCATGGTTTATTTGTCAAAAAAAAAAACGTTTTTGTGTCATAATTTATTGCTGTAGTTTCCATGTTAGGTCATCAAGGCTTTGGTTATGGTATTTTACAGGAAACGGAATAACACTATAGGCATTTAAATCAATGATTTGCATTAGTGGAATTTTTGCTACAAAAATAAGGTATTGATCTTTATGAAAAATTGTCAATTAGAAGTAGATTCTGTTTTAATTTCGAGTGGAAGAATTGTTTTTACTGGCATATTTGTTTTATTTCCACAAAATTCAGTTAACCAATGCCGAGTGTGTAATATTACTAGTGTGTGCTTTTCTATATAGAGCTGAATTTACTATTTTTAAATGATTTTGGGTTTCATAAGCATACTGGTTTAATGGAACTCCGAAGAAAAGAGTATGTTTTAACAGTATAGTTCTGATCTTAATTTGGTCTATATTTTATGCGTTTCTCTTTATTTGTTCACTTAACAACTGAATTTTCTGTTCTAATTTCTGCTGATTTATTAATAACTGTTTTAATGTGTTATTATGCTAATTGGTTACTAATTCCATAGTTTGAGTTTGCTCAGGTCAGGAATTTATTCAATTTATCTCTTCATTTTTTTCGCTAGTTAAGTTATTTTATTGAAAATAAATCTAAAATCAATATTTTTTAGGACTACTCTATAGTACAGTCTGGCCATTTATTATTGGCTAGTCGGGCGTTTCTAATTACACGATGATTTCTATTTTTAAACTGATAATTTTTTCCTATGGTTGATAAAATATTTTGATGATTTTGATAAATTTTGTGAAGGTACAAAATAGTTGCTTGCACAAACTGTTGACTACTATTTGTATTTTCTGTTTTATTAGTTTCCATACTTCAATTTTACTTAAGAATTTGCAATATAGTCCTTCCGTATTATTAAAATGTCTAATCTTGCATGACTACATCTGTGGGCGGAAGATTCTAGAATTTCGTTTTTTTTTAAATGTAAAAGTATTGAAGTGACAAACAGGTATTTATTAATATCATTAACTTGTTCATTTTTAATTTTCTTTAAAACAGTTATGTACAATTATTAGTATAATTCATAAAATGGTTTTAGTAAGTTTGGATGAATCTTTTGCCTCTTTTTCTTTCTTTTTATTGTTACGTTTTTACTGGTAGAACTAACTTCCAAAACTTCAAAAAACCTAACCATTTAGAAGCTCATTTATTGTTTGAGGTTTTTCTTCTAGTAAAACTTTTTATTCCACTTTTAAGTTTCGGTGGTTAGAATTTTTGTCATATTGTGATTTTAATTTATGTTTAGCTCTTATGCATTTTATAAGAGCTAAACATAGCTATTGCATGTGACTCTTGTAATTACTTCTTGATTTCGAACTGATAATTGTATTGAGCTTATGGTACTTTTAGTAGAGATAAGGGAATTTCCGTATATCAATTGGTAAAATTGAAATTTAGTAGCTGAATGTATTGTGGAATTATGACAAAACATTGTATACCATTACTTTAGGGGTGAACGGAGTTGTTGAAGTTTGTTTAGTCTTAAGGAGATTTCATACTTGAAAATTATTAAGAAATACTGCAATCGACTACAAGGTTCTACGGAGATCATGCAAGCTTACGAACTGTCAAAAAATAATGAACCATTGTATCTGCTCCAGGGTTTTCCATAGGAGCTGTCTGAGCGAATTTTATTAAATCATCTTTTAGTGTCAAAATAAAGGGATTCCTTTTATAGATTCTTGATGAGAGTTCTATTACATTCATAAATTTCTTTTCGAAGGCTTTGTTAGAGGTTGTAGTCCTTCAATGCATTATTCACTATTTTATTTTTTTAATATAATATATATTTTAATAAAAAAAAGAAAAAAAATCTTCAAAAGTAAACCGATATACATCAAATTTTTTGAACTCAACATCCTTCTTTAATAATGAGCTGAAGAGCTTAATTTAAGATTACTAAATTTTCTCTTAATCTGGTATAAATCTTTTGTGGTACACTGACAAACAAAAAAAGGATTTGATTTCTTTAGTATTCTTTGGGATTGGGTAATCGAATACACATTTAAGTTTTTGAGTCAGGTCGTCCTAGGCAGTTTACTTCTTTCCTCATAAATGTACATTTCAAGGGTTGAATTGTCTTAATCTTTTAAATACGTCCTGAAGATTTTTTGAAAGATCTAGAATATCTCGTGAATATATTATGATATCGTCTAAATATACGAATGTTTTTAATTTAAAATGGACATATTGGAATTTAACTTTATCATTTTCTAGTTGAAAATGTGATCTTTTCCCTATGGTCTGAGTGCATTTTATTTGATGGTAACCTGACGCCAAGTCTTAAGTTGTACAATATCTTGATCTTCCTAATTAATCTAATACTATGCTATATTCAGGAATGGTTACGCGTCTCCACTAGATATGTTGTTGAATTTCCGAAAATCTACACATAACCGATATTAGACCACAGTCTCGATCCGAAAACTAGCCATGGCGTATTCTAGACTCTTTGGCTCGTGATAAATCGCTTCAGTATTGGTTAATTTATCTCCTTCTAAATGAAAAATATTTGCATACTACTCATAGATAAAGATGAGAGACGCATGCTCTTCAGTATTTAAATGTTCGGTCTGCAACAAAATTGTTATTGAAATAATTGCTATTAAAACTCGGTTTATTAAAATTATTATAACCATTTGGATGATATTTAATATTATTTATTTACTAATAATTTTAATGTCATTGTTTTAAAACGTTAATGACAATTGGGCTAAAAACAAATATCAATTAATTTAAGTATAAAATCTTCTTAATACTATATTATTTGTTGTAATAAAACTAAAAAATATTAAGGCAACTATATAAATATTTGTGTAATTGTTTGTTTTAGTTTTTAAAATATTTATATTATATATTTTTACTTTAACTCATTGATAATATAATAAATAGTTATTTTTCAATAATTTTTATATTTAAAAAAAATTAAGTTTATTTTATACTTATTTTTTTTTTATATTCTTATTTAATTGATTTACTAAAAAATAACTTAATATAATAAAGTAAATTCTTTTTTTTAAAAACGCTATACTTAACAATGTACTAAATATTATATAGGTGCATGCATTATTATTTATATTTAATGTTAAGATCACATAAAAGGGAGACCGTTGCTAAGTACGGTAGACGGTTAGAGATTTCTGAGACGTTCAGAGACAGGTCGTTTCACCACTCAACACCTTAAGCCTTATGACATGCTATTGCATTTTTATATTTAAAGTAAACATTAAATAAAGATAATATCATACTTTTAAAATCACGTTTCCATTCCTGTGTTAATGCATGAATCGACGAGTCGGGACGTAACAATAAAATAAAATAATTTTACTTTTATATTCAATATAATTATTACCACAAGGATAGTGGGATACCAAATGTATTGACACTAAAGTCAAATATTAAGCTGTATAAAATATATTTAAAAATATTTCAGTTAAATAGGTATTATAACATAATTTGCCTAATTATTAAAAAATATAATGTATTTTAAATTTAAGTTTCATGTAGGTACTTCTACAACAATTAGTTTTAAATTGTATAAAATAAATACCAAATTTAGTATTAATAACGTATAACATATATCACATATTTTCATAATAATTGAAAAAAATGTACCGGAATGCCCAATAATAAACGTATACTCGATTTATTTTAGAGATTTACTTATAAGCAGGGCTAGAATTTGTTGGTAATAAAAAATTGTAAAATATGCATTTAAATTTTTATTAAATAAACACAAAAATATAGTTACAAAAAAAATATTTATTTATTGAAATACATCAGTGGTTGGCTGTTTGTCTTAATATAATATAATTTAGAAATAAAATTTATAATTTACATTATAAAATACGTGTGTTACATGCTACGATCACATATTTTTTTAAATTTTTGAGTATAAATGATCGGCGATTGGATCGTAGTATTAATATTGATCTACATATTTTTATTAATTGTGTATGTGTTTATCTTTCTTCGTAAATCTATTCAATCTTTTATCACATATTTATTGTATTTATAAAATTAAAATTTATGTTTGACAAGAAAACCAAGTTTTATACTTTAATCAGCAGGTCTAGAATTATATACAAAATATTAATTACGGAATGTACTATAAAAGTATAAAACATGCATTTTTCGTATTTTTATAATCGAAATATACAATAATATTCATGAAAAAACATGCTAAATAAAAATACCACCATTTATTTTATCATGAAATAATTCGTGTACATTAATGACAAAATCAATAATCAAAAGCCGCAAAAAAATTGCTATTGCATATAAATCCTAGTTCTGCTTATAAGGATATAGGTTGATATTACGTCTTCGCTTAAAATCATTTTTTGTATACTTATATTGAATTCAAATTTAACATATTATCTATTTTAATGATATACTCGATACCTGTTGTACAGCATAACGGTATTCATTTGCCCACATTTTTTGTCTTAGGTATTATAACGCTACAAACAAATTTAAATTGTAATAAAACTAATGGTTTATTAATAATTATCAATATTATAATTTTCTAAAGTACCTATGCATTTTAAGATTTCGTTTAATATTCAATTTTAAAATTAAAATTGACAAAGCTTACTAAATTAATTAGACAGATAAAATGTAAAATCATATTATTTACCATCTAGAACTTAATATTTACCTATTCATATCTATATTTGTAAGTTTAACACACTTATTGTTTATATGGCATTGGTAAATAAAAATGTTGATTGCAACTTCATATAGGTGAATATTATAATACTTTTTATATTTTATTACACAAAACACATTACCTATAATATACAAAATATTCAAGCTATTTTTGGATAAGTAGGTACTAAACACAAAACTGCGTGTTATTATTAAATTATCATCAAATTTTGCTTAATCTTCTTAGTTTTTACAATACCGTATCAGAATTGTGTAATAGGTAATTATACAATTAGTATCAGGATTGTGTAATAGATAATTCAACAATTACTTAGTAATACTAATTTCTTTCGTCAATTATTACGTACTCTTTTTTTTCGAAATTATTTAATTTTATTATAACGGGTACCTGCTATTATTAAAAGCCTTATGTATTTTATACTTATCTCGTTTATTGCCAATTTTTTTTTATATAATATGTATAATATATATATATATTATGAGCCTCTGAATCTAAATCTATAAAATTAAAATTTCCAATGATTAAGATATACGCGTCTCACCTCACGTAGTATTGGCTCTATATCATATTAATTTCACTAGTTTAGCGTCGAAATAATACATTTTATTAAACGGAATACGAATTATATAAACATAAATAAATAAGTATATAATATGAATATTAATTATTTCAAATATCACTAGTTAAACGTTAGAATACATTAAATTATAGAAATATAGAATAAAATTACGTGAAAAGTACAACATTATTACCATTTACCATATTGTCAATTAAAAGTTTTACTTTACGAAAAGGAGATTTTTTCTGTAATATCTACTCCGGGTAAAACATTTCGAGATGTATAGGTACGCGTGGATAAATTTAAACATTTTGTAAATTATTTATAGCATGGTATTATGTTTCGGTTACTCGTTATAACTTTACTAATTTCAGATTTCAAACAAAAGCGTAATTAAAAATTCAAAAATAGTTAGCTTTCTTGGACAACGGGTTCCGATCGTGTAAAATAATTATATAAAAATATAATTTCAAATATAATATTAGTTTTCTATGTAACTATACATAGCGACATACGTATTTTTATGACTAGTTACGTCTACTGCTGCGTCGTATATTATAATACACAAATCAATTAAAATTTTATTTTGTTCGTTAAAGGACCATCCAACTCAAAAAATCAATAATTATTTTATTACCATAATAAATAGAATAGATTCTAACTAAGATAATGATATAACTAAAATTTGTTTATGACTATTCGTTCGCTAGTTACGGTAAATTTTAACATTACGCACGTCATGAATTCGTTCGCCGCGGCGGCGGTCATATATAAATATATAATAAACGGCAATATTTATTAATTTTTGGTTTAACTTAAAATAACTGCTTAAGAAGTTATTTTTTTCGAATGAACTAATAAAATGTATTTAAGAATACCTCATAATCTTTTCAATTATATCACATTTTGGTTTAATCTTTTAAAATAGCACTTTAATAAATTATATTATGAATTTACATATATTCACTGCAGTAAACGTGTGTAATATTCTTTTCACGATCGTGACATCGTGAACCTATAGATTTTTTACGTCTAAACTAGCTATTTTAGTTTTAACTCTTAGTTCATATTAGAAGTGAATAAGGGATAGTATAATATTATTATCTAGCAGTACCTACTCTTATGAGTTATGACAATGGTGTATTAATGTATTATAATTTATAATATAATTGTTATTATTATTTCATTATAATATTAAACCAAAATGTGATAAAATTATACAAATATAAAGATTATGAATTACTCTTAAATACATTTGATTAGTTCATTCAAAAAAAAAAAAAAAATAAGTTCAATAGCAGTTATTTTACATTAAACCAAAAATGGATAAATATTTCCATATATTCTATATGGCTGCCGCTACGGCAAACGAATCCATGATGTCACACGCAATGTCAAAATTCACCATAACTAGCGAACGGATTATCAATAAACGAATTTTAATGGTATAATTTTATTCGTCGCAGTATGTACTATAGTTTAAATCACGGAAAATTTTTTGAGTTGGATGGTCCTTTAAAAATGTTGGATGAAATATTTGCATTGTTTCCAATATCTAAAGTATTATTAAAACAATAGAAACCATATCACTTTCCATTTTATATTATTTCTAAATATTAAATACTAATGTTGCATTATGATAACATTATATTTTTATATTTATTTGTACATATATTTTTTATAATTATTCTTTTTTTTTTTTTTTTACTTTAACCCGGAATGACGGGTAGCTAGTTTTCTATATATTTTGTAATAATAACAATTAATTTTTTTTGGTAGGTATACAGTACACAACTAACTACATTGTAAACACATGTAAATCGTTAGTGTTAAATTGTAATTCATAATATTACCCTATATATTTAGTGGGTAAGTATTGTTGTCATCCTGTAGATTAAATATAGTAATAAATAGAATTATACTTTTGTATTTAGTGCTGATGTGACGCATTCTTATTAAAACTGTCACAGCAATTCATCGTGAAGAGACGTAGAGTTTAGTCACTGATTACGAATTTAACGTAATACATGTTTCTTTTGTATATTTTATTTTTTTTTTATTTTAATATTATTTACAATTATTTAACATTTTGTATTTCTTTTCCTTATTTAAACAATATTATAAAAATTATTTTTTCTTGAGAGATGATATCGAGACGAGACACCTTAAGTCAAATATTTTAGTCGTGTATTTAGACAATTGTACAACAATAAAAAAATATAAAATATTACAGTAATTTTTAATTATAGTGTAGTTTGCAGGAACTTTATTACCTAAAATTGATAACGACGAATCTATAAAAATAAAGTAACAAAACAGTGTTTATACGTATGTTTCGCGTTTCGTGTTTTCACGTATAATGTTCATGAATAATGATAATATATAATATAGTGTGTGTATCGCGTTTTCACTAAAAACTTTTTCGTTATTTCGATAATTCATAAAATCATAGGACATAATAAAATAATTGCGTATTGTTTAGTGTTTCATATATTGGTGTAAACAGTACAACTGAACGAATTATTCGTAATACTGCGAAACGAAAAAACACGAAACGCGAAATATACCTACATAACGTGGAACAACCTTAATAGTATCTACTATCTATATGTATAGGTTATTATAAACCATAATAACGCAAGCTTAAAGGAAAGTCAAATTCATTATTTATGAACTATAGTCAGCAACTCGAATTTCTCTGCCCAAAGAAAAGTTTGAAAACTAAATATTAATATCATTAATAGCTAGAATATTTTGTAAAAATCAATAACATCATATCACAAATATACTTGGTTCTATTACTTTGTTATAGACAGTTTAGTATTTTCTTATCAAATTACGTCTTATTTATCATATCTTGGTATACAAATAAATTAATAATACATTTTTATACTTATAATTTGTCAAGATATTACAATATCAAACAGTGATATATATTAGTTTAATTATTGATGATGTTTTCTTCACAGGAGTGAAAGTTAAATTTGACATTGTTTTAAAATTCACCAAAATCAAAAATTAAAGATCTTCTAGTGCTTCAATAAAAACACTAATAGACATCAATATTAAGATACAATTGTTATGTATAGGTAACTAAGGCAATATATATTCATTATAATTATAACAATTAATAAAAAAATATAACATACCAATATTATCTAAAAATTTGATAATACATGTTGAGCGTTTTCATTTATACCCAGTAATAAATATATTACACAGAATATTGTCATTTAAACAAATATATCTATCTGAAGATGTTTTAGTTAGACTGTCTATACATTTTTATAAATAAATTAAGAATTGTGTTTTTAGGATTAATACTCAGTCTTAATATGATTGTTAATAAATATTTCAAACACAATATTACTTGGTTAAAACATTTGATTGTATTTATTAATGTTTAAATTACTTGAATAGTTTAAATTAAAAAAAAAAATTCTTTAATAACTCAATTTTATTTAAAGTAAGTAGAAATAATATAGGTATTGTACACATTTTAAAATTATTATAAATATTACATTACTATAACTCGTTAAATATGTATAGATATATTTAAAATATCTACAAAATATAAACCTTATTATAATTGTAATATTTTAAAGTGTAGTTTTGTATCATTAATATAAAAAAATACAAATGCAGGTGTTATAATATACATAAATATAAATATTAGTCATTAAGTTATGACATACACCCAAAATTCTTAGATTGATGTATTTAATTTTACCAATTTTTCATAACATCATAAAAAAAAATTATATCAATCATCAAACTCTCATATTATATACTAAGAAATAGTTTAACAGAAAATATATGCACTAAAAATAGTAAAATTCTTGAATTAATTGAGGAGGTAAAAATACATTTAGATAGAATACACTTTTGAGATTTATGTCCTGATATATACTAATGTATATGAATCAATAAAATAAAAAACATCTTCATAAATTCATAGATGACTACATATTCAATTTCAACACAAATATTAATCATAGGTACTTAATTACTAGTCTATGAATTAAAAATAATTACTTTAAAATTATGGGAGTGATTATTAGGCTGTCCATTCCACTAGTGCAATTTCCTTACTTTTCATGGTACCTAAGTATATCCTAACTAAAAATATCCAGGACAAAATAAATTCTAGGACTAGTTAAATAATTTTCCTGGGCCAATTTTGTTTCATAGTCAGCTATAGATTCTTCGTTCAACATTAGTATAAAACTAAATATTGTATTCTCATTTCTCACATATATTAGTAGATATACACAAACAAATACCTTAAACACAATTATATTTTAAATTTATACATATTAAGGCTAGCAAGAGCCACTACCTACACATTTTTACATTAAATGTTCTCTGAATCACTCCCACCATCAACACTTTTTGTTAACATACAATATTATATGTACATTTTAATCATAGTCAAATATTTCTAGTTAATCTACTTATGCTACAAAAATTCATGTTATAATAATAATGAAAAATTTACAAACTGCTATCTCAACTTATTTGCATTATTAAAAACGTGATTACATAGAAATTTAAATCAGGTACAGTTAACAGTTGTAGTTATTAAATAATAGCAGTAAATTAATCATGCAACTATAATATTATGCAGACAATTAATATATAATTTATTTTAAATCATGATAAATTGTACTGACTATAGGACAGTAACTATGATGTAGTTAATCAGTTACAAAGTACAAACCAATAAATACTTAATTGCTAATCGTTTATCTTTCTCACGTTTACAGAGGTCGAGGCTCGAGAGCAAAGCGGTTGATACCTACATGATATTTTTGATTTAAAAATCAAAACTGAGGATGTTGAAAATGCTGTTACTCGCTAGTCGTTACCGCCGTTACCGGCGCTACTAATGTTTATATCTCAAATACAGTACTACCACGGCGGCGTTACGAATTACTGTGACAGCTACATTTTGGAATCCCTACCTACCCCACCAACGACAAATTGGCGAGTGCGAAAACGATGCTTCTTGATCAAATGATAAACGCGCCTTGGCCAGACGCACTACACTGTCCTTTCTGTGTTAGTGCCGAAACAACGTTTTTGCATTTCCGCATTCTATGGAACCGAAAGACGTATAATCAATATATTTTTTCTCGTCCGTTCGGCGTTTCTCGATAACCGGAATTAATTGCATTATTTCAATTATTTGAAATGAAGAACGTGTATGGAGTCCTCGTCGTGCTATGTATTAATTTCGGTGAGTACCACTTTGCTAGATCAGGCTATTGGCGGAGGTGACATCGAAGTCAGATCTGCGGATGGTCAGATACCAAATCTGTTGACAATGCGGGTGATAATGTTTGTGTATAAATTTCATTGTGCGTGCATTGTCGAATAAGGGAGAGGCGCCGATTCTTTCTCCATGCAACGAACCTGTGTGCGATCGACCGACTTGATCATTCTCTATGAAACAATTTGAATTGATTTTTGTATACGTATAAGTTATACGTTTTGAAGTTTTTTATTTCATATTTGCAGTGTTTATAAAGATAATTTTAATTTGAATAACAGTGACCAATAATAATGTTTTTGTGGTTTGAAATTATTATTTATTATACATTTAAAAAAATAACCTCATTGACAAAGAAAAGGTTTGACATATCAAAGTTTATGGACATCACTTAGCTTTTAGCTTATTACTGATATTTGTATAATATATAATATTATTTAAATAACATAAAAAAACAAAGTCCATGCTTCTTAGCTCAAGGCTTTAAATATGATTTAATTTGTCTATAATTATTGAACATATTTTACGTCTGTTGAATTTAATGGATTTTAAAATACATGATTGTTTTACAGTAAGTTGATATTTGACAACTATAGACAAACTTTTAACTACAAATCAATTATTTACAATATATTATTATATATTAATTTTAATATAGATACAGTACCTACTTCATTACCATTGATATTAATAAATATTATATAAAATATATCTATTATAGCTGATATATAAACTAGTGGCGTGTGATTACAATTATAACATAAATCTAAATTAATTTCTAATTAATAAATATACATTTATTAAAAATATACTATAATATATGGATACCTATAAAATGTAAAAAAAAAAATTAGTTATTAATTCATATTATGTATCTATTACAAGTATCAAATAATTGTTTTACAATTGTTATTTACGTATAGTACTTACCTTATAACCTTATTTTAATATTCATAAATAGGTCATAAAAAATAAAAATAAACCAATTAATAGGTGTAATAATATATTTTAGTGAACCTTTTTGTTAGCGTAAACCAATAGTGGATATGTTAGTTGTTAGTTGAAGTTAGTATGTTAAACTTATTTTTTCCAAAAACATCACATATTTTATACAAAAATTATAATTATATTAACTAGAATATAAATGCAAGTTGAACTAGGAAGGCTTTTTAAAAAAAAAATGTGATTGGTATTTTTAAATTGCTGTAAAACATTTTTTAAAGAGCCTCATATTGAATTTTCAAATATTTCTATTTGAAAATTATGTCTCAAAACTCCTAATATAAAATATTTGTATAGACAATTTTAAATATATTATATTATACATTTTTTATTTACAACTAAATAGATAATTTTGCAAAAAACTGGTATATTTTTATTTTTCAAAGATAAACATAGCAAGAACCTAATACCTATATATGACTTGTTCAGCCCAATCCTGGAACAAATTTATTTCTCTCTGAAACCCAAGAAATATTTATTGCTAGACATTAAATATATAATTAGTATACATGTATATAATATGTTTGTAAATGATGTAGAAAGATAAAAATATATGAATTATTTACCAAAAAACATTATATAATGTTAATTCCATAGATATAACACAATTTTATTTGTATCAATTGCCATTAATTTTGGTAACATACTCGCACAGACTTCCATATGGTTCCATATAAATATTGACCAAATTAACTACTTTAGAAATTAGTGGGTTATCAATATCATCATTAGAAACAATAAGTTTTCTTATAGACCTTTTATTTTTGTAAAAATGTTGTTAAAACTCATTTTTATTATACAAAATGTATGCAAATAATAATATATATTTATGTACAATATTAATAAATAAATTAAAATAAAAAAAAATATTTTTTTTTTTTAAGAACTTTCTAATATCTTATTGAATAACTTTTGTCCCATTCTGACTAAAAATGTTCATACTTAAAATAAGTTTAATTGTCGAGTATGTACTTTATAAACATTTAACAACACAATAGTTTATAAATTTGTAAAAACATAATACAAAATTAATTTGTTTTGTTAAATAGTGTTATATGTTAAAAACACACTAAATGTTGTGTTTTGTTTTATTCTCTGATTAAACTATTAATATAATAATATTTTTAATTTAATTAGATCTATTAAAAATCTAATTAAAAAATTTGCCAACATTAAATGTATTATAAACTTTAAATTCTTATAAATAGAATGTATATTATATTGTAATTAAATTTTAATGTTGCATGGTCTAATTATTAATAATTTTAATTTTAGTATATTCTCAGAGGACACCAATTATATCACGCATTACACAAAAAAGTATAACAGATATTGGTGGAACGACTGAATTGACATGTACAGTCTTATATGCTACAGATTTCAGTATTTTGTGGGTTAAGGTTGACAAAGAAAGATTTACTGAACCTGTTACATTTTCAACTGGAAGTACACTTATCATTAGGGATTCTAGATTATCATTGAGACAAGACACAGATAGCAATAGTTACACATTACAGGTATATAGTATTATAATAACATTGTTTTCAAGTATCAGAAATTATTAATATTTTCAGATTAGTGATATCCAAGAAACTGATGCTGGTTTCTATCGTTGTGAAGTGGTGCTTGGGTTAAATAATAAAATAACAGCTGATACCGAGTTAGTTGTACGTCGACGTCCATTTATTTCCGACAACTCTACTAGATCGTTAATTGTAAACGAGGGTCAACCAGTGAAACTGGAATGTTATGCTGGTGGATATCCTAGCCCAATAGTTTCTTGGAGGCGAGCAAACAATGCAATTTTAGCTAATGGTGTTTCAATATATAGGTATCAACTAACATAATAAAAAGAAATACATATATAAATTAAATATTTTCATTCTTGTCTTCTAGGGGTAACATTTTGAAAATTCCTGCCATTACCAAAGAAGATCGTGGAACATATTATTGCGTAGCTGAAAATGGTGTTGGAAAAGGTGCCAGACGTAATATTGCCATTGAGGTAGAATTTGCCCCAGTTATAACTGTTGCTAAACCTCGTTTGGGACAAGCTCTACAATATGACATGGATCTTGAGTGTCATGTTGAAGCTTATCCTCCACCAGCCATTATTTGGTTAAATAATGGAATACAATTATCCAATAATCAACATTACAGGTACACCTACTCACTTGTTGAGCACATGAAAACAAAATAATGTAATATAATTTTTCTTTGACATTTAGAATATCACATTTTGCTACTACAGATGAAATAACAGACACTACAATACGGATCATTACAATTGAAAACCGACAATATGGTGATTATATTTGTAAAGCATCAAATGTGCTAGGAAATGCTGAAGTCACAGTTACTCTTTATGGTAAATATTGATTTTATTAATAAATGCATAAGATTTTATGTGTTTCAACTTAACTGACTTAATCTGTGTAAATAAAATAAAAATATAGGCATAAATACAACTTAAAATGTACTTTTTTTGTTGTATCAACATTAAATTATTTCCCGTGTTTAAAATGCTTATATTTTCACATTATCAGAATATTTTTTGTTAAAAAAAAAAACATTAGACAAGTCTTCAATATTTAAATATATCAATATTCAACACAATTTGATAGTATATAACCTAAAAAACTAAATGTACTATGTTGTAACGTTTGTTATTCATGTTCCATTTATTCCATTCTTTAAAGTAGTGCTAGGTTTAAAACAATCAATAAATAAAACTTTAATTTGTTAAAATATTTTCAGCAATTAAAAAACATATTTTTTGCACAAGTCTTGAATCATTTTCTCCTAAGAATTTTATTTACCCATACATTTTTATATTATTTAACCTAATATATTTGTATTTCATATTAACTAATGAATGTTAACCAGTGGTTTTCAACGTTTTTTTTAAAAAAAGCATAGCACACTGTTCTTCACAAATTGTTTTCAGTACATATTTTCAGCCATGTCTAACTATCTTTATATTAAATTAAATTATATTTATAAAACTACTATAATTTTGTAATAATCCTATGTATATTAATATTGAATATGCATGCTGTGTCTTTTGGCAACCCACTAGATGGGCAGTCTGCTTAATAAAGTTGTTATATATAACAACAATGACATTTTTTATTATAAAAATAAACTAATTGGCCAATAAACTTTATAACAAATATAGTATATATAGTATTGTGTTAATTATATTAATTATATAATAATAAAATAAAACCATATCTTAATTTATATTAAAATTTTAAAATGCTCATAATTCACTTTAAAATTAAAATAACAATAAAAACCTAAGTGATGCTCTGGATAATATTCTTACCTTAAAGCTTGATAATAGGTCAATTGACTCATTTTAATATTAATTAAAGTTAACAGCATAAAATAGATTTTGTTGAACACCAATTTACTATATTGTACGTTAGTAAGATAGAGACAACATATGCAAATATGATGTCCTCTTAACTACCAGTATTGACTTCATTCTTAGTCAAATATAGTTCTAGTTTCTGATTAACTAAACCAGCGGTTTCCAACCTTTTTACTTGTGCGGACTACCAATTTTGTAAAAAAATCTTTGAGGCCCACTAATGACTTATAGCACACCTATATACATATTTTAAATATATCGATAGTAATGATAATATTATATAGTCTACAGCCCAGTTTTACACTGCCTAGGGTCCATGGGTTGGAAATTGCTGAATTAAACTATCTATTAATTTCTATTAATATTTCTATTTGTTTATTTTATAGAAACTATAATACCAGTATGCCCACCAGCCTGTGGTCAAGTATCATCACATTTGAAAAACTCAACTATCAAAGTATCAAGTGCTAATGTTTTGTTCTTAATTGCTGCTTACTTATTTTTTGTTAACCTAAATTTTTAAATTATTTTACCATATAAAAAACAATTAATAATTTGAAATAAAAATTATTGCTCAATTTTTCCATGCGTATATTTTGTTTATTTTTATTTTTTGATATAATAAATGACCTTATTTATTTAATATTATTATTATTTATACTTTTAGTGAATGATTGGAAATCAAATCAAAAGTTAAAGCATAAAAAAATGTAATTATAAACATTCATATTTGTTAGACCATGGGCACTAGTGATACCACTAAAAAGATAAAACATTAAATATTAATAGCTATTCCTACTAACTCGAAGGAGTATGCACTATACATATAAAATTATATGTTTTTTATTTTTTCTGTATCTTACATAGTTGGAACTACAGCTTGGCTCAATTGGGCCTCTACTCAGGCAAATCATACTCTGTATTAATGTATTTAGTGTATGTAATTATAAATTATAACGTATAATAGTATCATTTATTATACAAAAAATATATTAGAAAATAAGTAAAAATGTTCAAAATAAATATTATGATTTATTTCTTACTAAAACAATTATAATTCAATTATAATTTAACTGAAATCATTATCAAAGTATTTGAAATTCTGAATATTGTGTTTATTTAAATTTAATATAACATAGAATGCACAAATAAAATTGTTGTGCTTTATTTATTATCGCTTTCACTCAACTTTAATGAACTTAATTTTAATAGTGCAGGTACTATAGTTATATATGTTAAAACTAAGCTTTGTACCACTATAAAACAGGAACGTCTAGATAATTTTATGTTTCCATTTAATGAGATATACTATGGAAATAAATATTGATATTGATACAGTAATTAAAAAAATTTTAAATAAAATGGTTTCATAATATGATACCTAATATTTTAGTTTTATAAATATTCTTTTATCTTCTATCTCTTATATCATTTTGTTCTGTGTAACATTAAAATTAATTAACTTACCACTTTAAAAAAAGAAAGATATTTAGTTGTTTGAATTTTAGTAATTTTTAAAATTTAGAAATATAGAATCAAAGAAGCTTAATTGTTGACTTAAACATGAAAAATTAGTAGAATTTGAATGGAAAATAAGATATTATTTAAGAAATTAAAATTTGAAATGGTAATAACTGTTAGAAGCAATTAATTTGAGTTTTCAGTAGAAATTTAATTGTTTAATGAAGTTGAAAATGTTGAAAAAATAAAAGAGACAAAGAGACAAAGAACATTGTGTTATATTTTCAAATTGTTGGTATAAACAGAAAATTTCTCATGAATTTAATACTTGTGAATGCATATAAAATAATAATTTAAAACATAAATGTTAGATTCTGAACAGAGTGATGAATGTTCTAATTTTACAATGATGTGTTTTTTATTTTAATATCTGTCATCACGTTTTGAAGTAGTAATAGTGCTTTGAATTTTAACTTCAGCCCCTCTTTGAAAAGTAAAATGAATCTAGTTTGTACTTTGGGGGTCAAAACTTAAAAATATTCAATAGTTTTCTCAACCGTTAGGAAAACCCTAAAAAAATAACTGAAAAACGGTAATTTTTACGCACAATCAGTTTTCGATAAAATTTTTTATTTTGATGTAACTCAAAAACGAATCATTGTAAATACTTAAAATGTTCACCAGACGTTTATATTGGCGTTATCTATTTACGATTAAATTTTCAAAATATTTTGACTGTTTTTAAGCTATTTGTAGACGATTAAAATTTTCGATTTATCTAAATTTTTTTTTGAAATTCCTATAAAAAAATGTGGTTTTCCAAAAAAATTTTAAAATTTAATACAAGGTTTATTATAAATTGTACTTATCGTAGTAAAAAAAATCTAAAATCGTTTGCCGTTCCGAAAGATGAAACTGGTCGTCAAATTTGGGCACGAGTCAAGAGCTATCCCATGAGATTTTATTTTAACTTAGAAACATTTTGTGTGTTCTATACATTTTCACGATAAACTATAAAAACATTGTAAGGTATTGATAGTCAGGTGAAATATAGGTAATAATTGCTATGTGTTCTGATATCTTATACACATAATACAATACATAATAGGTATACTGCGACGTAGACATGAACATTAAAACAATGATAACTGAAATATTAAAATAATAACATACAAAATAAGAGTACTGCGAGGTAGAAATAAAAATTTAACACAATGTGAGGAAGATATCTATCGTACTTGGGCCGGAACATATTAGATCTAATGTTAATGGAAGGTATAATCATGGGAGTCACACCACCTGGACTAGGTAAATCAATCCCTAAAAAACCTATAACTAGTGATAACGATTAAAGGAGCGGCTCCGGAACTTGGATGCAACGGTTGCGGTTAACACACAGAACATCATCCGGACGTCATATAGTACTGTATAATCATCGCATGTGCATCCCTGAATTCTGAAATGTGTAATAACGTGAAAATGCGTGGTAGGTCAGAAGGGACATGAAAACTAGGACGGGGGAACTTACTATATAACTGAGCTCTGGAGAGGACTCCGGCAGATGTTATTTTTCCAGAGTTAGCACAAGCACCTTCACGCCAGTCTACATAAGAATCTTGTCATTTAGACTTAGAATAATTTTCAATTGAAAAACAATAATATATTTTCAATAAATAAAACATTTTTTAAATTATGGCGTTTTATTGAAAATTTACAATCTGTACATTATACACAATAAGTAAATATGATATAAGAATAATATAAAATGACTTTGAGTGACACGAAGAAAGACTCGCAGTCAAGTCACCTTTTACAAAGAATTAAAAAAAAAAAAAAAATTTTATGACTTATATAAATGTATTTCAATGGTTAAGCAGATCTCTGCACCAGTTGCGTTTGAGACGTCTTGTGGGGTTGTCTGGAAGAGTTTTTGAGGCCAGTTGTGAGATGAGGTGGTTGTGGTACATGAAGAGATTCCCATGAAATATTTTATAGAAATTGGTGGCTGTGTCGTGGACGGTTTTGATTTGGAGGTCATCATGGAGTAATTTGTTCGTTACGTACCATGGGGCTTTGGCAATGATACGTAGACAAATTGATTGGAATGCTTGGGTCGTGTTTGCATTTGATTTTTTGGTGGGGCCCCATAGTACGATGCCGTAGGTCCATAAGGGTTGGAGGAAGCATTTGTATATAAGGATTTTGTTTTGAATGCTGGTGTTAGATCTTAGTAAGGGTCTAAGTAGGTGAAGTCTACTATTTAATTGTTTTCGTTTGTCCTTGAGGTGAGGACCCAATGTGAGTTTTCTGTCAAATGTGAGACCGAGATATTTGACACTCGTGCAATGAGGAATAGTAGAATTAATGATGATCGGCGGACAGTCATGCGGTCTTAAGGAAAAGGTTATATGCGATGAATTGGTTTCATTGATTTTAATTCCCCATTTATTGAACCAAGGCATAAGGATGTTTAGGTGAGTTTGGATTTGATGGCTGGCTAAGATAGGGTCAACACTTGAGGCAAATATGGCTGTGTCATCGGCGTAAGTTCCAATGAGAGTGAACTGACTAACTGGGATATCAGCAGTGTAAAAAATATAGAGAAATGGGGCGATGTCGCTGCCTTGCGGAACGCCAGCTTGAACTTCATGGTGAGTTGATAGTCTGGTGTTGATTCTGACTCTGAACGATCTGTTTTCGAGGTATGACTTTAAGAGTAGATAGTAGGGGGCTGGGAATATTTTTTTAAGTTTAAACAATAGTCCATGGTGCCAAACGGTATCAAAAGCCTTCGCAACGTCTAGGAAAACTCCTGCACAGTATTTTATTGATTCAAGTGCCGAGGAGACGAAATCGGTTACGCGGTGAAGTTGATGGGTGGTTGAGTGTCTAGAACGGAAGCCAAACTGAATGTCAGGCAGAATATTTTCATTTTGTACTATTGGCATAAGCCTTTTTAGTATTATTTTTTCAAACATATTACCAAATGCCGGCAGGAGAATGATTGGCCTGTACGAGGAAGGGTTGTTTGAAGGTTTTCCTGGCTTCAATATTATTATGATGATTGAATTCTTCCAAGTGGGAGGGAAATAAGATAGGCGAAGTAGGGCATTGAATATATAAGTCAGCCAAATAATTGATTTAGGAGGGAGGTTTTTGATGATTTTATTTGAGATTTGATCGTGTCTGGGTGACTTGTTGTTTTTCAGGTTTTTGATAATGTTGGAGACTTCAGCAGGAGTTGTGTGCTTGGCTGGTAGGGTCATTGGTAGTGGAGAGATGAGATATGTTTCAACTAAGTCAATGTGATTTTGACTAGGAAGAGAAGAATGTGGCTTGAATGAGTCAGCGAGGTGAGAAGCTAATAGATCAGCTTTGTCTTGATCGTCGACTGCTAATGAGTTGTCATCGCGGAGTAGTGGTGGAAGTGTTTCCTTATGTTGTAGAAGAGATTTGGTTTTTTTTCAAAGTGTACCATTGTTTGGAGAAAGAGAAGCAAGATGAGATTTGTAAAGTTCATTTTTTGTGGGTCTTGAGGTGAGATTTAAGTTTATTAGATAGTGAATTGTATTTGCGCCTGTTCTCAGGGTAGTGGGAATGTTGCCAGCGATTGCGGGCTCTACGTTTTTCAGTTATAAGTTGTCTGATTTCAGGTGTGATAAGATGGTCAGATTTCGGTCCATGTAACGGAACTGAGGCATATTTTTTTGTATTGTGAATAGTTTCTGTAAAAGTGCTTATAGCATTGTCAATGTCTGCATGGGATTTTAGCTTGATGTTGAGATTAGTGTTGCAAATCATAATGGTACAAAACCTTGGCCAGATTATTTTGGAAGAATTATTATTGTTGTGCAATGAAATTGAGGCATTTATTTGAATCAATACTGGAGTGTGGTCCGATGCTAAATAAATAAAACATTTATAAATATTTTTGTCATTTTCTTCATTCGACACGACTCACAGTGGAGTATTTGTGAATAAAAGCTGGCCAAAAATATTTTTAAGGATTTATTAAGTTGAAATGAGTTTAAAAACAATACTAGATTATAGTTTTATAATTTTTAACAAATTTTTACAAATAACAATGTTTATTTTTATAATAAATCACACGTTAGTCAGAATTCTCATCATCCATTTCGTCGTCTTTTTGATTATATTCTTCGCTTATATTTTCTGTTGGTGATACATCATCTAATGGCTCCGGGAGAAAAAGTTTCAATGTTTCACTTGAAAAAGGCATACTTTTTTTTTGTGGTTTTGGTCTGATACTGCTCAAATATGGGTCCGAACTTAACAAAAGTCTCTTCAAAACATCATTATTACAAGCCTCTCGTGAACATTTTCTTGAAAAGTTTTGTCGATACAATCTCAAGTGTTTATTCCTTGCTTCGGCAGCTTCCTCAGATAGTTGACCAATAGGTACTATCGCATGTGAAATAACTGTAGCCCCGTGGATTAAAATTTTGTGTAATGTGGGTGACATAGGGTGCCACCCATATAATTGCACATACAGTTTAGCCGTGTCTGTAGTATACTCTTCAAACTTTTCTACGTTTATACTATGACCACTTGAGATTGCTTCTAATATAATTTTAAATCTTTTAATTATGTTTACATCTATTCCAGTGATACGTGAAGATGTATCTGGATCGGCAAAAAATCGCCTGGATGTATTGCCATCATTCGTGTTACCAAATCCTGCCTTAGGTATGTCAACTATTAGACCCATTTGTTCTTTAAATAAATTTTGTATTCTAAGTTTGGTGTCTTTTACAATAATCCTATCTTCATTTGTTCTGGCTTGCCACTTTTTAATTGGGAGTTTGTACGCTAAATGAATAATATGTTCAAATAATCTAATTCTAGCATGGAGAATTGATAACCCAAATTTCAAAGCATCATTATTTATTTCTTTTTCAATATTTAAATTATTAAAGTTTTTTGAGGTATTTCCACATATGTAACATCTCATATTAGAAGATGTACTTGTCGCTGCATTGCAAACTTTTGCATCAACTATTGTCGGTAGTAATATATGTTTTATATGTACTAAAACACCACTAGTTGTTGGTATGTCAGATTTATTCAGACTGCTTACTTGTTTTTCAATAAACTGGATTTCTTCTTTAGTAATATCCGCTGTTTCATGTAAAAAACGAATGCGTATTGGTCTACAAAATCTTGTAGACGAAGGAACTGGGTTCTGCCATACAACTTTTTTTTTGTCATCAATATTGCATATTAATCTCAAAGGGACAAATGAACTTTGGAAGATATTCGCATCACTATGTTCGTTGCTCTCAAATAACTGTTTCAACTGTGACTGTTGAGATCCATCACAGCCCCATTTCGATATAAGTTCTAAATTATGTTTTTCTTCTTCTGTTAAGTTTTCTATAACTTCTTCCAAATATTTACACAATCGTAAAGAAGTATGATCTAGCAAATCTTGTAGATTGACTTCTGCACATGTTTCCGTAATATTCATAGACTCTTTTTTTGGATAGCAATCTTGTTTTGCGTTTTTTATTAATGAATAACAAGGGTAAATATTTTTATTAGCAGCATGAATAACTTCATATTGCTTTTTTGATAAATTAGCTTCTATAAATATACTTAAAGCCTCTGATGGTGTGTGTTTTTTAAATTTCTCTTTCTCTTTCGATTTGTCTACAGATGCTAAAACTTTTCGATATTTTGTTGCTCTAGTCGGTGTAAGTGTTATTTTTTTTTATCATTTTAGATACATCAATATTTCCTGCAGCATGCTGACTCATACTGGCTGCAAAAGTCAACTCATCAGCAGAAATAGTTTCTCTTATGCCCTTAGTTTTATGTCTCTTACTTCGATCACTCGATTCACCGAAATCTTTTACTGGACGACCTGGTTTTGGTGTTGTCCAGGTAACTAATTTTATGGAAGTGTTTAGCCATTTTTCATTATTTTTTAAAAACCGTTTTTCTTTATTGCTAGCAGCTGACCATTTTTTTTTTAAATTCAGATTTAAAATATTTTAAATTACGCCTTAGTGTAAAGTGCTCACCTGTCGGGCATTTTGTTATTTGAATCAGCTCGTTTTCCATGTACGTTAATTTTTTGTCAAGATTTTTCTCTGAACATTTGCGTACAAGTTCGTATAAGGTTTTTCTAGTCATTGCCTTTAATGTTGTTGGTACTTCTGAAAAGTATTACAATTAACATTTACAAAAATTAAATTAAAAATAAAAATAATATTCTACCTGGTTCAATTGATGCCATGTTCGCGATCGCTGTACATAAACTACGTTTATTTATTTTATTCAAACTGTAAGGTGTCCGCTCATACTAGCACAACGGAATATCCACGACTGGCAATTACTATTTACTTTTATATTATTATGATTATATTTCCAGGTAACAAACAACAATTACTTATCTGTATAGATAATAATAATAACGTTAGCTGCAACGACATATCCAAATTGTATAAATATAATGGCACGAGCGCCGCATTATTAAAGTGGTGCTTATCTAAATGGCGTGAATGAGCGGAACATTTTGCTTCAAATATCTAATACTTAGTGTCTATATTATATTTTGAAACAAAAATTTTTGCTTGACATCGCTCGACACATTAAGATTTGTTCAAAATAATATTAATTCCTTTATAAAGAAAAATAAATGACATGTTAAATTGCATGTTAAATTACAATATGAAAAAATTATATGTCATTGAACCAACTAAATATCAACTCGTCTTCTACCCTAAACATAATAATTATTTGAAACCGCTATTAAATACTTATTTAATCGCATACTGAGTTTTAAATAGTAAACGTTAAACGAAACAACAAGAAATAAAATGAGCAATGCCTATTGAACTTTGAACGCTTTATTTGAGTTGCCATTAACAACTATGATTCATAATGTTCATGAGGTCCCGTTTTACATAATAAACTTTAAAAAAATTAGCGTTGCTATGGTTTTAAGCTGTTTTTTTTTTGTACTTATGGCCAGCTTTTATTCACAAATACTCCACTGTGCGACTTCATTATACTATATCAACACTTAATTGATTGGCCCACTACATAATTAATAAGAATTGTATTAAACATAAATATTTTACAGTTATGAAATATTTAATATCTTATAAATTTAGTATTCAGTAGAGTTATCTAATGAATGTTATAAAGTAAGTCGTATGATACTTTTTTATTTGTATTTGTATAGGTACAAAAGTTAACTTTAAATGTTATTAAATTAAAAAAAAAATAAATACATATTTATTTTTAACTATTTATTATTTTTTTTAAAGTAAAAATTAAAACAGTTATTTTAAATTTTGTAAAAAATTAAATTCTTAAATAATATTACAAATTTTAATATACTTTTACATTATGCATATTGTATTTAAAATAGATAAATATTTCAAATAAACATTTGATTTCAAATTGAGTTTAGTTCGTATTCATCAAGAAGAAGTTATAACTTTCTTAAAAATATAATAAATTTACAATTTATTATAACTATTCTTATTTTACAGGTTCCATATAAAAATGTAAATGTAAATTAGAATTTCCTGCAATTTTTCCAGGTTCTACATACTTATCGAAATTCGACAATTCGGTAAGTTGATGTCGCCCCAAAAAAAAAAATTAATCTCCAACAAATGATATCGAAGAAAATGTTAAAAATAATGAAGTATTAGATCAATGTACCAAAGTTAATCTATTTAATAAAATAGCCAACCATGCAAATTTATTATCTATTATAAAGTGCCTCTTTTGTATTACCTGTTTATAATAATAATGTTGAATAGAAAAGTTATAATTTTGTTTCATTTTGTTCTAGGGATTCCTTCCCTACCGTAGAAAAATCTATTAAAGTGAGTAATTCTGGAATAATCATTTTTGGAATTTTTGGTAAAGAAATTAATAATACAGATATTGGTATAACTCCTGGAAAAAAACATATCTACATTTGCTTGCAATATTAAAAAGTTTGAAAATATTACTGTTTGTCACAGAAGACTAAGAGCTGAAGTATTTTCTAAGTTTTCTTCTAACTTGTGAAGTAAATTGACAACTGAAATATTAAAATATAATTAGTATTTTCAAGTGGTTAAAAATGGTTCTACAACTTGTTTGAGGTGTAACAGATTAAGAAATATACTAAATATGCAAAATTTGAGATGAATTTCAAGCAGTAAACAAATCATTCAAGTATCACCCTCAAAATAAGTACAATAAAAGATTGACGTGGAGTTAAAAATAATTTTCAAAAGAAGTTTAATCTAAACAAAAACTCACTTATCTCGAGTTAGAGTTAATTAATGTATAAAAAGAAATGTGAAAATTAAATTATGATTCTATAAAAGAAAAAATGATCACTATGAAAATATGAACGAGTCTCAAAAGAAAATTATATTGGAGATTTTTGCTGCATGTAAAGTAAAAAATAATCAAAGTCGTAGACATTCAGATAATTGGCTAATGTTTTGTTTCTTATTTAATATCAGATTTTCGTAGTGCATATAAATACCTGTGTATTACAGCGCATTACTATCTTTACCACATCCTTAAACGATAAGAAGTCACCGATCATTAGTAAAATTTACTTGTGGGTTTGATCAAGACTTTTTGAAAATACTAGCTAAAAGAATAGAACGAATAACTACCATCGAAAAACATGGAGTACGTTTATTTGATGCAATTATTCATAGAAAAAGTATACAAGTAAATTCATTAAACTTAACATTTTCTGGCTTAGAAAATTTTGGTGATGTAGTAAACCGACGGTTTACCTATAAACGTAAGTCCAAAGTACGAAAGGCCTGATCAATATCACGCCACCTAATTAGGACACTGATGTTACCACCTCATTGGCTTAGTGCTGAGCGATACACATCACACCATTTTATGACGTCAATCATCCTCTTCCTAAACACGGCATGTCTCATATAAATAGGAGTCCTCATCACAGAGAATTTCAAAGATAGTTCAATATCCAAGACTAGTACAAATAGCTACTCTCCGGCAGAATACATATTATTTTGTCGACAAGTTTTATAGTCGTGCCATAAGTTCTGTCCCTATTTATCAGTTGCCCCATTAATATTTTATGATAACATTAATGACTCTGTTTATGAATATAATTTTCAACAATTGTAATATCTACTATTTTTGGTTAGTACGATAGTTCACGTCACGTATTAAACATGGAATGGGGTATTAAAGAAAATCGTGTTGCTGTTATTGCGTTATTTAAGTGTAATAAAACACCATTAGAGATTTTCAACTTATTGAAACTGTTGAAAATAACGAAAAAATTTGTTTATCGGACCATAAAACGGTTCAACGAGTTCAACACTATAGATAACAAGCCAAGAAGTGGACGTCCACGTGAAATAAGAACAAATGCAGCAGTCAAAGCTGTCGCACAGAGGATTCGCAGAAATCCACTTCGCAAGCAAAAAATCATGGCTAGAGAAATAAAAATTCCACCAAGAACCAATTCACGAATAATTAAAGAAGACCTTGGTCTTGGTGCTTATCGAAGAAGCACCGGTCAGTGGTTGACAGACGCTTTACGTCAAATTAGAACGACAAGAGCGAAGAAGTTACTTAAGCGGTACGCAAAAAATGGCCACAGACAGATACTGTTTACAGATGAAAACATTTTTACTGTAGAAGAAAAATTTAACCGTCAAAATGATAGAGTTTATGCTCACAACTCTCGAGAAACTGCTGAAAAAATTCAAAGAGTAGAAAGAGGACATCATCCAGCCTCAGTGATTGGTGGGGAGTGTCATATGAGGGTGTTACTCAACTGCATTTCTGTGAGCAGGGAGTCAAAACACGTGCGGTTAACTACCAAAATGATATTTTAGAAAAGGTAGTGAAGCCATTAAGTGATACTTTGTTTGTAGGAAAGAAATGGACCTTTCAGCAGGATTCAACGCCTGCACATAAAGCAAAAACCACACAACGCTGGTTAGAGATCAATTTACCTGAATTTATCGCCGCTCAAGATTGGCCCTCGGGAAGTCTAGACCTCAATCCTTTGGACTACAGACTGTGGGATATTTTAGAGAAGAAGGCCTGCTCTAAGCTCCATCGAAATATCGAATCATTAAAAGCCGATTTGATAAAATCAGCTGCCTCAATACCGTTAGAAGTGGTGCGTGCTGTCATAGACGAGTGGCCAGATCGTTTGAAGAAGTGTATAAATGCAAATGGTGGACATTTTGAAAAGTATTTATTTTTTTTTAGTTACTAAGTTAATAAAGAATAAACAACATCAGTTTTTTTATATTTGTTTTATTTTATTTATTATGTATACACCTTTGTATAAGGGTATAACTTATTATATAGTTATAACTTATTTACAAAAAGCCATAATCCCTTCTGTTCGAGTCAACACCGTCAACGTGCATTCATCGTAAAAGAAGCGTAGAGCAACCAAGCGGTGAGAGCGACCTGGTTACTACATAAAATTTGGTGTCAGATGTGGGGTCATTCTTTATCGAACGAACACTTTTTGAACCAATTCAAAAAAAAACTACTTCGAGTCCCACCGACGAAACCACGTTCACGACGGGACAAGTCCAGTATAAGGGCAAAGAAATTCAATCTAACAAGGGCAATCCAAGAAGGACGGAAGTAGAAACCTTTCCACATCCCAAAATGCAAGCTCTGTAAGTCAATTGAATAATATATTGTATGTCTGACAGAGTAAACCAAAATAATTGGCAAGTAGTAGCATATAATCCGGAAACATTTAGAATCAAAATGGTTAATACGGACAAATTAGGTTTTGAGGGGGCACTCAAGCTAGTACCTTCTTTCTCGGGAGGATCAGAATTCGATTTAGCATCATTTATAGCTAAATGCGAGTTCATTTTTAAAAATATCCCCGAAATTTTAAAACCAATTATTTTAGAAGCTATACTAACACAATTAACGGGTAATGCATTTGAGGCCGTTAGGTATAAAGCAATTGAGAATTGGGATGAGTTAAAAAATTTATTTAAAACAGTTTTTGGATCGGCACATTCAGTGTCGTACTTACAAAGTGCAACTAAGTCAAATGCGTAAAAACGCAAAAGAATCGATTAAAGAATTCTCCATAAGAATAGAAAAAACTGTTTACACACGCGTTAACGATAGGTAAAGAACAAGCTGAAACTAATATAATAGCGCAAACAGTGCGAGCGTACGCACTAAGCGTACTCATAGCGGGAGTTCCACAATCTATCAGCACAATATTAAAGGCGCGTAATATAAAAAATTTCGAAGAGGCAGTATTAAGCGCTATGGAGGAGGAAAAAACAACTGAATATTTTAGAAACGTGAGCGGGTATAATAATTCCCAGAATAAAAATAATAATAATAATAATAATAAATTCGAAAAAAAAAGTTTTACTGATAAAAGTACGATTAAATGCTACCGTTGCGAGAAGCTAGGTCATTACGCGAACGAGTGTAGAACGAGCGAGCACAAATTACCTACTTTTAGAAATCCGAACAGCAGTCAAAGTACAAGTACAACCATTAAACGCGAGTATTCGAGTAAATTTTGCAAATATTGTAAAAAAATTAATCACGACATTAGTGAATGTTGAAAATTAAAGAATACCGAAAAAAAAATATTTGAAAACAGGAATTTAGAGGGCAATCAAGATAGATCTATTGAAGAAATACAATCGGGAAGTAATGTGCGCGTAATAACTCCCATAAGAGAACATATAACGTGCACTTCTGATAAATTTTGTACAAGAGGAAATTAAATTTTTAAATGATAGCGGTTCAGAGATGATATAATAAAAATCTCAAGTTTTAAAGGACATATAATTGTAAATGAGAGAGATAAAAAAAAAATTAAAGGTATTCATGCAAATCCAGTTGAAACAGTAGGATCGATTGTAATTCCGATTTACATTAAAGAACAACCTTTTGTGGTCAAGTTCGATATAGTACATGATAACTTTCCAATACCCAAAGCAGGTATAATAGGCATAACGTTTTTAAAGTTAAACAAAGTCATTTTAGATTGGGACAAAGAAATACTAATAATTCCCGAGAGTATAAAAATAAATGATAATGCTTTAATTATTCCACCACGAAGCAATTGTGTTCTACAAATTAGGGCAGACGTAAAAATCAATGACGAATTAATAACAGTAAAAAAATACGAGATAAATGAAGCCGTAATGTGCTTCAAATATGATACCTGCTACTTCTTTAACATTTTTGTTTAGAATAACTCGCTTTGATTTATCTTGCATATATTTTTCGAATTCTTTTAATTTTTCTGAATCCTGAGCTGAGTTAGTTATACTAATCCTTCTAAGCGCGTCGGAGTTTGTATTTTGAGTTCCTGGTTTGTATATTACCTCATATTCGTATTCTTCAAGTAAGAGACGCCATCTTACCAAACGTGATCCTGGGTCTTTTATCCCGAAAAACCAAGTAAGTGGTTTGTGATCAGTGACCACAAAGAATTTTCGACCGTATAAGTAAGGTCAGAATTTTTTGACAGTCCACACAATAGCAAGTACAGTAGGGTCTCGATAATCCGAACGAGATTGGGGAAAGGGGTCATTCGGATTACCTATGACTTAATAAAAACAACAATTTTATTGTAATTTAAGTTATGAAATTTATTTTTATCTGTATTAATCATTGAATAATGTATAATTATAAATGTGTATATGCAAATTATATATGTATGTGTATATGAACCTTATTTAAAATATTGATTTATTTTTTTTTGTACACTGGCTCCTATTTGGTGATTAAATGCCTTGTCCCGCAAATGTCTCAGCAACATTACTTCTTCGCAGCTTTCAACGTTTTGTTCAGCCCACTCGATGGCCGTAGTCAACGCTTTTGTGGCTTCTGAAGCAGATACTTTTGAAGAAGGCAAAAATTCTTCATCTTCTTCCTTCTCAATATCTTCTTTGGTCACTGCCTGAATGATTTCATCATCAGTTAAAATTTCTTGGTGCTGTATCTCTTCATCGCAGCCCCCTGATGCCCACTGTTGAATTTCACCCTCAGAGATGACTGTGTTTGGAGTCAACTTGACTAAAAGTGGGGTGAAGATAATGCTGCCTTCCTGAACTTCAGTAGTTTCGTTTACAGCAACTAGGTGTGGACTAAGGTTTTTCCATGACATTTTTATCCGATGTGACGAGACAGATAACCAACAGTTAGCCAAGTTAAAAACAACATCTTTAAGATTGATTTTTTTCAAAGCTACTACCAAGTCATTTCCGTTTTCTTCGTCCGCCAAAATGTTCGTAAGTAAAGTTTTTCGGTAATTCAATTTTATGTTTTGGATAACATTCTGATCCATTGGTTGAATACGAGCAGTTGTATTTGGTGGAAGAAACATCGCAAAAATTTTGCCATCTTCACTACGAAGTTCTTCTACAGATGGGTGACCTGGGCAGTTATCCAATAGCAATACAGCTTCCATAGGAAAATTAATTGAAGAAAGATGACGACGAACGCTAGGAACAAATTCAGTGTTGAACCAATCTAAAAATAAATCTCTTGTAACCCACGCATTCTTCTGCCCTCGGTAGTACACAGGAAGTGTAACCGATTTAAATGTACGAGGCTTGTGAGCTTTTCCTACAACAAGTAAACGAAGTTTATGGATGCCCGTCGCATTTGCGCAAGGCATAAAAGTGACTCTTTCTTTCATAATTTTTCTACCGGGAGCGGCCTTTTCTGTAGATGACACTAAAGTGTGGTCAGGCAACATTCGCCAAAATAATCCAGATTCGTCAGCATTGTAAATTTGTTCTGCTTTAAATTTTTTTTGTATGACAAGTTGTTCAAATTCTTCTTGGAACGGTTTGATGGAGTCTTCTTTACTCGAAAGTTTTTCACCGGAAATTTTGAGACGCCTTATCCCATGACGCTTTTTAAAGTTGTCTAACCAACCTTTGCACGCATTAAAAGCATGGTTATTTTTTGAGAATTGGCGGTGAAAAGATCGTGCTTTTTCACAAAGCATTTCACCACTCACTGGAACGTGTAAACGTCTTTGTTGAATAAACCACATGAAAACTGCACTCTCAACATTTGGATTCTCTGGTTGTTTTAACGTTTTACGCTTACCTGGACCGTTTTCCGTTTCACTGACAAACTTCTCTAATTTTTCCTTGTTCTTTTTAATATCACTGATGGTAGATACACCTATACCAAATTGTCTTGAGATGGCACTGTAGCTGGTCCCATTATTAATTAACTTTATTACTTCTAACTTATCCTGTAATTTTAATGTAACATGCTTACGTGGAGCCATTTCAAGAAAAACACGCAAATAAATGTTCCAAATACGTACGATCTTTATGTACACACAATCGACACACAACTGACAAACGTAATCAACGTTCATATCTAACATCTCATATCTAAACGACGTACACGTGCGATGTTCTAACGTAATCGACAAATTTTATTATTGGGAAATACCGGCGATGCGATAATTTTCAAGCTCGTTCGAATTACCGCGTCTTTCGGATTAGCCTGTGTTCGGATTATCGAGACCCTACTGTAACTCTTTTTCGGTTGTGTTGTAATTTCTTTTAGCCTTATTAAGCGTGCGGGATGCATATGTAATCGGTAGATCGGACCCAACTTTTCCTTGAGATAGTATTGCTCCTATTGCCACGTTACTAGTATCTGTTGTTACGTTGAAAGGTTTACTAAAATCTGGATGTTGCAATAATGGTTCTTTGGTCAATATGTTCTTGAAAAACTCAAATGCGTCCCGACAAATGTCTGACCAAATGAAAGACTGATCTTTTTTTAACAAATCTGTTAGTGGTTTTGCTTTTTTGCTGAAATCTTTGATAAATTTTCGGTAATAGCTCACTAATCCTAAAAAAGATTTAACTTCCTTTGTATTAGACGGAGTAGGGTAATTAACTACACATTCTATCTTTTTAGGATCCAGTTGTACTCCCTTTTCTGTGATGACGTGCCCAAGTAGTTAACTTTTTGTCTTAAGAATTCACACTTTGGGGGTTGAAGTTGTAAATTATACCTTAATCTTGTAAAGACTTCGCATAGTTGAGTTATGTGTTAATTTAAAGTGGAACTGATGATGATTATATCGTCTAAGTAAACGAATGCTCGATATCCATTGATGCCTTGTAACACTCTATTCATGAGCCTTTGAAATATTGCAGGTGCTCCTTTGAGACCAAAGCACATACGTTGAAATTCAAAGTGACCTTTATCAGTGTTAAATGCTATTTTCTCTCTATCTTGTGGGTGAATCGAGATTTGGTGGTAACCATTGGCCATATCTAGGCACGAAAAATATTTTGCTTTGCCCAGTTAGTCTAATATTGTGGTGATATCGGGCATGGGAAATGCATCACCTACTGTAAGACTATTAAGTTTTCTGAAGTCAACTACCACTCTATACTTCTTGTCTTCTGATACGTCTGCTTTCTTCGGAACAATCAGAAGGAGTGCGTTCCAGGGACTATCACTCGGAACTATAATTCCATCTTGTGCTAGTTGCCTGACTTGCTTATTTATTTCTGACTTTCGGGCATAAGGGAGACGATATGGCCGCTGAAAAATGGGTTGAGTAATGCCAGGGATTTTTATCTCGTGCTGAGCAGCATCGGTGCATCGAATTGTATTTCCTTCTAGGAAAAAAATATCAGAGAATTCGCTGCAGATCTGCTCTATTGCTTCTTTTTCCTCGCTGTTCATATGTTCACATCTCAAAGTTTTTCTTAAAAGTTGTATGCGATTTTTTAGATTCTCATAAGTCTGAATTGACTGTAAATTGTTTATTATGACCATATCCAATATTTCGTAAGACAGTTCATTGAGTTCTAATACTGGAATAGGTTGTGATTCTTCCGTTGGGTTAATGACGCATATCAGAATTTTTTGATCTTTTACAGTGTTTAACACGTTACTGCATAGTATGTTTTTGTTTAGTTTCTGTGCATGAATAAGTATATTCTTCGAATCTTGATAATTGGTTTGTATATAGATGATCATTTTGCTACGCGCTGGAATAGTGTTCTTGTTGTTCGCTGTGGACGTTATTTCACCTTTACTCATATCGATGATTACTTGGTTATCTTTTAAAAAAGGGTTTCCCAGTGTTCCATCACCGGTAATCGGAAAAGTGTTATCAACCACCTGGAACTCGGTTTCATACGTTTTATCGTCAATTAATACCGTTAACATTACACTTCCCAACGTACTAACTAACTGATCATTGATACCTTGCATTTTATAAATTTTCTTATTAAATACTAAAATGTCATCTTTTAAAGTATTGAGTTTTATCAAGTTAAGATCAGCGCCAGTATCTATAAGTAAACTCGCGGTGCCTGAGACACACTGAGAAATACAATACTTAGCTTGATTATTCGTAAGTTTTATTTTGAACGTTAATATTTTTGATTTTGGGCAATTATTTTCAGTTCGCGAACCGGACGGATGCCCGCTTTGTCCGATTCTTTGCCATTTCCCGATGTAGATTGTTGGTTTTTTTCCGTTTGATTCGCTTTTCGAGTATCTGCGTTTTTCTTTTTAAAACATTCTTCTTTTATATGCCCTACTTTTTTACAGTATGAACATGTTAATAGTTTTCCGTTCGAGGTTTTTGGATTACCTGTATCTTTGGATTGTTTGCTTTTCTGTCCCGTATCATTGTTAAGGTTGGCGTATCTGCACTCACTAGTGTTATGGTTATTTTTGTGACAATGTTTACAATATTTAACCGTACTATTATTGTTGGATTTGTTATTGAGTAAATATTGAGTTCCTTTGTTTGACTGATAAATTTTGTCCTCCTCAATACTATCTTTTATTGCTTATTCGATTGATACAGGGTTTCTTGACTTAACTACTCCACGAATGCTGGACGGTAAGCTTTCTATGTATGTTGTTAGTGTCGTTTCTTTAATGTAATTATGAATGGTTTTAGCTTCTTCTACTGATTTGCCATAAGCACTAACGTTGCAAAGCTCATGTAATAATTTTTCTATTCGTGAGGAATATTCATGTACTGCTTCACCTTGGCGAAATTTAGTCGTAGAAATTTCTAATTGAAGATATCCAGGGGTACGAGTGGTACAGAAAGTGTACTCTAGAATTTTTTTAAGGGTTTCCCACGTTAGAATTTCCCTATATTGGGTAGCCGCAAATGCTTTACCAGAAAGTTTAGTTAAGATGGCTTGCAAAAGAATAGGTCGTATAAATTCATCGACATTTTTCATAACGAACTCGCACGCGCTTGTAAATGGATAAATTTCCTGCATATTTTCACCATTGAAATGTGGAACTAATTTAATTGCCGTTTCTAAAGACAGTTGAGTAGATTGAGTCGTCATAGTTTTAATTGGTTTTAAGATTGGGGTTTTATCTTTTGGATTAATTGACAATAACGAATTAAGACTTTTTGATCGCCTGCGCTCTTTTATTGTATCAGAAATTTGACGAGTACTTTGACCTCTAGTTACTGGTTTAGATGTCCTAAGTGTATCGAGATTAATCGGTCGAGATGGAATATAATCTGTGTCTAACTCAGTACTATCGGAACTACTACTATCACTACTACTTAATCTAATTGACATAAATTAATTTATCTTATATAGTAAAAATAAAATAATATAACTTACGATAATAGTAATGTAGTGTTGATTAATCTGATCATGTTCATTTTTGCCGTCATGAACGTCAGAAAATGTTTTCGGAATACTCCTTAAGGGAACTTCGGACTCCCAATGGAATGTATGTACTAGTTTTCCCACGAAGTTTTCAGGTTTCTTCTTAGACGTTCTCCGCCTCGAAACAGCTGGCGCGAGGACCACGTACAACAGTAGAGGGTTTGTTTAGACGATTTTACGTATTATACGTATTTTATTGTTTTCGATATATATTATTAATTAGTAATAACAATATATATATATGTATTTATATGATTTGTCAGTAGGTCATTGGGTGAAATATTCTTTGCTGACACAGTGACACTGCGTTTAAGTTAGCGTCTCTCACAATTACTTGTCTTCTGACTGTTAGAAGTGTACTACCATATATTGACGTAAAGCGCCTCCTTTGTTGACGGGGCAGATTATGATTGTCCTTCTGTTCGACGTGTTATCCAGCGGACCAACGTAAAGCGCCTCCTTGTTTACTGCTGACCGTGCAAATCGTATGTTCCCATGAACATAAAATTATTTTTTTTTTTTGACGTAGACACAATAACTTATGTAATTGTATGTCCCGTATATTGGTACAATAATATTTTATTGTACATTAACGAATTAATTTTGCAATTTTTAATTCGTTTTTTGTTGTAATACTATGTACAATAGTAAGTACTATAGTATTATTTGACTGCTGAGAATGATTCTTACCAAAAGAAAAAAAACCGCAACACCGCTGCCACCAGTTGTTATATCTCGTTCCAGTTAGGTTCGGTTGTTTGTTTTGGTAGTGGGTTCTTCTTGAGCAAAGAAAATTCAATATCGCAGTTTTGGTCGATATAATTACTTTTATTGATTTACTTAATGAATAATCTTAAATTTACACTGTAGTATAAAACGTCTTGTTAATATTACGGCTTACGATCGACTGACTGCAAGAAATATGCTGGCGACGAATGTTGCATACACAACAAAATTGCTTACATGCTACATTCTTACTACTAAACAAGGGGTTCTTAACAGTAGCATTAAACACGCTAAACACGGCGAAAACATAATTCTACTTATTTTAGGTGATAATATAATAACGTATCCCGCGATAGGAGAAATTGTAGTCAATAACAATTTACCGCAACAAATAAAATTTAATGAGAATGATAAATTTGTTATGATCAATCAGGAGAATAAATTAGTGATATTTTATAATTTAAAAAATAATCATTATACGGAAATCACAGCAGAAAATTATTATAACGCGATAAACGAAATTAAATTATTCTGTATCAGTAATCACATTAACCAATTATGTATAATCAGGATCGAAGGGTTAACCACATTGACCTGCTATGAACATATACGTACCATGTTCCGTTATCTATTTAGAAATACTAATATTGAGGTAACAATTTTTTTTTTTCTTAAAATTTCTCTTTATTTTGGAATATTACGATCTATACATAGTTTGCACAATAAGTAATAAGTATGAAGATAGACATTTGAGAGTAAGTGATTACATAGTAGGAAGTCTCACATTAGAGACACTTATGACTTAATATTTAAAAATTTGAATTTAAATTTACATTAAAATTTTACATTAATTACATTGCATATTTGCATTAATATTTACATTGAGTACACGTTTTATACAGTTTTTAAGTCACGGCACCAGTTCCGTTTAAGTCTTCTTGTCGGGTTCCCGGGTAGTGTTGGTAAGGCCAAATCCCTGATAAGCTGGTTGGGGTTGGATTGGAGTTTCGTATGAAAGCGTTTGTAATATAGAGTGGCCGTATCGTTGACAGAGCGGATTTTGAGATCGGAGTTTATAATGTTATTGGAAACATACCGGGGTGCTCCTGTAATTAGACGACAGCAGATATTTTGGAAGGCTTGGATGGTTCTCTTGTTTGATTTTTTGGCAGAAACCCATACTACCACCCTGTATGCCCAAAGTGGTTGTATGAGAGTTTTGTATAATAATATTTTAATGTTTAATGTTAGGTTTGAGCACAGGAGTGGCCTTAGAAGGTGCAGTCTTGAATTCAACTTTTTGCGTTTGTTCTTGAGGTGAGCTGACCATGTTGGTCGTCTGTCAAATATCAAGTCAAGATATTTTACTTCGTTTGAATGAGGGATCATAATATTATTCATTGTTACTGGAGGAGAGTAATGAGGCCTAAGATAAAAGGTAATAAAGGAAGATTTCGTTTCATTTATTTTTATTCTCCATTTAACGAACCATTGAGAGAGGGTGTCAATGTGTGTTTGCAGTTGGAGACTTGCAGTGGTATAATCTGTGGCTGTAGAGAGGATTGCTGTATCGTCTGCATAGGTTCCGAGAATTGTATTTTCAGATGTGGGCAGATCTGATGTGTAGATAGTGTATAGAAAAGGTGCGATGTCACTGCCTTGAGGGACCCCAGCAGCAATAGGAAATTGTTTCGAGTGTTCGAGGTTGTGGCGGACCTTGAATGTGCGGTTGTCTAAATATGATTTTAATATTAGGTAGTAAGGGGCAGGAAAAAGGGAACTTGAAAAGTAGTCCAACATGCCAGACAGTGTCGAATGCTTTGGCTACGTCCAAAAATAGTCCGGTACAGTATTTTTTGGTTTCTAAAGCAGTTGAAATTGTGTCCGTGACCCGATGTAACTGGTGAATTGTGGAGTGGTTTGTGCGAAAGCCGAATTGGAAGTATGTTTTTATTTTCTGTAGTTATATGAGAAGTATTTAGTAGTACGCTTTAGTAGTATTTTTTCCAGAATTTTACCAAGGACTGGTAGAAGACTTATGGGCCGGGACGATGAAGGGTGTTCGGGTGGTTTACCAGGTTTGAGTATTTTCACAATAACTGACGATTTCCAAGTTCTTGGAAAATAAGATAGACGTAGAGTAGCATTATAAATATGAGCGAGAAAGATTATTGTTTTTGCAGGAAGATTTTTGATTATTTGGTTGGTTATGAGATCGTGACCAGGAAATTTTCTGTTGGTCAGTTTTTTTATTATACCACTTATTTCAGCTGGTGAGGTATGTTTGGCGGGTGGAGCTATGGGTAATGGGAAATAGAGTGATTCTGCGACCGTCTATAGGTACAGAGGTGGTGGTGAGATTGAGTGAGGAACGAATACTGATGATAGCTCCTCAGCTTGTGTGTCTGCATTTTCCTTGTGAGTAGTTGCTAGAGAGTTATTTGGTCGGCGAAGAGGGGGGCGTGGTTTCCTTTAGTCGAAGAATTGATTTGGTTTTGCGCCAGAGAGAGCCGTTTTTTAGTGATAGATTTTGTAGATAGTTTTTGTATGAGTCATTTTTGTGTATTTTTAGCAGTGATTTAAGTTTGTTTGAAAGCATGTTGTATCTTGTCTTATCGTCTGGTTAGTGGGTTCGCTGCCAGGTAGACCTTGCTCGACATTTCTCAGCTAATAATTGCCTTAGCTCTGGGTTTAAATTGTTAGTTGGGCTCTTGCTTGGTGTCTGGGTTGAAGAGTCTTTAGCAGCATTTTGTATATTGTTGGTAAGTAAATTGATTGCGCCGTCAATATCAGCTGAAGATTTTAATTTAACATTAAGTTTAGTTGTTTTTGAGAGTCTCTGAATGTGTTCCAGTTTGTGATTCCAGGAGTGATGGCTGGTTGATTTTGTTTCAATAGGGGTTGTGCTCCTATGTGAAGTAGAACTTGGGTATGATCAGACGCTGGATCGTTTAGATTTGTAACGTGTGTGATAAAACGATTTGGGATGCTAGAAATGAAGAAGTCAATAGTGTCTGGATGACGATTAGCATGAGTTGGTCAATAAGTCGGAGTGGTGCTTGATAATAGTTTGAGATGTTTTTGTGTAACGAGGTTATGTAGCGCGCGGCCCCTGATGTTGGTGGAATTGCTCCAGGTTTGGTGTTTGGCATTAAAATCAGCGCCTATTATATAGCTATGACTGAGAGATTGAAAAAGAATGATAAGTTCAGGTATAGGAAATGGTATTCCTGGGGAGAAGTAACAGCATGCAGGTACCGAGTTTATTTATAAGGTTGTACTAGTTAATTGAATATTGATGCTTCTATGTGGTGGCAGGGGGGAGTGTTTAATTCGGTTGGAGATTATAAGTGCAGCTCCACCATGCGCGGTTTCATCTGGGTGATCTGCTCTAATTATTTCATATCCGTATATTTTGAGTATAGAAGATTTTGTAAGATGGGTTTCAGAAATAAGTGCGATTTTGATTTTTTTTTCGTTGAGTACGATTTCAAATTCATTTAGGTATTGGAGAATTCTGTTGGCGTTCCATAAAAATATAGTAAGTGGTTTTAAGTTATTAGTTGACATTTTTAATGAGTTTATCTATGACAGTGGTAAGTAGTGACACAAGTGGATTGATTAGTGCTTTTAGATCATTTGTAAATAAAGACAGTTGAGTTGAGAGGTTTTGGTTTTGATTTGGGTTGTTAGTTTGGGGGTGAGGAGAAGATTCTTTATTCAGTGGAGGAAAACTCTGTGAGTACGTTGGACGATAAAGATCTTGGTTAATGTCTTTTGAGGTTTGTTGATTATTGTTCCTGGTGTTGTTTTTAGATTGTGCTAATTTTTTTTTCAATTCAATGTGAGTTTGGCACCCTTTATAGTTAGCCGGGTGACTACCGTTACATAATGCATAGTTAGCAGGGGTGCTCTGGTCCTTAGTGCAATCAATTGATTCGTGTTCTAAGTCACATTTAACATAACGAGGAGTATGATTGCAGTATTTACGAGTGTGGCATTGATGGCATTGAGGAATATCTTTTTTCGGGTAGGCAGGTTCAATTTTGACTTTCGTGTAACTTAGTGATATGATTTTAAAAATGTCAGAGTTGGTTGGTCCTGGTTCTAAATCAACAAAGAAAATTGGTAGGGGAGTCTTAGCTTATGAGTGACAAGCATTATATTTCTGGTGTAGAATCCGTTGTTTATTAGTTCATTTTTAATAGTGGAAATATCGGTAGTAGGATGTAAGTTTCTAATTACTGCACGATAAGGTTTTAATTCTTTTGATTGAAACGAGCGAAAAGAAACGTTATTTTCCTTAAGATATTTGATCACTGTTCTATACGAGTCAGAACTATATGTTTGTAGTTTAAGATCTTTTGTAGAGCTTTTACAATCGAATCCAGAGGAGTCGGTTAATTCTTTTATTTTAATGCAAAAGTTGTTGAAATTTAATTGCGCTTGTATAAAGATAGGAGGTGGCTTAGGAGTTTGATTGGTTTTTCCCGAGATTTGCTCAGTTGTGTTGTCCATTGGGTCGTCTTCAATAATGGGTGCGATCGGGAAAATCGATTTGGTGATATGAATATATTTGGATAGGTTTTTTTTTGAGACAGGTGATATTTCATTAGGAGATCTGATACGTTTGTTCTTTGATTCAACTGTTTGCCATAATATGTCAGAATCAGAATTAAATAGCGATGTATCACATGTAGAGGCTTTAATTGCTTTTGTTAATTTTAAAGGTGGGATTGTTTTCTTTGGTAATGGCTTGCCGGTGGTAACCATAATGAGCACAGGTATTAATATAGCAGTCGGCAACGACTGCGATAGTAGGTGACCTTGGAGCCTTAGCCGGTGTGGCGACCGGTGTTAGTGGACTTTGTATGATAAGATTATTTTATAATACATACCAATTAAGCGGTGCAGAGTAGCTTGACTGTAATGCCATCGAAAGCGATAAAAACGGTGCGCGTAAATTAACGTGTTGACTCTACGACGTCTAAACACGAACTGAGGTAACAATTTATAAAGAACAATATATACAGTAGCACAAGCATTCGTAGAGTGTTTTATATGCATATACGGCATACCCATTACGATTTTAACTGATTGTGGCACTAATTTTCTAACCAATTTATTTAAAGACGTTTGTAAAATATTAAAAATCGAAAAAACTAAAACAAGTCCGTGGCACCCACAATCAAATGGATACCTCGAGCGTTCCCATAAAACTTTAAAAAACTATTTGAGAAGTTTCGTTGACAAAGATAATAATTGGGATAATACTTCAACGAAATATACTCCTTATGAGTTGGTTTTCGGAAAAAAACCAATAATACCAACAAGTTTCTTGCAAACACCCGAACCACAATACAATTATGACAATTACGCGCTAGATTTAAAAAGAATAATGCAGGAAACGCATAAGGTAGTGAGAGACAATTTAATCGACAAGAAAAACGTCAATAAACGATATTACGACCAAAGCGCGAATCCACTTGAGTTACATGTGGGAGATAAAGTCCTATTAAAAGAGCAAAATAAAAAGAACACACCAAGTTTAAATTGGTCGGAACCTTATGAAATTATAATGATACACGATAACGAAAGCATAACAATAAAGAAAGGAAGGAAGGACTATAGAATCCATATAAACAATGTAAGAAAATATTTCGAGACCGATTTGTGACACTTAGGTATACGATCCTAGTTCTTTTATTGTTATAGTTAATGGTAAATCAGTAATTATCATTACTATTATTTCTATTATTATTATTGTTATTATTATTATTATTATTATTATTATTATTATTACTATTTTATCATCATTATTTTTCTGTTAAGAAATTCATCATAGTGGATTTCGCATTCTTAAATTTCATAAATGATGGAATTATATGTAAAACGTATAAAACTAGTTCTATAATTAACCAATTTTTGCAGAATAATGTATATGCTAATGGGTGTATGTGCCATTAACGGCATAGATATACAGATGAAAAGATAACTACACACGCCGGTATATACTTCGAGAGTCAGGGGCCGATGAAAATCCGGACTACCCAGTGGGATTTAATAGCGTTTTACGACATATCATTTTTCTATCAAAGAATTAAAGATGTAAACGAGTATCTAGAAACAATGGACAAGTTATGTATACAATTAAAAGAAATGAGTATATTTCAAACAAATTGCGAAAATATTTATGCATTAATAAAATTAGTAGCTAATGTCGCAGAAAAAAAGAAAAAATTTATTTACGATTCGATAGGTCACCCGAGATTAACAAAAAGGGGGTTACCGTTTAAAACAATAGGAAAAGCAGCAAAAATATTATTTGGTCTATGCAACCAATTCTAAAATCCAATTCAAATATGCAAAAACTAACTTATAGTAATCAAACAGAGATAAATGTTTTAGAATAACAACTCAGGGTTATCAAACTTAACCAAGAAAGGGGGGACTTAGTGGTAATTAATCTCATTGATGCTGTCAAAGAAATTAAAAATATGACGATCGAAGCAAATATCAAAAGTTACGTATCTTATCATTTCATACAAGCTAATCTTATGCTAGAATTGTATTTATCCGAGACCGGTATATTGTTCGACGTTGTACAAACAGCAAAACTAGGATTAATACATCCAAATTTATTAGGTTCTCAGGAGTTACTTAAACAACTCTTAGATATTAAAATAGGTCTACCTAGTGGTACAGATCTACCCCTGGATTTAACCGAAAACAATGTACAAGAAATAGTGCCTCTCTCAGACATAACGATATATTATTTGAATGACAAAGTTGTATTTGTTTTAAGCATACCTTAAATGTACCAACATGAATTAACTCTTTTTCAGCTAATACCTATACTAAGTTGTGAAAATAATAATTGTTTGTATGTAAAATCTAATCATAATTATTTAGCTATAACTAGGTCAAAAGAATTTTATTCCACCTATGATAAAATTGACCAAAGCTTATGTAAACATGCCACTGATTTCCTAACATGTCCTGAAGTCTATCCTTTACATCCAAGAAGTGTACGCCCCATATGCGAGGTGCTTTTGTTGCAAGACCCAAAGGAAGTTCCAGACAGTTGCGAAATAATGCACGTACAACTACAAACAAATCTATTCCATAAATTAAAGTTTAAAAATGAATGGATTTACGCAACACCAGGTGAAACCATATTCATAACATGCGATCACGACAAAAGAAGCGAAAATAATTTTCTATAAGGAGTAGGGATTTTGTCCATAAACGAAACATGTGACATATTAATCCCACATAAAATGAAACCAAATAGCAAATATATTGACTTTATACCAAATTCGCAAATCAAAGAAACCGAAGAAAGATATGTTGACCTAACATCTAATATATTAAAAACCAAACATGTGTGGACAAACCAAATGTTCGACCTAAATATCGTTTCAAAATCAACATCGAAAATTAATGACCTAAGGACCAAAACTGTCGAAACTGAAGATATCAAAGACAGCAAAAATAGACACGATTATTTATTATATGTAGTCAGTGCAATAACGATTGTATGTCTTTTCTTATTCGCAATGAACTACATAGAACAAACACCATAGTGCTTAGAGAACTGCACAATAAAATCACGAAGAACCAATTCAATAATAAAGAAATTTCAAGTTCAGGAACAAAACTTGGAAACCAAACGATATGAACCAACCGAAGATGATCCAGAAACGATAAAGTTTCAAAATCAACCGAGGGACGACATCGTACCATTGCCGTCCACATCCCAAAATACGGGATATTCCGTGTATCCACGTTTATGATACGGAGTATCATTCTAAAAAGGGAGGAATGTAGTAAACCGACGGTTTACCTATAAACGTAAGTCCAAAGTACGAAAGGCCTGATCAACATCACGCCACCTAATTAGGACACTGATGTTACCACCTCATTGGCTTAGTGCTGAGCGGTACACATCACACCATTTTATGACGTCAATCATCCTCTTCCTAAACACGGCATGTCTCATATAAATAGGAGTCCTCATTACAGAGAACTTCAGAGATAGTTCAATATCCAAGACTAGTACAAATAGCTACTCTCCGGCAGAATACATATTATTCTGTCGACAAGTTTTATATGTTAATTATTATTTGATTTATTGTTAATAAAAGTCTAACTTAAACTATTCAAAGTGTTAAGAAATATTTATTTACAAAAAGCCATAATCCCTTCTGTTCGAGTCAACATCGTCAACGTGCATTCGTCGTAAAAGAAGCGTGGAGCAACCAAGCGGTGAGAGCGATCTGATTACTACAGTTATGATGTATCGAATTCTAAACATAGACAATATGCAAATCATGCATTAGTTTTTGTTTCAATTCCTTGGCTCTAATTTCTACCAAACAATCGATTGCTTTGCATCCAAAAGTGAAGTGAAAGGTAAAAATTTGATTCAAATTATATTTTTAACATTTATAAAATGTAATATTTAAAAATATATTTTATTTATTAGGAGTCACTATTGCACAATTGGTTTTAAAAACCATTACACTTTTGGATAATATAGGAATTATTATTGATAGCATTGTATGCGATAGAACTACAACTAATAGGGCAATGTAGTCAGAATTAGGTATAATTGGATCTCAGGAAGGAATGGAAAATGATTTTGAACACAAATCTAATGCTTATAAAAAGGTCTATTAAAACTATGATAATTTTTTCGTTGTTTATTAGATATTTAAGTTCTTGTTTTTGCTATACGAGTACAAGCCCTTTAGTATTCTATGCTATGACTCAAAGCGTTCAATTTATTTCTTTTTATTGGTGTTTTGGTATTCAGTAGGTGTATTTTTAACCTATCCAATCTCTCGTTTGAATTTGTTAATGTTGCCATCACGTCAGATAGAGTTGGTGGACCCTTTTAATTTTCTAGTCATTGCAAAAGAAACATCTTGAAGACTGGTTTCACAGGATTTTTATTTTTATAAAATATACGGGTTAAACCCTTTTTGAATATATACAATATATACAATAAATTTTACATTATACAAGTATATACATGTATTAATTATATAATTAATGTCAAAAACATTCTAATAGCTAGAAGTTTGTTAACATATTATACAAAAAGATTCAAAAGAAATAAAGGATCGACATTGGAGTTGGTAATAATACGTCTAGTAGGTTCATTTTTTAAGAAAGTTGGTTGAGGTAAAAGGAACATAAAAAGGAGCTACAGATCGAGTAGAGCCCTAAAGTACTCTGAATAAAATTTAGGACTATAATTCAGGAGAGTTAATATTATTTTGTAACAAACCACACAAAAACTTATTCCCAGAAATATGTTTACGCTCAGTCAAGGTAATCAAATCAAGTTGCAACGCAACTGGATCTACTTCAAGAATTTTCGTTGAATTCTTTCTAGCTTCAATAAGTCATTGATAATGCGAGGATCCCAAATAACAATAATAACTATAATATGACGTAACAGTGCACAATAGAGCAACTTAAACATCACGCGTTACCTGAAATTTCTATATAATCTTAAAACGAATTCAAGAGTTTTAAAAGTATTAAAACAAATATGTTCAATGTTGGAAATCGGATCATGATTGCTACTAAGAACAAACTCTAGATCAATAACATTGCTATTAGAGCAATATTAGTAGTTCCGAGATGATCCAAATACACAACAGGGGACTGAATCTGTGCAAAAGTCATGGTTTTGGACTTAAAAAATTGAGGAATAACAATAAAAAATTCAACTACTTAGGAGAATTGATTAAAATCGTTCTATAGTAATATACAGTCATCCAAAGAAGACATACAAGAGTAAAGTTATATATCATCGGCAAAACATAAAATATAGCTGTGGGAAATAACACTAGAGACACTGTTAATAAATAGAGTGAACAAAACAGTGAAAGATATCCTCCTCGAAGAACACCGGACGTTGCAAAATAATTATTTGATTTTTCTTGAAACAATTCAAGCCATTGGTAACGGTGAGAAAAGTAACACTAAAATCAGATCAGAAGCGGTTTATCAATACCAGTTAATTTGAGTATCTGGATAAGGACATTGAGATTAACTGAATCGAATGCTTTATTAAAATTGGTTTAAATAGTGTCTACCTGTGATTTAAAATTAAAAGATTGGTAGGTATTCATAATTGCTAAAAATTAAATCACAAAAATGGAGGAACGATAATTGGAAACGTTAGAGTACTCACCCGACTTGTGTACAGGTGTGGTAATGTTAAACTTTATGTTGTAGGGAATGTTCCTTCATCAAGTGAACGCTTAAAAGAATCCAGAGGGGATAAGCTATGGTGGCGTCAAGTTGAAATAAGAATTTACCTAATAATCCATCAGGACCAACGGATCAGTTACCTTTCAAGTCAGAAAAATAAAAATGTTCAACAGAAAAGTCGACATTATAAGGTAGGTCAAAGGAAGAGATGTCCAACGAGTGAGTACCGAGATCAAAATGATCATCGGAAAAAACAGAAGAAAAGTACGGAGACAACAAATTGGCAGCTTCCCACTCATTAGTTAAGGACCATCCAACTCAAAACAATTTTTTTAAATTAAATTATAGTTCATACTGACAAAAAAAATGGTACCATTAAAATTCGTTTGTGACAATCTATTCGATAGTTACGGCGAATTATGATAATCTACGTGACGCACAGATTCGTTCGTCGCGGCGGCGGCCATATACAATACACGGAAATATTTATCCATTTTTGGTTTAACTTAAAATAACTGCTAATGAACTTATTTTTTTTCAAATGGACTTATTAGATGAATTTAAAAGTACCTCATAACTTTATGAATTAATTTTTTATCATTAAAAAAATCAGCTATACATAAAAAATGCTCAATATTAATTTATAAGCAACTACTACGTCCTCTACTAACTTACGCTTGCCTATCTGGGGAAACTGCTCAACTACACACATGAGGAAAATTCAAATTTTCCAAAACAAAATCTTAAGAATTATAAAAAATGCATCATGGTTCACATGATACGTAAACCTCCATAAAGACCTCCAAATTCCAGAAATCCAGGACCACAGAGCCCTTGCTACAAATTTCTACAACTCAATTCAAAAATTAACAGGCTCGTTACACTTCAACTTACACATACGTTCACCACCTATAAGACGTCTCAAATGCGGCCGCCCACACGATCTTATCAACTAAAATACTACATTATCATTATTTTTATTAAAATTTTTGATTTCTAACCATAAATTATTAAAAGCAAGAATAGATCTACCATTTTCAAAAGTTTGTAAAATACTCTTAATAAGATTTGCTGCTTTGCCTTGTGTTGCATTTTTTTTTTGAGACATGTTGCAAAGAATACTAACTAAGAATATTAATAGAGACATAAAGAATATTAATTGTAGACAATATATTTATTAAAATGAAAAAATTGACAACAAATGAACTTGTCGACATACTTGTAAGTATACCTTGAAAAAATACGTAATCTAATTATTTTAAACGTTTTATACAATTTACCCGAAGCTTCATTAGGAATGCACTATTAGTTTGATTATCTATTTCTTCTTATAAAACGTTTATGATAGATTTATAATTGTATAATACTGCTTCACAGTTCTTAAATCGACAATTCCATTTAGTATTACTTAGGCAATCTATATAGATATTTTTTATTCCAACTGTTTTTGCATGTTAACCAGCATTTTGATTTTAGTTGGATGAGAAAAATGGATACATAATCCTTCAATAGTATCAAAAACAGTCCTAATTTTCTATATCGAAAAAAATATGTATATTTAGCTAAAACATACACTTATAAACAATTACGATTTACCTTCACATATTTTCACATATCAATCACTACACGATTTATACGATGGACCATACAATGCGTATAAATGGCAAATGGAAATTTATTTTTAATTTTATCCTGAACACCATTTAATTCACTAGACATTACATTTGCTCCATCACAAAACTGTGTTGCAACATGTAACGTGCCCTGCCCAAGTTGTTTTTAGTAAGATAAGCAAATATATGGGCACTTAGAAATTCAGCATCTTGTTTTTCAGAAACGTCAATAAATCCTAGAAATCGTTTTACAATATTAAGGCCAACAGTATACCTCAAACATCACGACATTTGTTTTTGCTTAATGTACTATAGTGTTACGAGGCATAATATAAATCAACGACTAAATGTGCATACCGGCTACACCACACAAGACATATACACTATAGTATTATTAAAATGTATAATCAGCGTCTGCAGTGTGAATAAATTACTCATATACTACATGATAAAGGATGTTTTATTTATAATTCTAACAGGTATTAGTAAGCTTTTACAACAGAATGTGCTTAAAAAATGGACTTTCTTTAAATATTAATAAATTTCTAATAATTAATTTTTCTAAGAAACGCTAACTTGGAAGCAAAATTGCTGAGACGATACATTCATATTTGTGTGTAGCATTTCATATATACTGCTATAGTATGTTTTATTGGAGGGCAGTCAAGTTACGCGACCCGTTGTCGTCGTACGTTTATTAATGCGTTATATTATTATTTTACAATATATATTAATTTGTTTGTTAATTTAAATTTACACGTGTTTGGATTACTTTATCATTCTATTTCTTTCAACAGGTTATGGGCCCAGTAACCAAACAGTGAAGTGTTAAGTTTTTTTTTTAATAAACAATAATATTTAATATTGTCGAAGTGCGTTCGTGTAGTAAGTGCGTAGATTGTGTATAGCGCAAAAAACGTTTTTGTTGTTGTTATTATATTTATAGTTTACAGACAGTGTACAGATAATTCGTTATTATGGAAAACGAATCTATAAAAATTAATAAACTAACGGGCAATGAAAATTGGGAAACATGGAAATTCCAAATAAAATTGATTATGAAAGCCTCGATACACCGTGGCCTAATTGTATTATTCATAGAAAAGCGTTTGCATCAAAACATCCGAGTCCTACACCGAAATGAGTCTTAGAATGAGTAGTGAATGTAGTCAATTGAATAAACACTCGTCCACTGAAGTCAAGATTTTTCAAAAAAACTATGTGGCGAACACACAAGTTTGTTGTACTACAGTATTACTCGATAGTTGTCTAGTGGTTATGTTTCATTACGTACATTTGATCTTCTACAAGAAAGTTATGAATTTCTTAAAGAACATAGAAATGCCTACGAATTTTCCAATTACAGTTTTTAATAAAATTAATATAGCTGTGCGACATTTTTGTTAAGCTAAATGCATTAAATACTTCTTTGCAAAAAAAACATATCCACCTTTTGAAATCGATGGAAAAAATGATTGCATTTATAAAAAAAAACTCAAATTATAGAAAAGAAAAATGAATGAAGGTACGAGCAAAGATTCTTTTTCCATATTCCAGCAGTTTTTGACTTCTAACGAAATGGAAATCTCTAAAAATATAAAATCCAATTTTGAAGATCATTTATCACAAGTAGTTATCTGGTTTGAAAATATTTTCAAAATAAACACATCAATAAATTTGTGTGGATTCATAAACAATTCAACTCCATTATTTATGGAATTCTACCGAAGAAGAAAGTTTCATCGAGTTGTCTTGCAACATTAGTTTGAAAATGATATTTAGTTATATGGAATTTACCAAATTTTGGTTCCTAATAAAAGAAGAATATCCCCTTCAAAAGTGATAAAGCTCGACGAATTTTAATCACATTTTCAACTTCTTATCTGTGTCGGCGGTCGATATGATTAAAGGCAAGTATTGAACAAAATCAATGTGGAATAGAAAATAAGTGGATATATGGGATTTGATTCCGAGATTCGAAAAAATGTGCAGTGATATATAAGCTCATGTATTCCACTAATTTAATATTACCCATTTCAATTTTTTTTTGGTTTTTATATATTTTATCTATTTCTTATGATAATCGTGCTATGACTTGGGGAAGAGCGCCCTGAGAAAACCTTAGTTTTAAAAGTGCACCACCAGTCGTTAAAGTTTGGGAATCGTTGATGTAGATAGTAATATTATAAAATCATATAATTCGATGATTAAAGGCAAACATGTAAATTATGCATTGAACAGGTCATAATATGTTGCAGATAATAAATATTGCAAAACATTATAGAATGCCGACCTATTCAGTGTATAAAGCAATTAATAAAGTAGGACCAAACCCAAAAATGTATTCAATACTATACAAACAACGCAAATTGCAAATACAAAAACGTCAAAATAAGCACTGCCGACAAGACATGTAAACTTACTAAATAAAATCAAAAACATTTTAAGGATTTTAAATTGGAAAAGAAAAATTACGCAAATAAATAATTTTGGTATTATAAAAACTATCTATAATATAAATAAATACCAACTAAAAATTAAAAATTTTGATGGATAAAAATGGATACAAAGTTAACAAAAAAAGTTAAAATTTAATATTATTCTTATAAAATGATGATGATTCTATAATAAAATAAAATACTACAGTAATAAAAATAACTATAACTAAAAGCTATTATACAATTTAGAATTTCTGTAATATTTTAGAAATACATTTGATTAAATAAAAATCATGAAATTGAGTTTTGTCAAAGTAAAAATATTGTGAGAAAAAATAATTTTAATATAAATTATCCTATATTTATTACATTATGGACAGTTTTAACGCTGTGTAAATCAATGAGACATATATTCTAATGAGAAAGAAATATAATAGCCTAAAGCAGCGGTGTTAAACTAATCTTTATAAACTAAGACGACAGACTTAGGTCGGTCCGAGAAGATATCAATACGATGCTATCTACAAATGTATTTATTCTAAGCTTTTAGTAATAGGGTTGACGCGAGGTGTGTCCTGTGCGTCTCTATATTAGTTGTACTTTATCTGTTCGTCCTCTTAGGTCCGTGTTCTGCGCATATATACCAGCTTATGTTGAGAAAAGTAGTTCCCGGTCTCCTGAGGGCTTATTTAAGTGTATATATTTTGTATATTAATTTTTTAATTGTTACTTAATAAACGATGCTGCATGGAGGTTAAGCAATGTGAAAACGGTTCGGCTTCCACGCAGTGATTTACAACGAAAAAAAAAATTTTCGTTAAATGGTTAAAAAATTTTTTCCTATATTTACAGTATCTACAAATCTGTAACTAAGATTTTTCCTCTTTATCTCTATTTCACCACTGTTTTTATTTCAATTATCTTCATCATCTGATATTATAATTATCGGTTCACTGTTTTTTCTTTTGGGATTACTTGAACAAGCATTAGTTATTTTTTCAACCCAAGTACCATCTTTTAATAAAATAACATTATTACATTTTTCACTTATACTTGGATTTTGAACTATTTTTAAAAAATATTCATCAATTTCAATGTTTTCAAATTTAACTTGTTTTTTGCAAAATGGACATGACCATGTTGGCTTTTGTTCATTCATTTTTAAGAAATACATTGCATCAAAACATTGCAAATGTACACATTCTACACCTCGTGCAGGCAGTTTCATTCTTTGTTTACTTAATGGATCCAAGATAGAAGCATAATAGACGTCTAAATCAATACCATCTTTACATTCATTAAGTTTCTTAATAAAGTTGATAGTTTTTTCATAGGCACGTACTGGTCTTTTTTTAAGTTCTACAAGCAGATCTTCGCACGTTAATTTTTGAAGAACAGGCCTTGGATATAGTAATTCAGGCATATTAGGGTTGTCAATTAATGCAAGTTGTGTTTGTTTTGCCATTTCTATTCGACTTTTAAGGACTTTAAAAATTTCTTGTTTCACCAAAGATTTTAGAGATGGATTAGATGATGTTAACAAATCTATAAGACGGTTACATAAAGACGTTTTGTCTCCATGTATTACCTGGTTTGGTAAAACACATAAAATTCTTTGCATTTCTTCTAAATTAAATGTACGCACAATATTATGTAAGACTTCATTAACAACCTAAAAACAAATAACAAAACAAAAATATAATTTAACAAATAGGTAATTAAAAACATGATACAAAAAATAAATAACTTGTAATGTATTAATAATCAAAAATATTCCTTCGTAAACTCTTTATTTTTTATTTATTATTTAGTTACTTCAAATAAGCTAATCATAGTAATTGGACTTGGGATTATAGAGCATTTATTTAGTATACAAATGCTTGTTCAATGATGAAGAGATATCACCAAAAAGAAAAATTTTGCTTCATCGATTTAGATTTTAGAGAAATTATTTGACAAGATCAAATATGTAAAACTGTTGAGTTTGTACAGCTGAACAGTAAAAACTTGGTATAAATGGGAAAAACCTAAAATTCATAAAAAGTCTTTATTGGCATCAATAAACTAATATTAGAATAAATAATACACTTTCTAATGACTTTAGGATTTGAAGAGAAGTTTGTCAAAGGTGTATCCTTCGCCATTTCTTTTCGACCTATCGTCACAAGAATTAATGTTAGCGGTTTTGGAAAATGCGGAAGACATTTTCAAAAATAGAATAAATAGAAAAGTTATTGATAGCCTGATATATGCCGATAATTTATTTGGATTATTTTCGGCCTCTTTAATATCCGCATGATGACCTGATTTATAATTTTCGATTTCTCCATATCAGACTACTCGAAGGAAAATGTTTGTAAAAATATGTTTTACTCCTTGAAAGAACTTCTGGTTAAGAAGGAAATCGATGTTACCCATTAATAAAAGCCTGAAAATTTCTTTCATCTGCTACATGCTCTGATATACTAGATAGTAATATTAATAGTGATACCTAATAATAGTAATAGTAACGACACTTTACGAAGATTAATGGAATATGATAATGACCACTGTATTAAAATATGTTTACTAAATACCCACATTCTTTCACAACACACTAATAGGAAAAGTGAAGGGTAAAATGACAATGTTAAAAGGAGGCAGGTCAAAGAATCCAGCCTACCAAAATACACCAGCTCTGAGATAAAATAATATCAGTTCCTTGCTAAAACAACGAATTAGCTTAGTTCATATTAGAACTACACAGTAGTAATATGACAGAGAATACCATATATGGACATGACCGGAAAGGACTAAATTTTGTCACATATCTAACTAGGTCATCGCACGTTCGCGGAATCCTAAACCGCTTAAACAACACGTGAACAACAAATGAGTCACATCCGTTGACCAGAAGATACAGCAGAAGAGTAAGAAGAGGTAATCTGACTATATAAGGGTGCCTGGAGAGTACCCCGCAGACGTGATCCATCAGAGCTAGCACGAGCACTTTCGCGTCAGATGTCATCACGAAACAGTCCCTATGACTTAGTCTATTTTTCTATTTAAATTATACTTAGAATAAATTACAGTTATTTATACTCGAATAATTATCAATAAATTTATACTTTAAAATATTTGCATCATTCTTATTTATTTAACCACGGCTACATCACCACTGCTTATCAGTTGCTGACTGGCACACTACAAATTTGGCGCAGTCGATTTCGGAATTCATACAAAATAATTACCCGTGTTGAAAAATGTTAATATAAAACATAAAGAAGTTCAAGGAGGAAATTCATCACTGAATCATTGATTGAAGAAGACAACTGATCATCGTCAACTTCAACGACTCCAAGAACGAGCCGTGACGCATAGTGAACAACCAGTAACAATTCAAAAACAAGTTACAATGGAAGCAACAACTTCTCATTCAAATAGAAGATTATTGAATTAATAAATAAAAAATAGATTAAAATACTATGCTAAAAACAATTTACATTTGTTCTTGTTGATAAACAAAAATAAAAATTTATGGAAAAATTGAGTTGAATTAAACAATTATACTCACGCTTATGCTATATCAAGACAGGTCATTGCAGAAGGAATATAATAAATAAAACGGCTAAAAATTCTAGTAGATTTAACATTTTTAGAATATTCCAGAGGAGAATATGCTGCTAAAAAAATCAATGCAAGTATATTAGATGTTAGTGGCAGCTCGTGCATAAATACACAGGCGCAAGCGCACTACATGTCATTTTATCAAAATAATATTTAATTTTGTTTTAAAACTTAATCGTTATAAACTGTTCATTAAAAATATCAGGGTATTGAAAAAAAAGTATTCGAAAATATTTTTGGGCAAAGAATTACTATGTCATGACTACATTATTGTTCCTAAAGTAAAAAGAGTTATGCAAATGCAAACATCAATCGGTGCAAACACTGTGACATAAAATATGCATGGTTGATGAGTGGAGGGATCGCAAAATACAATGCAACTTGGTCTGCAGTTACTACTGCGAACCCATTTTTAAAATAAACGTTATCTAGGTATATTTTGAGGTTTTTCAACCTTTTTTTTAAATTTTAATTAATTAGTAATGTCATTATTAAATAATAGTATAGGTAGTAATACAGTAATATAATTAAATGATTTATATATTAATAAGATACATTAATTTAAAACAGTAAAAACATGTTACATCATATTCAATGTTTGTTAATTATTATTTTGTGCACCACCTATTTTTAACACCATGAACCACCGCTGGTTCCATTAAATATGAACTATGTACAAGATACTGTGCATATTGGTACCAAGCTACAAGCCAACCTTCTGTAACCTGGAAACAATTTACCAAATATCTGTATCTCATTTACAATAAATTATTTATAAGTCAATATTTATTAACTGTTACGCATTGTAACTTGTAAAATGAAAAATTGAGATTTTATAAACTGAAAAATTAAAATTGTGTTTTCCCAAAATAATTTTAAATGAAAATACCAGATGATTACAAAAGTATTTCTAAAATTAATGAACTATAGTTTGTTATTATTCTTAGATAAAAAAAAATTACCGTCGAAAGCACACGTAGATTTTTTAAGAATCTTGAGACCTTTTATGGTAAAAAGTAAAGAGTTTATCTCAAAATGTTATTATATAAACACTAATTTATAATTTATCATCGAATTAAATCGTAGGTCATTAGATCAATTGTTAAACATATTAAAAAAAAATAACTTGAAGTTTACTATATTTCTATCGTGTTTTTTAGCAGCTAAGCTTGTGCACAACTTCATAATAACACAAACTATAACGATAAGGAAAAATTACGCTGTGTCTTTATTTGATACAACCTCATTCAGTCATAGTACGGCATAGAAGAAAATGTCATACTATCTATTATACAAAATTCTCATGTAAGTTACTGATAACAAACTTAGAGAAATCAAATATTCAGTCGAACCTTGGCCAAAACACAACTTCTCTAATCGAAAAGAAGAAATCATAATTAATCGACTAAGAATTGGCCACACAAGTCACTCACGATTGCCTCATGAAAAAGACTGAACTTCCATTATGCCGCTCATGCAATTCGCCCAATACAGTCAAACACATCCTTATCTACTGCCAAATATTCTCAGTGGCCAATGTGAAATCCCGGACAATTTATATGAAGCCATAGGACCCCATGCCGACACACAAAAAATTATCTCATTTTTAAAAAAAATCGAAATGTTCAATTTAATTTAATCTATTTATATTCTAATTTTTATTTTTTATTTGGTTATGTTTTGTTTTGTATCTCTTTTCAACTATTGTAACCTAACCTAATCACCATAAGCTAATAACCATGTCATTGATGCTGAAACAATAAAAAAAAAAAAAAAAAAATCTCGTGTCATAATGGAAAATGTATGTCACCGAAAAAATCGTGTAAATTGTATACCTATATATATATAGGCAGCGGCAGCTCGTGGATTTTCAGCTACCTGCAACCTGACCTTTTTTTTTTTTGTGTGTTTTATCGATGTGTAGATATGACCACGTAGGTATGTCGTATTATGTAAGAACATTCTGGTATTCAATAATAAAAATAGATACCTATTAATTACGAGTTTATAGTTGTATTAGTATAATGGTATTATAAATACTTTTAAAATAATTTCATTGTAAAGAAGTATACTCTATTCAAAATGAGATCGTGACTCAGCGGCAACCAGTTTTCGTCGAGCGGTGGTCAGACAACACCCGTTTGTCAACCGCATTGAATCAACTATCTTGTTTTTGTTGGAGATCTATCTTGTTGGAGTAGTGGTGTTAATTACCTAATGATGTATATCGAGTGGCTGGACTACGTGTCGAAGCGGGTAAGTGTTATATAACTGTCGTTCATGTATCACATATCAAAGGATATCACCTACCATTGAATGAAGAACAGGTCGAAGAGCCAACAACAGTACAGGATAAAAAAGACACACCAAGAGAGTTATCCAGCACCGAGAACACAGAAGTGAAACGGATAGTATTAGATGCACACAATCCAAGCGTGTAAGAAAATCACCAGCTTGACATGCATCGTATCAGGTGTAAAAATGTAATATTTAAAAAAAATGTATTATGTAACATGTGCAATTAAGTAATTTCTAATCATTATTTGTCTTAAAAGTTAAGTATTTTGTATTATGTGATATGTGCAAGTAAGCACTAGTTATTATTTGTTATAAAATATTAACTATTAGATATTATGTACTGCCGTGTATTAAGAAATATTTGTTACAAAAACTGACTATTATGTATTATTTAAATATTTATGTGTAAGATGTAAAAATATTTTAAAAATTATAAAGTGTGAGGATACTTAAAATGTCAGGACGCCCGAATGTTATATATTTTTAGTTGGTTAAGTTGGGATGGGTGTCAGCTGAAATTAATGAGGTTAGTAGTGTAAGCATAATTACTCTGGTGGCTTAATAACGAATTTTTCTAAAATTATTTTCCCATCTTCAAAATCTGGATTCATTCAAATTATTTTTTTTGCAAAATTCTCGTGTAAATTAAGTTTTTTACATTTATTGCAATGTTCAGCATTTTTCATCCTTGAATAACTAAAAAAAAAAGTGGTAGGACTCATCTATTTATATGAGAACTCCACTAATCAATCAAATTAAGATATCTGTGAAGACTTAAACAGTGAAAATGAAAATAGATATATCAATTCTAAATCTACACCCACTAAATCAAATATTTCTGATTATGTTTCAGTTAATGATAATGTTAAGACAGAATTTATTCATATGACATTAAATTAAAAACACTTTAAAAAAAAATAATTTATCACTACAATACTATTATTTACATTATATTATTTACTGGTGTGTATTGTATTTGATATTAGATCGAATTATTCATATAATTATTTAAAAACTAAAGTGAATATTACCATGGTAAAATTATTAATTTGATATTCTTTTGTTTAATTATTGATATTGATAATCTTTACATTAGACTCTAATTAATAACTATACTCAAAATACCAATTATAATGTAATATACAAATGCAAGTATACATAAATGCTTATCAAAAATCTATATTATAAAAAGTTTCCTATTTATTGTAAGTAGAAATTTATACTTTATATTTTATAATAAATTGTATTCTACCTACGAAAAGTCTGATTACAAATTGTAATATTATAGTAAATACTTGTTAATTATATAAAGTAAGATCAAAAATTACCGTATAGAGAATATACTCACATTAAATAATACTGAAGATAACAATTTAATGACACAATTAAACAACTTATTTTACACTCAATTTCACAATGTTACAAGTTTACTTAAAATTCATATTGAAAAAAAAAACTTAAAAAGTGAATAACTCAAGGATTAATTGTTTTAATTAAAAACAGAAATCTATTATCCATTAAATTATGTAAAAAAATGTTTTGATAAGAAGTTGAAATTAACATATACTCGTAATAGAAACTTACTAAATATATTAATAAGAAAAGCAAAAGTATAACATAGAAAAAATAATATATGCAGCTGGTAAGGAATCTAAATTTATTTGGAGAATTTTAAAGAAAGTTACTAGTTAAAATAATAATGAATTATCATAAAGGGGATAAGGATAAATAGTAATGGTAATCTAATAGAAAATGAAAGACATCTGTGATGTTTTTAATAGATTTTTTGTCAGAATTGATAGCAATATTGAAAATAATATTAGATTTACTGAGTTTATCGAAAAACTTTGGAAGTTTTTAAACAATAACTGTGATATTAAGGATTTATTTTTTTTTTTAAGCTAATGATGATTATTTAAATTAAGCAACATATTAATAACATTATAAGCAATACTTCATTTGTTAAATATAGGTTAAGTAATTTTATAGTAAAAAAAACAACAATGTAATAATTATACTGTATAAAATTGGAACAGGTTAACATTATAAAATTCTTAAGTATTACCATTGACTATTAAATAAAATGGAAAATTCATATAAATAACTCAACGAATACTGTTAGAATTTTTATTTTTATATATTTTAGGAAGTTAGGTTTTTTTTTAAACAATTATTAATTTTATCCTTAGTTAATTTTATTGTTAGTTACAGAAATTGTATCTGGAGACAAGCATATGATTTACATACTTATTATCTAAAAATCACCCTTAATAGATTAATACAATTTTTGTTATTGAAACCTATGTATTAAAACAATAACTCTGTTTACTTAGTATTTAATATCCTGTACATTTATAAATTATATTTTAGAAAAAAATTATTAAGTTTCTACAAGTTTAAGCATATCCTAGCTAATATAAATCACTCATATAATACCCATTTCAAGGAAAATATTAATATTTGTATACCTGTTTTTAAAAATAACTTGGTCTAAAAGCTATATCTACAACTACTCAAATATGTAGACAACTTACTAATAATTTAAACTCTACCATAGAAATAGTTGAAATATGTAAAGATATCTTAATAAGTATTGCTAAACAGTTAAATATAATTATAAAATATAAAAGAAGACTATCACTTTCCAATAAAAGCAAATGGTGGAAACAAAATTATAGTCAAACTTATAAATTTGAATAAAAAAGCAACCATTATTGCAAACTGCTAACTTAATAAATCTCTTAGTCAATCCAATTTACACCCATACTGGCTAAAAGAAAAACGTTTATATATTAACAACCATCTCACAAAACAAAGAAAACAGCTGTATGGCAAAGCAAAAACCACGGTGAAAAAGAAGTTGTTAGACATATTGTTACACTATACAAAATACATTTTTATAAACAATTCAGATATTCTAGTTCGGAAAAATGAAAATGCAAAGGTACGAAAATTTGAATCAAAACTAGATTTAATGTCATTATAATTTCCACTGAAACTACCACTAAGATTGTAAGTTATTCGTCACAATGTTTTATCTTTTCTTTTTCTAATCAAATTATGGTTATTTTATTTGCTTTAAAAAAATATTTTTTATTCTCTCTTTTACTTGAAGCAAGTTTTTATGTGTTATCATAGCGTGTTATATACCAGGCCGTTCGATATACATATTTTATTTTTTCTAAAAACTAATGCATACTATAGACATCTCATTAAAATGTATTAATATTAATTTAATGGTATTCGCAATTAATTAAACTATTATCATTTTAAATCTCATCTAGAAAAGAGAATATATAAGGTCAAAATTGGAGACACAACTAGTAATAATAGATTAATGACGACGGGCCTGCCTCAAGGTACAGTGCTGTCTCCTTTATTATTCCTAATATTTACATATGTCTCTAAATTAACTAAACTAAATATAATCAGTAGTTAATATTCTTATGCAGATGATACAGCATTGAACACAACTGGAGATACATGGTACTCAGCAATACAAAAAGCTGAACTATCTCTAAAAAAAGTTATTGAATAGTTCTCATTAAATAAAAGTAAAACAGTCTTTATAACATTCTCAAACTAAATTAGTACAATTCTAAATATTGTAAACTTGAGAGACCATAATACAAATTGTCAATCTACAACTTTTTATAATTGTTCTCTTATAAAAATAGAAACACCAACTAAATATTTAGGAATAATATTTGACCAACATTTACGTTGGAAATTTCACATTTTCCAGAAAGTTTACAAGCTACGTAAAGTATATACTTTTTACAATATGGCTAAACAGTTTCTAAAAATACTAAATAATACTTGTTACGCACCAACTCAGACTTTAATAGAATATAGAATTATAGTATGGGAAGGGTCAGATAAATACTTAATAACAAGTATTCAGACAACATAGAGCACAATTTTAAAAATTATAAATAATTATTATAAATCGCCATACACCATCGTAACTTATATATTATACTCGGTTGATTAAGTATTAATGTTTTAACAATAATATAATATTTTGGCTGAAAACTTCACAAATTTTAAGTTTTCAAAACACATTTTAGAAAATAACATCGATATTATTAGGTTTGAAATAAATAAGAATTTAAATCATAAAATAATCAAAACAATTTTATATTAATGCTGTATTGGAAGGTACTTACTACTACTCTAGGAGAATTCATTGCGTTTAATATGTCGTTGTAGATTCAACAGAGACCGACAATCCTTATAGATAAAATCAGGAAATTACTGTTTGTCCAAACTATCAGTAGATTAACAACTGTTAAGACAGATAGTGTATAATTCTATAGTATGATATTGAGTTCTTATATTTTGTGACGGACAAGCAATTAGTACAAAAAAAAAACCAAACGGAGCTGTAAAATAAACAATTACAAATGATAATACGAAAATAACATTTGAAGTTTCAGGATTCCTGAAACAGCCATTGTCGAAAAAATTAAAAGTACACTCATACTCACCGTAGGTTAGAATAGTTAGGTTATGTACACGTCGACAACGTCCATGTAGTCATAATTCGCAGGTGAAATATGTTTGTTAAATTAATTAATGAATTCGTTTAATCATAGCACAGAACTCATACTAGACGCCAAACAGAGCACGAAAACCAAAAGTGTACTATAAGTATCTGTACGTATTCGCTTAGCTGACTCAACGACGACACATATGCTACAACGCAGACAAATCGTAATCAACAAACTAAGCAATAAAGCAAATAATACTGCCACGTAGATATAAAAAAAAAAAAAAACAACAGATATGACGCTGTGAGATACGCACGAACCGTACGCCGAACCGTGTTTACCTCCACATCACGCGATTGAACGGCCACTTGTAGCGTCCCGGTAGTTCGCGTTATAAACACTAATCGAAAGGGCCCTACTAACATCCGCCATATTCTTCTGAATTACCGAATAATGGGCGGGCTATCCGGTGGCAACAATAGGGCTTACTGATAAATGGCACATCGATGCCGATAGACGGCGCGAGCGATTTCGATATTGAAAAAAAATAAAAAAATAACTATTTGTTTACGGCCACGAATGGCGGAGCCGCGCGACCCCGACTATCCCGGTTTGGACACGTAGCTAAACTACAATGGGAGATAATATTTAAATGTAGCCAACAATAAATCTTAGTACAGTATATAGTGGCTATTATTCGGCCGTACGTACTGCCGTTGCTGTGCTTATTTATAAGCCGAGGTAGGTACTCTTTGGTAATAATTATACGGTAAGTAGAATATTAATAATTAAATAATAGAGTAATACAATATACGCAAACACGATGAAATAGCGATGATAATATTGTGTTCGCACAAGTTATCAAAAGTCGAGCACACCGTACACGCACAAACAGAGCGCTCCGCGACACCTCCTCGCCGTATTGTCCAGCGTCGTGGGTCCGTCTACGCGCAATGCAATTAGACGAGTCAGTTATCCCCGCGATTTTTGCCAGATTACGGCCCGTCGTCGCGTTTTCCCTTTGCGCGATCCAAGTTCGGTCGTCCAATGACGGATACGAGGGGGGTCGATCGCCTCATCGCCCACTCCACCACCCCTCCCCCCACCGTTTGGGCCGTATTTTTTACATTATTTTTATGTCATGAGATTGAGCTGAAAGCTGATATATATTTTTTTTTTTTTATGATACTACTAAATACAACACATGGAGCATTAGTCATAATGGTTCCGCGTAAAACTATTTCCCATTTTTTACAGTCCTCCGTTATGATTCTTCACAATTGTCCTTTCAATTTCCATAATAATATAGAAACGTCGCTTCTCGAATGCGCGCCGCGGATGTTGTTATCAACTTATCGTCACTGTTGTTGTTTTCGTCTGCTTATCACAAATTTAAATAGTTGTGCCGATTATGCCGATCATATATTTTTAAGGTATTGCATAGTTTTTATCGCAGGCTTAGCGCGATGATCGGAAAAAAATTGTTCGTAACGAAAAAGCGTGACGGTAAGCACTAAGATCCGCTTCTCTGTCTACCACACGGTGAACTGAACCAGTCGGATAGCTATCTGCGGTCAAAGGTCGGCGGTCGTCGGCTATTGTTTGCAGGTATATTTACAGGTAGCAGGTATAAAATATGTACATATAATATACGATATATATATATATATATACTAATAATGAAATTAGCCATAAATTGGAGTAGTCGACTTGTTTACAAGTTAATCTGTCTGACTCGAATTTTTGTTGACAATCTGTAATTCGCGTCGTTCTATGCTAATTTTTTTTACGCGCGTGTCGCACTGCCGCGTATACATTAATATACCTACGTATAATGCTCCAAGCTTAGTTCTCATGACTTTTTTAGTAGAGCCATAAATACGTTGTATTATTACTACAGATATATATAATATATATATATATATACGTGATTATTACATAGTGTTTGATACGTGCTGCGTTATCATTTTTGTTATTGATATTTACAATCTAACCAGTCGTCTAAGCAAAATACGTCTCAAATAAAATATTTCCGTACTGTGTTTATCTACTATTAGGAACTTGGATCATATACTATGGATGGAGCCACAGCGTATCATTTTGTTGCCGATATAGCGACGAGTCTCTGAATTAGGTGATCGATGTGCGCATGTGCGATGCAACTTCTAGCATAATTATCCATAGGTACAATGGACAATACAATATTGTCTGTGGATAAATGTACGAGAAGTTGCGTTACGCATGCGCATATCGAACACCTAGTTCAGAGACTCGTCGCTAATATCGGCAATATTTTTTTGTATTGATATAATACGCTGTGGGAGCCACAATCCGTAGTATATGATCTAAGGTTATCAACAAAAAAAACTCATTTTGTAAAATTTTGAAATAAATACATTTTCCTTTTCAATCGCCGCGCTCAAAAAGTGTAACCTAAATTAATAGGTAATTTAATTTTAAAAATTTGCCCCCTCCCCCATGAGCGACCTCTGGATCCGCTACTACGGTCGACATACCGATTTGCATAATTCGTATTGTGCTATCGTGTATCGTGCACCCTACCCCGCGCCCATCACGCGTTTGTACGTATCTCCATTTAAAGGCCGATCAATGCATTTATATTGCGTTTTGTCGCCTACGTCGCTAACTCCTGTGGTAACGGGTTGTCGAAAACCGTTTCACACATTAGCAATTGGTTGCTATTAAAATATTAACTATAACATCCATCATATTATTATTGCTGTTCGCTGTTGTGCCCACTTAATCGTAATGTACGTGAGCAGTCAGTTGACCAGTGGTCCTATTGTCGCGGTCAACTAACTTCAAACAAGCGGAGACTATTATCGTTGAAATCACGTTAATATTATAATTTTTTTTCCATTGTACACTTCCGCCGTCGGTGTTATCATTATATTACCTATATCACAGATTTCTATTTTCTATATAGAAATTGAAGTAGAAAAAAACTTAATAAATAGTAGTAATGTAGTAAGTCCGTGTAATATACATACGCAGGGTTGCGCTACACGAGGGCCAGGGTGGGCAAGTACCCCTCTATTTCCCCCTATTATTTAATGTTAAAAATATGTAAGTAAATAAAGAAATTATAAACCATTATTAATATATAAAATAGTATTAATTACTTTAAAGAGTTTTTAAACCTAAATTATATTATTTTAAGTTTGACTGTTATATTTAAATTAAATATGTTTTTTTTACACATTTAGGAATACATATAAGTATAGTTAATACTAACGACACACTTTCTAAAATCTCATCATTAAAAAATAAAAAGTTATGTATTGTTACATACAAATAAAAAAAAACTTAAAAAAACTAAGGAAATTTGAAGTTTTACTGTAATATATTTGTGATAATAATAAACTAGATATATTTTTCGATTTTTTATTTAGAATCGTTATAATATATTTACCCGAACATTTTTTAGCAATACTTCTCTGAAAATATGGTATAAACAATGGGTGATCGAGTAGCCGTACATAAATGCCACACCAGAAAAAATTTTCGTCCGATATCGCCCCCCTCCCCTCCAATAAAAAATATCTGGAGTATCTATATGTCATATTTATTTTTGATTTTCTAGTATAGTTATTTTATTGGTATTATTTCGTTGTAATATGTAAATAATTTATAATATTATAATATTCCTGTAACACATGTGACGAAATAAATATGGTACTTCGCTTTATTAGACCCTCCTTTTATTTATTGAGTATAGTAAAATAAATAAACTAAAATATTTTAATACTGAAAAAACAAATATAGATAGGTAACAGTTTATAAAAATGATAAAGTAGTTAAACATAGGCAGTCATTTCGTTGAATTTTTAGAAGGGCCTATAATAATATTATCGCAAATGTGAGATAGTAATAATGAAATGCGTCGTAATGGAGTTGAAGAACCGGTCAACACGACAATGCTAAATACGGTAGATACAGATTTCATTATAATTTCTCATTAAAAAGTTTACATGTTTCCTTTAATAACTTATTTTATAACCGTAAGATTTCAATAATTTTTGCAAAAGGATCAAATTCGTCTGATTTTTTAAAATTTATTTGGTATTAATTGATTCAGTAGGTAATTAGTTGGATTCGGTTGACGGAACATTTCAAGTGATATTAGTGAATAAATGTATTACTCTGTTCTAAATTGTAATATTATATTTTTCAGCGTTTTGTTTTTATCTGTTACAATCGCTTCTCCGTCAGTCGTAAACTGCCTACTATTGTAAAACAATATTTGTCAATATCGCCAGTTTTCGAATCGGTTCGGTTTGACATTACTAGTTGTTAACCACTTTATCATAGAGTTGTTGGTCATTCTTGAATCAAAAACCATGTTTTACTCTATGCGTCGTATGAATGTAAGTACCTTACCTTATTATTAGGGCTTGGAAATTATAGGAACTACAATAGGCAAAATATGCACGAATAAATAAGTGTAAAATAGATACATCAATAATTAGTAAATCAGTAAATAGTATTTTATATTTAAATTTATTATTAATTTTATAAGTATATCAAATGTTTTTTTTACCTCCCCCTTTGCTTAGCCTGTCTATAACTTCCGAGCCCTACTTATTATATTACTGTGTTAATATACTAAGCCAACCGAATATGGGTGTTGCACATTCGCTCAGGTAGATTATCTTAGAAATGTTGATTTACTAAAGTATATAAATAGGTAGATTATCTGAGAAATGTTGAATTACTAAGGTATATATTATAATATATAGGGTTCTGAAATTTCATATGACGGATATAAAAAAAAACGATTATCCATTTTTAAGTTTTTAATTTAAAGCTTGTAATAACTATAATAGATACTTAAGACAAAATTGTTATAGAAAACTAAATATAGCACAAATAATAACTATTCATTATTAAGTATTGCATTATATTAAAATTATACAAGCTTATAATAAAAATATTTATTAATATATTATATTACAGTATTAATATGATACATTACCCGATTTTTTTGAATTTTTATTCAATGGATCACCTACTCAACAAAGAGTAAATTAAGAATTTAAAAAACTATCGAAGCCAATCTTGTAATAACTGACTTCTAACTAAAAGAAGTAAAATTATTATTATTATTATTCTACTTTGGAGAAACAAACATTTTTCTATGTAGGTATATGACCTATTTAAATATAAATAATTTTTTAAATAAAATATTTTCCTTAATTTATGGTATCGTTAAATAATTCTAAATTCATAATATCATTGATGAACAACTTAAGTCCATATGCAACACAACTATTAAGTATTATGTGAAGATATCAAATACCAAACGTTTTTCATGTTTTTGGTATTGAAAAAAAAATGTAATTATTATTATTTATTGTAATAACACCAACATTTTAAATTAATTGAATTTCTTCGATGACTGAATTTTATTATTTCTTTGCACATTCTCTCTCTTATGTGACTATCATTACCAATTGAGGATAATTTAAAAAAATTATAGGATTTTGATTTGTTACTATAAAATTTACAATACTTACGATATACACATGTGTTCAGTTTTCACTTATCACACAAAACACCAAATACTCTGATACTCATAATATAAATATTAGTACATTTTTTTAACCTTTTCAAATAGTCTATTTTAAATTATGTAAGTAGAAGGTGGACAAAAATCAGGCCAAATTTTAGTGAAAAAAAATCTTTTATTGATAATGATGGGTAAATTAAATAAACTAGAAATATATTAATATTTAAAAAAAAAAATGTTTTTTTGTAATTTGTAGTACAATTTCCAAATACAGAACCTTTGTTGGCAGTATAAATGCTAATATATCTGAATTTAAATAAATAATAAATACATATATATTTATATTTAAATTTGTTGGTGTTTTTGGTATAGAAAAAGGTAAATCTTCTCTCTCTCTCTCTCTCTCATAATAAATATTGATGATTTTTTCTGAAAGATGATCCTAAAAAAATATAAAATAATGTTATTTACAGATGCTTTTTTAGAAATAAATAATAGGAGGCAGGCACAACCATATAAATAAATAATCAATTTAATTGAAAGTAAAATATTATTTTTTACAGCCAATGGACAATACAACATTTTTGTATGTAATTAATTTTTAAATTTAATTATAACTTAGGTCTTAAAACTCAAGTAAATATATTGTTACAGAATTAAAAACATATAATTGGAAATATATCAAAATAGGGTGAAATTTTCAAGTTTTATCTCTATATATTTAACTTATTTATTTATTAATGCTTATTTAATTGTTTTATATCTAAGTCTACCAACTACTATAATTCATCATAAAATATAAATCTTATGATACATTTACCTATCTTCATAAATTATATGTAATTCTTAAAATTTTCCATCTAACATTTAGTTAATATTTAATACTTATTACTAATTAAATTATAATTTATTATTATTATTGTTTTTAGGAGAATACTAGTCTCATTCATAAAATGGTGTATACATTGAATTCGAATGAACTGCAAAAGATTTTAAGAAGCTTATCAAATCAGATAAAATATGCCAACAAAGAATATTTACGCTACAAACTTTTATATTTGTTAACATCATCTGGTTCATTTGAAAGATATATTATAGAAAAAAAAATTATGGAAGTCTATAAGTCTCGATCAACACAGCTACAGAATCAGCTTGCATTATTCAATCAATTTAATAGACAACTAAGACCAAATCTTATACAACACATTCCTATAATCCCAGAAGAAACAATACCTTCTACACATAACTTACCTTTTTTTAAAATATTAGAGCCAGTTTTAAGGCAACTATACTATAATTTTAATGCTGATTTTACCAACTTTACTGCTTCCTACTATCTAACAGAAACGGTGAGAAATTCAATAATTAAATTATGGAATAATAAGAAAGAATATAAATTACAAATATTTCTAAGATTAGAACAGGTTGATAAGAAATCATTCAATGGATATTTACCTTACAATATCAATGTTTTTGTAAATGATCGACAATATACGTTATCTATGTTAAACATCTCTAGAACAGGCCAAATCACTCCACGGCAATACTATGTTCCTATAAATATAAATGAATATATGGATTTAAGAACATGTTTACAGAACACATTAAAGATTTTACGGTCAAATAAACCATATCATTATTTAACTAGTGTTTTTGTAGTCCAAAAATTAACTTGGGAAGATCTGCTTGTAGAACTTAAAAAAAGACCTATACGCGTCTCTGAAAAAACTATAAAATTCATTGAAAGGTCCATGAGAAAAGGAGTTGGTTTTAATTTAGACACTGTATTTATTACTATCAAGGATCCATTAACTAAACTAAGATTAAAACTACCTGCATGAGGAGTAGAATGTTTTTGTGAAATGAGAAATTTTAAAAGTTCATAAAGCTCGATCAAAACTAGTAAAGCAAATTCAACTTACATTAATCAATAAATTTAATACGCCTTCATTGCTATATCCAACTCCTGTTATTACAACAACTGAATCCATAAGATTTGAACATGATCTACCATTCTTTAAAACACTACAAATGTTGTTATCACTCTTATACTGTAGTTGTCCTGGTTTTAATACCTTTCATGGCTTCTATTATATAAATGAATATATTAAAGATTTTATTGTTAAATCATGGGATAATGATTCCAAAAAATATAAGCATAAAATTATTTTAAGATTAGAACAAATCGAAGGGAAATCATTGAATAAATGTTTACCTAACAACAATAATATATCTCTGAATGGTCATCAATGTAAGTTATCTAAGTAAAATTCCTGCACGAAGTGTAGAATGTGTATATTTGCAATGTTTTGATGCAATACATTTCTTACAAATGCATGAACAAAAGCCAACATGGTCATGTCTATTTTGTAAAAAACAAGGTAAATTTTAAAACATTGAAATTGATAAATATTTTTTAAAAATAGTTCAAAATCCAAATATAAGGGAAAAATGTAATAATGTTATTTTATTAAAAGATGGTACTTGGGTTGAAAAAATAACTAATGCTTTTTTAAGTAATTCTAAAAGAAAATCAGTGAACCGATAATTATAATATCAGATGATGATGATAATTGAAATAATAACAGTGGTGAAATAGAGATCATACCAAAATCTAAACGTTGAAAATGTAATCCACGAAAAGAAGAAGAATCTAAGTAACAGATTTATAGATAATCAATAAAAAATATGTCAAAATTGGTTATAAGTGTTTTAAAATAATATTGAACTATGTATTTCAATTATCATTTATTGTGGATTGTCCATAATGTAATAAGTATCTATAGGATAATTAATATTAAAAATATTTTTACTTTGACAAAACTCAGTTTCATGACTTATTTAATCAAATTTATATTTAAAATATTGCAGAAATTCTAAATTGTATAATAGCTTTTAGTTATAGTTATTTTCATTATTATAATATTTTATTCTATTATTGAATCATCATTATTTTATATAATGATGATGATAATTGAAATAATAATGGTGACATAGAGATTAAAATAGAATCAAAACGTTTAAAATGTAATCTATCACAAAAAGAAGAAATTAAGTAACAGATTTCAGGAATTGTTAATATAGTAAAAACAAATGTTAACTATTCAAGTGACCTTTAAAAAATAACCTTAAATGAGCGTGGAACCATAGCTGATTGTATTAACCTTAAGAGTAACACATAAATGATTTAAAATACAGTCATAATTTAAAACTTAGAATTTACTGTTCTTCAATTCACAGGTGTACTAACTAATTTAATGTTTATAAAACTTTGTATTTTTTTTATTCACAATACTACATTTATTGAATGTTTTAATTCTTATTTAATTACTAATTTTGCTTTTTCTAATAATGTATATTATTTTGTGTATTTAAAAGAAATAAATTAAATTTAAATTAAATATAATAATTTTATTTTTGGTTTCAATGATTTTGGAAATAAGATAAAATGATTATTTATGTTAAAAATAAAGTTAATGAAAATTGAAGAATTTTTTGAAAAAAATGAAGAGTAACATTACTGATAATCCATAAGCATTTAAAGTATTGCTGGTTGTAACATTTTAAATTTAATATTTCACAATTTTATAAATATAACATAATATATATATGCACAATGTATACATTGACAAAAAAGTATGTTGTGTGTAATTACAATATGATTTTATGTTTGGTAAAGGAATAAAATTGTAAAAAATATTTATTTTCACTGAGATTTTTTACAATAATACGGTACAATTTGTTTACTTATTGAAAGTGGATATAAAACCACTAAAAATAAAATAACCAATTAGTGCATCCAACACTTTTAAGATACATAGTTATAAGATTGTATTTAATTTGCTTGATTTAAGGAAGGATTGCAAACAAAATGGAAAAAAAAAATATATATAAGCTTATTTTTAGGATATTAATTTATTATTAAAAACTTGTGGCAAAATTGACGTTTGTGTAAATCCAACTTAACTTGATTTTTTCGTTACTGCACAAAATGCATAATCTAATACCGCACATAGGGTTGACAACCGACCAGGTTTCACCTGGACAGTTCAAATGCTCTAGTACCTGTCCAATGTACAGTTTACCTTTTAAATTGACGCCAAATATATTTGCCAAATTATATCAATAGCTTATGATTAGATCGTAGATTTTTATGCACTAAAAAGTATCGAAATATGCCATATAATACTCGTATACCGTAATTCGTAAACATCATGAAAATATTTAAGAATTTTTTTTTATTTGCTTATTTAAAATTTAAAAATTCACAAACTTGTGTAAGATATGTCAGAAGAGACGAGACTTAATCTAAACATAAATCTTCAAAAAAATGTTATTGCAGAGCTTGCGTTAAAGAAATATTAAAGCTACATACCCTGTTTGTTTTACGGAAGTGAAAAAATTTGACGCTTGCATATAATGAATAACACATATTACCATAACTATTAAAACTTTAAATAACAACATTTTTTTTTCTTTTTTATTACAACCTCCTCAGTATCACTGTTTTCCATTTGGTGATGGTTATTTTTAATTTAAGCAGTGAGCACATTCGTGTTAAGAACATTATCTAGAGTATCTCATAGGCATCTTATTATGTTTTAATTTTAAAGCGAGTTATGAGTTTTTTAAGAAGTATAAACAATTTACAATTTTAAAATACTCATAAATTGCTTTAAAATTAAAACACAATAAAATGCTTATGAGATGCCTTGGATAATGTTATTAACCTTACATTTTATAAGTGGTCATTTCACTATAATTTGAGAAATTAATATGGTTATAGTCATTACGGTGAACTTAAAATATAGTGTGTTGTGCGTGGGTTAGAGAGAGAAAACAAATAGTACGCTGACATCATCTTAATATGCTCGCATGTGTAATCCCTGGTGGTTAACTGAGAAAGATAGTTAATCGGAATAAGACGGATAGGTAATCTTGGTTATACTATATCGAATCAGTTAATATTTATCATGAATGATAATATATTCTTATAATGTATGGCTTATTCAGTGGCGTAACTATAAATTTGGGTCCCCGGGGCAGTATCAAGTGTTGGCCAGTGTTAAAAAATTAAAAAAAAAAACAGTCATTACTTACTATAAATATAGTTTATTTATATTATATGTATAAAACTACAAAGTAGCTATTCAAAGTTTTTTTTTCTAGATCCCATCTCAGAAAATATTTTTATCAGTTTAGTGTCCATTTGTCTGTTTTCTAATAATATGATAAGTATTTTTTGACTGTTTTGCGCTTTTTTCTAATAATACCTGTCTCGTACATTTTAAAATAAAATTTAAATGTTTGTATATCATTTTAGATTCTGAACGGAGTGAGGAATGTATTGATTTTACATTGATGTTTGTTTTTTTTTATTTTTGTATCTGTCATCACGTTTTTGACTAGAAATATTGCTTTGAAAATGAATCTAGTTGGTATTTGAGGGTCAAAAATAAAAAATTTTCAGTAGTTTTCAAAAGAAAAATCTTAAAAAAGTAACAGAAAAACGGGAATTTCTACGCATAATCAGTTTTCAACAAAAATCGATTTTTTTATTTTATTGTAACTCAAAAACGAATTGTTTACGCCGCCAGCACTTACTTGGGCAGTTTGCTGAGCGACTCGCGAAATGTGTGTGAGCGAATGATAATAATAAAATAAATTGTGTTACAGATTGTATAATAAATTGATACGCAACAAACAATATATATATATATAACGTTACAACGCCGAAGACGTCTCTTCAGACGATTGCAATAATAATAATAATAATAATAATCCTAATAATAATATCGACAAACGGATACAAACAATTATAATTTAATTTAAAGGGCACAACAGGTGCTCAATATGCAAATCAATACAAAACAAAGTAATAAGCAATAATAATAACATCAACGATACCCGCTGGTCACAGCTGCTGGCCGGATCCCACGACGATGGCGTATATCGGAAATATTCCCGCGATCCCGCGGTGTCGCCAAAACGATACTGTAGACGGCTCGGCCGGCGGTGGTGAGTGCGTTGACCTCTTGACGGCCGGAACGTTACGTGTCTCACACACCAGGCGCACGACGACTCCGCGATTTGCTGTAAACGCACACGAAATGCGGGCACGTGCATTTACGCGGCGACGGGTGATGTTGGGCAATCAAATCCGCACACAGAATAATAACAAAATCGACGACAACGTGGTACCACAGAAACGATCGACGCCCACGGTCGCGGCAAACTGTACCGGACGGCGGTGGAAAAAAAGACAAAACGGCCGGAGAACCGGTGGTCAGCGACGCCGGTCGCCAAAAGTTCGCGCAAGCTCACTTCGGCGTCAAATGGCCAGCGGGATGACAATGGACAGGTGTCAAGCGGACACACTGCTTGTCACAGGCGCGAAAAAGGCTCGGGTTCAAACACGAATCATTGTAAATACTTGACATTTTCACCAAATTTTTACAAAAGCGTTAACTGTTTACGATTAAATTTTCAAAATATTTCCACTTTTTTGAAATTATTTGCAGATTGAAATTTTCGATTTTTCTAAATTTTTTTTCTTATAAAAAAAATTTGACTTTCTAAAGAATCTTTAAAATTTAATACAAGGTTTATTATAAGTTGTACTAATCATCGTAAAAAAAATAAATCAAAAATCGTCACAATTTTTGTTTATAAGCATTTAAAGTAGGGTGACCAGTTTTACAAAAAAAAAAAAACGGGACAAACAATTTTTGGTTTAAATATTTATAAATACTTTATAATTTACAATTAAAATGTTTTTAACTACTTTGCCTAATATTTTAATAAACAACTTGTTTTCTTTTATTGGATTGATGTCGATTGCTTATTATGTCCTTTATTATCTATTGTGCCGTTAGTGTACTTTTGCGATGAACTAATTGCGTTTAACAATTTTGATTGTGTTGACAAAAAATCATAAAAATCATTACATGAATATTTTTTGAAATGATTTTTCAGAATTACAATTTATGTGATGGTAAGAACAAGAAAGCGATTTTTTTGTCCGTCCATAACAAATTAGTTATATAAAATACTCTTTCAATTGCAGCATTTGTTCCAGGTATTGCTAGAGAATATTCTTCAATCTTCCAAAAATTATTTATCAAAATAGTTTTACTATTTAAAATTGTATAGATAGCACACCATCTTTTTTCAACACGAACATAATTATTCTGCTATTCTTATATACCTAATGCAGCAACTCACAAAAATTAAAAGAAAAAAGACAATACGTAGTGGTTATAATAAACACAATCGCTTTACTGTTCGTACATTACTATTCGACATATTTTGTTGTTCGACTTTTTGATTAAACAAATCAATATAATAATATCTAAATAAATCATCGATTATAAATAGTATTATATATTTTAGTTCGTAATGCATATTCTATACGACGTGTATCATGTTTATCTTATTACTGTTTGTATTGCTCGTCGGCATCGGCACTCGATGTTCGTTCTACGGAAAATTTTAGTCTGTTATTTATAAATTTGGTTTCAAGTTTTAAATATAAACTGTTTTATAATTGGTTCATAAATTTATTTCTATTATTTTACAAAAATTCATAAATTATAATTTAATTATGTGGAAATAACGGGATTAAAACGGGACAATTTCCTAAAAACGGGATAAAAAGCGTCGCGTTCGAAGTTTTTCGGGACAACAGGACATGATGATCAAAAAAAGGACAATCCCGTTTTAAACGGGACGTATGGTCACCCTAATTTAAAGTTCAAATTTTTACGAAATACGTCAAAATCGCAAAAATTAATAAGGAATTTTGAAGTTGAAAATTCATAAAATTTTTGTGATTTAGGTAACCCAATACAAGGTTTTCCTTCAAATAAGTGTAAAAAAAACTCCAGCCTAGCGTCAATATAAAATACATTTTGTGAACGTATGAAATTTAATTATTTACAAAATCACGTAAAATAACGATATATTACAATTTAAATATAAGTAATAATATAATATATTATCCTATTAATTATCCTAGACTGACATGTCATCTCCGTTCAGATTCGTTTTTCGTATACAATGATACCTGTCATTGCATTCAAATTTAACACATCTATTAAAGTGACCGACTCCCCATCTCTACTATACACCATACAGCAGATCAATACCCACTTGCTCACCCTCTTTTATAATACAAATTGTATTTACAAGCGTCGAGGACTCCGCCAGGACTCTCCAAGTCCAGGGCCTCGGGGCATTGTCGTGCCTTGCCATCCCATAATTACGGCACTGGACTTATCGCTTATGCTCATAGATGTAATCGAGCATATTTTCTATATTTGCATTATCGCGTTTATGTATGGCGTATACTACAATACCTATTTAAAAAAATGTACAATTTATTCATAATTTCTGATGTCGAGTTAGAAGAGCATAGAGGCATAGACCTATCATTTTTAAATTCGTCAATTTGGTGATTATATCTACAAATCATTAAATAGCCTAAGTAACATTCATGTGCCTAAGTAACAACTACTGTTTGTGGTAAATATTGTTTTCATAAGCATATGCAGTAAATCTTGTACATTTCAATTTGATTAGCTTACGTTTTATAGGCAATATGAAGAGACTGTAAGTACAATTTTAAATCTATGATCATTGATATGAAATTAGACGAAATCAAATATTTTAAATGTTTATACAATTTCTCACACAATCATATAATACAGAATAAATACTGTACACTGTTAAATATACCTAATTGTAAGTATATATACTGCAATATTATCAACCAATTTTATGTTTTAACTATATTATTCTGGTTTCTACTAAAAAAATAGTTATTATTTCAAGATTTAATATGATTTAATTTTTCATCAATAATTAACATTATATATTTATTAACTTCTTATATTTGTTTATTTTATAGAAGCACTATTACCAAAATGCCCCCCCACCTGTGATTAAACATACTTAAGTATACTTAAGTATAATTATGCTCAATCGTTTAAACAATTTACTGTTTTGTTTTAGCTGCTTACCAATATTTTATTCGTATACATTTTATAATTATTTTACTGTTAAAAAACAATGTATTTATGAGCTAAAATAAATAATGTTATAACTCAATTATTTTACATTATTTTTCGATTATTTAATTCCCAAAATTATTCTTTACTGTTATTTTTCGTACTTTATGTAAATTTAACTCATTATTCGATGTGATATATAAACATCCGAAATTAAAACATTTTAACTGCTATTATAAAAATTAAATATTTGATGAACAAACAATAGATGCAACTGACACAAGTAATATGTGTATCTATCTCTTCTACCATCGGATTTTTATTATAACCGGCACAAATACACCACTTTAATATACTACTGTCTAATACAGTACTTAGGAAGTACTATTTATTAGTACTTATTTAAAAAAAAGAAGAAGTTTGTATCACCACAGAACAACATATATTCAATAAACTAGTTCAAAAAATCTAAATACCTGACTGAAAATATGGTTCTTTGCCTTTGCTATACTTAAAAATTCCAAAAATTAAAATTTGAATAAATTTATTACTACAAACAAAAAAATATTTATATTTATTTCTCAAAATTTTAAACTACTATAACTTTTTGTTATATTATTTAATTATTCATATGATAAATACAACATAAATAATTTTAATCAAAACTCTCGCTGTTCGATGTATTTTATTCGTATAAATTCTTTTATATAATTTAACATTAAAAATTAAGTTATTATAAAATTTGACATCCAAACACATCTTCGCTGCTAGCCGCTGTCAGCCGGTCACGTTCCTCGTCCACTTCTTTTAGTTGCTGCTCCAAACGATAAATATCGGTTAGCAAAACGGCCGCGACCATAATTTGAGGCGGGGGTAGCAGCGTACTTCTAGAATCATCAACGTATACTGCTGTGTGCACCGTTGTCGGTGCCTCTTCCTCCCCCTGTACAGCTGCCAAAGTTAGGGCCACGCGGGGCAAAAGTTTCGCATAACGTGTCTCTATGGACTTCCGGCTGCGGGCCGGCACTCGGTCGAGGACTAACGACTTGATTGATCTTAGTATGGACACGCGCATCTTTCTCAGTGCATGGCCCCCTTTTTTGAGTGCTTTTTTCGTCGATGACGGCCCTAAATCATAATGACCTTCCGTTTCCGGTCCCGACGATGACATACCGTAGTGCATGCAGCTGTTTGATTATGTTAATGAAAACGCGCGATTGGTGTATCGTTGCACTAAATAGTCGTTGTTTATATCGATAAATCGATAACGTCGTCCGAGATACCGATGTGATTTAATATTAATTTTAATTTATATTATAATTTTATTACATATTTTAATTTTATACCGACAACGACTGTATTTGTTGTATGTATTGAATATTATTATTTTTATTAGATAATTAGTTTTTAGTTATATACCTATAGATTTAAAATAATTGATTTAAATGTTAATAATACAATGACGATGACATGATATTTTTTATTTGGGAGGGGGATGATACTGGGCCAATTTTCTTTCTGTTAGGGCATTTATGTAAGGCTACTCGATCACTCATTAATTTGTTTATAGTGTTAGTGTTTAGACCATATTTTCAGTAAAGTATTGCTGAGCATGTTTTAGGTAATATGTTATATTTCTAAACAAATAATCAAAAAATATACCTACTATATTATTATCACAAAAGTACTACAGTAAAACTTCAAATTTCCTCTGTTTTCCGTTATGTAACAATATATAACTTTTTATTTTTTTATAAATGAGATTTTAGAATGTGTAATTGGTATTAACTTTATTGAGTATTTTTACTTCTATAAGAAATAATAATTAATTTTCCTAATTAACTTTCGTTTAATAAAAATAATCATACAAAAATCCAACATAAACGTGTGTGTGTTTCGCGCACACATTCTCGCGACATAAAATATAAAATTATAATCTCAAAAAAGTGTAAAAACGTAAAATAATAATCACTCTCGTCGGGGCCTAAAATAAATTAAACTTCGTACTACACTATTTTATAATTTCACTTAATTTAATATGAGTTCTTCCTGTCTAAAAATAAAAAATATGTTAAAAATGTCAATGGTATTATCACATATACATATATGTATATTAATATATCAAAGTTAATAATATAATCATAGATTAAAATTTAAATTTAAAAATAAAAGTTTCAACTATATGGTTAATTGGCGGAATTATCAAAGTCTAAACATTACACTAAAATAACCAACACTTTTTAATTTTGTACTGCACTATACAAATTTCGTACTGCACACTATTTTAGGCCACGACTCTCGTAATACTGATGCTGCTGATGATGATGATGATAATAATAATAATAATAATGATAATAATATTATCACACTTCTAAATGTGCAAAAAATGTATAATTAATTTGAATATAACAGTCAAACTTAAAATGATATAACTTAAGTCTAAAAACTATTTTAATTAATACTATTTTATATATTGATAATGACTTACAATTTATTTATTTACTTACATATTTTTAACATTAAATAACAGGGAGTCAATAGAGGGGCAAAATCAATAGTTTTAGTGGAAGGCACTTGTTCGCCCTTGTCCCCGCGTAGCGCCGTCCCAGTAGAGATACATCGTGTAGATTCTGCTGTTTATCTATTATTATTTTTATTTAATTTTAGTAACATATATTGTATTTAAACAATAAAAAAATAAAAATCTTATTGGGGGAGTTAAGGTAATACATTATAAGATGGCCACAATGCATACGTAGTTACGATGCACTGAATATAAAATATACATAATAATATTATTGTTAAATTGTTGTATTTTATTATTTTAATACATTTTTATTACATTTTGTAGCCTTAATATCTTGTTAGTTTATTGTTGGCGCCATGTAACTCCCTACAGTGTATGGCGGTTGGTTACAACGACTCGCGCATGGTATGGGATAAGGGTGACAATATAATCTACCAAATAATAGTATAACAGAGTATAGTGTAGCCGTTCAAGTATAATAAAAATAAAGTACAAAAAATAAACAGCGACCGATTAGACGTCTCTTGACCGGCACGCAATCACAAAAGGTAATTAATAAATAATAATACTAAATCAGTTATGATAATAATACGAAACAAAATAATAATTGAACAATTATAATTATATGAAAACCTATCCGTTATCCTATGCAGGGCCGGCTTAAGGTATAGGCGAGCTAGGCACCTGCCTAGAGCGGCATTTTCAACATTGACTCGTACATTTTTTTTTTTTTATATTGGTATTATATAAGAAAAGTATTTTTAAAAATTCATCCATGAAAACCAACTTACCTATAAAAAAAAATAATATTGTCTAAAACTATCATCTTACGCTGTGTCTAATGTAAATCCAAATTGCAGTCAATATGAACGACTTAACAACACGTTTATTGTATCGCATTCCGAAAATCGCAAATATGTCCATTGTAATTACGTTTACGTCCAATGCGTACGACAAACTATAGACGTGCTAGTGTATAAATGAAAAAAATAAATTCAATTATTGCTCATTTTAGTTTGCTTAGCTGCTATATTCCATTCTTTATCCTATCCCTATATTTAAGGTGCCATTTATTCCATAAAAGTAAAACGTTTCGTTTTTGGATCTCTATATTAATAACTCCACGATGATATAAGTAATAAAATAAAATATAACACTTAAACAATAACTATATACCTAATAATTATAATTAAATAATAGTTATAATTATATAATATATTTATAACGTCGTCTCAATATTCACACTGTCGATGCGATGAAAAACAAAATTATTTGTTTTCAAATTAAATTTATCCGACGATATCAGACGCACTTGCTTTCTAGTTTGGACATGTCAAATTATGTTACGGTTTTGTTTTGTATTTTAATTGCATCGGTGACACTTTGTAAATCGTATTTTCGTATAATTTTTATCTATCTTTTATTTCATCGCGACTCGTTGATTCAGTTAATTCAGTTGATTTCTTAAGTAAGTAAAATACTATCAGCACATCGTACATTTATAAAACTAATGTCCAAATAATAATGTAATGACCAGGGCTCGTAAGTTCATGCATCTGCATGTTTTTTCTGCTACACAGGAAATAATGCTAACTGAGATACAAATTCGTTTCATAACAGTAGTAATAATAATATAAAGTTTAACTGTGCATGTTTTTGCATGTTTTGGGTGTAAAAGCATATTTGGCATATAGTCGATAGTGCATATTATTTCATAAAAATTTTTTTTAGATAATTAATTAAAAAGTTTCTTGTTTCTTATTTACTATCCCGTTTATAAAACGACAGTGTTTTGATTTATTTTTATTCTCGGGTGACTGGTGTCGTAGTACAGTATTTAGATTTTATGCGTTTTACGTAGTAACGCGGAAACAATTTTATCACTACCACTACCATCCTCCGCCGTACAAAGTCTGTCGTTGAAACGAACCCTATACATGCATGTACAGATGTGCGATGCTTTTCACCAATCCGCATCTAAAATTTTTGTACATTGGTACAGTTTAGTTTTCTTGCACTCGCCGATGAGTTGTTTACTCGTATGAATCGTATGCGTTCGTCCGTTCGATTTCCTGTTTTCGTGTAAGGTACCACAGTACACATTATTCATATTTTATTTAAACAATGCCGAAAGAAAAACTAACAATTGCAAGCCGCTTGTATTATTTTGTGTCAACATTTGGGGTCGATTATTATTTTAAAATGTGCTCATGATTTTTTTACATAATGCATATTTTGAGTGCATAATTTTAAAAATTTAGGACATATAAATGCATATTTTCGAACTTTTAAGTGTATATTTTGCAAATTTTTAGTGCATGAACTTACGAGCCTTGGTAATGACCAAATATTAAAACTAATGTCTATAAATAAATCTTGTGTTATATTTTCATTTCTTATATATTCTTAAAACTATTCGTAATGTGTAAGTTGTAACACTATGTGTTATACAAATACAATTGGGTTATTTTTATTTTTAATATTAAATTAAAAATTAACTGCCAAATGTTTTTAATCAATTATATCATATATGCAAAGTTAATATGTTATATATTTAAATATTTACCAATAAAAATAAAACATAGTAAAAACTCAACAAAACGTCAAATTTGATAACTACTATATTTTATTATTTCTTTAAAATAAAAATATAAGGCAGAGGCTTAGTTAAAATAAGAGTTCATTTTTTTTTTTTAGAGGCGGCAAAATTTGATTTTGCCTAGTGCACTATTTTTACTTGAGCCGGCTCTGATCCTATGGGTTCGGTGTTCTCGGCGGCAACCCGTACGTAGCTGAAGATTGGTGATGACGGGGACACCGGACATCCACACGGCACAGCTGATCGACAGCGGACAATGACCCGTACGATCGATAGGGATATCAATAAATCGGCGGCGGCTTAATTAGTGCCGTATACTATAGATGTATATATCGATATATATGTGTGTCGCACACGCACCAACGGTTTTTAATATATTATAATAATTAAAAGGGCGCATTACACGGCGCGTCCGTGGACGAATTCGCGAAAACGCACAATAAATACAACGTATTCGCTGCCACACTAATACGCGGACGAATTATAGCATATATATATATAATTAATTATTGCCGGTGCCCGTTCGGCTCCGAGGACAGAACCACTTGTTTTGCTAATAACTAATATAAGTAACGCGGTGGCGGATCACGCACAATGACGGAAATCGAACCGTTAAAGATTGTCGTTTTATTCAATATCAGTCCGACACGAAAATTCGGCAGTGCCGACTGCAAAGATACAAATGGCTGTATGACACAAAAAACGTGGATGATGACACTCGGGCCGCTGCGCGTCGGCATTCAACTCGGAGCACGCAAACGAGAAAACCAGACTGGTCTAAATTGCACTTGCAAAAGGCCGGGCTGTCGTGTATATATTGGCATGACGATAGAGCGGATCGAAAGTTATCGATCGCGTTATCGAAGTTATCGATTTGGGAAAGTCCAGAGTACCGAAGAAGGCGGCAGTTTTGAACACCTATTATGTTGTTAAAATTGTTTATCCACAATGAGCATAACCTATTAACGAGAAGAACGTCCTACAATTATAAATTTATTACTTTTGTGCTTAATATCAATTTTTACATAATATGTACCAAACCAGTAAACCACGTACCTGAGTAAAGCTCTAGTCTCTATTTGCGTACTATGCATGTTAACTGTTCTGAAAATTATAAAAAGGTATACAGTACATATAAAATCTCCAATAACGACTTTTTCAACCTATCCGTTTTAAACACGCTACACATCCAAGTTACACATAAACAACTGTCCCTCAGTATCGAGTGTCCCATTATCTTCATGCCCAGTTCTATAGTCAACTTATTGTTTGTACACCGCGAAGAATTATTATAATAATAAAAATAAACAAAACTTATAAACTTATGAAGAACTTTATAATACATTTTCAAACCTTTTAGTTATGTCAGTTATGAGTGTTATGACTATTGAAACAGTTTTAATTTTAGTGATTTTAACAAATTTTGTAAAAATTATATTTTTTTTTGTATTTTAACACTTATAAATAAAATATTGTAACTGTGTATTTTTGATATTTTTTATTTATATAAAAAAATACATCTTTTAAAATGAATATGTATTCCGATCTCCGCTTGACTACTTATTGAGCATAAAAAAATATTTAACTCGTAACACGGTACACCTCAAACTATTTCAGTTTCATCATATAATATAATGTTAAAGGGAACCTAAAATACTTAAGGTAATAAAAGACTATTTTGTAATGGTCGATTTACTTGGTATGTAAATACAAAAAACAAAAATAAAAAAATGTAGATCATTTAAACATAAATTTAGTACTTCTAATTTCTATACTATTATTTAAGATGAATATTTTGGAAGTGCTTCAGATTTATTTTTTTTTCTTATCATTATTTATAAAGCATAAATTTCAGTTCTTGTGACAATGGAGCTTAATAAAAATTATGTTAAACAACAAAATAGAGATAAACTATATTATAAAGCTACTAATCTATTATAGTAAGTTAAACTAGGTAAAGGTACTTAAAGAGCTATCTGAATCAAAAAGTCTATTCATTGCTTTTGACATGTATATGTCTTATGGCTGGGAGTGATTCTAATTTTTGTGTGACATGAAGAGCGTATTACTAAGACGTCATAAACGAAACTATCTACTTTTAACCCCCCCCCCCCCCCACCATAAAAATAATAATAATAATAAAACATCCAAATATGGGTGATTGATAATTGTTCGACGATGACGGCAGGCGGAAATTATTGGTAGGTACCTATTTGTAATTTTAGCTTATACTTTTCATAATTATATTAATAATTTACTTTTGTGGTCAGAGGCGTATTTAAGGGGGAGAAGCAGGGCAATCGTCCCGGGTGCCAAATTGGAAGTCTCTTAAAGAGGCGCCACGCTATAAGTTAAATTTTTAGGGCTTAAGTTTTTATATTAATAATTATTTTTATTTATTAATAATTATTAGTCAGTAGCCATAAGACGTATACATGTACTGATGAATCTGCATGCTGTGTTGATACTCATTATGTTTTTGTTTTATCACTTTATTAGAAATTTATCTTGTTTTTAATAAGTATCTATAATTATATTTCTTTGCAGTTTTATTTTATAATTTATTTTTTTCAAATTGTGTAAATCATTTTAAATAATTATAGCCAAGCCAAATAGGCCAATGTATTTCTGGTAAAAATTACAACTCAAAAATAGTATCAACAAGTCCTGAGCGTTTCATAATTTTATTTAAAAACCTATTGCATACAACATTAAATACTTAGCATCTCGGTCCTCAACTATCAATTAGTATTACATTTTTATTGATTTCTACAATTATGTGTGTTTTTGTGTACCTATATAGATATACACAATAAGTAGTCAATAAAATACTTTAATTTTCAACTTAAAAATATATAAAAACTTTTCGTTTTACATCTTAATTTTAAATATTTAATACAAGAGTTCTCATAAAGTCATAAGTAATTCACATTGAAACCATAAAATCTAAAAAAATATTAATGAAAATTTTTTTTATCGATATTTTAAATTCAAATTTGAACGAAATAACTTATTTTAAGATAAATAACAATACGAATTATTTTGTCATAATTTAAAAACATAATTCCGTCCCTATTTTTGGTCATAGGAAGGGAGTGAATGTATTAAAAATAAAAATTATAAATACCTATTTAAAATTATAAAACAATACTTGTATTTTAATTTTTAAATAATTTAACTGAAATTATTTACCTCGCGTTTTTATGATTTTTTTTTTCTTTTTGAAATATGTATTTAAACAAATTATGAATAACGGGGACAAAAAAAAAAAAATTCAAATCATTGTTTTGGAAGTTATATCCTTCTAAAAATTGCAATTTTCTGTTTTTACGTATGCGCACAACCTTACGGTAAACCGTCATGCACTGCGTCTTTAAACAAATTTAATAATATTATTAATATGAATTTTTATTAACAATTAAACATATTAGATACACTTTTATAGTTAATAATTATATTATAATAAAAAAAGTATAAATAAGTTTGATGTATAATCATAATATTATAAGGAAAAATATTTTACATAATTTCAATATTATAATTAGGGCTCGGAAGTTGTTGCATTTGCTACTTTTTTTCCATTGCTTGGATTTATTGCTAAGTAGGTTTTAATTTTGTCTCATGCGTGTACCAATTAAAATTTAAAAATTTTTAGTGCAATTTTTTGCAATTTTGACCATTTTTTCATTTTGATTGCAATTTTGTTGATTTTTCTCATTTATTGTACAATTATTGTGAAATTATTGTTAATTATTGTGAATAATATGATTTTTTTTTAATTTATATAATATTACTAACATATAATAGTGCAATCATTTTTAAGGTATCCAAATTTGTACTATATAAAAAAAAAATTTTTAAAAAATATTTTTAAGTTTTATAAAATTGCTAGCAGGTTCCTAAAAGACCGGAAAAAACCAATTTGACTTTTTATTTTGCAACATTTTATTATTAATTGTATCTAGTAATATCACTTTTTTATTAAATAAATAAAACTATATTATCACTATAAAATTAATATTTCTTAAAAATAAACAGTTTTGTAACTTAAAACCAAAAAAAAAAATTTTAAGTTCAATTTTTAAATGCAATTTTGAGTATTTATTACTACAATAATGCAATCAATTTTCAAAGCTTTTTAATGCAATAACTTCCAAGCCCTAGTTATAATTATGTTGGCTCAGTAAATAAAAAATGTTCATGAAAATTTACCGCCCCCCAAGTTCCACCAGGAGAGGCAATGCCCACCCTGCCCCTCTAAATACGTGGGCCTGATATTATCTATTTATACTAATATGAACCTATTTTTACTATTTTCCATTTTTACGGTATCTATAGAAAAGTCTTATCAAATTTTAAATTATATAATTTGATATAATATGCCAATATGGTAAAAATAATGAATATAAATTATTATAATAATTAAATACTAATAACATAATAAATGAAATAAATATTCGAAAAAATATATCAACTTATTGTAATAAAAATAAATGACTTTAATAGTTTTATCAAAAAAATAATATCTTAAAATATACTTGGGATATATAAAATTTAATAGGTATATTATTTATAATAGTGACCAACTCGACATCTAATGTACCTACCAACTTGTCCATAGACATAATATATTTTTTTATTGTTTATTAAAATTAAATTGTTATATTGTTAATTATCTACTTTTTTTTCAATGACTATAAAATATATTATTTCCTTAATTGTATGAATCATTAATATATTTAATATTTTTATGTATTTTATATTTAAACTTTGTTCTATAAATTATGCATAATTCAATAATTCAATCAGCCAATGAATGAACATCTTGTCCTTGTTATATTATTTAGAATTTTAATCTAATGATATATCATATTATGATCATTTTCTCATTTTAAATTATATTTTTGTCAATCGAGTACACATTTTTATTCTCATTATAACATATTCCAAGTTTTTTATCTGAGTCTTTTGTAAATAAAGTAATATTAAGGGAGTCAGATTTGTCCGAGAAATAGTTTACAGTATCATCTATACTTGATAAACATAATAATTAATTAATAATACTCAGATAATATTTTTCAAACTATTTGTTTAAAAATTAAAAATTTGTTGTTTTTTGTTCTAAAGAATTTTTATTTTATTTTTTATTATCAACTAAAATATCTATTTTGATTGGTATTACATTTTTGTATTTCCATATATCCATGAATTTATTTTTGTAAATTATCAAGTGTTTGATCAACATCCAAAATAATATTTTTTGATAAACATTTATTGTCTATCATTATTGTTACATTAAATTATTTTTTTCTATATAAATGATTTAATTAAATTGTTCCTAATAATATTATAGATAGGGTTGTTATGTTTATATAATATGTCTTGGGCATATAGTTAAATGATGCCTAGTCCTTATGTTTAATTTTGTGTCCATCGGTACTATTGTTTTAAAACTTAAATCATTAATATTATATATAAGTAATTACTAATTAGATGTGACGATTAGATGTATTTAATGGTACGAGTATATGATATACCCTATAGTTTATAATACGAGATACGAGTAGTGAGTACTATATTATATTCTAATAAATACAAATAAATAATGCAATGTCAAATCAATTGGTGTGTATGTTTAAAAAAAATGTTTAATGTTCCAGCAAATTCCTCCAAATAACAACATGTAACAACAAGTAATAACTAAAAATTAACAAAATGTAATTATAATATAACCTTTTATTCATTTTTTACACTCGTACTATCGCATCTAATTAGTAATTAATTATATATATTTATAATTTAATTTTTAAAACAATAGAATTGATGGACATAAAATTAAACATTTTTCATGTATCTACGTGTTTAACATATTAATAAATAATATATAGTTTTTTTTATATATATACATATAATAGCAAAAAATAATTACTAGAAAATATAGTTAAATTTTTAAAATACAAAATGTTTCATTTTTATTATTTGCCTGGCTTAAAATAGGTATTTAGTTAAATAAATGTATAGGGGAATAGTGAAATTTAATAAGAATTAAATTCTTTGATTATATGCCTAGCATTTAGTAAAATTCCTAATTTGACTATATAACTATGTCATATATAAACGTACTGAATATACAATTCTGAAAATAATCATTTAAATTATGTATATACTCATAAATACAATCAGATAACATATACTAGATATTTTTGTAATTATCGTTATCCAACAAATGCAATGTGGTGCAATACCTACATGTCTACATTTATTAGATTAGTTTGTACAACTATAAAGAATTAATTGTAAATTAGTAAATTGATACCAATTATACACATAACATAAGTGTTTGAAAATGTTACCACAATATCCTAATTGGCTATACCATATAAAAGTAACATATTTATAATTTTAATTAAAATAAATATATTTATTATTTATAAAAAAAAATGTATAAAATTACATTAAATAATAGTAAACATATAAAATTAAGTTTAATATATATATATTATTGGACGGATCGTTAAATATTCTAAAAATAAAAGTGAACAAAATTATAGGAATGTGACAATAACTAAGCAATGATAATGGTGTTTACACATTAATAATTTGTTCTTGGACGGAATAATTATTTTTAAATCTAGGTATCTATTTTATACGCAGTAATTAAGTATAAAATATAAACATTAACAGTTGTGATGCTTAGGTAATACATTCAAACAGTGACATAGTCTGAGATAAGTCAAAAATGGGATTATCAAACAAATATGATAATATAGGCACTTTATGTGTAGATTTTTTATTCCTTCTGGTTATGCCACTGTATTGATGAAAAACTTATTTAAAAATATAGATGAACAAAATATAAATACGTAGCAATCAAGAAAGAAACATTAACAGTAGCAGTTTTGATACTGGAGCTTCTTAAATGTGAAGATGGTTGGCCACAAGCTGGTGGGCATACAGGAATTATTGTTTCTATAAAATAAACAAATATTAAAAATTAAATTTTGTTCATAACTAATATATAAATTGAAAATTATAGAAACAACATAAAATAAATTGATAATTAATATTATACACACTAAAAAATCTAATTAATTAAACTTGTTTTCTGCAATCATATGTTGTTTCTATTACACATTAGTGATGCTAATATTAGTTTCAAATGGTATTGCATAAAAATAAAGCTGAGATATAGTAAACAGTGAATTTGTTGTACTAAAATATGGGAAAATTGTAAGTAGTTATATCCAAATATCTAGAACTCGTATATTTATATCCTATGAACTACCATTGTCTATCATAACACCACCCATATAGATTAGGTATTGCAATACTTGTACATAATAATTGACACCACTGGTAATGAATAATGAAATACAATAATAGCAATAAGAAATTCCATATACGCATAAGTTGTCTCTGTCTTATAACTATACAACATAGCAAACCTTATGTTCACAATAATCCATGTTACAGTTATTTTTAAAATTTGAGTGAATTGACTTATGCCGGATTGCATGAAACTGAACTTTAAATTTATTTAATGAATAGTTTTATCATGCCGTTAAATATTTGTACAGACACATTTGGGTTGCACAAATCGTACAATAAAAATGTATTGGTATTAAACATGATACCAAGATTTGTGTAGAAGTTTAAGCTTATCTCAGAAAAAGTACTATAAGGCGACGATGTACCTACTACTAATATGTGATAACTGTAGGATTATCAAATGATTAAAATTTAAAGAGCCGAAATCGCCCCATTAGTTTAATGAGCTGGTAACCTATATTTTAACAGCCCAATAAGACTATTGAACGTTTAAAGAATGAATAAGATTTTAATCATTCGTTTAGGTACTAACGACTTGTTAAACGTTTAGTGAATGTTCATGCAACCGGCAATAATGTTATAAAATTTAAAGGTAGGATTAGGCATCTAGAGGCTTTTATTGATATACCATACATAATAATCATACCTTTAAATTTTAGAATAAGTCAATTCACACTTATTTTAAAAATAACAGAATTAAATGGATTATTTTGAAAACAAATTTTGCCATATAGTACATTTGTAAGATGGAAACAGTTATACAAGAAAGTGTCCTCTAAATAATGAAATAAACAGAACATATTGAATATTAGTTCAAATGTATGAAATATCTTAAATAATATGTTTTTGGAAATGTATATTCTGAAAAATAAGATAATTAAATATTTATAAAAAAAGCTAACACTTCAAACTTAAAATACTCCAAAAATGACATTAAAATTAATTTTAATCATACTTAATATTTTTTAATTTTATCAAAAAAAACTTAAACCTATGTTTTTGTTGGTAAGTCGAAAACTATTTTATACACATTATGTTAATGAACTTAAGAGTACATCATACCCTCATATGCTGTCTCTGTCTTACTAATGTACGTCATTGTTCAACAGAATACATTTTGTGATGTTAGATTTAATATTAGTAGAAATTAACCTATTATTAAATTTGAAAGTAAGAATATTATCTAAAAAATTAAATATGATTTTTTTGATATTTTAAATAATATTCTTATCTTTAAATTTGATAATAGGTACATTTACATTAATATAAAAACTATCATCACAAAATGTGTTCTGCTAAACAAAAATTTATTATGACGTACGTTAGTAAGATAATGACAACACATGCGGTTATGTGGGTCCTAATATTTACCATAAAGATTAACTGTAACTTCAGCAGTTCCTAATACATTTGATGCTTTGCAAATGTAATCACCATATTGACGTTTTTCAATTGTTATGATACGTATTGTAGTGTCTGTAAATTCATCTGCGGTAGCAAAATGTGAGATTCTAAAAAAAAAATGAAACTAAATTAAATATTTTTATCAAAATATAATCAAATTCAAGTTCTCAACCACTAAGTTTACCTATAATGTTGATTGTTAGATAATTGTATTCCATTATTTATCCAAACAATGGCTGGTGGAGGATAAGCTTCAACATGACACTCAAGATCCATGTCATATTGTAGAGCTTGTCCCAAACGAGGTTTAGGAACAGTTATAACTGGGGCAAATTCTACCTCAATGGCAATATTACGTCTGGCACCTTTTCCAACACCATTTTCAGCTACGCAATAATAGGTTCCACGATCTTCTTTTGTTATGACTGGGATTTTCAAAATATTGCCTCTAAAATATGAAATGTATGCTAAATATATACACGCATATATGTATTATATTATTATTGTAAGTACCTATAAATCGATCCGCCTGTGGGTAAAATAGCATTATTTTCTCGTCTCCAAGAAACTCTTGGACTAGGGAATCCACCAGCATAGCATTCAAGTTTCACCGGTTGACCTTCGTTTACAACCAATGATCTAGTTGAGTTGTCAGAAATGATAGGAGGTCTACGCACTTCTAACTCAACATCAGCCGATATTTTGTTGTTCAACCCAAGCAACACTTGACAACGATAATAACCAGCATCAGTTTCTTGAATATCCTTAATCTGAAAATTTTAATTTTTTTCCAAATTGTATAAAAAAAATAAAATAAAACAAAGCACATACCTAAATGTATAGATTATTGAGTAATGTCCAAATATAAGATAAATATAATACATTTAATTTATAATAGAAATGTATTTAAATGAAATACCTGTAGTGTGTAACTAGTGCTGTCGATGTCTTGTCTCAAAGAAAATCTTGAATCTTTGATAATCAGTGTACTTCCAGATGAAAGCATAACTGGTTCAGTTATTTTTTCTTTATCAACCTTAACCCATAAAACAGGAAAATCCATGGCATATAAAACTGAACATGTCATCTCCGCTGTACCACCAATATCTTTTATTGGTTTTTGAGTTATATGAGATATTGTGGGTGTCCTCTGAGAAAAAGCTAAAATTAAAATTAAAAATGTATAATTATATTATGCAATGTTATAAAATTTATAATATGAGTAATAAGTATGAGCAACAAATATGTCACTGTATAACTGTAAGTGTATAAATACTTCAGAAAATATAAAATTTAATAAAATTTAATAATCATGAATATATTTTCAGTAATGAGTAGGTAAATACAGCAATAAATATAAGTTATAATAAATTGATAGGTACATCACAACATTGTGATTTGTTATTATACATAACGTGTATAATATAATATTCAAGACTACTGATTTTTAAATTTTATTAAAAAAATACCATTAAATTAAATTAATAAAGGCATAAAACAAAATATAAATTTTGAGAATTGAGATTTTATATTTATTTAAATATAAGTAGGGGTTCATATAACAATGTAGGCCTACATAATATTATTTTAAATAATCATAACACAAAATTGGGCTTAATAGGTTATTCATACCTCGATGACAATTTTTATTACTATTTTATTAATGTGGTGATTATTATTATTATTATTATTATTAATATTTGTTACGTTGTCACCGTGTTCGGCATGCATCAACCCGCCGATTCCAGCCGAACACTACGATAACGAATTGTATAATGTATTATTACTTTTTTTCTTAGAGTTGTCTAAGTTGTTGTTTCACCACTCTCTCGCTCGTCACATTTTGGCGTGCGCTGTTAGAATATTATAAATAAATGTGATTATTATTTCAGCATTACCGTATTTTTATATTTTTTTGATTATGCTATTTAAAATAACCACATGCACCCTACATTAAAATATGACAAATATGTTGTATTTTAAAAATGTATGATATATTTATTGAAAAATAAGTTAGAAAATTCATATTCAAATAGACATTAACTGAAAAACTTAAACTGTTTTATAATATGTATATAAATACTCATATAGTTCTATCTGAATACTATGTTTTTGTGTATTGGATTTATGTTACTTTAAGAAAGAGTTATTATGTCAATTGCTGAACACTGAAGTATTAAAAAAAAAGCGCACAAATGTAGTTAAACTGAATTCCAGAAAGAAACCAAAGTTTGAAAATAAAACATATGTCCAAGGTTTATATTAATTATATTTCATAACAAGCATGCCCTCCATTAGAATACTTTATTAAATATATATTTTTAATGAATGCATTAAATATTTAAAATGCTATTTTATATTAAACACCATTTTGTAGTAAGTACGAGTACTAATTAAAATTTAAGTATTTTTTTTTTATTATTATTATTATTATTACTTGGCTAATTTCTAGTTGAAATAAAAAAATTATATTTTTTTAATATTTTAAATTGTCTACTAATGACAAAATACATTTTTAATTTTATAGTTTGAACCACAATATTGTTTAAAATATTTCAATACATTAAAATCAAAATTCATAAGAGTAATTTATGAAGTATATTTATTTAAAGTTTAGATGAGTGAGGTAGTAGACCAGCATTTTGCAAGGTATTCCCATATCACTCCACCATTCCTTCGTTATCAAAACCACTAAATTGTTCAATTGTTTACTCATTTGTATGAAATATTTAATTTTTTAATTTTTAAATGATTATTTTGTTATTTTTAGAAATTTTATAGAAATTTGGATAGATTTAGATAAGCACAGTTGAGCACAGTGTTCCATTGAAACAAAATGGGAAGGGGATCTCATAAAAATTCTGTACAATTGCATCAAGGCCCATGATTTTCTTATTAATTATTTTATTTTTTTTTTGAGGACCTTAGCATATTCAATTTCAATTTATAAAATTAAATAAATCTACTATAATTTACATTTATTTAATTTAAAAATAACTATTACTATATAGACTAAAATGTCTTAAATACAAATCTTATATTCAAGCCTGTTTATTTATGGTGAACAATACAATTTATGAGATTAGAAGAGAAGTAGTGCAACTTAAAGGATGAATATTATTAGGATCTACACAAAATTAAAAACAAAATATGCTATTGGATAGGTTAATGATAAGTTGCATTATTTGTATATCTATACCAATATACCATAATAATTAATATAAACAAATTTAAATTAAAAAAAAACCCAACATAAAAACATAGAAACATAGATATCATTCTCATCTTAAATTTTATAATAGTTCAATTTAATTAAATATTAAAACTAACAAACTAAATTAATTGTATGCAAATTTGCTATTTTGTATAGAGATAAAACAAGCATGTATGGTGTCTTCTTAACCCTAGATTATTACATGCATCTAAACTATTCACAAGAATTTACGTACACAATATTTTTGACAGTGTATTGAAATATTTTAATTAAAACTCAATAAATTTAAATAATAATTATTTTAATGCTCTTAAATGAATAAAAATTGTCAAATATTTTTACTGATAATATTAACAAAATATGAAACTTTTATACATATTATTATATTACATTATTAATTTATTAATCATAAATTATTTTATTCTAAAAAATAATTTTATTCTGTTATTGGTCAGCAATTGTTAGGAAACATAATATAAAAATAACCTATAATTGAGTTTTCATAAAATTAAATTACTTAAAAATGTCACAGTATAGCACGCACACAGTCTTTAACCGTATTTTAATACATGATAAATTTTGAATACTTTTATATTACTGACATAAAATCATATATAGTTGGTAATCATATCTAAATTTAGTTTATTACTTAATTAGAAGGTACTTTGGTTAAATTATGTAAACATTTCTAATTCTTGAAACAGTGAACAAATTTTTAAAAGCCAGATCTTTTATACCGCGAAGCATGTACTCTAAGGTTAACACAAATCAAATAGGTAATTGTGAATAGAATGTATTAGTTTCAGACAAAATTATAATTATTTAATGTTGCAATGTATATTTTTTATATATAATTCAAACTTTAAACTTCTATTAAATGAAATATTTAATTAAAGTTGTATAATTATCTATAGTTTGAATAGGTAATTTAGTAGAATATAAAATGTGGTAGGTATCTAACTTAACTTACCTTTGATTAAAACTTGACACACACTATATTTTTAAACATTCAATTAAAATATTCAATGTAAGTAGGTACTATATGTGCATAAAAATTAATTAAATTAATTTCTTTATTATTATGATTTTTACAAGCAAAGATAGGTTCAAACTATTAAAGTCTGAGATGATTAGAACAAATTAGTGCTTGGATTTATCTACAAACGGTTTTAACTAAGTACTTAGAAATATTTATTTTTATATCAGTTGTAAAATAACAAACTTAATAGAAATAAATTATAATTTTTCCTAAACACACAATAGTATATTATATGGTGATAATTCTCTAATACAATTATTATTAACACAGTTCTATGATAGATTCATACCTGAAACAAAAGTAAATACTTCTAAAAAAATATACTTAATAATTATTATGGTGAAATTTGAGTTAAATGTTATGAATTTTTGACGCTTTAATATTTTATGTATCTAAGATGAAATTTTTTTCTAATACAAGTTTTAAAGTATTAGATAAGTTTACCTATAGGTTTGTTAGTACTGAGCATCACTATTTTGAACGTTGTGATAAAATTCATCATTGAAAGGGTCTCGTATTAAAGTATAAAGTAAGTAACAAATGTATGATTATACCTAAATTGAAAACTGAATAGAGAAATAAACTTTTTATAGGTACCTCATATCTAGATAGCTTATAATTGGAATAACAAAATGCTCATGCCTGTCTATAATTTATTTGAAATTACAATTACAGGTTTGTCGTTACTAGAGTACCAGACACTGAATTCAATGGACAAAGTATTATACTAGAACTAGTAATAAAGTCTGGAGTAATAAAAATGTTGTATTACGATCATAATACATATCACACCATTCTTATTATTAGAATATAATGTATAGAAAATCATATCGATGGAGGGCCACTCCTTGATTCGACGACGCCAAATAACAAGTCTACGCCCGATATGTAGCCGATCGACAGCGGATCTGCAATTGGACCTTCTGTCGATCTGTCACCACCGCCGTTATCTATATGTGTAAAAATACTCACCGAGGTTGATGCATAGCACAACGAGAACGCTGTAGACATTCTTCATCTCGGAAAATGGCGGTTATTTATCCGCGCACGGGCGGACGAAGTGCAGGGAATAAAATACCAAAATACCGTGCCTTGACGACGTTAATCGATCAAACGCCAAACGGACAAGAATAATATTTTAAAAAAAAAACAGTCGCAATCGTTTACGGAACTAAAACATAAAAAACATGGACACCATATTCGACCGATGCGCGCTGAAGAATGACTAATGAATTAATGAGTTATGACTGTTGTGAGCGTCGTTTAGCCGTCTCGAAGGCAGATAATAACTACAGTGTTAGGTATTGTAGTGGTACTGTGTAGATGCGTCTGCTGTAACGAACCACGAACACTGCCCACTTGTGGAATGCACATGTATGTTGTATTATTGTTGTTACGACGCCCGAAACGTTTCTCTCCGACGGCGGTTTAATTCTTTTGTTTTCTGTTGATAGTTACGTACCTGGAGGTAGCGATGAGGTGGAGGAGGAACGATGCATGTTGTCCTTCGGCTAGCGTTCGAACTTCGGAGAGGGGCTTGGTTTATATTAAAAAATTTTAAAACATGTTGAGTACAGATGAAGACGAATAATACGACAATAATGTTATTTACAATTATCATTTTCGTTTAACGTTTAACGGGGTCATGCGTATTTGTCAACAATTCGACACGATGATTTTTGACTTTTAAATCTGTCGAATCTATACGGCTATAAAACCTACTAAGTATTGTAGCTTATCGCCTATATAGGTATGCGTCTTTTAATTTAATTTAATTTACTTTTCGTTATGATCCCTTTCATCTTGAGAACTGAATTAACATTACTACAGTCTATACTCCATGACCAGTTATATGACCAATATAGGTACCTACTACTCGTATTTAGGAGGTAGTATTAAGATAACTTGTCAATTGTTTATACGAATCACGTATGTCACCCGATAGAAATTATATCAAATTACACGAAATAGATACCTATAATTTATAAATATTTAACTAAACGTTAAATAAGTTTATATAACTATTTGAAAAGAAAAAATACTTATTGTTTATGTAAAAAATGTATAAATTGTTTTTCTTATTGCGGCTATGCTAGGACGCTAGGTAAATGTAAATAAGGAGACATATGGGTGGCAGATATGCATGTTAATATAATATATCAAGTTTTTAATACTGCCAATACTAGACTTGTATTCATTTTAATTTTCATTAACTAATCGAGATATATATATGATAGTTTGATATAACAATTTATCATTATTAATTATATATAGCATCAAATAAATAAATATTTATAATACCTAATATCTTAGTAAAATATTTAGGTACCTAGTACCTATCAAATACAAATTAAAATACATACGAGTAGTTTCTAAATAATTTTAGCGATTAATTTACAATTTCTATCATTTAATGCCTAGGTATATGCTATAATATACTTCTATACTTATATTGTAACTTGATTGACTTTATTTTTATTAATCATAGATATAATTAAAACTTTAAACATTCAACTTTAACGCTAAAACACTTAGCTAAGGTTTTAACATAGGTAATATAAATTATACACTACACAGACATTATTTTACTAACGTGTAGTCCAATTATAATTATGATAAAGAATATAAAAATCGAAAATTATAAAATAATAGTAATTATTATTTATATACCTACTTATTATTAGTATTATTACCTCTATTTGTTTTTGTAATATTATTATTAATGAATAGTCTTACTTTATGATGGTTACATACAATATCGTAGTTGATTTAAAACATATGTATTTTTTTAATATTAACAATGTATTCTATTATTTTAATATTTAATCTCTATAATTGTATAGATTGAATTGTAACTATATTGTAAAAATGTATACAATTTTTTAATAACAATATAAAATAAGTATTAAACATTAACAGATAAGTACCTACCTATTCTATTCATATATATGTTTAAAGATATTTAAAAATTAAAACATTATTTTCCTATATTACCAATCTGCTGTTGTAGCCAGTGCACAGTAGCAGTCAGTAAGTAGATACATACTTACGTAATAAAATTACCTAGACGGCTATACCTAACTTTATTGTTGAAGATTGAAATAACGTTATTGCTGTACTGCCTGTATTGTTTGCGAATAAGCTAATTTATTTCAAGTTCTATGTATAGTACTATAGCTTATAAATATTAGCTGAGCGTTTAATACTGTCAATATATTTTTATTCGCAAATTATTAACTAGGTATTATTATATGCAATATACCATACTTTTATACTGAAACTCTGTCTTATCGTGTGATGCAGACATGCAGTTACGGTGTAATGACGTAAGTACCATATTTTTATTTGAATTCAAAGTATAAATTAATTAACCTTTGTTCTTGAGTTTATTTGATAGCAAATAACACTATTTCAGTAATATTTATTAAAAATTAATTATGTGTTATAAATGTGTGCGTGCCTACAAATAATTAAATAAACTTAAGTTATTAGTAGGTAGGTATACTAGATAGGTATAGGTATATTTTTCGTATATGTAAGTCGTGTAATGATACAAAAAGGAATAAGTAAATAGGTACATCACATCACAATCAATCAACAATTTAAAAACAATTAAATAAACCTAAGTATAAAAAAATACAAATACCTATAATGTTGTAAGTTCTTAATCACATTTTATTTATATAATTGATATATTAATACATTTTTCTTTTTTTTTTTTTAATATATATTTTACATATTTTAAAAACACTAAACGTGAAAAACATTGGTACTTAAATTTATTATATTTTCAAATAATTTTAAAATTAAAGTATATTTTTTTGTTTATTTGGATAGTTGTTTAATTCATAAAAATAAATGTACCTACAATCTAGATAATTTTTTATGACAAGAGTTTCAAATTGTTGTTTATATATGTGTACATTATATTATATTTTTCTTAGTAAATGAATGTGTTAGGTACTTTTATAGTCTATTCATATTTCCTATAGGTATAATCGCTTTTAAAGTTATGTTTTTATTTATATGGATTGTATAGTATTGCTAAATATATTTTACTATACCTATAGTTATTTTGTAGCATATTGTTCATTTCACTGTTTGTAAGCACTATTGCACCAATGAGTAATCGTATTTATTTTAATACACACGTATTTATGAGTGTAAAATTGGAACGAGGAGTATATGTATAACAATAAAAAAATATTTACAATATTATTTTTAAAAGTAACATTCAATATCTAGTGTTGTAAATACGATTTTTTATTGAACTTTCCCTTACGGCTTACACCATGCATATAGCCATATAGGTATTAACTCAGTATTAGCTAGGTATCGTATTATTTACATATTAACTATTTTATAAAACGAACGATTTACAAATCTTATTCAATTGTATATATCGTTCAATATTGTTAAGTGTTAACACATACAACATCAAACAATCCCACATTATACATACATATTACTAAGGAAACTATAATGTTATATCTAAATTTGTATATAACATGTAAAAAAAAGGAAGTACTACAAAAAAAGGTTTAGTTGTACGTCAATCTTCTCCTCAGAAATGAATTCGCGTTGTCAGGTCGACTTGATTGAAATATTAATTAAAAACCTAACCTTAGCAAAAGTGTCAAACAAAAAAGTGTAAATGTAAAACAGCAGGTAAACTGTGTAACTTTAAGTGCCACAGTAGCAATCCGTGCTCAAATACATAAATATAGCTACTTTTTAGTGTTACCTATTATAATATTTATTTTACTATAAGTTTAATTCAATACATGGTAGCATACTTTACCCTTCACGCATTCGATCATTGTACACGATGTCTGAGTAATGTGTTTTATTTTCACTTAAACCACTAAAATTGGGCATTGTGCATGATGCCCGACTACCCGACTTTGCCCGTAACATATATAATATATATATATTATTACCTATATCAACCAATTATTCAATTATTGATTGATATACATATTTCACACATACCAGTATTAATTAAATTTCACAAAATAAACACACAGGTGTAGAATATTTTGCAATATATAATCCCAAATCTATAAAATGTAGAAAAAGATTTTTTTCAAAAGTTTAACGGGATTACTATTAAAACACGGATTCAATATTTCAATGAGTATTTAGGTATGTTTAAAATTTTATGATATTCAATTAATACCTATATATTACATAAAATAATCAGTGATTCAGTTTGTTTCAGAAGATTTTATTATTATGACTCAGTTCGTATACTGCTTTCTTTTTTGTTTTTTTTTTTCGATTAAATTTAATATAAGTAACGTCTCTGAGTATCAAAATGACACAACGTACTCTCTCAGCGTGTATATAATTGACACAAATTATGTATGCATATACTTACTTACGTAGTTTAATTTACTCGTTGCCAATAATAACGGCATAGGGAGTGCCATCTTAAGGCATGTGCCTGTAGAGCCTGGACTCTAAATTCACATAGATTACATTATTTACTAAATATCATAATCTTACATTTTTCTTTTAAAATGTTTTTAACATTAATTTTAAATGAAAAAATATTAAAATTAGTTAGGTATAGAAATAATACAATTTAATGTATGAATAATTGATATCTTGACGTTTTAATTAACAGGAAAGTGTTTTTTGACCGTACATTTTGAAATTATAATAAACAATAAAGTAACAGAGATTTAAAAAAATTCAATATGTTGGGCCTGGAGCACCATAAAACTTAAAGATGGCTCTGAGTGTAGATGAATAAATATTAATAGCCTACACGTACACGACGATTTATCATTACAATAACTGTATACACATAGATAGGACCTACCCTATATTTGTACGCCTGCTATATATATATGTATGTGTGTTTAGTCATTAAGGGAGACGAATTGCTATGTAAACATTAAGTACATAAACAAAAAAATATCAAAACAATCAAAACTTAATCTCTGGTCTCTACGAGCAGTTCTCGTTAGGAGAGTAATATTATTTAGTTTTCGTCATGATATATTGTGAGGTAGTTTACTAAAGTTTATAATACACTATATTATATATTTATATACACACAAACCTTTAAAATATTATAATAGCAATGTTATACATATACTTATGTATATTGTGCATACTTTATAGTTTATATTATACTATTAATATGTTACCGGAAGCGGTAATCTGCACGTTTCGTGGTGCGTATTTAGAGCTCATTATTTCCTTATTCCGTCCCGCATGCTGTGTATTGTATCGCTCGGGGTGGTTGCTTAGGCTGACGATATGGGGTGTATAGCTAGACACACGTGTATTATATTACTTCAAACGAATATCTTTTTCATCATTTTTTACAATGTATAGAACATATAATGATAATAATAATAATTACTAGAATAATAATAATAACAATAATTATAGCCAACGGAAAAACGTCAGTTCGTGACTCAAGTGTGTGTGCGTGTGCACGATCGAGCTTTTTCGACGAAGGGTGAATATTGTACGTATAATATTATATTATATATACGATGTACGCTGTGGTTGTAGAATTTTTACAGTGGGTACCTACTATAGCAGTGATTCTCTAACAGCCTGTGACCTGACGTAAAGTTGTAAAAAAATATTCCAAATATTCGCATATTTCATAGAATGTATATAATATAAACAGTATAGCTAGTCTTCGGTTAATTTAATTGCATAAAAAAAAATAAATAAATAAATAAAATAAACACTATCACAATAATATAAATACTTTCTGTTGATCTATATTGATTAACGAGTACTTAATAACTATAAAATGTGTAATAGTGTTTTATTATTATTGTCTGTCATACGAAATATATATATATTATTATTGTTGAATTAAAATATAAATATAGTACAATTTATTTTTTTTTTTATAATTAATTGATTGTATAATAATTAATTATTATCGTATGTCAGTATTTATGTATATATATTATTATAGTTTTACATTGTTTAGGTAAGTTTCAAGAATCAAAATTTTGAAAATCAAATAAATACAGGATTCCTATAATAAAGTCACAACATTTATAAATTTATAAATTATTAGTTGTTTTTATAGTAATTTAAAATTGTTGAAAATACATAGGCACCAATTTTGATTATATTAATAAGTATTTTAAATTTAAACTTTCACAAAATTGGATATTTAAACATTTTAAATGAAAAATAACGGTTTTAGTTATTTATTTGTTATAGCCTATTAGGTATACCTACTTAATTCTAATATAATAAAACTGTAAATATTTCAGCATTGATGAATATATTATTAATATATTAACTTTATTATTATTTTTTATGCACCATGCAATTTTAAAAATATTTAAAGTTTATTGTAAGTTAATACTTACCTATACCCGCATTAATTTAATAACTGCTGCCACAATTATTCTACGGCATCTACGTCATGGTGGTTGGTATTGATATACTTTTTTAAAGTTTGTGAATATTTCAAGTCTCTATACAAAATTTATTTCTTAAATAAAACAAAAATTAATATTTATTTTGTCAAAAACTATAGCGTTACGTAAATTACCGTATTTTCACTATTTTTTTTTTCCAATTATCGAGTAAAGTAGAGTGAATACGATAAATTAAAAAAAAATTATCTGTCTAAAATACGAACAACATTAAAATTATCTACTAGAAACCACGATCCTACACCACCAATTTTTTACTCTAAATCTTAAAAACAATCAAAATAAAAAATAAAATACCTTTATCTAAACATTAAACATACTAACAATATAGCTAATAATTTAAAAAAATATTTATATATATGGTACATTTCTCGTTTCATTTAGAATCTTTAGAAAATTGAAAATTATCAATCATGAAACCATTATTTATTTATTTACACTGTTGTACTTAAGTTGTATCTATCTATATTTTTTGATTTCGTATTCTATACAAGTACACTGGAAATTAAAATTCATATTACCTACTTCCTCTTATCAAAATAGTAAATAAATAGATATTACATATTTAGAACTTAGATCCCAATCAAAATTATGCTCCGCTATGGCACTAAAGTGTTCATTAAGATTAATACAATCATAGTGACTAAAATTAATTGTTATATTATAATAATAATAATAATAATAATAATAATTTATAAGCAATTTCTTAAGGTTTAAGTTCGCGATTTGGTTTGTCACTACTATGGTTTATATACCTAATGCTTAGATGTCTAAATAAGTAGTACCTAAGGTAGTAGGTGGTTTCCTAAACAATGCAACGAAATAAAAATATAAAACACTACCATTTTTATTAGACAAATATTTTTGTTTACTTTAATAAACCTTATCTATTATTTGTATAGATATTTTATACTATTTTCTATTATAATAATTTTATTAGTGAACAGAGGCTGTAAATTGTTATGTACCTACGTAGTACGTACAGTGGTCCATTAATGTTGACTACAAAGTGTTGATAAAGTTGTGATGAACCTCCATGTCAAACCAATCCCAATCGACAAACCCGTTATCGCCCGCGCTCGGCTGTTATCAATAATAAAATTGTATAACGATTATCCTTATTCTGTGCTAATACGATAAACGATTACAAATATTTACGAATCAAGCACGATTACTGTACGAGTGACTCGACTAGCCCTATTATATAATAGTATAAAATATTTACAATGTCCTTAATATTTTTATACGCATAATATTTTATCATTATACTTAATTACTTAATTAATCTAATTTTCAATATTGTAATATAAGTTATAAGTGTTATAACATACGTTTTAAAATTTTATATAATATGAGTCTATCACAGTAATTACGTACATTTTGACATTATTTCGATAAACCAGAGATTTATTCGATCGAAAATTTAAACTGCTTATAATTAGTATAATTATTTTTGTTTTTCTAACTGGTAGTGATCAATGATAATTGTTGCCAAAAACTCGTATCCTCTGTATTAATAGTATTTTTACTATACTTGTCTATGGTTATGATCGAGGTTATGATGTTTTAGATTGATTTGTTTAGTGCATTTTTTGATTTTAAATTAACTAAGTGCAACCAACTACTATAATGTCTTTCACATTCTCAGTGTTCACTTATATCGTGGCCATGATATCAGATGCATTTTTATTATTTTTTTCAATATTCCATGTAAGTACTGTAATGTAATATAATTTGAGGTGAATTATAGTATTATTCAGTAGGTATCTATTACCTATATCATTTAAAGTTTAAAGATATACTAGTAGTATTTGCAATCTACTTAGAAAAAAATTGTGTGGTTGTTTATCTACAAATATAATATTTAACTATCTAAAAAATTGTATATATACATAGAAAATGTATATGGCATTGAAAAATTCATCAAACATATTTTGTGATTAAATAAAGAGATCTTTACTACTACCTTTGTAGTATTAACAATAATATTTGTCTGGGTTATTTCTACTTACATATCGTAATTTTTAAAAATATAAAATGTTTCAATAAAAATTTAAATATTTCAATTACCTGTTTATTAGATCCATTATTAGATTGTTAAAACTCAATATGTCTTATTATATTTTGATTATATTATGCTTTTTATTGGTAATTTTTTTACTATAAACAAAAATATTCAGAACAAGAGTCCAGTTTCGCGCATATTTTTGATGGCGAGGAAAAACAGTTGGGTGAGTAGAGGCAGCAGTCTGTTGGCCGGTAGTAGTGATGGAAAGTTTCAAGGTGTTTTGTCTGAACAGAGTATAGTTTCTTCTTTTAAATTTATCTACAGTAAAAGATCCATATCTATTTTAACATTTCTTTTTGTTGTATTAAATAATATATCATTTTAAATGAGTAAAGCTTTGTTTGGTATTATTTACTCATTAAATATTAATTTTGGCCTGATTATATTAGATACGTTTAAAGATTATAAATATATATATTTTATGATTTATATATTATGCTATTATAGACCACTTAATTAAGTTAATCACAACTACTTACTTGAAAATTTAAATTATTTTGTTTTAGATAATTGCATTTGATGAACTTAAAACAGATAGCAAAAATCCAATAGATCAATGTAATAGTCTAAATCCAGTAAGTATAATTAAAACTAAAACATAATATAATATTTAATTATGTACTTATTCATAATTTTTAATTGTATTGAATTTAAAAGTTTTTTGCTTATAAATTGTAAATATTATTTAACTAATTAATACATTTTGTTTCACATAACATAAAAACATAATAAAAGTAGTAAAAAATAAGGTCTAAACTGATCTCTGACATACATTAATAAGTCAAAATAGATAATTTGATGGCTCGATGGCTAAAAGGCCAAATATGATATGTTACAAATACTAAAATGTTCAGAAGAGCTATTTAAAGTGTTACTATTTTTCAAATACCTATAGTTTTTTTAAGTGTAAGTTTTAACTTATGTGTAAAATTGATAATATGGTGTTTAATTTACTGTATAATATTAATTTGCAAGCTAAACTTGACTAAAACTTTCTATTTTTTTTTAAGTTATTTTTTAGTGAAATTAGAATAGACTTGTTACAAATGATAGTTGTTATTATATTTTGCGGTCCAAAATTTAATTTATCAGTTTTGCCAAATAGTATATGTCTGATTATGTAACATTTGTCCATTTAAAATAAGCACCAATGTTAATATATCTTTTTAAAATATTGTATGTCATATTTTTTTTGGACATATAATTTTTGTACATTTAAAAATATGATCAGTTTGTAAAATGCATTATTATGTAAAAATAACGTACTTTTAATAATTTTTGACACTATATTTGATAGAATCATAAAAAGCATCTAGTTTTCTTGATTGGACATATAAAACTAATTTTTGAAAAAGTGGACGTATTATAGTTGACCTTTTAGCCATCGAATTATGTATGTTATATATAAACACAGCTATTAATAATTTTTTTTTAATTGATACCTATTTTTTATTAATTTATTTTAAGTAAATATATAGACATATTATTATGGTAATATAATACTTTCTAATAATATTTATTTTCCCATTAAATATTTAGTATTAATATTTATGTAATTATGTAGTCTTGCATATTTATGTACTTTTTGTATGTAAAATTAGACAAATGTTTCTAATAAAATATGTTATCAAATGTAAAAAAAATTAAAATATTTTCGAATGTAAAGAGTGGCTGGTTTTCATTTTAATATATTTTTAGCTGACAATATTTATATAATTATTGTATAATGTGTATGATATAAACACATATCATGTTATAGAAATTAAAAATATTCTGATCTGAATGATTTTGTTCTCAATTATAATTACAATAATAATTAATAATTATGTTTTAGTTTCATATATATATATATATATAAGTATATTATTATAGATGAATTGTTCTTGTTTATTTTAGTTCTGTAATCAATGGTTAACATAGATTAAATTTTCTAGGATGTTTAGTCTTTGTTTTTTCATCTTCATCAAAAAATTGAGTTTATAGACATTTCATCTTTTTATAATTTTTTCATCTATTGAAGTTTTATTATTAAAAAAATATGAAATAATAATTAAATGAAATAGATTAAATAATAGTTACTATATTTAAGTTTATCATAACTTACCAACATTTTAGATATTCAATATTTAGTGTCCATTAAAAAAAAAAAAAAAAATCCGTTATTTTTATTATTATATAATATATTAATATAATGTTGTAATTAAAAATATTTACTTTTTAATTATAGTTAGTGATTCCTGAGTATATGCTACACTTCTTCTTCAATATTTTGTTTTTGTTTGGAGGCCAGTGGATTTCATTTGCTATTAATGTACCATTAATGGCTTACCATATAAAAAGGTAATAATATTTTTAAAAAAGTATCACAATCATAGTATTTTCATACTGTAGAGTTGTTTTTTTTAAGTACTGATATTTTTTGTTCATAGATATCGTAACAGACCAGTTATGTCTGGGTTTGGTCTTTATGATCCTACAAGTATTATGAATGCTGACAAATTGTATACATATCAACGTGAGGGTTGGATAAAATTATCATTTTATCTGTTTTCGTTTTTCTATTACTTATATGGGTAAATAACAGATTTTTTTTTATCAAAATAGATGTAGTATGAATGTATGAATTGATTTTTTTCAGAATGATACGGGCATTGATAACAGTGTAAACCAAAGATACTTCTAGCAATAGTTTTGTACATATTTGTTCATTTTTCATTGGTATAAAACGGCTATTTTTTATTCAAGTCTACCTCAGTATATATATATATATGTTACGGGCAAAGCAGGAAATTTGTGTACAATGCCCGAACATTTCAATAATATTAATTATTCAGTTGTAAGAACCCAACTGGATACCTAATAGATTTAAAAACTAATATTTTAGCGTCTATTTCAGGTTTTTTTTATGATTATTTAAATACCCTTTAAGATTTTTATTTAATTTTTAATATATTCAATATTTAACCTACAGTGCTCAAATTTAATTGGGTGCTGTACAATGCCCACACAATTTTAACTTATTCCAACTTTGCCCTTGAAAATTGGGCATTGTGTACAGTGCCCAACTTCCTACTTTGTCCGTAATATATTTAATATACTATAAAGAAAATTATTCATACAGGATATAACTACATAACAGCACAATTTTTTAAATTTTAAATTTGTTTTATTGTATTTAGTGACATTTAAAAAAAAAAATTTGAATAAACCATTTTTTGATTTATTATTTTATATTTTTTTTTTATGTGTATTACAAAATATTTTATATTTACAATATTTAATTTTTTATAATAGATGTGAAAATAAAAATGTTAAGTTATTGTGTATATTTTAAGTATGTAAAGAAAAAGAAATAATGGTATTTATTTATTTTGTCACCTTGCTACTTATATAATAGTAGTATTAAGTAATATAATTTAATACCAGAGTCCGCCAAGTTCATAGTACCTATTAATATGATGATAATAAAATTGTATTTCTCACAATAATGATGCAATTATAAAATATAAGTCATCAAAGTTGACCAAATAATATTAATTATTACTATTATTTATTAATGGAACTTCTTATACTCTTTATTCTTTTATAAATATTATTTATATTATTTTCAATAGTGGGGACGTAGAGTGATATAATTTTTAGTGTTCATAAGAATAGCAAATCAGTGCTGTCATTACTCATAAGTTATATTTTATAAATGGATATTTATATGAAAGGTAATTATATACCTGCAGGCAATATTACTGAGTTTTGATAAGTAGATGTATGGTTAGGCATAAATGTATAGAATTTTAGAATTTTCACAGGTTTGCATAGGTTGATAAACATTTAAATATTTCTCTTAAGTAATTGCAGTATAACCATTTTGATATTTTATTTATCATCAAAAAATTAAAAAAAAAAACTATTAGTAAGCAATCCTAACATTATTAATGTCATATATTGTCATTAATTTTGTATTCAGTAAAATAATATATTTTTTAACAGTAATAAATTATCAAAAATGTAAATTATGAAATTAATTAAAATTAGAAACTTTCTCATTCTTCAAAAATAGTAAAATTTTACTTACAAACTTTTAGCTAATGTCTAAAATAAATTCTGGGTAAAATTGATCAATGCATTCTATAGTATTTTTACTAACTGATATACAGTAATTTGAATTAAAATTTATAACTTAATATTTTTATTAAATAAAGAAATATTTTCTTTTTTATTTAAATTAAACTTAAGTACAATGCATAAAGTATTTATAGTTATGTAATTTGTTTTTATAATTTATAAGTCTTTCTTCTTTAAATGATGAATGCTCTAAAATTAATATTTAATATGATATTAATATATCAATTACTTATAACTTTATAAGTTTCTAATTATGTCTTTTGAATGTGAAATTATGGAAGTATTTAATATTAATTTGAAAATTATTTGTTTAGCTTGTGATTTTTTCTTCAAGCTTAAATTGGTACTTTATTTTTTTTATGGAAGTTGATTAGTTTTTAAAGTTAATAAAGCATCAGTGAATCTTGTGAAAGTAACACATAAAGTTATATAACTCACCAATTATTTGTTAAAACAAAATTATATTTATTACCTAAGAATTAAGTATAGAATAATCTAATAAATTGAGACCTGTAGGTAAAATAAGTTATTGTCAGTAGGTATGAATTGTATTGGTATTTTTAATATGTATTACTGTACACTGATAAAGTATTTAAAATGTGCAATGAATACCTACTCATACTTACCTAAAAGTTAAAAGTATTTGTAATACTTGAATCATTTTGCTGAAGTTTTTTATAAGACGTGATTGATATTCAGGTTAATAATAATATTGCTTCTTTTGCTAATTTATTTTAGATTTTTTTTTTTGTTACCTTTATTCGCATTGTTTAAACTTACTGATAAATAATTTCAGTATAGAATATAGGTGAATTAAGTACTTACTTGAACACTTTTAATGACTTTTAGGGGGGGGGGGGTGTTAAGCTTCCACAAGTCTTCTAATTCCCTCACTATAGCCTGAAGTCTTGTAGCCTATGTTATATGTATGTATTTATGCATGTATTATCTATGTGTTTGTGAGTTACATATAAATTTAACTTTTTTCTTAATCATTTGTAACTTGTACCAGCGTTATTTTTTTTGAAATTAATAATAATAGCAATAAACATTCAATATAATATTTTATAGGTACACCTAAAAATCAATAATAGTACCTACCTATATTAAGAAATCACGACTTCATAATTATTACACGATTTATATCAACTAAATTGTAATCGTAATTGATCGTTTATTAATTTATATATTATTATATTATTGTGTATTTATAATTTGTTTATTTATGTTTATTAGTTAATAACAATTATATTTAGAGGTATACCTATAGCCATATAGGTATTTATAATAGTTCGGTTGGCACTTGTAAACTGTATAGTAATCTTGTTAGATTAATCATTTAAACATTCTAATCTAAAAGCAAAAGCAAACGATATAATATAGACTTGTTGCTTATCTCGAATTTTAAAACAATCTATCTGTTAAAAATTACAATACAATTATAAGCTTATATTTTCATAATCCTAACGTTTATCAGCGCCATGTAGTTTTGGTTTGATTACGCATAAAATATAACTAATACACTACATAGGAACTTATACGATAACGTACTATTGTCTATATACTGAACGAATCAAAGCGGATCCGCCTTTATTTATAAATGTAAATATATAATAATATATATATATATATAATTACCTAAGTACTAATTATTTTTTCTGTTCATTGTATCTATGTTTTTCGTATAGATTGAAGTATCGTATCAAGTAGGTTGTTCGATAAAATAATCGCCCTGTGTATACGGACAGAAGTAAGTGAACTAACCATAAATCTATTTTTAGGAAATAGGCAGTTATACTTCGAGTTTGAAAAAGTTCTAGAGTCTCGACTATTTTTACCTATAGTTTATATATCTCATTACTTCGTTTTTTTCCAAACCTGTCTTCTTAGTATGGTCATTGTAGAAAAAAAATGTTACTTAATTTAATTTAGATTTGTACTTAACGCTGTAATTCAACAATAATAATGTATTTTATACCAGGTTGTTTTTTTTATGTCTATACTCTATATGACTATATAATGTTATAATAAATAAGTACTAATTTTTCTATTATTGTTTTGTGTTCGACAATTGTTAAGCTTAAAAATGTCTGTAGACTAAATAATATAAAAACATAAATTAAATTAGTAGGTATGTAATATATTATATAGCTGGCATACCCAATAAATTTCCCACAATTGGGAAACTATAATATTCCAATTTCATGAAAGTATCACACGTTTAAATATGAGTGTTGATTTAAGTACGTATTTAGGGAACTCTTGTATATTGTTGATAGTGAAATATTTGAATTAACATCAAGAGGCTAGAGGAGTATATTTAAACTATATAGCATAATATAGGTATAGGTACAAACATATTATTATTATTTTCACTTATTAATATTGTTAATTTTATTTAATTTACTTATATAAAATCTATTTATCATTAAAAGTAATCATGTTTAATTATAACTAATAAAATATTCATTTTGATCAAGTTTTAAGTTGAAATTTAGAACGTAATATAATTGTCAATTAAATTTTAATAATGATATATTATTATATTAACATGGAGCTTATTTATTTGTATACATCAAATGTAGATATTTATTATTTTAAAAAATAGATAAAAAAAAATAATAATAATGAAATTAATTAATTTAAAAAAATGAAATTGGCTATCGTAACAAGAAAAATACATTTTAAACTTGCAGTTTAAATTAACGAGTTACCATTAGCTAGGTAGATATCATTTGTCAAGAAAACTATTACCTAGGTATATAGGATGTCACTCATTGATATGCAAAATACTTATTAAAATATATCTATTTTATTTTATGTATAATTTTTTATTTACTTTTTATTTTATAGAGGAAACAAATCAGGCGATGTCTGGTAGAGCATACACTTTTTGTTTTCAATTAGTTTTATCTAGACAAGCAAAGTCGTCGTGGTTAGGTAAGTTATAGAAATAAATAGAGATTTAAATTAATAAGAATGGTTCCAAATAAGCCATGTATTTTTTTACGTTACATTTTAAAAGTCAATTAACGAAATATTTTTTTTATAACATTAAGTTGAACTAATTTTTACAGTGGGTATCAATATTTATTTTAACATGGAAATAATAATCCAAAAAGTAAAAACTGAAGTCAAATTAATTCAAATAAACCTAAAATGATTGTTAAAAAAGGGCCCTTCTTTTGTAGCTGTATTGGGACCCCGAGACCCTTAAATTCGGAACACTGGCTTGTACACTATTTTTACTGCTGTTTTCGTCTTACGTATAAATTTGTATATTTATTAATAAGTACTACATATTGTATTCTCATGGGTTTCTCTATTTTATAAAAGAAAAATAATTACCTATGAATAATATATTTTCAAAATAAAAGAATACAGATTTATATATAATATATGTATGTGTAGATACTTATTGATAATAAGTATATAAATTCTCAACATTTTTGAGAAACAGTGGTGATGATAAGTACCTATACAAAATGACAAAGTCCTAGATACGCCTCTGGTACATGATGAGTTAAATTTAAATTCAATGATGTATTCATATAACATTGTATACCAAATACGATCCTGAGCGAAAAATTATAATATATATACATGATAACCAATAATATATTAATATGTTTTTGGTTATATTTTTATAAAAGTAATTAATTTTACTTTTAGTATTACGGTAGGTTGATATAATTTTTGCCGTAAACATTGTTTATATTATATTATTTATATTTAGTTATTATTGTCCTCAAAAATTATCTCAGTGTTTTATTTTATTTTGTTTCATTGTCCCGTATATATGTACTACCGTGCGCTGCAGTAAGATAAAAAATGCATCGATTCATTAAGACTTATGAAGATTATATTATATCCCTGTTTTTAGGAAAACATTTTATTTTCCTCTGGTACATGCCTATTATACTACTCTAGAATATAATATTTTATATTATATATATATTAAGTCTAGTCACCTTGGCCATAAATATTTATAAAGCCATGAAGTTATTCAAAATCATTTCCTCCGATTTTTATCTTACAAATGTGGTATTTACTTCATGTCAACCACATTCAGAATACAAGCCATTGTTAGATACATTAAATATCAGAATTCTTGCTGCCAGTTAAAAGTTATCCGAAATTCTTGTACGAATTAATCAATGGATATATTGACTTTCCAGAAACACTAAATGTTTTAATTTTTATATCTTCCGTTGTTGAATTAGATTCACTAAATATTTTTATACTTTAACATAAAAACTTATTATACTCTGATCTCCGCAAGTGGTATCTGTAAATATAACCATGAGAGGCTCAAAAGGATTTAATTAATTTTAACTTTATTGAATATTTTTACAATTAGATTACTAGATTTTATTTATAAGTTATATTTTATTATTTTCATTAATTCTGTATATTATATAATTTTATTACTGAAAATCATATCTGTTATTATATGTAAAACTGTTATTGGATATTAGCACATTTAAATATAATAATATATAAAAATATAAATAAATCAACAAAAGTATCTACATATTTATTTTTTATAATAATAAAAATGCCTTCAAAAAGTCTGTCATTACCAATACTTTTACCAATTTATAGAAATCAGTAAAAAAGTTATACAAATTATTGTTTGTCAATATATTGTATTAATAGATGCAATAGTTATGTAAGTAATAGGTATAGGTATTTTATTTTCTGAAATATCTTTTTATGTTCTAATTAAATAACAAAATATTTTCAATGCATTACACGTTATAGAATTACTTTTAAAATGTAGTTAAAAAGTTTAAGAGCGTAATTGCATTACATTATTCATTTAAGATAAATTATTGTTAGTAAATGGCCATCACGTTACGTACCTACCTACATAAAAGTGTAATTTTATTAAAGTGTCAAAGTATCTAATAAATTATCTTGTTATAATTAATTATGAAATTATTTATTATTTTATAAATCACTATATTCAAGGCTAATATTTGAAGTATTTGACTGATATTTAAAACTTAATAATAATTAATTCCATAAAAAGATAAAGATAAAAGTTTGACTATATTTACTAAAATTCTTGAAATAAACTATTTTATATGTATATATATATAATATTTAAGTTAATATTAATCAATCTCTTTATCGTTTACTGTTTTATGCTTCAGTTGAAAGAGGTATATAATAAAAATAATGCAATAATAAAGATTAATCTTATGATTTTCAACTTCTTAATTCTGAACATATTTTTGGTATAAACATGAAAAACTTAGGAAAGATTTGACGAATGCTAAAAAGCCGACGTCAATCTTATATCGTTAAGGTTGGTATTTGTCTTTATGTGTTTATATAAAAACATATATAGAATTAAGAAAGTAATTCATAATTGCAAATAATGAAAGTAGTTAATTATTGTATATATTTGTGTTAATAAATATTTGATTTAAATATTTGTTTTTTTTTCAAATAGTTTTATATACTTAATTTATATTAATAATATCAGTAATATTAGATAATATAAGATTAATGGTAAACATTTAAATAAACAAAAAAATATTCGATTTTCGTTAGCCATAACTTAATTCACGCGAGAACTACTCTATAGCAATTAGCAACACATAAAAGTTTAAATAATAAGCTATAAACAATCTCCGAATCTCAAAGAATTTATTGATAAAACTTTTATTGCAAGCGGTTATTGTTCAGTATTTACACAATCATAATAAACGCACAGAAGAATTATGAATAAACAGATATGAATGATATTAATAGCCGGAAAAATATGTCGCATATTATGCATTAATAAATATAATATATCAACGAAACATGTGAATAATTAGATAGGAGATTTGATCACATCTGTGTTTTCTATTAAAATATTCACTTATTTTTTGTCAGTTGTACGAACTATTCTAGTTATCGGACAAAACTTTTGAAATGTACCTATTTAAATTCTTCACGAAATTAACTTAAAAATAACTTTTTAATCTTTTTGAAATTGAACTCCTATAACCTTCAAAATTAAGTTTGAAATTTTGAAATTTTTGTAACATTGAAGTGAAAAAAATTAATTTAAAAATGTAAGAAAACTGTTTTTAAATTAATTTTACGATGAATGTTTTTGGAAGTTATATCTAATAAATAGGTTAGTCCATACGCGATTGGCCAAAGATTGATACTTTCCAGAGAAAAAAAAATAATAACAATTAATATTTGTGTAATGCATTATTGCCTTATTGACTGACATACGTATGTACAGGAGTGATACGTTACTTCTTTTACGCAGAGTCACGTACACGACTCATTATTTTTTTTATAATCACTTACTACGCACATATTTTATACGACCCTTTGCACAATCACAAAGTAAATTGCCTATATTAAACTCCTTAAAAATTGTAGTTAATTATACTGTTATTGTAGTGAACGTATGAGTCATTTACCGAATGCATAGTAATTCTAACACTCCCCTCACAGAAAAAAGCTTAAAGCTCTAGTTGCGACCTCACAACGATACAAATAAATGTGTAGATTAATATACATTTTAATGAGAAGTGATCACCCTACAACATTATAATCATATTATATGCAAGTAGGATCATGATATATTAAATAGAACAACGAGAATAATATTTTACTGCCTCGTTCTATGAACTATACTGTTTCCGGGAAACTCGACGCGACATGGTCCGGTACGCATTTGCGTTATGATAAAATAATACAAATGAGTTGTTCCGTATTCGGAACGGCAAAGAAAATTCGTTGAAAATGCACAATAAAGAAAAATGTGAATAATTTGGTATGTGATTAAAATTGTATAATATTATACGCTTGTTGTGAACTAGTAGCAATTATTATAACTTATAATATGTTTAAGCTAAATGTTTTAATAATGCTGTAGTTGTTGAATGTAAGTGCGAAGGTTTTAATTTGCGTTTCAGTGTTTTTAAAATGTATTTACTTGAAATCATTTTGTAGTGTAATGGAGCAAAAGTTAGCGAAAATCACCCAAACGCGCAGTTTCTTTCTTTCTTTCGATTCTTATTTATCCATCCCAACAATTGGAATATTGGACAAGAAATGGATACGCTAGTTACTACCATCGGCAATACAGATTTATTCAATATCGAAAATTACCAGTATGATGTGATTTAGTATAATATATTAACGCAAGTATACATTTAATAGTTAAATAACAATAATGATCTTTTTTTTAAAGTAAATATTTAAAATTTAACCAGAATTTGATTTAATTTACGTGCTTTATTTTAGTCAAGTATTGATATGTATTGATACAGGTATTGTATTTACTATTTATCATTCATACATGGATATTATAATATGTTAAACTTGTTTACTTGTTACACATAGCTTGTGTTCGTATAGGTTAGGTTAGGTATGTAACTTTTGTGTTGTCGAATCGCATCGGTTTATGCATTAGCTAGGTACTAATAAGATACATAGCTTAATACTAAATTCAGTAATATTTATTTCACAATCTCATGTAGTTATGTATTATATATTACTTAATGAAATATATTTATATATTATTTTTTATTGCAATTTATTAAACGCACTTTTTCTCAAATTATTAGTATTATAAATATGCATATAACACAAAACTTGTAATAACATTTAAAAAAAACTTTAATTTATTAATTAAAGAATAATCAATTATTATTTGGTCGAATAGTTATAGTCCTTATAGTCCATTACTTCTTTTACATACACTTTATAATGATCATTTATTAATGTAGGATAACGCTGATAGTGGCAATTTCTTTGAACAAAAATTTATATTGTATTTCAGTACTTGAATATATAAATAAATTATAACGAATATATTTGGATCGAATTATCTAGATCAGTATAGTAAATTATTATTTTATATATGATGTTTATACTTAAATACAACGAATTTTGGTTTAATTTGTCCCCATAAATTATTTACGTGTTTGAAGAATGATTTATTTTTCGAATAATTATTGTAATAAAGATACGCATTTATTATGTAATTTCAAGTATTTTTCGGTGAAACAAATTTAAAATTTATTTTTTTATTTTTTGATTTATTTAAATTAATTTCAAAAATATTACTGAGCCTCACTGAGAAAAACTCGCGTATAATCCCAGAGTAGGTAAATAAATAAAAATATATAAATATATTATAAAACCGTTGATTTTACGTGACTTAACACTTCAAGGACTTATAGTGTTAATTTATGTTAATATTTTAAAAGTTGAATAATTATTAAGCTCTGTTAAATATTCAAATAGTTATGTAAGTCATAAGATATTCGGCAGTTAGCTAGCTTTACTGCTGTAAACTATAGAAAAAAACCCCGGTAGATGAGTAGGTCGCATTGTCAATTGAAAAAACAATTATTATTTTACATGCGTTATTAATAGTTTTGATCTTAAGTAATATGATTATAGGTATTAACTCGATAAGTTGGCTGTTTGTAAAGGTATATTTTTTTCACAATATCATTTTTTTTTAAATAACGTTTAAAATGTTTAAAATTATCTATCAAAATTATTATGATAGATATATGATTATCAATTGAAATCGATAAAAAAATATGCCGAATCCATTAGATGCAGTTAGTTTATTTGTATTTTATATATAAGCCAGTGGGTTATAATTAATTGTGTTTAAGGATAGATCTGTAAATAGATTAAAAAAAAAGTGATCTATACAATTTAGGGACTTGTGATTTATTAGATTTATATTAATCTAATATTAAAAATTAATGCATACAAATATATAATGGTTATAAACATGGAAAAACCTTAGTTATATTCATTCATTGTATGTAAACTATATACTTTACTTACACCACTAATTGGATATACTAAACTTAATTTAAATAGGAACCTACTATAGGTTCTACTAGTTACTAGGTAACTATTTTTTTTTTTAAAGTTAAGTTAATAAAATAATTAATTAAGTTGATATTTGTATACAACAACAAATATTACGTAAGTATGATATATTATGTGTGAATATAATGTATATTTTGTATTATATTATCTTAATATACAATAAAGAGACGAAACTTCGTTACATCATAATAATATTATATAAACAGTATCTTTATTAAATATTAATATTGCAATTTGCATTTAGATTAAAGTTTGTATTATCTACTTTAATAATAATTAGTCAATATAAAAGAAGTATATTATAGCCTTATAGGATTAATTTAACAAAATATTAGTCATAATATAGGTTTATATAGTTTAAGATTTTTATACTTGAGGTTTGTGAGTATTTTATAGGAATGAGTAACTTAGTATAATACAGATGTATGGATTTAGCTATTAGTTTCACTTCAGTAACTTTTATGAATAAACTATATTCTTTAAAGCATAAGATAAGATAATTTGTATAATATATCATAACGCGCTCTAGTTAATTTGATGATAAAACCATTTTATCTATTGGAATATATAGGCACCTACGTATGCAATAAACATTAAGCGCGATCCAATTATTAAATACGTGGTCAAAATGGGGAGGCTGCATACGAACTGAGTCCCAATAAAACGTTTTAGAATGAATTGAATCCCGGATTGTTTAAAAATATAAACTAATTGAGTTAGTATTTTAACACTAGCCGAGTCCTGTTAGAGTGTTAGACTTAAAAAAATATCTTCCTTCCCATTTTTACAGAATTAAGATTTTTTTTTATGTATTATATTTTATTATATAATAATGTATAGATATAATATAGAATGAATAATTTAAATTTTACTTGTATATAAATAAATTAATATAGGAAATTATAAAGTTACATTTTTATATTGCTAAAAATGTAAATGTTATTGTAGCTACCTATAAAATGATGTCAACGATATCACGTAGTCATCTCCATATACGTATACCATGATTAGTTAATAGTTTTATATTTTACTTAAAATAGTCTATGGACTCAATATATTTATGGTTTTCTAACCGTGGACTCAATTAGTATATTATTTTATTCCTTTTCAGATATTGGGACTCAATTATACAAGTAATAATATCAAGTATACAACGAACGGGAATGTCTTTCGTAACCTGACATCGGCACCACTCCACGATTTTAATTTGTTCTTATACTTCGTAAGATCGTATTTTCAAATTATTAAGATTTTTTTTGTACTACTCAATATACAAACTTTTGTTTTTAAATGAAATCACATATTTTTACTGTAAATTATTCAGTGGTTGATTTTTCTTCAAATTTTAACGTACCATAATCAAAATTCGAATAAGTAATTTTTTAGTTATTTAAATTTATGTATTTTACTGATATTAAGTCCATAATAATAGGTTAGAATATAAAAGAACTATGATGAATTAAAAATTTTAGTAATTTATTCTAATCTATCAATATAAAAAATTTATAAAAATGGTTCAAGTATAATAAATATTAAATACATTTTATATTTTTGTAAATATTTTTTAAGGACTATTATTTTTGATAATTATAAATATTTTAATAAGTGAGATACTACTGGTTCGAATTTTGAATTTCAAATAATATTATCTACTAAATTATTTGTAGTAGAAAAGGGGTTCTTATTTGAAAAACAAAAGTTTGTACACCATAGAACAAAAAAATTCAATAATAAAGGAACAAAATGGGAAAGATCATATTAAGTGAATCACCAAATGTAGATAGGTAACTTGAAGAACAGTCGTATTGGATTTTAATACTATGGAAATTAAAAATTAATTATAGTTGAATTGGTTGTCAAAAATGTATTTTTGAATTATCTCCTAAATTCATAGTTAATATCATTTAACAACTAGTTCTCAAAAAAGCACTGTGAACTTAATTACCCAAAAATGTTTAGTTTTATAAGAATAAAAATATTTGTTTTAAATGTGTTATAATATAGTATTTAGCTGATATTATAATTATTGTAATTTATAAGAAACTATCATGGTGTTATTTATAATGAAGTCGAGATGACATAACTTGAAAAAATCAAATTCAGAATTATAATTTCACGATTTAAATATTACTTACACTAGCCAACAAATTTAATTTACTTTTTTGTATTAACATTGTTTGTTTTTAATAACTTTTTATTTCACTATTAATTAATTTTTTTATGCTAATAATAAAGTTGACGACATGTGGCGCTCGCATTCAGATTTTTCCTGATTTATATTTTATATGTTTTTGTGTTATTATATTATATTCGAACGTAATGATATGTGCTAAAACTTTTTTTCTAAATACCATATTATTATAAGTGTAACAAACGTTTTTATAAAATAAATTTATTGAGAGCCAATTAGTTAGTTATAATTTAAGAGAAAAATATTGATTACCTTTATTTGGGAGCCAATTCAATTACTCTGATAACTATTATACTGTATGTATTCTGATAGTGATTAGATTTATATACACTTCAAAGATAAAGCACCACTATTTTTTGTGGCTAGATACCTAACTTTTATTATTTATTTTATTTTTATATCACAAGTAGAATTTTTGATATTCGTGACTGCGGTCCCTTACTTATTTAAAAGCCCAGGCACGTAGCTTAAAAACATTCCCAAGAGGGCCGATATTTTTTGACCTATGTATCTTGATCTTACTCATAATTCACAGACTCACGTGGGCCTTTGTCACTCTTCCCCCGCCCGGACATCCACATTCTACGGGATTATTATAAGAATCAAGTAGAAATATAAACATTTTAGTTTCGAGGGTGTTAAAGTTTGTTCCGTTAAAGAAAAAAGTGACACATATAATGTGTATTTTTGGTACATAGGCAAACATAATTGTTTTTAATCATAGAGTATATTAGTTATGTGTAATAGATATTTATTTATATTTAAACTTAAAACATTGGGTAATGATATATTTTCTACAAGTTATAGGTACAAAGTACATCATAAAAAATATATAAATTAAATAACGATACATTTTTATTAACATTTATATGATTTGTATTTCGTCTAAATTAAGATTGGGAATTAGAAATATATTTTTATTTGTAAGCTATTCATAAAATATTAATGTATAAAGTAATATGTTTCATTGCATGTTTATTACCACTTTTAAATATATATTTTTTTTTCAAGTGGACTATGGATAATTGCAATTATGTATTCGTATTTTATAACACCACAACAACAATTTTAATTTAACCCTTTTATAAAAAGATCAGGAGACAAGTAGAATAAAAAAATAAAAATAAAACAAATGTTGTTTGTATACTTACATTGTTAAATTAACAAAGTATTAAAAATTTTAACTCATGAAAAAAAATTTATTTTAGTTTTTATTTAGGCTAACTATAAATATGTAGTAAAACATTTAATAAAAAAAGTATAAGTATGAGTATAAGTATTTGTTAAGTATAAACGATTGAAATATAATTATTACACTATTCGGATAAATTTTTATTATCTATTTCGACGTTATCGTGATGATGGTAATAATAATAATATATTATACGTTTATTTATTTAGTAAATCAAATATTTAATACACGTGGTTAAAATATAATAGTTAATATAAATTAAAAGATTTAAAACTCCAACATAGGCTTCATAATATGGATACATTTCATGAAGTGGACGTTCACTTCTTGAAAATATTGATTTTTCTAAATGTGTGAGTGTGTGTGTGTCATATACAGTAAATTATAATCAAAAGGAACCGCGAGAATTTATGACAGAAGAAATATCATTACAAATTACAATCATTATTATTACACAGAAAAAAAGGATATTATAATATTACATTTAAGTCAGTAGTGGATCTAACATTACTACAGATCGAGGTGAATTATGGAACCAACATTAAAATATAAAAAATCGTGACTTTTGAATATTTGACAATGATTTGCAAAATATTAAATTTGCATTTTCAAATTTAACTAAGTCTTTATTGTTACACGAATTAATCTTAATTGTTATTTATATAGATTATACATTTTTTATTTATTTAATTATCGTATAGTTAATTAGTTATAATAATTATTATAATATGTATAACTGTACGGAAAAATGCTGAAAATATTGAAAAAAGAAGCAGTTTAATTTAATACAATTCAATCATAACTAAATGTACCCATATAAAACAATAAGACTATGGGATGTACTTTCTCCCCCACACATCATTCATACATGTCCTGAAGGGTTGTAGAGATATCACGAATAAAACGATCTAAGTGCGTCCTTAAAAAGAGAAACGGTCATGTCACTATGTCAGTGGAAATTCGGTAATAAATATGAAATAAATCCCTCTCCAACCATTCTCCTGTAGGATCCGACATTGCAGATTTAGGTATCTATATAAATATATGTATAATATGAGTATATGTCAAAATATAATATTATATAGGTACTCATAAAACATTGTCGCGACTCGCGAGCCGCCACATCAGAACTTGAGCAACGCGTCCGTGTCTCGTATGATGTCGTTGACGTTTATGATTGAAAACGTGTGTGGGGCGTTGACGTTCTCGCGATCCGCAGCGTTCGATGACCGTCGGTTGTCAACGGTTTTCGAAGGGTCCACAAAGCGCATGTTCCGCCTGTTGGCGTTCGCCCTGTTCGGGTCGTCGGACGGGCCCCCCGAGCACCCCGCTAGAGCACTGCGAAACGTATCTCTGATGTCCACCCGCTTCAACGCTAGCGATTTTTTTTTAATTTTCCTCTTGAATGACGGGTGTGTCTCGCGCTGCCGGTACAAGACGGTTTTCCGTTTCCTATCTCGTTTCTTAACGCACTTGACAACCACGTCCTGCGGCGTCAGCACGCCGGTCGATTTGAAGTAGTCAGAACACGCGAGCACCACACATCGGCCGATGGTGTAAACTGTTACATGATTCGTATGTAAGGAAAGTGTACGAAATCTTTTTGTTTGGTTGTCTTAAATTATTAGATGCAATAATGGTTATTTTTTTTAACTATAGGTACTTAATTATAGTATTAGTGAATGGTAAATTGCCGCTGCTCAATATTGTTCGACGTATATACATGTTTAATATGTATTTATTTGCTATCTGTATTATAGTGCTGTATAGCAGTGTATAATAGACAATTTTTTTTGTGAGGGGGGCTTTCTTAAATAGTATCGACAGTTTTGAAATTTTATTCTTATGTTAATATCAATAACATTAATATTTAATATTATATATGTGTACATTAGAAACAAATTAAAAAGCTATTTTTAAACAGTTGTGGGCACGGGGGGGGGGGGGTTAAAGTTTTTAATTATGGCTTAATATTCACGAGAATTCAGATAGTACTATAAGCAACTGAAAAAAATTGAAAGTTAAGTATTTTTAGTTATTTAATTGATACTGCACCTCTGTGTCCACATACATACACACACACACACATATATATATATATATATAGGCATACAGAAAATATATCTATAATAATATACTAAACTGTGTACCGTGAAAAAATAACTTAATAAATTATAAACTAAAACAGATTATAAAACATGCCACGGTGAACTGAAAGTTGAAGTTCAAAATTTCGAGTTGTGCTGCATACTTATACCAACTTCCTAGTTAGTCTTATCCATAGCATTGTCGTTCTCGGCTGACAAAGCCACAGCAACTCTTTATCTCTCTCTTACTCTCTCTCTCTCTCTCTCTCTCTCTCTCTCTCGCAACATCGGTAGCGGTATTTGTTGAATTCTCGAAACTTTACAAAATGAGTGCAATGTTTGTACACTCAACTTTTGGTAGGTTTACTCCTGTTTAATCAATCTGACCTGTATTGAGATCATTTTGGTGTTAAACAATCCGACCGATCTGCACGAATCGAACTATATGATATTAATGATATTATACAATAAATAGACCATGTTATTACGTAAATATATACATGACTAAATTCAGATTTAGATTTAAATTATTTCAAAATGTACTGATAAAAATCTTATAATATTTTATGTAATTAATTAAATAATTCGGTACAGTTTGATGTGAGTTGGTAAAAATAAAGTTAGGAATTTAAAATGTTAACATCATTAGTTATTGTGTGAGATAAGATCAATTTAAGATAACTTTTTTCCAAAACTTATTATAATTATTTTGGTTGTACAACTATGTGTTTTATAGGTATACTATGTTTTATGCGTATTAGAATATATTTGCTGTATTAAATTATTGCTTATAATTGATTTAATTAGTTTATATACTGGATATATATGTATATTGGTGTTTGGTATAGCATACAATTTGTCTGTATTTTAAAAATATGTTTAATAAATTACTTTGATTTATATAATAGACAAAAATGTTTTAGTTACTGGGAAATAATCTTAAACTAGGTACTTACATCAATTTTTTTAAAACAATTATCTATTAAATAATTTAAAGGATAGTTATCATTATAAATACTGAAGTTTGTATCACCATCCACCACAGGATACTTTTTAGTACCTATAGTACAAAAGTTAATTTCAAAAATTTAAAAAATAATATGATCTGTGAGTATATTTAAAATTTCCAAAAATCAGATCTAAATAAATGTATTATTAAAGAAAAATATACGAATGATCATGCTTTGTGAATCACTCAGAGTCCTGACCCTGTGTATAATGTAATATGGGTTTATACATATTTAAGTTTATATACATAATATATGCCCGCAGAAACAGCACTCCCGTAGATATTATATTGTTATCACGAAACACACCCCAAAGCAAATACAAAGGATACACGAATCTTCAGTGAACGGAATTATGGTTTTTGGAGAAACACTGAAGCCGTACTGCGATACGAACAGCGTATAACAATTGACTTTCTCCTTCAAGGATTGACACAAAAACCTGAAACATAAAGTCCATAGTCACAATGTATTATATTATATAGGTATAATATTATGACTATGGCGTCTGATCTGTGGCTTATATATTGTAGTTATTGTAAAATGTCTGCATTTTGTTGTTGTACTTACGATATATTTTACTATATTTCCCTGTATTACATTCTATACACATTTTTTTTTATGAAACAGATTGAATAATTTTATACGGATGAGTAAAAATGTTGGTATAGTGTAGGTATATTGTTGACATAATATATACACTTAAAGTTTATGTTCATAAGTCTTGTTAAATAGCTCATACAATTTAATTTATAATCATTTTTAATCACCCTTACCATGGTTTTTAAATTAAAAATATGTACTACACGCTATAAATAGTTACTCTTTCTGCCGCACATTACGTATTTATTTTGTTACTGTACCTAAGTACAGCGTCATATATAAATATATGTATTTTTTTTAAAACATTTTAAATCTACGCATTCCGACAGCGATAATGTGTAAAAAAATGTTAATTATGTGTTACAACCAAATGTATATTATGCAAATGTCTAATAAAATAACTATGTAATATATTATAGCCCAGTGCATATAAAACCTCCATTGATGTGTTCGATTTCGATATTATTTTTGACGGTTTTCAAGTATTTTAATACGATACACTGCATCTGTTTTATACAACACCACAATAAATACATAATATATTATCCTGTTCATATAATAGCATATAAATATTATATCACAATAATGATTCAGTTGTTCTAGCTGCGATTTATTTTTAGCTTAATTGCTATTAATCTAAAAATTAAAAATTAACTATAACAATCGTTATTGCGCCGTGGAAGGCGAAGAATGTAAGTTGTAACTTTTATATTAAAGAAAATTAAAATTGAAATGTTGATCATTTTTATTTGTCGTTTATCGCTAAAACTTATTTTAAGGGAGCAAATAATATATAGATAGTATGTATATATAAATAATCATAGCTAATAAAATGTACACTATACTGCAGTACACATACAGAGATTTAACTATATGGTCGGGTGCAGTGAATAGGGTATTCCCTTCACAAAACTCCCAAGAATCCATTAAGATATGAAGTTATTATTATATAATTGAAACTGATAAATGTATCACAGCAAAAATGTCACCCTACACGCCATGGTAAAGAACATAGTTTATTTTTGGTCATCGGACTTAAGAGTTAGACAATATAGTACTTTCTTTTGAATACATAGTTTGAATTGAATTAAGGTGAAAAGTAAATGCAATTGTGTTAAATTTTTCAAGGTATAGATAGGTACAAAAAATTGCTGTTGTATGAGATAATAATAATATGTATATATATATTATAATCTTTAGTTAATAATATGTATAGGGTAATTTTAGTCCATAGCATGAAAAATATCTTTTTTATGAGGGTTATGTCAACGTCATAACCTACGCGCAAGACGGAAATTTTGAATTCAATAGAACCAATTTTGTATTTTCAGTTTTAATATCAGAACGAATTGACCTAAATTATCATACTTAAAAATAAGACTATCGCCTGTATTTGTAATATGTTGGAGTAATTTATATATTATTGGGATATTTCAATTTTTATAATAGTTATGTGTACGTAAAATATTTGCGATATGAAAATTCTAATATTTCGATTTAAAATGTTTACATTTTAAAAATCAACACAGATAATATTCTTAATTGTAATTTTGATAACAGATTAATAAACTTTAATATTAAAACTAACAACACAGTATAAGGTTGAATCTGTTGAATGAACATTTCGCAATGTAGACATGCTGTGTGTATATAAGTGGTGAGTCAGAGAGAGAAAAGTTGCGATAGTTCGCCGACATCCTCTAAACATATTTTATTCATCTCAAAGCCATTGCAGTTTCACTAATAAGTATAATTTAATTTATTTTGCTTCGATAAACGTCTATTTTAATGTAGAAACGCACTTGCTTATAAACATGTCTATACATTGTATCTCATAAGCTATTATTAAAGCAATTTTCAAAATACTAAACAATATATTCTCAACTAGTCTCAATTTTTTTTTATATACGCACTTGAAGTTCAAATTTTTATAAGCAGTTCGTAAGTAATATAACCAAAGTATATGTACCTATTATACCTATATATACATTTTTTTCATAAATATTTTAAGTTAATATTTGAACAAAATTACTTAAATTTATTTCATAATCATATAAATATATTTTAATACATAGGTACAATGGACTGACAGATCTTTTGTTTACATACGAAGGACGAAGGTACTTAATACTGATTAGTTAATAATAATTTCAGCAGTTTTTATTATTAATAATGTTTGGCTATTATTTCATTAAAAATAATTCTACAATAAATTAACCCTCATAATAAATTTCACGAAAACACGTGAAACTCGATGGAAAATTTATCTGACAATAACAATATATTGTCGATAACTATAACTATACAATATACATGAACGAATACAATGTACTGGGGAAATTTTTTAAGGGTTACATGGATTTGGTTTTATCAATAATTTTTTTCAGGTGTTATGAACCTCTTTTTTTCCCGAAAATACGCCGCTGTAGAGAAGCACCTATACATAGCTTTAAAAATAATATAGATTATGATATGAATTTATCATTAGGCATTTTGTTTTTAATTGAAAAATTTTTGAAAATCTAGTGAAACATTTTAAATCGTATATTTACCAGATATCCGCCTATATATCTATAACAGTTCGATTGGTATTTGCGCAACGATCGTGAACGGCGTATGTCAGATCAATTAATAATGACTTATGGCTTTAATAAAATATATTTATTTTTATAAAAAGTATTTGCGCTTTCGGATCATATTTTACGTTTATATAGGTCACAACCCGATTGTCATATAAAAGTCGTGACTTGATAAATTTATTTTGTAGAATTATACCCATCCGGCTATCCATATATGCATATTTGTCTTGAAAACATTCGGTATAATATATGATATCTACATAAAAAAAAAAAGATTCCTATAAAAAATCAATACTCGTGTCGTACACAATCTATACGTAAAACATAATAATATGTTCGATAGCATTATTTTTGTTATTTCGTTCGATTAAAAATGATCGGTTAGATTTCGTTTATGAATATATTTTAAAAGTTAGGGACTTTCATTTTACCACCACTCTCATTCGCAGTACGCAATTTTAAACAATAAACTGTTTTTAAAATTTGATAGGTAACGATTTAATTTAAACACGTTTTTTTCATAAATATATTATTAATAATTTTATTTGTTTTTATAATTCATCAATAATTTAAAATCGGTTATAATAATCGATTTAATCTAGTCGCGATAATGCATTTCATATAGGTAACTTTTGTACATATTTTATAAAATATAGATATGTATTTATAATATTTTTGACATTGTGGTCATAGTTGTTGCTGACGAATTGCGTATTATGATTCTATATACATGGCTATATACTTGGCGTGCAATGGAGAACATATTATGACTAATAAATAACTCATTTTGAACAAATTCCTGTAATATTATCTAACCTAAAACAGTAAGGCTATAATAGCGAATAGACATACATTTTCCATTTCCACGCACCGAACATTTATTATTAAATACCTAATATCATAATGATAATAATACATTATTATATCATAATATAATAATTGAAAATACAATCATAACAAATTATCAACTGCCAAGTCGTTAAGGTTTAAAAAATAGTACCCATGAAAAAATATGAAGTTATCTTGATCGAATGTAAATACCAATATAGTATGAGACATCGATAAATCGGCAGTAGATACCATAAGACGTATTATTGTGTACTAAACATTTGTCACATTATAATTACTGTGGTGTGTATGCTATATATATACACGTATAATCGTGAGCTGACCTAAATTTCAGATGTTGCTTTTTATCAACCTATTACAGCATTTTTTGGCTTTCTTCTTTATCTAGGCCTTCTTTTAAGTAAATTACATTTTTATGAATATTTAGGTATTAACATAATTGTAATTAATTGAAAATATTTTTACGTAATATATATTAATAATAATAATTTATGACATAATTTAGAAAAAAATATGTTATATTTAGTTTAATTCGTGTCAGGACCTTAATTATTACAAAATGTCAGATTATAATATATGTGCTAGGTTAGATCAGGTTGAGAAATTATTAAAATTTTTATAATTAACGGGTATGTAATTATACTTATAATGAATAAATAAATTACTGATAATATTATAATGGATATTTTAATTGTAATAATATATTATTGTTTGTGTCACATTTGTTTAGATCAGTGAAAATGTCTTACAATATATTTTGATGTTCTTAAAAGCAATTTTAGTCCTCTGACAATAATACAGAGAGTTTTTCCGGTTCTTAAAATATATATTGAAAATTTTGCAGTGACTACATCTTATGCGATAATCTGTGACCGCAATGATACTAATTGGCGAATCGTGGTTTATAAAATATGTGAGCAAGGGCGGGATTATACAGGAGAAGTTTCTCATCTATTCGCCACACTTATTTTATTATTACTACGGATACTACGCCGCATAGTTACGATTTAAAACCACCTAAAACTACGAAAATATCTGTTTAACCCAACAAAATTACGGCATGTCAAAAATATAGTTTATCAGTAACGACACACGTAATTCTAGAGTTAGGAATCTTGTAGCCAAGCCCAAATGAAGGGGGTTTTAAATACGATATGATACAACAATTTGTTTCAGTCAAAGTTGGAACAATATTTTTAATTGAATATACTTATACGAGTTACACATAATATTTATTTTTTTATTTTAAGATTATAGAATGTTTCAGCACACCTGGTGCTATTAAAAAAAATTTTAATGTAAAACTATTAAACGACCGTTAAGTATTTTTGTTTTACATCGGAAGCCTCTAAAATCTTAAACCAGACTTGCACGCAGCATTTCATGACATCACATATTCATATTAATCGATTATTTATTGTTGTCATCGAAAACAGAAGTTACGAAATGTACAATGTTTTATGTATTTTTTAACAATTTATGTTCGAAATAAACCTTGAGCAATGCCTGGAATAAATGGCCAGTGCAAACGGTGCACTACATAGGGGACTTGGGTATTATGGATATCAAAGTATCATAAATGCTATAATAAATATAATAAGCAATAACCATGTAGTACCATGTGTAGATGACTATATAATGTATTGGGATATTTGGACAGCTGGAGGCATTTTTTTTTTATTCATTTATTAAATAAAAATTAATAAGCAAACCTAGAGATTTATATGAAATTTTATTTATTGTATAAAAAGATTTAAAAATAAATATAAGGGACCTTCGTTAAATATTTATAAAAGGCAAATTAAAAATGTTTTTTTTTTGCACCGAGGTCCCCAGAGTTCAAAGAACCGTCACTGATCTCGTGATAAAAGTCTTCTTTAATAATAAATTCACCGTAAAGTACTAATATTGTAATATTCATAGATTCGTCGAAGCGAACGCGTCTTAACGCGTCTATAACTGTGGCCAGGTACATCAGAAATTATCAGACATAGATACACCTTTGACCTATACTTCGCGGGGTTTGTGAACACTTCAGAGTTCTATCGTTTATTAAACGAAATGAGAATCGTCCATGTTACTTGGTAATAACGATAAGTGGCGACCGAATTCTTCGAACGACAATGTGGAGGTACGCCGTAAGATGTTATAAATATAATTTCCGAGCGGAGGAAATACTAGAAACTGATAATGCTTAACTGCACGGAGATGTGTCTGTTCATAGAAAATATAATATCAAAACGTATTAGAGACTGAGTATATATATATACATTATTGCCACCAGCCGGATAATTCCATCGCGTGGTAATATAAATAATGACAACGAGCAATATAATAATTAATAATGTAACACAAATAAACATACATTAGTATTATTTTGAATTGCTTAAATATGATAATAATATTCGACACCTACACCCACTGTACAACAAACTGAGCAGAGTGGTTACTTATTTCCCATATATTTTATTTTATAATATTATTGTGTAAAAACAAAGTTTTCGGTATGGGATTGTGTTGTTTTGTTTATGACTTAAAATTAAATCAATAGGAACTATTCTTTATACATTTAAAAATGTACCATTCATTAAAAACGCAATGTATAAATATAATGTTATTAATAATTTTCGAAAATGTTTATATTTTTGATGTTTTTTCCAAACGTTAGTATACAATCTGAAATCTTTGTATTAAGTATTGTATTGATTTAACTGAAATTGTCCTTATATTTAATATTAATATAACACATGCCTACAGTTTATATAGTAATGGACAAGAAGTCAATACTCATTTCTCAATTTATTCATCTAAATCGAATTAGTGATTTATGATTTGTTTAATAAAAATTTGTTTTATATATTATTATCAGTGTAAAATATATTTTGCGTTAGTCAGCTAAAATTTATTATTTTTTTTTTCTAGAAAATACATTAATAGTGTACCTGTGTGCCTAGGTTTAATTTATTTATTTATGAGAAATGCAATATCTATATTATATTTATTTTGATCGGTGTTCGAGGAAATAACCAGTTATTAAAAAGATAATTAAAAATAATTGGAAATAATATTACCAAATATAGTTGTTTGGTAAATATTAGCAGAAATTAGTAAATACGGATTAATTAGTTTTTTCTTGGAATTGACACACGTTGAAAGTTACTGATACGATTAATTTGTCCGTAAAAAAATGTTTACTTTGGATATTAAACTAAAACATAAAGTCATATTGGTTTGGGTACCATTTTGGTTAAACGTTTTCATTTCTGGCGACGGTCGTAGTTTATTCTGGTGCGCCTCAAATATTTAAATATTGTTGAACTGTTTACATTAAAATTAATAACAAAAATGACATGGATTTAGATCAGTGTGTTAGGTATTATATTAAAAAAAAATTATATAAATTAAAATGAGTTGTAACTAATATTTATTATAAGCGTTCTATTTATATTTTACTATTATATATATATATGTATGTATAACAGTCCCTATTTTTGTGTGCAGTAGCAAATTACAAATAGACGAAAAAAAGTTTATGTTTACTAATTACAACCCTTAGAAAATCTTTGTCTAGGTATGTTAAAAACAAAAAAGGTAAAGTGTGTATAGTAACAAAATCTACAAAATATAGAGACTGATATATATATCCTATTCGGCTAGACACACGTGTCATCTTACATTCATTATTATGTATTATCAGTTATCACGTAATCATGCCATATTGATGTAACTATATTTTGATTACAGTTTGAAAATGTTTACTGATTATTATAATAATTCGGTCTGCTACATATTCGCGTGGCAAAGCAGTCTCGTATCGTCACTCGCTCCGTGTATTGCTACCAGGTTAACGGTAAAGTAAAATATATTATATCAAAATGTTATTTCGATACCTATATTATGTTAAATTGTACTCGGTAACTAAGTATTTGGTCTTAATGTTATTAACATATAGATCCCATCACATTATCCCGTTTGGTATTAATCTGTTATTGTTACACCGTATCACAGAAGACAACGTTTTAATTACCTATCTAGTTTTTACTTACTATATATGTAACAACACAATATACATTTACAAATTGTATTATTCAGATGGCAATAGTTGCCTCCAAAAATATGTTCGTTACGCTATCAATATTTTAATTATCAAGTAAAATAATATTTGATGAAATAAATAAATTTACTAAGGATTTTAGATTTTAATACCAGTTAAATATAAAATGAATAATTCACTTGAAATGTTTATCAAATACTTACACCACTGTATATATTAGATATAGTTATTAAAATAATTATATTTTTTTAAATTTACTAATAAAATATAAAATATTTTAATATTTATAATGAAAATTCAAAATATCTTTGGTGCTGATTATTCGAGTATGTCGAATATAAAAAAATATGCATTCTTTACAGGATTAATGCTGGATTCTATGTATAAAAAATAAATAAACATTAAATTTAATGATTCATTGGTGAGCTTAATGGTCTCTTATACACGATATAGTGGCTAATAATTGGTCCATTAAATTGTATGAATATAGTACCATTAAATTTATTCAATTTTTTATGCATGCAACTCTACATAAATATATCACGTCAATGCACCATAGTTCATAATGTATATAATAATATTATATTGCGATACATGCCATACTAAATACGTATAACAACACGTGTACAATTAATTATTTTTTACTGATCGTTCGCTTTAGGTTTCCTATACATGGAAATATATAGATTTTCATCTCCTTTCTAAATTTTTGAAAAAGTGTGTAACGATTTTACGAAATAATAACAATTTAAACGAAGATATTCAAGTATTAAAAACTGTTAAAATGCTCGTGATCGCGTGTGTAAATAAAACGTTAGCGTTCGCAATACTATACTGTCGTACTGGTATTACGTGCGTATTTTTCTGGTGTAATAATATTATACAATTGTCATGCAACTAAGGTTAAAACAACGAACTACCCTATTAAAGAATGTCAATACCTCAAGACTCAGGTTTTATCTGCCACCAGCGTATTTTTTTTTTATAGAGGGCAGTGGACGTTACTTATGTACTTATTTGTCTTGGTCTCGCAAACATATATACCGTCGTGCATTATATATTGTGTTCAATGGCAATATAAATACTATATGTAGTTGGATATTAAATAAGAACGAATTAATCAGCTTCTGAACAGATCATGCTGTATGTTTGTAAAATAATAAATACGGATATAGGTTATTGAGTCCTCTTTATAGTCTTAATCCGAATGGAGTTGTGTGGAAGGAGCGGTTGTTGGGTTTGTCCGTCAGGGTCTCGTTTAACTATCAGTTAAATGTATATTACAGTCTAGTTGAAACATTTTTGCTAAAAATTCTCATTTACTAGTATACATATAAAGTTATTGTTATTAAATTTTAAAATTAGTCTGAACATTTTGAAAAATTCATTACGTATATAACATAATAATTTACAATTTTACATAATGATGAAAAGTGTCGAGTCTGTAAATTAATATCAGTATAGTTAATAACTTTGAATAACAATAAAATAACAATTTTTTTATCTAATTTAGTAAGTAATAAGTTATTAAATATACAAATTTGTCAAGAATTAAACATGAAATGCTATATGCATACACTTTTGAATACATAAAAGCTTACGAGGAACCTTATATCATGTTTTCAAACCTTCGATATTAAGATAATTTAATATAAAAATGAAAATAAAACTCCCAACATAAATTAAAATTAACATAAAAAAAAAGAAAAAACAAGATGTCTGCGAAGACGCTTGTAATAGATAATACCCATAATGGTTACCCATAAAAGAATTTCATAAGTAGCCGTCGATCGAACAAACGCAAAAAAAAAATGCGTACACACGTTATTAATTATTATGTATTGTACCAACGACGGCCAAGACGTACCTATTACTCAATGTATATAGGCGGTATACCGCTTATATATAATATACACCCGAGAGAGCTGTGTCTACCTCGCATCTTGTCCGCCGGCGAAACTCACCGCGGCAAGGATTTCTCGGGTCTATTGTTTAATATAATCCAAACATTATTTTCCGCCGTTCGTTTGAACGTCACGTGTAAATTGCCAAGGACTTAATAAGGAGATAAATGATAAAATAACGTACGCACATTTTATTTCACGCATTGACACTTAATAATATTATGCGTATAATCTCGCGGCAGTCGTACACATAGAATAATATTTTTTCACAGGAAAGTCAATCATTTATGCCTAAGATATGCTACAAGTTTGTTCGTCACGTTTTGCGTTATCGTTTCGTCTATACCTGTAATAGCCACCATACACGAACATCTGTGGTGCGTTTTCTGCACAGTTTAGACGAACCGGCGACATTCTGCGGTTGTGGCTTAATAGTTTAAATAGTTACACATTATTATATACCTACTCACGAACAACACGCTCATTGTATAGGTTACAATTCTGTATTTTTACTTTTATCCTCTACACACAAACCCCCACACACCTCTTCCGCCCCTTTTGAGACCACAATTAATTAACGATTAATCAATTGTGTTGACCTATTGATTATTATACGTATTGTTGTCTTATATATTTTTGGGATAATTAACGAAACGCGTGTAAGACCGCCTCCTACCATAAAATCCGATAATCTTATAAACATCTGTAAATATGTGTTATAGGATTATTGGAGGGGAAGTTCAAACGATAGTATACTTGGTATATATATAGTATAAAGAATTAAAATAACTTACATCTCAAACCTGCAGAAGGCGGGTAAGTGGGTATCACTCTGCTTTACATCTGTACAGTAGGTTAGGTCAAGTGAGTAATTTTAATGTATGTGTTAATTTTAAATTTTAAATTAATTATAAATCATTGCATACGAAAAATGATTCTGAACGAAGTCGGTCTATCAGTAGCATCAGTCTCAGTATATTGTATCACTTTTCATTATTTGTTTTAGATTCTGAACAGAGCGATGATGTCTATTATCTTTTGGGGCAGTAAAAATGTTTTAATTTTCAAAAACGGTGATAGTTTCTGGTAGAAAATTGGATCGAGTTGGCACTTTGGGAGAGAGGGGGGTCAAAATTAATTTTATACTTTTTTTATAGTCGAGAAAATATGTGTAATGTTTCTATTTGTATAACTCAAAAACGAATAACCGTAAATAATTGAAATTTTCACCAAATATTTGAATTATTACTTTCTATATACGATTAAATTTTTAAAATATTTCGAATTTTTTTGAGCTATTTATAAATATGAGAAATTTTTGATTTTTTTAATATACATTTTTTGTTATATAAACGTCGTTTAAAATTATTCACTGGGTGAAATGTACTTAAATAGAAGGTTTCTCGTAAGTTATTCATACTCCAATTGAAAATACATTTTTCATTTTTTTTTTTTTATTAACGTTTTAAGTTTATACATCTAAAAGAAATTCAATACATGTATGACATATTGCAAATCATTTTGCAGTTATAAATTATTAAAAAACTGTATAATTTAATAATAAAGGTTTGAACATTTATTAAAAAATTCTTCATACATTTCTTCATACATTTTTTTTCTGCTAGGAAATAAAACAAATTAACGTAAACTGTAGTAGAGCAAATTATTTTTTTAATTTCGTTGTATTAACAGGTATATCATGTCTTAGCCCGAAAGACGCAAGTCACAATTAGAATCAATTTACCAATTTGTAGCGGCACCAAATAATAATCTTTTGAAACTTTTAAAACACTCTATTGTAAGTAGGCACAGTTCTATTATATATAGTATGCTGAGTACAAATAATTATTCAAACAATGTAGAATTTTTAATTATTTCGGCTGCAGGAGTTATTGAAAAGTAAGAATATCTAAACAGGAACTTTTATTAAATTCAATGTTATACTTATAATATATAGTTATAGCCGAGAAAAAAAATAATACCTACTGTAGTACTTTAGGATAGACTGCTATAATTATAGTCCATAAAATATTAATTATGATATGCTTGGGGCGATGTTACTTTCATTCAAGCAAGTCCCAGCGTAATAATTATTATGTGTAAGATAGTTTAGTTGAGAAATTTGTATCTAACAGAAAATTATATTCGGCGCAGTCTTTTATTATCTACTCTCTTATGTCTGTCGGAAAGTTCAAAACTGGAATTATTAACGTTTATTAAATATTTTGTTGACGAAGAAACGTCGGACCGAATAAAGAATCGAGAAACACGCACAAGTAGAAAGCAATAATAATATTTCAGTAGCAATTCTAGAATACAATAAATAGCACAGGCTGTGTAATTAACAATTAACTTTGAATGCGAATTGTTGTATTGTTGTTCTGGCGATGTTGATGCGTGGATCGACTATAGCGTAAATGTAAGATATTTACTATACCTATTAAAAATCTGTTGTATATTAATTGAACGCTAACATTTCCAAGAGAATGAGCAAACAAGCACTTGCAAGTTGTAACTTTTATCATACGCCAGTATAAAATAGTATTATAATATACGTTTACAATGTAATGCGCGATCATCTGTTTAAAGTATATTTATATTTTATACATGTGTTTCATGTAATAATAAATTTATTAATATTCCGATTTTCGAAAATTTTAAATATACTCAAAGGTTTTTGACTATATAACAAATTTTTGAGATATTTTGTATTACTTAAGCAGTATGCTATGACAATAAAAACTTCTGATTTTCAAATGAGAACCCTTATTTTTTACTGTAAATTATTTATTAGATGATATTTTTGATAATGCTGATTTACTTAATTAAAAATTCAAACAAGTAAATTTTTCAGTCATTAAAATTTTTACGAGTATGAATAATAATCTTTAAAAATGATTTTACAAAAACATAAAATAAACAACAAGTAATATTGGATCTCTTAATTATTATATTAGGACCATCTTTATAAATTATAATTATATATATTATTATTAATATAAATTTAAAATTTTCAAATTACCATAGTCCTATGTTTTCCAAACCCATTACAATGGATATAATATTCTTAACATACAACTTTTATTAACTTAAAAACTCTCGTTTAAATTTCGATTTTGATGCGTCATAATTTTTAAAAAATTGTCCAATTAACAATAGAAAAGGGAGTTGTCATTGAAAAACAGAAGTTAAACAATATTTAATAATTATAAAAATCAGATTTTAAATTACTAAATTATTGTGAATTATGCTTGTTAAAATATCTCTTTGTACCTAAATCTACATCAACTGAATAAAAAAAAAAAGGAATTTGAAATATTTTCAATTTTCTTTAAAAAATGTTATGTTTTAACACTTTAAAACTTAAGATGCTTTAAGCACACCTTGAAAATATTATAGTGTTTTCGAAAGCTTGCCACCCGCGGGGATCCAATCCCTCCCCCCACCAATTTTCCTGTCTCCTTCTCCCATCACATTAATATGAAAGACTTATTAGTCTTACGAACAGAGATTTTTTTTTTAACCACGCATATTATTATGTACTTCTACAGACCGCCAGAAGCGTTCTTTATACATTACAGTATAATACCTAGTACCTACTCTTATTTGCTAGATAAATCCCACGCGACGTAAGATACGTCTATGTAAAGGTGGGACGAATATTTTGTTTACATACGATTTAAAGTTCATGGATACGTACAGCGGCTCGTGTACGAGAATTAGATTGACCTAATAATATAATATTTATATCATCTCACACACCCATACACAAGTGTACATATTTGTACGGGTGGGTTTATTCTGCGATTCCTTTTATGTACAGTAAATGTGTAAATATAGTGGTCACAAGTGTGCATTATGCATAATATTAATTAGTATACAATTATGCAAATACAGCAGTAGTATACCTACGCATTTCTTGTATTGATGTCTGATGCGATTCGAAGGGCGAAGTCTTTAATAGCTATAACTTTATACCAACGATTGAAGACTATATTTAGACTTAATTATATTTCGTGGAGATGAAATTTTCGTATGAAATGGGTCACCTTCATCGTGCACCCAATAAAAATAAATTGATTTTTTGGATTCCATACTTGAAATAGAGATCACGGTAATCAGGCAGAGGTATCCCCTTACTATTTTTCATATTTTAGCAAGATTTGCAAAAAAAAAAAGTATACCGGTCGCAAAATTAATCTCCCCCTACCACAGCATAGAATTGACGTATACATGTTTAAGAAAACGAATAAATTATATAATATAATTATACTATAAAATAATAAATAATTGTCAAATTATTATTATGATTTAATAAAAAATAAATAATTAAAATACAAGCATTTTAGATATTGAGCGGGTAATGTATCTAGTTAGTACTTAGCAATTTAAAAAAATTCCAGATAGCTTTAAAAATAACCAGAGGGAAAAAAATTATATTAATGAAAAACGTGGATGTTTTCACAAAACCAGATTTTAATAAAATCAATTTTGTTATAGTTAATAGTTAAAATTAAATAAATGTAGACTTGCATTTTTTTATCAAATATTTATATTAGTATGTTCCAGGTTTGATATGAATTTCATCATACTTTGTGTTTTTTGTATATCGTGTTTTTTATATATCATATATATTTTTCGATTTATGTATTTAGACTAATTTCAAGCAATATAAGCAATTAAAATATTTGAAATTCTTTAGTTATTTTTAAGCCAAAAAGCTTAAAAACATATATGATATCCTACATGGGTCTTAGTTATAGAAATTTAAAAATACGAAAAATACACATTAATTAGGTACATATTTTTATACATTTTTGAAGTTCGAATTTGCTGGATATTTTTAATTAAAAATGTATACAATTTTAATTAAAAAAATAAATAAAACTTGAAAATTGAATGTACAAGGTTTTTCTTATATTTTTTATTTTCTGGATCTTAAAATAGCAATAATTTATATGAACAATTTTTTTATTATCATTCCTAATTTTCCTAATTAAGGAATAGTTATGTTTGTTATTTTTTTGTAATTAAAAAAATATTATTCGTGAAGACTTGAATTTTTACAACATAATTATGTATAATAATATTTTCTAAAACTTTTTTTTTAAGTCACGTAACCACACCGTTCTGTAGCATTGATTTAATAAGTCGATTAAAACTACAGATATTATAATAATATGGCAAAATTTAGTTCAACTTATTGTATTAGGTACATTAAAATCTGATTTAATTTTAAAATTATAAAATCCTGGCTAAAAGATAGGTATTCCAATACATTTGGCCTTTCTATACACTGTAATGAACCCTTTCTATTAAATACAACGAACACTTTTACGGTCCTGCGACTGTCCGTTAAATACATTTTTCACTGTATGTTTATAGAAAAATAAATTATTTATAGCAATTTAAACTTATTATAAAATCTCCTCAGAAGTAAAGGTTGACAGGCCTAGTATAGTCTCTGCTCAGAATCATTTTTCATCGCGGTATACATTGATTTATCGTTGAATTTAAATTTAACATATCCATTACAGTGACCTAGATGAGACAGCAGTGTGACTTCTCCGGTTGCGTTTTTAATTATCAGTCCAAATTTTTATCGCATCGTAAGTATTTTTTGCTTATAGTTTTCTTCCTTTGAATCCGTCTGGTATTATATTATAATATGATGTATTCCGTTGTAAAGAGTCTTACGTCAACGCTCCCAAATTACAAATATTAGTCTTGAAATAATATTTCAGATGACCGGTTCAACACTCAAAATATATAACATATTATCGAATTAAACTTTAGGCGTAGGCGGTATAATGGCCCAGTCCACCGAGGCTTAGAACTTTTACTAGCCCATTATCTGTTAAAATAGGTTAGAATAATTAAGTTGAATACTTAATCTGACAAAATATATTTCGGCTCACCGAGTTTAACTCAATAATTTACCGCTTCTATCTGGACTAAAGGTACCTTTTGTGTATGTATATAATTTATACAGAAAAACTCGAGTTATTATTATTATTATTTTTATTATACACTAATATTGTTGCGATATGTTAATATTTTAATATTAAAAACAAAATACGCCAAACAATAATATACATTTTTAAAGCTTTTATGATTTTTAAGATTCATGTTATTTATATAATATGTTTTATAGTTTAAACGAACGGTATTTTATTTTTTAAGTAAGTACCTTTATTATAATATATTAATGTAATTTCGTAACATCAATTTTGGTTAGTAAAGACAAGTTGATTTATTTTTTTCTAAAGGTACTGTATCAATTACCGCAATTTATTCGAAATACAAACTAAGACTAATTACTTGGTTGCGTTTTATCTTAATTAATGAAATAATTAAATTATATAAATATAAAATGTTTTATAAAATATATTAATATCTTTCAGTTTGATAAGGAAAGCTATAGGTATATTGTGTAATATAATATATTTACCTCCGTGACGTTCCGCATTTTTTAAAATCTCTGTTACAAATTGAATGAGCTTGTTCGTAACCTTCAATATGTTGGGATAACAACTTTGGAAACAATATATGTTTTTCGTACCTGAAAAAAATGTGTTGCTATTAGTTTTGATGATTAGTATTATATTATTATCGTATTTGTGTCAAAGATGTGCATTGAAAATTTTTCTTTTAGCTAATTATGTATAAGTACATTTATTATTTCAATTGAACAAAATAAAGCATTTTAAATAGTTAACACTTCGACGCATATTTTTTATTTTCGATGAAATAATTGAATAAAATATAAACACTATAAGTTATAAGTAATCTAAAACTGAGAGATGATAAAAAAAATCATATAGCTTAATACATGTAAGCATTATTTACAAGAGTAGATAAATAAAGAGTATCGAAGACAGGTTTTAAATTCAAATACTAAATATTAGGCCTAAGAATGTATATTTCATCTATAACTGGTACAATTTTTAGATTTAAGCGAAGCAATAGCACTTTAGTATTTGTTTTACAGAAAATTTATCATATATTGTTTTCATATTTAAATATTATACTCGTGTGATCCGTGTAAAGATTAGAAATCCATCATTTTTACGGATTGTAAATTTAGCTTGGGGTGAATGCATACTTTTAAAACTAATATTTTTTTAAAAACTATTCAGAACTATTCCGAAAACTGTAAAAAACTACTTTATAGTGAATAATACTGAAAAATTTTAAAAGTTTTTGGACACAATAATAAATCGAACTTTTAAATTAAATACTATAAAACAATACTGATAACTGACTTATGCTGAGGTGAGATTATTCTGTCTTTATTCACTTATTGTCTTAAAATCACGTAGGTAATAAATTACTAATCCATAGGAAATTAACCAATTAACGCGTAAATCCAAAAAATCGTGTTTTAAAGTTTTCTCATTAATGGATTAAAGGGAAATACAACAGTCTAACTTTATCGTTCTCTGATTATTTAATTTATAGTTTATTTAAACAAAATCAATAAATTATAATTACCTAAATAAGTATATTACCAGCTATGTATAAATTATTTACCTCGTCGATTTAACAGAAGTTTTATGGTTAATTCTAATGAATCGAAATGTGCAGAAACGATCTTTCTGAAGTGTGCATAATATAGTTATACCTAGGTATAGAAATAGAACAGTTCGACAAGATTTATTTTTCTGATATTTTGTAATAATATGTTATACTTTCAAGTGGTTACAACCGTAGAAATATCGTTAATAAACGAAACTACTAGAAATAAAAAGCAAAAATTAATTGCTTACAACAGAGCGTAAATTATTCGCACTAATTGTAACTAAGGGATAGGTGTGGATAATCGATTTTCGCATATAATTAAACAAAAGTTAAGACCTTAAAGTTAATTAAGTATTAATATTATCATTATTAATTATATATGTTATAAATATTAAATCTGAATGTATTATCTAAAAATATATATATATTTATATATATATATATACTTTAAAGCTAAATAAATTACATATATTATTATTTGCGTGAAACAAATGCGCAAGTTCTAATAAAAGTTTAGAACCCAAAAATACGTACCAAAAAAACTCAAAATTAAACATTTCATATTATTCTATAAAATTCTATGTATTGCGAGGTAATCGATTTGTGTTGAGTAAATAGATATTTTCGTTGATAAGTATTTGAATATGCGAGTTAATATCACTGATTACATTTAGTATTTTTGATTTATGATGTAATAATTATACGTCAGTGATTGATAATGAAATATGGGTAATACTATCGGATTCATTATAGCGTTCAGGTTATAGTCAAATAGAGCTGGAATACATAAAAAACCAACTAGCATACTATAATATATAATCTGATGTATTTAACCAGACCATTATGGACCGAGGAAATTGTATGCAGCCTCCGAAGTATAAGACTATTATATTATGTGGAATAGAACCAAACGGTTAAAATAGAAATTATATGCAAATGTATAGCTGAAACCTCACCAGTCATCGATTTATCAGTCATTATAATACAAATTTGTTCTGTGAATCGAATATTTAGAGGTTTTTTAGAACTTACTTATCGCTTCTTTTTGGTTAAAAAACATATAAGAATGGTTTTAACGACAAAATCAATGTTGACAAATAACCATAGACCTTATTTTACTTAGTATAAGGTCTATGCAAATAACGACTAAACAAATTGGTAAATTAATACTTTCAATAGGTATAATTTATTAAATTGCAGATTATTCAATACTCTCGACAATAAGTATTTAACACATTTTAAATACTTAATAATGAAAGTATCAAAAAAACTGGGGAAGTTGCTTGAGTGTATTACTTAATTGAGTAAGTCACTGTAATGGATGTGTTAAATTTGAATTCAATGATAAATCACTGTATGCGAAAAACGATTTCGAGTGCAGACGGTCTGTCAGCCTATATTTCTAAGGATAATTGATTATATATTTATTCAGTGGCATGACGCGAGCTACGTAAAAAAAAAAGCGGCACCACGACAGTGTAATATATCTGAAGCAGAGTTTACCCATTTGTATATTTCCTTGTTTTTGTACACAATTCATTAACTGACAAACCACTGAACCTATTTATTTCAAATATGCATACAACTAACAGAAATATAGCGAAAATTATACTTTTGTAAATAAATCTTACCTAAATAAATAATACAAATTAAATTTGAGTTATGAAACAAAATGTGTCAACTCTTATGAATAAAAAAATAATGAATAATCGCGACGGTGTTCATGTTTCTTAAATATTCATCGATTATTCTGTATACTTACAATATCGCCTACCCCCCTCCCAATATTGTTCACATAGCTTTAATTAATGGAACATAAAAGTCAAAATATTTTTAAAATTTTCATTTATTTACCATAACAAAAGATTCCAGCTTTTCTTAATTATTGTTTTTCTCAATTAGTAAATTTACTCCTTAGGGTGATATCAGAGTGCCGGACACACAAAAAACGATGTATAATATACAATGTATAGGTACAGTATATACCAACATCAAAAGTCGCTCAAAATCTAAAAATATTCGGTATGAATACAACTTAAAATTATACTTTTATTTAAACACTTTTAAACCTCTGATAGCTGATAATATGATAAATATATATATATATGCCACTTAACGTGACAAGAACAAAATGTAATTACAGTATGTAACCCAATTTATATGTATAGTGTATGTTGTTAATTTTTATACTCGAGAAGCATGCTTATTATACGTATAAGTATAGTAATTACTATACATTTTTAAATATTCGTAAATGTACAATTTAGAGTAAAAAATTGCGTTAAAAATGTTATAGATATATGTATAGTATATTATTATTGTATGTATTTAACATTTTTATTTTCACGATCCATTATTGATATGAAATCAGTTTGAGTTCCTTTACGATACATCACGTAGAGATTTTTTGGTGGAATTATTACGTTATGGCTCAAGTATAACAGTATAACAATACAATATCCTGCCACCATATTATATAATTCCAGCATTATGTTTTATCAAAGCAAAACGAAAAGGTTTGGCTTTTGAATGCAAAGAACGCTCAATGAACTTTGTTGTCTCGGATTCATTAAAAATGCACCCTGTATAAATTTAAAACTTCAACTATACGAGTTTACTCACAGTCACGAAAAGTTTACACACCGAAAGTTTTTAAAACAGCTTATGGCCTGCGGGGCGTGTAATTTAATTTAGAGAAGACCCCATCTAACCTGTACACGTCGTCGTATGCGTTCCCGTAAGTAAACACACCGTGAAGAGACGAATGAGCGTGTATGTCGATTACCAAATCGAGTTCCATGTTCTGAAATAAAACACGTGTGTAAAAAAAAATATATATATTCATAATTATATTTATTTATAAACTATGATTAACTACCTACATTATTACGCGTATATTAATAATTATTAATATAACCTAAGTATAGTATGGTGACTGGAGCTCGAATGTTATTAACTCGGCATATTTTTTTCACACAGTCAGAATTATACCAGAATATGATATAAATTCGATTCATGAAGTCTAGATTATAAATAAGCATGTCTTTTCATATTTGAAATTTTTGGGCATATAAATATATATATATTAATAATTTATAGATTTAGTGGCATATTTATAATATTTTAAATATAATATAAACATGACACTTTATACGGACGGCTATTATTCGTTGGAAAATAAAATCTTATACCTGTATATTTATATTACTATGTATACACGAATTAAGTTTGGGACAAAAATTTTGGGTATAAAGTATTGTCCAAAATTTCTAAAATAATAGATGACAAAACAGATTTGTTTGATGGATTTCTGAAGCTATAAAAACTATCGACATTGTTTACTTTAATTACGCACCAGCCAACTCTGTAGACGTGGAGTGGTTATTTTAATTTTACAAAATCATATTGTCAGATCGTCGAAGGTCTTTCAAATTGGAAAATATATCCAATATCATCGTAATACAGTGTAATTTAAATATTTAAATTATTTAACCTACGTAACATAATATATTTAATATATGAAAACTAAGCATTAAAATTTAAACTTTTTGATCAAGCTACAATTTTTTGATATTTATTTATAAAAAAAAATTAAATGCTTATAAATAGCTCAAAAAGAGTCAAAATATTTATAATATTATTCTATGTATTAGAAATTCTAACACAACATTTAGTTAAAATTTCAAGTATTTACAGATAGTTATCCGTCTTTGAATTACCTACACAAAAGTCAACAAAATGTATTTGTTGAATACTAGTTTTGTGTAATAATTCCTATTTTTTTGAATTTGTTTTTTGGTTTTGTAGGTAATTTTGGAAAGTACTGAGAATTATTTGACTAAAGTACCAATAAGATCTGATTTTCTGCCAGATAGCATCTTCAAAGTTATAAACCAAAAGGTGATGACAGACAGTAAAAAAACACACATCATTATAAAATGAATACATTCATCGCTTCACTCAGAATCTAAAAGACGTTTCACACATATATTATAGATATAACAATACTAATATTTTGAAATTTTAGGCACTCTAGAATTTTCTTGGATTTAAGAGTTACTCTATTCAGGATTTATTTAGATAAAAATAAATGTCGTTGTAATCAACAATAAACAATATAATATATTTTACAAATAATTCATACTTATTATAAATATTAAATATTTTAGTGCAAATTATTAACTCATGTAACCCAATATAAATTTGATTAGTGCACTAGACCAGCCCACGACATTATCTTCTTAAAAAATACGTTAATAATGTAATTATATGAATCTTAAATATTGATTGTTATCGTTTGTGAAAATATTAAACACTGACGATTATTATTTAATTATTATAGTTAAAGTTTTAAATTATTTTATCGATTGAAATTTTGATGTATAAATCAATTTATAATCAAAATTTTATTTTATTTTTTAAGCGCTTTTTTTTGACCCGTTTGCCATATGACTATACCACTGTGCAAAAATAGTTGGTTTACCTCGTTCTTTTCGATTTCCATCAAGTGATTGTAGACGGCGTACAATATCGGATGGACCCATTGTGATATCTTGTGCCAAGCTCTGTTCAAGTCGATTCCTAGTAAATTGGTCCTGTAACGAATTAAAGTGTTCATTTATAATTTCATGTTTCATCTGTTAAGAATGAGAAAAGTCTTTTATAACTATATACAGGATATTATAAAAATATATTTGTTATTATTTCTCTGATTACGTATTATTATGTCGTAATGTTTGTGATCATATTATAATGGTTCTTATTTGTTGTTATAACTTATACAACAGCTAAATGTGAAGTATTAATCGTTATCGAGTGTTGTGAGATTTTCTTATCTCATACCACGTTATAATAACAAAAAAAATATATGTTTTTAAGAAATATATAAATAAAATATGAAATTTCCCTCCCCTTTAGAGCACACCGCTACTATCACACATATAGTATCTACAGAGCCATTGGTGATTTAAATTTAAATACTAATGGCGACTTATTTAGAAAAATGCATTGTAATATATATATATATATATATATATATATATTAAATATTTCTTGTTAACAAAAAATAATTAATTACCTAGAATTTCCTAGAGTAACTCCATCGGGATTCATCATCGGTATTAATTGAAAAACGACTTTTTTTCGAAGACGTACCACAGCTGGATGGTTGCTAATCAAAAATTCAGTAATTCCTGCTCCATAATATTGTTATTTTGAATTAATCTGGTAGTTGTATGTACTTATTTTGTAAAAGATTTACCTTGACATACATAGGAACTGGGTGTCTCGCACCCGTGCACTCTTCCTAATATCACAACAACATGCACTTTTTCAGTTGGATTCATATTCTTTGGATTAGTTATAGTAATCAAGTCCAATCTTTTGTTTTGCTTGAATAAAAAAAAAAAATAAAAAAATGTAAAACTTTAAAAACTCTATAGCAGAGATGGTAAATCCATGATACTCGTGTCCAAGGTGAAAAATTAAAATATTTTTTTAAACCAAATATCAACTAATTGACATTAGATATTTAATAAAAAAAAAAATTAAATAAAACAATTTAATAATCAACAAAGTAATGTTATTATATTATACACCTAAACTAAATTTTTTTTTGTATTAAACATACAATAAAATTACAATAATTTTTTTCTTAAAATATTTTTCATGGCACGTTCAAAAAAAAAAGTTAATTTTTAGCACGTAGCATTCAAATAATTTGGCACCCTTATTTTATAGAATAATTATTTTTAAATACAATAGACAAATAATAATAATACAAGTTTTAAATTTAACTATACCTACATTTAGGGTCAGTATATTTTATATTATGTTTAAACATAAACTATAATAATATGACTAGATTATTATTTTGGTATTCTTTTTTTAAACTTTTATTTAACTATTTTTTAATCAATACTGATTTAAAATTTAATTTCGTTGAAATGTATACAAGTACAAGGTATATAATTGTACTTTTATGCATTATTAGAGATGTATTGATAATGATGGATAGTAAACTCACAGAGTCCAATCCGTCTTCGTTGAGACGAACTAAGGTATTATTATTATTATTTTTTAAACATTACAACACAGTAGCATACATCTTGTAAAAAATCATAAAATATCCTCTTATATAACTACTTTTCATCCAAATGTGTGAGCAATGTAACATCCAACGAATTGTATAATTTTACAGTATCAGACAAAAATATTTTCTGTTGGATGTCTGCCGTATTACACATAACTGTAAAGTATTCTAACTTTGTTGCTTTTGTAATCATTTACAAAATTGTGTATCGAGGGTAAAGGAAGGAGATACGCCTAGACCACAAAAACAAAACATACTTAGACTTAATAAATTTTCTTAATTTTATTGGAGAAATTTAGAATACAAAATTGAATAGTATATTACTTATAGTTTTTATTTATTTATTTTTTTTTTACCAAAATTGAATAAAAATAAATGTTATATGATAATTTACCAACATATGAAGAAAGTATTTGTGTGACATACAACGATACAAATAGCTTTTCCTAGATTTTCACTAGACTGAATTCGTGATTCACTTTTCGTGTGCTGACCTAGATATACTCTGTGTACACGTTTTTGACGGTGTAATTATTTTTATTATTTCGTTTTATACTATTCTACTGTTGAATGAGTAAATCTTCAATTGTTTCATCATATAGCGCATAGTTTTTAAGATTGCATTTCAATAGTAAAGTAAATTATGGTTACACGGCTAAATGGTAATGCAAATTGGTTACACCACGGTGGGTCGTTTCCCGTTTTTTATTTTTAAATTATTATTTTGATATATTTTTATTATAATTTTTTTATTTTGATGCAATTCAGTAGATGACATTCTTATCAGTTATCACCAAATTCTAGGCGCACTAGAAAACGTCCGCATTTTCTCAAATAACCACTTCATTTAAATTATAATTGCAAATAATTGTAATTTTATACAAGTTTAGTTATTATTTTATTGAGTACCAACCTATAATATTGATTACTAGAGGCCAGAGGTTAATAACTAATAATAAATTATTATATAATTATTTGGATGTTAATACACTTACTCAAAAGGTTAAGCTTGTCGACATTTTGATTTCCTCACTAATGCTAATACGATCGTTTAAAGATAAACATAATATTGAAAGCAATTAACAGACTACTATTCGTATAAGATTTCACGCAACTCATAGAAAAAACATACTGATTTCGTGTTTGATGATTTGTTATTTGTTTTCAATTAAATATGTAGAGGTCTTCTAAACTTTGTTTTCTGTATTTATATAATAAAATAATATTATGTACGTAATAACTAAAAGGTAAACAAATAACTTCAACTAGTTAAACTATATTCGTCGTATTTGGCGCACTGCGTAGAAAGTAATAGTACATGGACTAATATTTACTATGATTGCTTTGAAAATTGTATGCTTTTTGAGATAGTTCTAGTTAAACATCTAAATGTATATGAAGTTTAGAAAATCAACAAAAACTATGTTTAATATGACGTAATAAATGTATATGTGAAATTATATCACAAATTCACGACGGTTGAATGCGGGGAATATGATAAATATGTTGATCTACTGTGCCACAGAACATAGTGAGGGAGGAGGTGAAACACTACTCCCCAAACAAAAATCTATACAATACATTGCTTATAATAAATTTATAGATTTTAACATTATATAATAGCAGCCCATGAAACATTGTGGACTTTAAAATTATCGAAAAAATATATCAAGTCAATATTATTTCCACGATATAAATGGAGCAGAATTGTAAGTATTTTTATAAGATAAATATTTTAGTGTCATTTAGTAATATTACATAAAACGTACACAAAAAATTATAGTTTAAACATAAAAATTAAAAAAAAAATACTGATTGTAATATTCAATAAATTAAAGCTTAGTGTGGGGAGTTAAACGATATCTATTCCACCACTATAATTGTATTCCTCTTGTCTTGTGATGCCATTCTACGGATTACCGATGAATACACGCTATGTTGACGCTATTGCAGGCTAATGTACAGAAAATTGAATACAAAAGTCACTATAATATATTCGATATACCTAATACGTGGTCGATTGAACATTTTCACGCTCGTGTTGACGTGTTATGCAGCATTATTTTTTTATGGTTGACGACGCGATTTTACGTCTGAACACCGCCGAAATGGCTATGCATATAGATTTATATCATAATTTCGCATTGAATACTGCAGTATGAATATTTTTCATTTATTCGGGAAACGTATTATTTTATTGTTCATCGTAAGTCGTAACTGTAATGCGTACCATAATCATATTGTTTATATGATACAATCATGGCGCACTGGCACCGCAGAATATGATATACGGACGTATTACAATGTAATAATTTCGTAAAAACTGTGCCAAAATTAAAATTTGAAAATATATTTGTTTATAATATATTCCAAATACATATATTAAAAACAAATTACTATTTAGTTTATGTCGATATCATTGATATTATCGAAGCATAATTGCTTTAAATTTTACAAGGATTATGAAGATTGATTATACATAAATGCTCGTACTGTATATTATATTAGCATTCATTAACAAACGGCGTGGCATGATAATAATAACAGATGTGTTGGAAGAATTGTGGACAAGAATGTTTTTTTTTTTTTAATTTTTACTTTTATGATTTAATACAAGTTTTCTTGTAATAATCAAGTACCTATCACGGTTTTAATTAAAAAAATAAAAAACAAAACAAATATAAACTCAAAATATTTAGAAAATTTTCACAGGAAATAAGATAGTTAAAATCTAATTTTGTTATGTTATTATATGTGTGTGTGTATGTACTGCCAAAGTACTTAAAACAATTTTGTGCCTTTTCGTTGAAAATAAATTTGACATTTTGTAGCGGTGAGTAAGAAGTGATAGACAATTTAGATGAACTTTCCTTTTAGATATGAAAATCATATTATATTTAAAGTCATATATACCTATTTAAGTTAAGGCACTATAGTGACAAAAATAATGTTATTATCGACATCAAATAACTAGTATACATCATAATAATAAAGCTTTTAGTTAGTCAACTACGTATATTAACAATATATATCATGTTTTAATATTATTTTCAATGCGTTTTACACATTTTAATTCAGTCCCGGTCGTTATAAAAATAACCCACTGCTGGACGTGATATCATTTTTTTTAATGCATTTTACACATTTTAATTCTGTCTCGGTTATTATAAAAATATCCTACTGCTGGAAGTGATAGCATAATATATGGAGAATTATAATAATAATTTGACTATTTCTAAAAATATGTTAAATACGAGTTCGTTTACACGTTTACACACACACACACACACACACACACACATATACGCATCTATTGTATTTGAATCAAAATTTAAAAATGTATTACGATTGATTGTCCTAGTAGTTCGCGTTTGAAGTAAGGCAGTTTCTTTTTTTCAATCAGTGACAAATAGTTTTGTTGCCGAGTGTACGAATATGGATACGAGTACGAAAATTGATAGCTGTCGTCATCTTTGTCAAACGAAAACAATATACTGAGAACGTAGTTGTTGTCGTGGTATAACGACCGGTGGTAGTGCACTCTGTAGATCGGTATGCGATACCTGAAATAAACAATAAATCTTATAAGATAGTAAATTCATATGTTTTACATTTTCATTTGGTTCAAGCTTCTAAGCTTATACTTGCTCGTTAAGTTCAAAAATTATATTCTGCAGCTGGTCCGTATAATATAGTGACATAGAACGCGTTTACAGTAAATAGTAAGAAGATTCAAAGTGCATAAACTAATTTTTGAATTAATAACATTATAATATATATTCCAGTTAAGGTTTGGATGCAGATGTTTATTATTAACAAAGGATGGTTAGAAAATGATTTATTTACTTCTTAATTCGTATTATATTATAGAACAGTTCAACTTACAGCCGTGAAGTCCCCGTTTTGTTGATTTATTATCCGGGGGGGGGGGGTTTAAAATTTATATATATTTTGAGTTGAAATGTTTCATAAATTTGAATATACATTATAGTTATTAAATTATTCTATAAATATTAATATTACCAATAAACACTACAGTAACGTGTAAAGTTAAAACTATGTGAGAGTATTTGCAACTAGTTATAATAAATACAGTGAGTTTTTGTTTTTATTAGTTGTGCTCTTTGCATTGTAGAATCGATCATTTATTAAAACCGATAAATCAAAACCTAAACAAAAATTCATATTTGTGTGATTAGAATCACGGTAAACCTTATAATAATTGAATCTTTTTGTATTGTTTTTGTTTTTAAAAATAGTAAAAATAAGATCATAATCACCATTATGCTATTTTTGGCATGTTGACGTATTTAAAATTTGGCCATTGGCACTACTTATAGGTTGTCGATTTCATTCGGAATAAGTATGGTTTAGAAAAATTCAATAAATGGATCTAATTATAAAACAGAAACTTTGAAATTAGTAAATATTTAAAAACATAATATTTCGATCTCTCATTTTTAATGTCAATGATTACTTCACCGAATTCTTAATTAAAATGTTAACTACAGATTATCGATTAGAATGCTTTGCTGATGATATTTTAGAAAATTAAATATTCAAAAGCTTTTTTTATCTTGAAATGTGTGCTTCATTTACATATTTATGGGCAAGGACCGCTAACAGTTGAGAATCTTCTCATACAAAATTCAACACTATGTTTTATTCGACCAATCTAAACATTTTGTTAAATGTACAACGTGAAATATGTATCAAAACAATAAGTACTCATATAATTAATATTAAATACGATATAAAAAATAAATTAGAGAATATATATATATATTTAATGTTTATCTCATAAATGTGTACCAATATAAGAAATTACATTTAATCATTACTTATATTCATTTATATATAAATAAGTAATAAATGAGTTATATATATATATTGTATCCATAACTATTATATCATTATGTATTTTAGGCATAATATCTATATTACACCCATTAATAAAATATTTCGATAATAACATAAAATGATTTTTTAACCATACTTATTTATAGTATTTTTTACCTGAGAGTATAGACAGTTCTAAGTATGTAAATATGGAAAAGCAGATGTTTTTAACATAATATATATGTTTTTGAGCTAGATACACTTTTTTCTGAACAATTTTCCAATGTAACTAAATTCAGGACATTTAGACTACGCCCTCTGTCATTTTTATTATTATTTGTTCATTGTAATTTTCATAAGACTCCCTTTAGTAACCTATGATTAATAAGTATGTTACCATAGTAACTTCGTTGATACATTTTTTTAATCATAATTTTAAAAACATTGTATAATACGATACAATGTTTTTCCATGCAGCAGAGAAAATATTTTTTTTTGTGAAACGTTTTGTTAAGGATTCGAGCTTACTAATAACATAATATTATTTGATAAATAAAACTAAAATATAAGGTCGTTTTTAGTTTGTTGTCATTTGAAATGAGTACTATTTTCTTAAAAATTAAGTGATTCACGTTCCAGTTGTAATTTACTATCAGATGAATTTCGCCCCTATAATATCACTAAAAACTTAATACCTTAGGCAGTTTTGGGTGAACTGCATATGTATATGTATATAACGAATACATCTTTTAATTATAATACCACATCATCGGCTGTTATTGTTTCTACTCTGTGTGCATAAAAGTGATTTTAACATCTCAGAGACTGTATTTTTATCTATCAAATGTGACATCACATAACTATACGTAATTAGTAAGTATACGTTATTATTTTTTAACTCGGCATGCAAAAGTGTTTATGGATTTGATGAAATATCATCAGTAGCTTTTCTTTTGAGAGTAATACTAATTTGTTGTCGACTTAATAGTTTATCGTCTGGGAAGCTTAAGGAATCAAAACTTAATACCATCTGTTAAAACTGTTTTTTCACCAATAAATCTTATTTTGAACAAAAAACAAGTTTTATTATAAAACACCTGTATACAAAGACAGATGATGTTTATACCAGTGATCGGAAACTTTTTTGGATTCTCCAGCCACATTCACAAATTAAAAAAGGTCTATACTGGTCGATACTACCATCTAATCTGATAAGCATAAAGGTAACAAATAGTCGAAAAATCCAGGTATCAATAAAATTATTGGAGACTTAATCGCTCACCTAGCGCAATGAAATACAACTGAGACGTAATTCGCCTAGCTATTCATCATCGACATTTATTTCTCTATATTATGTGTATATGCGAGTGACCATTGTGTGCCGTGTTTAAATGTCACACATCTGTATTATACTATAAACCTCGACCGCTCACGCTGAACTCGAGCTTAAACATATTTAAATGGTCTTAAAGAAAGTTTATATTATTTAATAATTTCGAAATTTTTTCGATTTTAGTAAAATCATTATCGAACGAAAAAATAGGGGTGAGCGTGCTCGGCGGAACGAGATCTATGTATTAAATATGTAAAGTACCGGTACCTTATAATTCAGCACACTCGGATAACTGTAAACTGTAAGTAGGTAGTTAATTATAATTGTATTAATTTGGAAACCGTATTATCGGTGTAATTTATAATTAAACTATGTATACTTATATAATATTATAATATGTACGTAATACACCTATGCACGCTTAATAATATGGTTTGTTAATTAATAATTCACGGGGATGCGAATAATTGAAGCGTGTTGGACGAAGCCCTCGCCCGCTCGCCACCCCCCTCACCACAGACACACGACCGGTATCACTCGAATAGTCACCGATTCGCACATCCACCACGTCCCTTCCACGACTCGCACAGGACTCACTCGCTCATTAAACTCGGAGATCCGAGCGTAACGCAACAGTGACGCCAATGTCGGTTAAGCCCCAAGCACGGCGGCGTACACGACGACGGCGGCGGCGGTGATGATGATGATAATAACAATAGTAATAATAAGCATAATACATCGCCCGCGACGTTTGACCTGCAACGCGTCGCATGCAATTTATTAGAACTAACCGGCACCGCCGCCGCCGTAATCCCGTCCGCGAGTTCTGCGACGGCCGTCACGCGTTAAACGCCGTGTTAGGTATGATATTATTAGACAAAATATTGCGCCGTGCCGTTGCGCTGCATTGCCTATCGAACAAACGGACGTGGAAATTCTGATTGGAATACATACGTATATAACGCCTTACCCGGAAAATTGCGGCATAAATCGTGAGCGAAACATAGTGCAACAACGTTGTGTCGTACAACTCGTACACATCGCATAGCCGCTATATATGTATATATATAGGTTACGTATATATTATTATATTACTATGATATCTTACCTGCGCGGATAAACATTAAATCCGCAAATTTACAACTTAAACGTTAAAACTTTGAACTAATAAAAAAACTGAGGGCATTATCATAATAAATAATAATAATATTAAAATAATATACGAAGGGGATTTTATAGGTGTAGTCGAACACCCCGTCCTTCAACCGACAACGCTCGTCGCACACAACTTCCATATTGTTTATTATTATTATTATTATAACGAGTATACAACAATAATTGTTGATTTAATTGTGTTCTCGCAGGGTGGAAATAAATTAAATTAGAAACTAAAATTACAATCCAAGGCGGTCGCATACATAGACGCGAGTAAATTATATTATTGCAAACGATATACGTATACTACAGGTATTATTATACAGAGTGTTCCGTTATAGTTTCAGGTTAGCGGTACTAAATATTTTTATTACAGGGCAACAAAAATTGTACACTTCTGCTTTAAATATTGGCGCATTTTTTTTTTTTTCGTAAGATGGGACACAGGTTTTTAAGAGATTCTTCATTTTACATTTTGTTATAGCTGGTACTATTAGGAGATAAAAAGTGAAAATATTTATTATTCAATTTGTTAGGCATAATGATATACACATTTCAAAATACTTTGTTTATTTCTGTCCAATTGTTAGACTTATTTTACTAATTTTCTTTGTGCAAACAAGATAGAAGTACAATTTTTGATGACATTGTATATTCAGATCTATAATAAGTAATAACAGATAATCCTTAACGGATTTTTGTTATTATTTAAATGATTTTAGAAACATTCCACTATTACTAAATATATTATAATTTTCTACATAGTATATAGGTACTCAATGATATAATATGTAGATAATTCTTAACCTATATTTATATAGGTATAATTATCTACTTTACAGCCAAGAAATCATCTAATTACTATAAATTTATTTATATATTTTTAGTACAATTTTCATATTATTTAGGATATTTTTACCAAAACTTCAGGTTTTCAAAAAAAAAAAAAAAATATAGTTTTATATTAATATACAATTCGATAAAATGGAGTATACGTATTAGAGCCAAAATCCTGAGTTGGTTGCATTCGTGCAATTTTTAAATTACACTAAATACTTTAAAGTTAAAGTGTCAAAGTTAAAAGAAATATGTTGTGCAATGAAAATAACTTTGGCGATAACGAATTGGAGTCTTGCCAAAATGAACAGATCACAATAATACCTACCTTACGTAAGTAAATCTTGATTCAAATTTCAAGTCGAAAGTCATTCTTTAAAATAATTTATTGTTACCTCTATACTGTCAGACTAACTATATATAATGATATAATATACGAGTATAACTACGACATAGGGACGGAGAAACACATATATAATTTTATATTATAGATTATTATTTTTTTTATATAATATGCATATTTAACAATATAGATAATTAAATAAATTAAAAAAATGTCAATAAAAATAATAAAATCTATATTCATACATTTATTGTTTTTGAACCCTGGATATCTTTAATAAATATAGTAAATATATTATGTATATAAAAATAAGATAAATTTAAAATTATAGTAATTTGTTTATTTATTTATTTTGTATGTATAATGACAAAAGTGTAATACTTCAATGTTTATTATTAGGGCCAACAATTATATGCCCTAAAAACATATAAAATATGTATGCTGTTATGCTCTAAAAATTACTAAAATATGATTTTAAAAAAAGTATTAGAAGTTGTAACTTTTGGCATTTTAAAATTGTTTATCGATTTACGCACTCCACGAGTATGACCCACGACTGACGAGTACGTTAGGTATGATAAAACATAATACAGTCGAGTAGTGATAACTCGAAGTTGAAGGGTGATTACTGATTAACATTTACTTCGAGATATCTAACTCAAATTTATATCAATGTATATATAATTTATATTTCTATGGGAATATAAAAAATTCAAGTTGTCAAGTTTTTCTAGTTATCACGACTCGACTGTACTACGTATTTATGTGATATTGTTATGCAATACCAATTGGACATTTCCGGTTATCGATTAAGAATAATTATCTTACCTATTTTCATTAATAATTATCCATAATAACTTTTATGAGTGAAATAAATAATTAGTGATTCTTGATTCGCCTAGTCTTAAAAATCATAAATAATATGCTCTTAGAGTGTTCAAAATCCTAAAATATGTCCTGAAAATGTAAAAGTACCATAATATGTAAAAATATGCAAAATAAAATTTCATATACAGCATAATTTAGTTATAAAACAAATGTTGGTATAAACTAGCTATTTTTTTGACCAATCAATAAAAATATGGAAATGCATACAAGTGTTGGCCTTATTTATAATATAATTAATTACACAATCTTTAAATAATAAATTCACGAAAAGCGCAAGTGATAGATTTGATATTTATATAATATTTAAAAATACATATAAGATAAATAATATTATATCCTAAGTACATTTTTATACAATTGTATTATAGTAAATGTAATGTGATGAATTTTCTTGTAATAATTGGCCACAAATTGGTATCCGTTTGAAAAAAGTATTTTATTTAATTGGTTCCCGTTTAAAGTTGTAAAGTTGTGATGTAATGTATTCTACTTCTGCTAGAGTTGGTTTTTGCTTTTACAGTACGTCACGTTTGCACACTTCTCCTCCTATTTTTACAGGCTTAGAACTGTAACTTAGAAGTAATAATAACAATTAAAAATTAAACTAATAATAAACTGAATTTAAGATTTAAGATTGTTGAGGTAATAATACGAAATAAACTTTCTTCAAATATTTTATTCCGTGTTGGTATTCAATTACAATAACTACATTTCTACATTAGTTTGTCATAAAGTTTTTCTAGTACCTATTTATGATTTCGCATTAAAAAAAATTGTCTTAAATTTAAAATGTCAACTTATTCCTTCATCAATATTATTTTGGTAATAGATCTGAACAGGAAGGTAACAAATTCAGCTATTTTTAAACGGAAACCAATTTGACCACTGAATAGGGGCTCGGGAATCAATTCTGTACTAGGTGCGAGCCATAAATATGTTTTAGTATTCGAATAATCGTTTCTAGGAACTAGAACTTCAATTATCGCTATCCGCATTAGTCATCGATCAATAACAAATTAAAACATAGCGAAGACCTATATGGGGCATTGTACGCATATTATAATATTATAGGCTATAGCTAATAGAGAATATTGTTGCACGACCATAACAATAATGAAAACAATACCATGTGTCGAGTTTCGACGTTTTGTGTACTACTGCATTGAGCGCGCAATCGACGCAGTGCTGTGACGGTTCGATATCGTCATCTGTTTATTTTATCGCGACTGTTTCACGATTTCGGTACGTGTACCGCATTATTAAAAGGCTAAATATAATTTTGTCTAATATTATTACTAAATACGCGTGCGATCGATATACAAGGTAATTAACAAAGGGAGATGAGCATTATTCTTTTTGATTTGAAAAATGCTTTAATCGTTTAAAAATACATTTATTGAAATTTTGATTTTTGGAATTTTTAAATAGATACATTAAGACTGAGTTAGATACCATATTACCAAATACATACTTGGATTTTTCATACTATTCAAGGATTAAACTGAGGCTATATACATTTCTTTTATTCAACTTAGAACCATGTTTTTGTTTATTGTAAATAATTGCAGATAGAAAGATTTTTTTTAAATTTTAAAGTTATTAAATTTAGCCTATAATAAATGCTCTTAAATAAAATATTAAATAGATAAATCACTTAGTCTGATATAATTTATTATAATCAAAAAGTAAAAATAAGTTTTACTGATAATATTATAAAATGTTAATAATCAATACCTTTTATAATTAATAATAAATACAATAATTATCAGATTACCATTGCCCCAATATCTACTAAGTTTATTATCTTGCACTATAATCATTAATAATTGAAGTTGAATAGTCAAAAAAAAAAAAAAAAATACAAATAAAAAACAATAACATTTAAAAAAGAAATTTATATTACCGAAGGACATTCCTTAAGTATGATAATAAATTCAAGTATTTTAAGAAAATATGAAACTTAAGCATACTTATGAAAAACAAAATTTAAATAAGTTTAATACTATAGAAAAAATGTGGGTAGGCATGCTTTGATTAACCACTCTGTTGATAGGCAATCGACTATAAGTTATGCGAGACACTTGTCGTATATGTTTAAGTTGAAGGTATTCAGTACATACCACGTGTTTCGGCTCGTACTTCTCACTATGGGAGTCATTCCGTTTTTAAAAAGGTTATTTTTATTGCTGATATTTACGATGTTGAAAATAACATTCTGAAATCATACACCATCATTTAATTAATTAATTTCTAACGAAATGTAGCCATATGCTCTACTGGAAATAGTTTTTTTCACTGGAGAGACTATCTGACCTAATATTTTTTCTTTATTAATCTGTATAAAATGTTCCTTTACACCCTCCAAATAACTTAGTATAATATTTGTTATTTGCTTATAATAAATATGTATATTATTTATAATTATAAGTATATAACCATAATAAATTAATCAAAAAATTAAAATTTTAGTTTGATTCAAATGGCCAGTTTTTATAATAATTTATTTTCAACCCTTCATAATTTTGTGATAAATTGATATATTTATTTAAATTTTTTTTTTACAGTTAGTAAATATTGAGAAGAGCCAAAATTCAGAACTAGTCTAACTGCATTGTGCTAGATCTTATCCAATTTTTTGTCTCATCGAATAAGAAAATATGTTCGTGACTCGTCGTCCAATACAACAACAACAATAATAATAATAATAATAATAATAATAATATATAATAATACATAATATATTATTAGTTTATAACATATTTGATGAAATGGTATTACGCTTATGTGTGTTACGCACTTGATCTTGTCTTGTGTTTTCCACGACAAAATTGAACCACAGTCTATGCCGTGGGTTGCAGGTGTCCGGCCGTATGAACAAATCATATTCGTATTCACATACCAAATCGATCCTCCCCAAATTTCCTACGACAAACATACATAATATATTATAGTAATACAAATGCAATATAAAGACGGATTAGCTGAATGCTACGACTGGCCGTCCCGCAAAAGTATCTTATATTTTTCGATCCGGTAAAGTTTAAGCTCGCAATAGTCAGCGGAACGCTGTACCGGTAATAATAACGTGCAAAATAATCCACCATTTTTATGGCTAATGTCGTATATTTAAGAGGACACCACACACGCATTAATAATAGGTATGTTTTTGCTGTTTTATGGACGTACAACATACCAAATGTAACTTTTAGTAATATAATGAATCAACACGGCATATAATTACCAAACTAAAAAAGTAATTAAGAATATTATTTCACGTATTTATTTTCACGTGGGTTTTTTTCACGTTAATTAAATTTTTGAGCGAGTTATGAAAATTATTTGAATTTGAGTACATTACATACTTATAACTTGCATAAGAATTAAAATATTCTGTTGAACATACATTTTGTATGCAGTACTACGATGGTAAGACGGAAACGATACATGCAGACGTAACATCCTCTGTCCTCTCGATCTTTATTATACCTAACAACATGTCAATGTTCGTATAACCAGTAACTACACAGTGTTACGGCATATGATACGCAAATGATAAATATATAGTTACTGTACCAAAATTAATCTCGGTGTGACTAATGCTACTTGTATTGTAATATAATAAGTTATTTGTAAATTTGTAACGAGATACTTTTTTAAATTTAAGTTTTATGCTACCTAACGCTTTATATATTTATTTTTCTAAGGTACACATTTTGTATTGCAGTGTGTGTTCTTATAATTTAATATGTTCGAAAATGACGAGTCGGTACTTACGTTATTATATTTTATTGTTTAAATATTATGTTAAAGAGCAACAGTTGCGCTTCTAGTGAAATGATTATTTTACATAATACATATGTTATACTATTCTTACCTAAACATTTTTTTAAATTTTTATGAAAAATGTGTGGGTTTTGTACTGGTTTACTGTTCATTTCAAAAAAAGCAAATAACGCATATTATGTGTCTTAACTACTTACCTGCTTTATATATATAATAAAAAAACAACGTAAGATTTATTCATTGTAAAGCCCTAGTACTGTATTTTATATGGGCCCGCCCGTAGGTTTTTAGAGTAATGTGAAAATTAATAATTGTAAGTGGCTTATAATAAATATAAATTTAAATTATTAATCAACTATTAATTTAAAGTGTATTTTAACAAAAATTTCATTTTTTAATAAATTAGTTTTGCCTCTCGGATACCTTAACTTTTTGGACTTATATGTATGATTTTATTAAAACAGTTATCGTTGTAACTGTATCATCCGTTAATGCCAAGAGAATTGCGATTATAACAAAGCGTCAAAGCCACAAAGGCAAATATACTTATATAATATATATGTGATTAGAGATAAAATAGTGAAATGTGAATAGAAACATTAATAACTAAAAATGTAATTATCCTTTTATACATGACAAAATTAATAGACATTCATTTTAAAACATTTTACTATTTTATTAATCTTTTGGTAACAACGTGAGATGACTAGGAATAATTGACGTTATAGTTATTGTGCGCGTTATATAATCCATTTTGTTTACTCTGTGACTTGCTAGTGACGTTTAATTTAAACAGAAGTATTCCACGCACTAAAATTGTACTCGAATATTATACGTATATTATGTATAACATTAGGTATGAGTGTTTTATCTGTACTGAAACAATTATAACTGTATTCTATATTGTGTATCAAATAAAAAAATCCGCGAAATAAATTATTATTATTCCTCATAATATATATATTATACAATAGGTAATCAATAATATTATACATCAATACATGTATGTTTTTATAGAAAGATAATTTCATCATTATGACGATTTATACAGATACAGTATACATTAATTAATTTTTCTCGAAAAATCGGAAAATTTAATAAGCGCAGTCTTTACATTTGGTATGTTCTTGTTTATTTCTTTTTAAATATGTGAAATAAAGTAATTTGAAATTTACTTTAAAAAATTCTCTGAAAATGTACTTTATCCAACATCATTTTTACAAATATTTACAAATAAAAAAAATATAAAATTTCAATTTCAATTTATATAACTTCATAATTTATTGATTATTATTATTTTCTAACATTGTTATGCTAACGGTTTATTGTTGAATTATTTGTTTTAAATTTATTTCGAACTTATAGGTACGACATAAATAATTCTATAAAATTTATTTCGTTATAATAAATTAAATATTACCACGATCATATTAGGTGCTATATAATTAATAGAAATTTAGAATCATGATTTACGAAATTATTACAAACAAATAAATAAGACACAACGAATCATCCAATAAGGACAAATACAAGTTGAAATATGAAACACTATCGATCACCTCCAACAATAAGTACCTATTTCGAATACAATTTGGTAAACTTAATAGTAAAAAATATCATAATAAAATAAATAATAATATTCAAATTTTTTACTTAAAAATTTTACAACACCGCCATTACAATACCTCATAGTATGTTAGTAAAATAATCAATAAATTTTCATTTTTAATTGACAAAACTCGCAGTTATTTTAATTTCATGATCTAAAACACAATATTTTTATCGAAATGCAGTTAACATATTAGTATAAATAAAAATCTATTTGTTCATTTGTTCATTATTTATACATAAAAGTTGTCATAAATGTGTAATCGAATATAAAATGCCGTCCAGTGGCATAGCTATATCATAGACCAAATTGGGGCAGTGTCTGAGGCCCCAGAGCTTTCGGGGTTCCTGGGGCTCTTGGACAATTCTGAAATGAATGATTGAAAATTAGATGAAATTGATGCATATATCAATAAATATCCCAAATTATACGTGTTGAATTCAGTCAGTTTTAATAGTGTATAGTGTATACTAGACATAATAATCAATCAATTAATTACGCGTTAATTGGAATGAATACAGTCAACGAAATATTTGATTTTTTAACTCCAAAAATACTATTTAGCATGAACGAAAAACTTTATTACGAAAATGTGATTAATTTCAAAGTAAATATTCAAAAGTATTAGGACCAAGTTTTTCACTTCAATTTCTCATTGTTAACCATTTAATTCTATCTGAATTAGCTGAAGCGTGTACTGTTCAGCAGTTTCGCAAAGATATTATAACCAAATTTGAACGGATTTTAATTTAGTACAAAATCAAAAATATTTAAATATATATTTGTTTATTACTTCATAAATATTTAGTTATAATATTGAAATATTTAAATTGAAAATAAGATAGAAATCACTGTAATTTATAAATAATATATAATACAAATTAAAAAATTTTATTCTGAATCAACCAAATAATCTTCGTGAGGAGAAACAGTTAGAAACGATTTATAATTTGAGATTTTCAAATTTAAAATTATAGTGATTCGATCTTAGTATTGTTTTATAATGGCTAAATTACCTGTCCACATTAACAGAAGTGATACTAGTGATAGATGCATATTTCATACACGTTAAATTTTTTGAATTGTTTTATATTTCTAAATTGTTTTTTTTAGTTTTGTTTAATAGTATATCCCTCATTCACATTATGGCGTTAAATTCTGGGTTTTTTTTCCCAATATGTTTTATAATTTAGAATTGGTTAAAACTCCAATTTATCCAGGAAATTATACAATAATATAGATTACGTATATTTATTTATAAAATATTTAAAAATATTTGAAAATTTTTAAAATGAAATTAGCATCAGCTTATTCAAAATTAAATGTCAAAAACTTCCTGATATTAAAACTATATAAAAATATTTATTTAAATTAAAATCCGTTCCCCAGTGATATAGTATACGGCAATTTTACTCTTTCACACTATTACACTTAAAATTATAAAAAATTACTTAAGAAATAGTACTGGCCACTGGGCAAGATCAACTTAAACATTTGTCGTTAATTGCAATTGAAAACGATGCGGCTTCAAAATTGGATTCGAGTGAAGTGATAAATAGATTTGATAATATAAAATTGCAAAAGATTTTAAAATAAATATATATATTTTTAAATTATGACAAACTTCACAATGGTTAATAAACATTTTAATCCGATATAGCTGATGTCTTATTATGCAAAATAAATAATTAATCTGATATTAATAATTCGTTTAGTTATTAACTGGATTTCCTTTATATTTTGAATATTTATCAATTATTAAAATGTATTTTTCCATTGTAAATATTCACATTTGAAAAACAATGTTTTACGTGTATATTTTATGTTTTTATAAAAATAATATTTGTTCACGAACAAGCCGCATTATTTTTAATTATTTTTCACAGTCATCGGTCGGCCACACACATTATACACACTCGCACACACACTCATAATATTTGCGTTTCATATAAAAAAGAGTGGTGTTCGAGGCAAGCTTAGTTGTTATTTATAGTTACCGGTCGCGGCCCATCCAATATTAGTAAAAGGGACTAGTTTATATACTGTCCTGGAGCCTTTTATTCTCTAACTACGTCATCGGTGCCGTCTAAAAACCAAATTTTGATAATGGTTTTCGATGAAAAGTAAAAAAAATATATAAAACGCGTCACTAGGTATACTTTTTGATATTACGAGATAGAATAAATATAGGAGATATTATAAAGTAATCTGCACCCTGTATATTGTGGTGTACATACACAAATCATTATTCTACCAAGTTTATAGCTCGTTGTACATTTGGCAAGAATATAATTAGACTTAACACCATTTATCGATTGTTTATTCACGAATATACCTAATATTATTCATATTTCCCCCAACAGATATTCGACGGTATTGTATAATGCGCTATTTGTTAAACTTCAAAATACAGTATTACCGGTATTGGTATACGAATAGTTGTACATTATATGCGATATCGTATAATTAATGTCACGTTGTTTATAGGTTAAATATTTATATTTATATTATTTACGATTAGTTCGCACGATCATATCACATGCACGGCGGGTACAGGGTGCACGATGCACATTATACAGTTAATCACTGAATAATATTGTGAGCTGCACATCACTGACGGGGTTCATATTTAAAAACATACGTTTTGTGTAGTATCTATGAATATAACTCTAATTTTGATTATATTACAAAATTTTTAGATTTTGAACGGAGCGATAAACATATTGATTTTAAAATTATGTATGTTTTCAATTTTTTTTTTTTTTTTTTGTTTATGAAGTACACCTCTTTTTAGTAAGCTCTGATCATCAATATCTAAATTGACTAAAAGAGCTATGACTACTCTAGGTAAAATCTTAAACAGAGCGATTGACGTATTAGTTGTATACATTTGTTTGGAAACATATAATTTTGACCTCTTTTGGCTCCTTTGTATGTTATTTATAGACATTTAAAATGTTCTTACTTTTTTTTTCGATTTTTGTTGATAAAATGTATGTTTATTGTTCAATAAGCTTAACAATTTAATACAACATTAACTGTAAATTGATTTACGGCACTTACAAAATAGCAATCTATAGTCATATATTTTTTTTAAATGTTGAACTGCCAAATTATATTTTAAAAGAAATCGAGAATTTTAGGAAATTATTGTGTAATAAAACATGCATACAATCTATAAAATATTAATGCATAACGTTTGAAAATTAAATATAAGATTTTTCATAAGTTATTTTAAAAAAAATATAAAAATAATTTAAACGTATATAAAGATACATTTTGTAATAAGTCACATTTTATTTTAAGAGTGTTTGAAAAACAAATTTTGATATGATATTGTATTTATATATAAAAAAATACGGATGTTTTTTTTTAGTTATTTTGATGTATTTCCAAAATACTGAACAAGAAAACTTGAACATTCTTTTGTTACTTAAATTTTTATTTTCTATACACAACGCTATTTTTAAACTTTTTATTGACATTGTTCAATTTTGTTTAAGATTTTTTTTTTTAAATAAGTTTTGATAAAAAATTTTTTGTTTGATAAAAGAAACTTAAAAATTGAATTTAAGAGCTCTCATAAGTTTTTTTTATAGCAATTTAAAAACGTAAAAATCCAGATGGTGTTTATAGACATTTCAAGTTAATATTTTTTTTGTGTTGTTTATATGAACGAAATCGTAATCACATTTTATTACAAAATATGGGATTTTTGGATAAATTTATCTATGCATCTCAGAATAGTTTTGTAAATATGTGTCATCAATTATCATTGCTTCAAAATGTAGAGAAGCTCTCGTCAAGTGGTCACCCAATTCCACGTGTCGTGCTTCTTATTAATGTTATTTATCTAAGTTAATGATCGGGACGAGTAGGGATAATAACAATATTATTTACCTACAGCCATTATTGTACAATAATTTCAGTTTGTAATATATTTAGAGGAGCCGCATGCAGCTTTGCGTGACCTAGTCGGGTTGACCGGGATTTTATCCAGAGTTGGGCGTGGACTTATTATGGCCAGGTAAACAGGCATTTCAGAATTATTTGTGTGTTCTTCTAAATTATTGTATTTAAAGTTATCTAGCTTAAATGTAACATTATTATTAATTATTATTTACCTGTTTCAAACGAAGCATCGAAACACAAATGTCCTTTTTTGGCTTTGCCACTATGACCAACCGGCCGCATGATTACTCTTGTAACATTTCCTAGTCCGGCTTCACCTTCGTCACTGTCTATTATAATTAACACGAGTAAAACACAATTTAAATGTAAACATATAAACGCTTGTACATAGATATCTACCTTCGTACGTAGATACCTATGTACAAGCGTGGAAAATAACCTACAACAATAATAACGAGTTCTCTTAATACGGTGTAACATGCAATTACCAATATCAACTGTATAATATAATATATTATAAAATCTAATTGGGCCGACAATTATTAATATTTTAATCTTTATGCAAATATATTATATTTTATTAAATTTTATTAATGATTTTTTTTACCATTATAAATAAGTTTTTAAATTTAACATTTAATTTTGTTCAAAACATAAATGTTACTGTATAGATTAAATTTGTTTATGATAATAAAATGTGGATATTTAGTATTTGAAATAAATTTAAATTAAATATTAAAGATTTTGAATGAAAGAAAAAGAAATTAGAGAATTATTAAAGTTTTTTACACAATATATCTGCAGAATAAACAATAGATGGTCACGTTTTAGAATCTGAACGAATATACTATGCACTATTGTTTCTATAATGATGTCGTTATTATTTTTTTTTTTTTTTAATAGGTATAATTATTATACTGATATAATATTCACTATTGAAGATGGTATCTATAGCCTGCAGGTAGTAAGTTGAATCTTATTAATAATTTGGAAGTTTATCTATATAGGTTCAAAGCATAGAAATTGTAAGTTATTAGTTGTTTTCTGAAAATTAATAAACGTATCATATCGAAGTATTCTACTATTACTTGTATTATCAATTTTCATTTATAATTATATGTTTAGAAACACTATAGTTGTAAGTTATTAATTTACATTTGAGATTTTCGAATTTTAAACTTTAAGTGGAGTGATAAATGTATTGGTTTTGGAACGCATCGTTTTTTTTCTGAAGTAATTTATTATAGTAGAAAATAAATTGTTCCTCGCAAGTTGTTTTTCCACGAATTTAAAAATTGAAAATACCTATGTGCAATTTCTAGTTACAGACATTTAATGGAAACATTTTTACGATAATAGGCATTTGAACAAAAAGTAATGGTTTTAATTATTTCGTTATACTTCAAAAAAAAATTAATTACTTTTATTAACATGAAACATTTTGACTTTAGTGTTAATTATTATATTCAAACATAATTAAAGTTTAAAAATATTTATATAATTTTTAGCTAATTAGGTATGTACCACAAACCTATTTTCCGTTCTACAGTGATAGGTCGATGTAATGTAGACTTACCTGTGTTAGTTTAACTAATGACATTAATAGTAAGTAAGTAAATAAATGACTTATGGAAATATATACGTATATTAAATATATTCATAGAGATAAGCTTATACATCGCGTGTCGCTTTCTTCGTTCTTGGAATTTGCATGCAATGATTCATCTTTGAAGTCAAATTTTAAATGTCCATTTTATTGTCCTATTCAATTATGAGGTATACTCGAAACCTATTTTGTAGTAGAGTGGCCTATTCGGTTTTGTTAATGAATTCGGAAGAAACGATTTGTTTTTACTTTTTCGACGTCAAGTTTTGGAGTTTATGGAGTTCTTGGATATATTTGAGAAATGATTAAATTTTATATTAGAAACTGATGGCCTAGCGCGCTATCCAATTTATATACTTTGATGATTTTTTATTATTTTACTTTAATTTTTCAATACTAAAAAAACTACTGAATACCGTCGATAGTACGCCAAACACAGTCAATTAGTGTTTAAAAAATTGCTGGTGCATATACGTTGTACGTTGCAGCTTAAGCTGATATCCACTCGGATCATTTATGGAAATTTGGAAGGTTAATTTTTAATTTACATTTATAATATAATGTCATCGTTCTGATTAAAGTTGCGAGTGGCACTGAGTTGATGTGCTCTATTCGATTAATTTACATATTTTCAATGTGATTTAGAAATATAATATGAATGAACTTGTAGATAAGAAAATAATAATATTAAAAATCAAACCATTGACCTTACTTAATGACGACTCGAGAGGTAACACTCGTAACCTACTATGTGTTAGAAGTGTGTTTACGTACTTTTATATTTATAATTGTATTTAGAGTAGATACCAACGCTATAACGCCGTACGGTGATGATGATGATGATGATGATGATAATATTTCAGAGAAACGGTGTGAGTAATACGTTTGCTGGTGCAGTGCATAATTCTATATAGTGCAGTTTAGTAGATATTATTACCAGACTCGTAATCCGCCATTTGGGTTGTTTGCAGATTATACAACACCGACCCGTTACCATATAGTCCGGACGCGTGCAAACGACTAAAACGAACGTCGTGTTCAAGCAGAAATTATTTACGAAAAGGATTCGGAAAAAATAATAAATGTAAGTATATGACGTTACCTACTCGTCGTACCTAGCGCGTGTTTGTTGTCATGTTACCCGTTGCCAGACGAATATTCACTTGCTCCAAGAATACGACATTAACGCGCGTCCCGTGTAGTACCTATGCCATACCACTGTTCATATTTCTTTACTACAATATATTCGAGGAAAGAGCTTATTGGTTATATACCTATACGAGGCATGTATAGTAATCGGTTTGTAGAGTAAAGTGACAGAAAAATAAGTACACAATAGGAGGGTTGTACAGGGTGATTTACGACCCCTTTTTTTCATTTAATGATATAAGTTTATTACAATTCTGATTGTTAGATATATTATTATCCCATATTTTCTATCCTTGAGACTTGTACTATACTCGAGGAGTGCCTCGTGGCGATAAGAACTTCTGTTTCAAACGAGAACCCCCTTTTATTCTAAATTATTCAGTGACCTATTATCCTTAGTATATTAAGTGAAATAACTCAAAAACTACTCGAATTATTATGATAGTCAAATTTTTCAGAAAAACTATTCGCTAAATAATTTACTGTACAGGGGAGTTGTATTTTAAAAAACCGAATTTTATATCTTCATGGGACAATCATTAAGTGGCACAAAAAATCTCAACAATTTGAAAATATTGTCTTAAAATGTATTTAAAAATTCAAAAAATCAAATTTTGAATAAATTCAGTATTAATGAAAAAATAGGAGTGATTAGGTATGCTTAGTGATTTATTTTGTATATTAAACAAACGGCAGGCATCCGATTCGAGGTACTTATGTCATATACGAAATAAAACCAGCCAACATAAAGTAAGTAAACATATATGTAGTATTGTAAAGTATATGAATACAAGTATCTGAATACTTGTATTTAAACACTTTTTAAAGTAATTTTTAAGTATTCTGAATACTTTTATAAACAGGACGTTTTAATAAATCATGGAGTAATGGAATAACAATATTTTAGATCCATTGACATAAATATATATATATTTTTAATCAATTTTGAATTGAATTTTCTTAACATAAACGGAAATGATGTTCGATGCTGTTGCGTGATAAAAATTAAAAATACTTAAATTAACACACGTAAATAAATGGAGAAATAATACGTAAAAAGAAAGATTGTAAAAAGTACAAGATCACTATAGAAATCTGACAATTTACAAATGTTCTACTTTATTGCCTACAGAGCTAACTTTTTTGAATAATTTAAATAACTGTGAAAATCTTGCAAAAACAACAATCAAATCACAGCTTTGAGTTGAAAATAAATGAGAAATATTTCTCAATAGAAAACTTATAAAGTATTGAGATTATATCGATATTATTGTACCTGCTATAAATTATAATGTAATACAGTTGGGTTCAATATTTTAGGTTCCTTGTCAATTATTTATGTATATTTTTGCCTATGTTTACTGTTTAATATATTTTTCAAAAGTACCTATTGGTTAAATTTAATATAATCAACTTAACAATACATATAGCCAATTGGTTTATATAGAAATAAACTAGATAATGAAATAGTGTAATAAGTAATAACATTAGTAACTCAAATTTTGACTTGTGTAAACATTCTGGACGCTGTATACCTAAATAGGCTGCAAAAATGTATGTAATAAAATTAGGTGCATGACCGTTTGTGGAAGTTATTTTATCTGCAAATATAAGAAGAGACCTGTGATCCATATAAACGATTATAGATAAAATATAAATTGTATAATAAATTATTGTTATATATTATTAAAAGTAGCAACACTAAAAATGGTTTTTCTTTTTAAAAAATATACTTTATTATCTGGATTATCATAAACAACACGAGACTCTGTAAAATGATAATTATATAATAAATATAGAATTTCCCTAAGGGTTGAATTTTAAATTTTTATCTATACATTTTTTTTTTAATACCTTCAACTTATCATACACATTATATATCGTGGAGAATTCACACTCTCTCTCACCAAATCGTATAACTACAGAATTATACCAAAAAAATATCAATCTGGCTGTTTAATATATTTTAACAGATTAAACTATTCGTTTCGTTTATGTCAATAATCGATTATTATCACCAGTGGTCTATGATTTAAATTTAAAAGATTTAATTTAAAATCGTCAGTTCATATATTATGTTAAGCATCAATTTTTGATTCTACTCGTAAAACAATGATTTAATTTATTACGAAATCAAATACCAAAAAATGATAACAAAGTTTGATACTACACTTTTTTTTATTTCACGCTTAGTGGACCCTCAACTTTAACATCTCTTATTACGCAAAGTTATAGTCCTTGGATTTTACCCTATTAGTTACAGTCTTGAGGTGATCTATAAAAATAATGGTGACGTTTGGCTTAATGACCTGTAACCCTTTTACCCACCCATCCACTAACACTATTCCTATAATCCTATGTAGGTAATATAGTTGATACGTGTACCGTATACCTACCCATATTTGTTTTTGTTTAGAACAATACGTATTATCGTTTAATACTATGAGACTATTCAGTTTTAAGTACGACTATATAAGTATTTCAGACCAAAAAGTATTGGGAAAACACTAAAAACATTGTAATGTTAACCTTCTACAGTGCTAATAGATTGAACATATTCATGTGTAAAAATTGAGAACCAGCTATAAATTCTATGAACAAAATTTATAAAAATAAGTTTAATTTCGATTATCATGACATACCTATGGTATTTGACCATCAACGATATTTTTATTTATGCCGATCAATAAACTCATCTCGAACACAAAAAATGCTTTAAGACCATTAATATTTTTACCTATACTGATTATTATTTATCATTTTTATCTCCCTCAATAAATATTCAAATGCAACTTAAGCTGCCTTTGGATTTCAAATATATTATTTTTAATTTCAGTTATATATGCTTTAGTTAATAATCATAATTTCTTTTCAATTATTTTTAATATTTGAATAACCATTAGGTACGGTTTATGTATAAAATTAATGATTATTACTTTAAAGTTAAAACTTTTAAATGCCTATGTCTATATATTATATTATTTATTAGAATAGATTTATCATTTCCAAATATATCTGTATTAGGCACCTACTGTATTGCTTTTATTCATTTATAAAATAATCCTTAGCAGACCATACAAAATAAATTATATCGACAATACATGTTTTATATACACAAATGATCGTATTTTTTTATGCCACCGATAATCTGTTCGGATGGTCTGATTGGTTAATCAACTTAATCATCAACAATTTAAACGAATGCAATACATTTACGGATTAATTGGATTTATCGTACGCAGAGTTTGGATACGTATAGTATACACAACGCATTATATTATATACCAAATACGTCTGGTTATTAAATTTATTTCCGTTTCATAGCTCGCTGCTTATACGCGCCGATCTGTTTTTTACGGATATCATAAATAATAATATGTAACATTAATCGCACGTAACTCTTGCGTGTCCATGTTTTGTAAGATTTTTTGATTTTGATTTGGTTATTTAAAATGTATATATTAATATGTAATTATTTTTATTGAACAGATTTATTTAGACCTAGGGTTTTTAAAACGTAGGTTAATAAACAGCAATTTGGTACTAAGTATTATATAATTGGAAAAATGAAACTATATTATTACATTATAATGTGTCCCTATGATAAAATCTACCAATAATAGTAGTTTTTTCAAAAACTACCTCTACCTTACTTGATTCTTTCCCATGCCTCAGAGGGTTGATGGTATAATTTATATATTTTTAAACGGTATCCGATATGACTTAATATTTAATTAAATATAATATGTAGAAAAAAAAATATCGTAAAAAGATCTTCTTATGAAGACTTATACAATTATAAACCCATGTATAATGACAAATTACATTAAAAAATTTGATCTGTATTTTCTATTTAAGTAGACCTGTATGATGTAAATGTTACTGGCTATTTTAGTCATGAAATAAAAATGTTTAAAACATATTTGAATTAGTTTCATGAAGTTCATTTGAAAATTACTTTTATACTTTTTTGAAATATCAATCCTAATCTTTTAAAAATGTTTTATTTTAATTTTAAATATTATACGATTTTTTTAGTGTTAATAAAATTGACAAAAAATTAATTAAAAAATGCAAGAAAGTTGTTTTCAAACAAATTTCATAACGAATTCTAATATATTTTTAGAAATGTTATTTAAATATATAGGGTAGTTAATACAATTTAATTATTGATACTTTTGATTAAAAAAAAAAAAAAAACACTAAATAATTAATATTCGTGTATTAAGTTATTGACATGTGCGTGCACGTGTGAAAGTGTCCTTTATTTGTTTTAAACATAGTTACACGCACGCACGCATACCAATGATAACTTACTACGTACACATTTACACGATCCGCATGCATCCGCATACCTATAAAATTATCAGCTACATTAAACTCCTTTAAAAACCAATGGTATCGAATTCCCTTCACGTACATATTGTCAATAACGCACTGCACGAATATTAATTATATTTTTTTTTTTGTTTTTTTTTGTTAAAAATATCAATCTTTTACCAATCGTATTAATTAGTTATAAGCAATTGAGTATATGATATTTTTGAAAACATGTTTAAATTCGTTACGAGAAATCATTTTCATTTTCAACAATGCCAATAATATCTTTAACATCAATATTGCTCAATATTTTTGCTCCAAACAGGAATGCTTTTAATTATAATTTGTATGAACAGCCGATCAAAAGTAAAGTTTCGATATCCGATCAAACGCCAGCAGTTTCCCAGGAATTTAGCCAATTTAGTCGTGGAGAATCAATAAACAAAATTTACTGAAAAGTGGAAAGTAAAACTTTAGTAGTATGACGATTCATAGGCTATAACACAATTCTGCAAATTTGGGGAATCGTGTAGATTTTAATAACCATTGATATATAATAAACGATTCCGCAAATTTCATATTTATATATACGATTTCGTATAATTTTAAATGTAATATTGTCATTTCAAAATTAAATGTAATAGTAAATTTTAATTTTTGAAAAATTGGCATTTATCTAATACTTTATCTGTAAAATTCAATTGATGGACTTTTAATAATTGTTGCTTGATAAATTTTTGATAAAGATTTTGATAATGTTGAAGTCATACAAAAAAAAAAACGAGTAATTTTAAAATATTACTAAAGTGCATTCACTCATCTTAATTAGTTACATTTATACAAAAATAAACATTAAAATTGAAAAAATAACATTTTTGGTAAGATATTAATATATAAATTATAGTATTTATAGGCAAGTTATCTTTTATAATATAGTATTTAATATAATGGATATTAATAAAAACAAAATCATTAACCTATTTCCTATTCAAATTATTACACAATTATTATCGAAATTCTGACCAATAACGAGATAAAAATAAGTTTCGTGCACAAATTAATTGCATTAATTTAACGTTTAAACATTTTAAGATTAAATTAATTTAAAATTTACAATTATATTTATTTTTCGGAATGGCAACGTTGCATTTAAAATTATGCTGAATCGTATATGTTTATATGAAATTTGTGGAATCGTGTATGCATATGAATGGTTATTAAAATTTACACGATTCCACAAATTTGCAGAATCGTTCTCCACCGGATCCATATACTCGTATGAACATGATTAGTATTACGTTGTTGTACGCTAATGACTTGTATTTAATTATGTATTTAGCTTGAAGAATTTAAAGAACTTCAGAGCAGCGATTGTGGTATTCTATAGTGTTATTAGTTGTAGGCCATTTTTGTAAGTTGTTCATTATAATAGTCCATCACATAAAAAAAATGTATTGATTGAAAAAAATATTGAAATAATGGTTAACGTTGTATTAGATGTTACGTTTATTAGTTTTGGTAATATATAGGTAATATACATTATACATTTCACACTTTATTGAACTGAAACCGAAACTGAAAAAAATATATGACATAATATTCAAAATTCTATATTGCTTAATAGTCTTTATAAAAAAAAAAAACTGGGAAATATTTTGGGAAACGATTTTACAACTATATTAAAATACTTTTCTAAATTATGTATAATATTATAAAATATATAGGTATATAAGCAGAGGTATTCACAAAGAAACTCAACTCGTTTTACTTCTTCAAAACCGTAGTTACATTCAATCTGATTTTTGGAATTTGTAAATAATATACTCAGAGACAATATTTTTAAATTTTTGAGATGTTTTGTACTACTTTAAGAGTGTCGCGGATGAATAAACTTTTGTTTTTATAATGATAATCTCCTTTTTCTACTGTAAACTATTTAGTAGATAATTTTTATATAAATGTTTACGTACTTATCAAAATCAGAACTCGAATGAGTTATCTTTATAGTTAATAGAACTCTGTGTATTAAGGATAACACATCCCATGATAATGAGTTTGAAAGATGGGCACTTTGGTAATTTTAACATTTTAGTAATTTATAATAATCTATTTATGATTTATAAAAATATAAAAATGGCCCAGATATAATAAATACTAAATCCAAAATTTTATATTTTTGTAAATATTTTTATAGACTATTATCTTTAATGTCAACATTGATAACTGAATAACTAATCGTTTAAATTTAAAATGAAATACATGTACATCAATTTTTTCAAAAAAAAAAAAAAGTACAGTAATATTTTTTGAAATATTTTGGTGATTTTCAATAATAGTAATTTTCCCTGGCAAACATATAAAAAATTATATGAAAAAAACATAATAAAAGAATTTACTTGTTTGAAATAAATAAAAAGTATTATGTTCAAACAAAAGTATCAGTGTTCTTGCCACTATAATTTAGGAAGGGGATGAATGGGATGATAACAGCCGCAAATATAACCAAATAATACCACGCCTTTTTTTTTTTATTCAATTCATGTGCTATATATGATGGTGGTCAATTCAGACTCTAATATAATAAAATTAGGTACTTCCGAAAAAGTTATTTTCAGTTCTCGGGCTCGCACTTGGTTCGTACTCGCTAACGTAATAACACATATATATATATATATTTAATAACACTACAACAGTATATTAAGTTGTATTAGTTTGTAGCTATGGTGTTTCATTAAATTGTAGTTGTGTCATCGGCTGCACACCATACCCTTACTTTACATAGAAAATATTTATACTACGCAATATGATTATGTCTTATGATTTAAGGTCAACCAAGAAAATGTTCGAGATTTTTTGCGCGATTCGTCACGCTAAATGCTCAACTAGGTTACTGTATTTCCACAGCAATATAATATAACATTAATAAACAATACAATAATATTATTTTATAAATTATGAAATTTTATAAAATATTGAATTATTTAAGTTATTCAAATTAGAAGAAAACAAGATTTATCTATTTAACATCATTGTTACTTCTCAGTTCTCGATGTGACGAAAATTACTCCAAAAAGTTGTACATTTCACCATGTGAATCATTGTTGGTTTAGCTCATGATTGGGGCCTTCGACCTCCTAAACTTAAAATAAACTTAAAAAAAAAAAATACACATTAATCAATAAATTTAGCTGCGTTTTAAATGTTGTAATACATCGCAATAAAATAATTTTATTTTTTATTATAATTAATAAATAATAATAATAATAATAATAATCAATAATGTCTTGCATATTTGTTTCACAATTGTTCATATAAAAGAGAAAATAATATACCTTATCGTTAAAAAAAAAAAATCAATAAACAAATAATTAATATAAATTAAATAAATTATAAACTATTATTAAAATAGTAGTTTTTGTTAATTATTGTAAAATAAGCACTAACAAATTATCAATAATTTGATTTTTGTTTATAAATTGAATAATGTTTTCTTCGACAAATACACAAATTAAAAGATACACATATTGTTGGCTAATCGAAAATCTAAATTTAGTTTCAAAATTAAAAATTTTTTTTAGTATTTAATTATTCATCAACATTTTTAGTTCTTTTATATATTTTATAGCGTACTTAGCCGTTCGTTTAATAGAAAATAACACGACAATTTGTTGAGATAAATTAATAATTTAAATTTAAAAATTAAAATTGACACGATACTCGAACTTTTTGATTCGGAAAATAATAAAGCAAAAAGCATAAAAGCATGTACATTTATTTCTTTAGATGTGTATGAAAAATCAAATTTTATAATATAACTTTTACACAAAACTAATAGCTTTAAAAATTCTGACAATCCAGAAACTGGTATTTAACTGGAACCATTTTTTAATTTTCTCAAGAACTAAGTCAAGGTATAAAAAAATCGAAATCATTACCGATTTAGTTAATACAATGCAGTGCTTCTGTTGTAGGTAATATGGTGAAATTAAATCAAATATATTTTTTTATCATTAGTCATATAATATTAAAATATATACATTACATAATACATATAAATGATAATACAATTTTATTAGGTGATTTATTTATTTTAAAATATTAAAAACAAATATTAAGCTAGTGTATTAATTGAAATTTGTATAATTAATTTGAAGAAAATAATTTCGATGCTAACTTTTAGAATTTTATTTTTATTATTTAAATAATTCGATCTTATTGATTATTTTATTTTCATTTTAAAAATAAATTTTGTACCTAGTTAGATATCACAGTTATCACTAAAACTAAAAACGTAATCCTTAAAATCAACAAAAATTTAATATTATAAGCTTAAACCGGAACTCGGTAGCAATATTATAATTATCAAAAATAAGCGACTAAGCAATTTGCAAAATTAGAGACAAAATTCTTTTCGGAAATTGACATCTTAACGTCACAGCCATAAATAATTCCTTTTTTTTTGTCACACAATTAGATAATGGTAATTTAGTGTTTTTTAGCGTACATATACGTATAGCGTGTAGTGAGTGCTTTTATCATTATTTCACTTATGTATATAATTATGGGTGTAATATTATAAAAATAATGTAGATTATGATATTCTATGACGCGACGTCATAGTTGGGGACGAAAATTGATGGATCGCATCACGCGTCCTTGGGGATTTCACTTTTTTTTTTTTTTAATGGTAAAAATACAATAATACATGCGTAAAACTCACATTTAACTTCAGGTACACCGCTTTCTAACTAAATGATTTTTTGACTGTAGAATTGACAATTACGGGTGATGAGTAAGCGACTCATTATCGTGCAATAACATAAAAATTAATGTACAAAGCTTATTTAAATTATGTATAAACCTTGGCGATTCTCTACAATCTAAATGTGCTTATGTCTATGTTATCATGTACAAGTATTAAAACTACGCTAGGTTTTATCATTTCTCCAGATCTTTGGAAGGCTCCCGATTCCCGTATTGAAAATTCGTCCAAATATTCCGCACAACAGAATTATATCTAAAATACCAATATTAAATTTAAAAACAATGTCAAAAAGTATTAAAAATTTCAACATTCAAATTATTATTATTATTATTTGTAGAGATATCAAATAAATCATGATTTTAAAATTCTCAATCAACGTACAGTTAAAATTAGATTTGTATTATATTTATTTTATATAATTAAAATATATTTCTTGTAATTGGTTTACGAATAGTGGCAAAAATATTTTATGATCACGATCCATATGTTGGGAAATACTTCAGTTATAGATTGCTCGTCGAAATAAATCCAGATGTCGCTCATGAAATTTGGTATTCGGAGAAAGGGTTACTGCTAGGATGGTTGGTGCGCGTGCACTGGAGAACATGGCTGGCTAGCGAATGGGTTAGTGGCTTAAATTAAGGGTTCTATACATTCAAGGACTATATTTTCGTTTTGGACATCAGATCCCTTTTCTGGCCATTCGTTCTCTCTAGCAGCATAAATGAAAGCTATTATGAATACGAGTTGGCCTCCAGATGCTGACCGCATTACGTCAGTGTTGTACATATTTTAAATTGGGGATGACCGTTCAGCCTTGGCACGACAAATGGTATGTTATTTATTATATTTAAGTTAACTCATTACAATGATACGTGAGAACAATATTATTATCACAACCGTGTTATATTATATACATAATATACATACATACTATACAGTACGAGTATATGCATGTTACCGTCCTGGTGAAAAAATGTACAATTGTGCTACGGATATTGTTTATATAAAATTAATACAATATTTAGTCAAATTTAATTATAAATATGTAGTTATTTCCTATAAACAATGTCTGATTGTTGTATATAGTGTTATAGAACTTGCGCGGCCATACAAGTTTATTTATTAAAAATTAGACAAAACCAAAGGTAAACTGCAACATTATTACAATGAAAATCAATTTGAAATTTGCAAGAAGGAAATTGTTAGTATTGATCATATCAAAACCAGCTAGAATTTAGTTATATCACTAAAAAAAGCAGCTTGGCCGTTTTCCAACCTAGGAAGTTAGGGTTATGACCATTACACTTGCAGTGTCCAAAAATACGACACAAAGGATGAAAGTATAAAACTGAAGGAATTGTATGTAACTCTTAATGCCATAATGGTAACACATTTAAAAATTAATTGGTTTTTAAATATAGATATAATATTTTAATATTCAATTCTATATTTTTTTTTATTTCGATTTCGTTTTTTATTTTGTTAAATAATAATCGATTATCCGAATAATATTGTAAATGTCAAAAAACTTCAATAAATCATATTAAGTCAAGTATATTTCTTATACATTTTTTAACTTGACACTTTCAGTAATGGCCATTGCATACAATGTCGGTCTATGTATATAATTATCCGCACATGACTTGAAAAACTAGGACAACATATTATACAATCCATAGTCAGTAGTTACAATAATGACCATTTTTCTACTTTGACTGTAACATATAAATATATATTACTTTTATTTAAAAAAAAAAAGTCGATTGAAAACTTAACTTTTTCAATTTCACCAATAATCTACCGTCTGTTCGTGCGTTTATTGTGTGAGCGAAACACTGCAGTTCGTTAACAGCGCCTACTATACATCTGTAGTATAGGCAATATACTCGAATTAAACGATTTTCCGACCGTACTAAGATTTTAGTGGCTGATTCGTTACGATTACAAGCTCAGGTGTTTCGAGCATAAGTGTTTGTACAAGATCCGCGTTAATCCTCAGAATTATTATTTTCTTTTTATGACTTGGTATACTTGCAGGCCAGGCATCGATAATACAAAAAACTCAATTTAGATTTCTCTAACTGACCGTATGTTCTCGTAAGCTTTAATAAAGGATGTCAATAATATAGATCGAAAACCATAACATAAATCGGAAAGCATTTTATTTAGAGCCGCGACGACCTTTATTTGATAACCAAAAATTAAAAGAAAAATTATCAAATTATTTTCAAACGATTTAAGCATACACCAGTGTTTGCTATAGTGTGTCATACCTTTAATTGGCGTGCAGAGAGAATGTTATTTTATTAGGATCAGTCATTAAATTAAATAAACATGTTTATACTGTGCATACAATATGCACTTATTGCCATTAAAATATGGAAGTGCTTAAAATATTCAAAATGAGTTAATGTACATTAAAATCAAATTATACAGTCATATATTAACTAAAACAGGCACCTGGTACTTATAAAATTTTCCATTGATAGATTTTATCAACAAGCGATTATTGATCAGCCAAAAGCTGTTTAAATGACTATAACTAAAATATAAAATGTATAATAATGGCATCAAATTACAGGTCTGCGTTTCACCCCTTTTAATAATAAAAACAAAATGTTAATATTCTCTATAAATGATTTGTTTTATACAAATAATCTACGTACTAAAAAAAAAATATAGAACTCAAATCCGTAGATGAAAAATAAACAAATTAAATATTAGTGTTTATCTATTTTTAACGTAATTTGATTATTTATTGTAATAATTTGCATATTTTTGCTGCATTTTGATGTGCAATGGTAAATGTATAAAACAATAAAAAATAAACGTCGTGGTGATAATAATATTATACTGAGAATGTACAATACAATGAAGGCATTGCATAATAGTGAAAACGAATATTGATTTTTTCCAATTTTAAAAACGTTTTTGATTAGTTTTTATAATTTTTGAGCCTCAGGTGAATTTGTATATAATTTCATCTCCCCTTTTATCCGGCCCAGCACGTGCGTATTATACACTTTACACGCCCCGCAGTACATTATGGCATACGGTTGTAATGTATACCATTCTGCAGCTATATGACTGCGGTAAATATTAACAATTTTGATTTGGCAGCCGAACGATTGATCATTGGTGATGGTGTGTATATTGTATTCGGATACGACGCACGTGACCAATCGGCGAGGGTGTTGTTGACGCCAAGTTTGGCACAAAACAAATATTTTCTTTAACGGGCAAAAGGAGATAAAAAAAAAACATAGTTAGGCGGGTTAAATGTTACGAGAAAATACAAATTTTCATACAAAATGCATCACTACATTTTAAATGTATAAGCAGTATTGCCAGCATTTATAATGTAAGACCCGATGCTTAAAGACAAGGTTAACTACTATAATTTATTATGCACCTTAACATCTATAACATTTTAATTAAAACACAATACTTTTACGATTTTTTTTTTTTTAAACGGTGAAAGTTTTCTTATGACACGACATCTAATATTTTCATAAATAATACCAAATAAACCCAAAACTCGTTTTGAATTTGTACATAGAAATGTAATATAATATTATGATAATATTTATTTCTTTTAAGTTGAATTTTTTAAAATTGATATACCTACTTAAATTTAAAATATTTTGAAAAATGAGGTTTTTTATATAAGGTTTGAGACTTCGAGTGTGCTATAAATAAATTAATCTCCTATCAGGATATATTTTCTGAAACAACGATCAATCATTTCTCTCAAATTCAAAATAATAACTCACCACTATATGTACGCGTTGCGCCGATTTGTGTGTACGCGACTTCATGCAATTCACAAAACAGTGTCTGGCTTTTTACATAATATGTATGTATAATAAACAACTTTTATCACAGTTTTATAGTTTATGTTTAAGACCGAAAATCATCTAACATCATACACAAATAAAAACATACTGAAGTGTATTAAATTTAATGTAAAACACACGTCAGAGTGAAAGAAATTTTAAAACGTTTCTGTATAATAATTTAAAACAATAAAGCGCGTCAGTTTATTTGCAAATATATTACGCAGAATAACACGTGTTTTGACACACGAAACATATACCTACACGAAAATTTACGATTAAATAATAATAATATGAGCGCAGTTACTGAATATAATTAGGTTTCTTGGGTCATGATTCGAATTCATAGCTATTTATATTCGGTAATATAGTGAAATTTCCATATTTCGACTTCCCGTAATGGTGAAAAATAAAATTGTTAAATAGAATCTGATAAATTTGGTTCAAATTCTGTTATGGTTCTTATGAATATTTCCTTAAGCAGAATATGTCGTTAAACTGAAAGTTAGTTTCCCTGTATAATAATCCAGTTTTAGTTGTTTTAATCATTAAGCAAAAACGTTGCGCAAGCAACACATCAACATAATATTGTACAGAATATATTGACATATTTTATGAACGATAATTATTTACTTAAATAGCCAGGTATTTTATAACTAAAAGTTCTGTTTTCCCCGAAAAGTTTTTATTAATTAATAGCTTATTATTTGTTCCGTTGAAAATCTGTGCTCAACCATTGGGTGAAATCATTTTATTTGGATTGAGATTTAATATAATACTTAATTATAAATGTGGACTATAACTCGTGAGTTCCTTTAGAAATCTTGATATAATTTATACCGGTGATAAGTCGTTTTTTTTTTTTTTAATTGATTTTTTTGTAAATCCTTATTTTTATATTGTATGTTTAGTTTTACGTATAGGTCCATTATTTAAAGTGCTACCCAAAACTAAAAGGTACTAAATCAATGAAATTTACAAATTTGTTATTTAATTTAGATTAAGTAGTATTACCTAGTATCTTTCGGTTTTTAACTTAAGTGTTAAGACAAATAAATTTTATTATATCAATTAAATTAATTAGTTAAAGTCAAAAAGTATACTATATTTATTCATACATAACCTATTATGATTATATAATTAGTAATACATTAAATAGTATGGATTATTATTATTTATTAATTTATTATTCATTTGTTGACAAAATAATTAATTCTATAAATAATATTAGTATAATTTATTTTGTTGTCAATAAACACTCTCTTATATTTAATCAGAATTCTTTGGAAAATATACGTCATGTAATTCAGAACATATAGTTTAATCTAAGTAAATAAAATATATTAACAACTAAAAGGTATCCTATGTTTATAGATATTTTTTGTTTTAAAATTACATTTTTACGTGTTAGTTTTATTTGTTTAGAATAAAAAACAAATTTTGAAATTTAGCGAATAACAATTTTCCTAATTTTAAATTTTGACAATAACTAAAAACTATTTATTACAAATGAAGATATTGTAGTGAAAAGTTTAAAATTATTGATTTCCTGAACTATTTGCTACTTTGAAAAAACACTTTTTGGTTTTAAGCTTTCGGTCGATATATTTGTATTAATAATAATTGTATAGTTATAGAGACATAACAAAAAAAAAAAAACATATTAGATTCATTTTTAAATTTAAACACAGTATTATAATATAATATTATATATAAATATTAAATGTGTTATCAATTGTTTAAAAATTTACAAGTTATTTCAATGGACATTTAAACTATTTAAGTTATTTATTATTAATAGCTAATTAAATTAATTAGACAATATATTATTAGATAAAATGTTGAATAAATTAAAATAAAATAAAACATTGAACATTAGGTAGGTGTGTTGACTTGTTATTATGAATAATACCAATCGTCTCTATAGCTCGCCATGAAATTTAATATCTAAATAGCGACGGCCATGAGATACATCATTTATCGCGATAGTTGTGAAAAAAACGAAAATGAGTTTTGTTGACGAACGGGTAAGCGCCGTAAGCCAAAGTAAATCATGAAAGCCGAGCGTTGACGGCATAGAAAAGCGATCAGCAAATAAAAAGTTCTGAGCGCGCGTTGGCTTTATACCTACCTGTTCTGTTTATATTTGTACAAGCCAATCGCACGCCGCTGTACATAATATAATAAACCGACTGCAGTTCAACCCGTGGCCGTGAGATCGACAAAAGGCGTAGTGCATGTACTGTAAGAATAACGTAATATCACCGATTGTTTTTTATGGCCAAACTCAGGCAGGGGAATACCTACATTATATCATAGGATCAAATTGAGTTTTAATTTTTTTTTTTTTTTTTGTTGAAGGGATTTTATCATTTTTTTAAGCAATACTCTGACGCCGCTTTGTTTAAATTTTATAAAATCCATAAATACGTTTTTCTTTTTTGATCTGTTATCATCGAAAAAATGCATAAAAACCCAACACTGGATTTTATTACGATAAAGCTTTTACTTTGCTACTGTATCATGGCGCAGACAATAGGGGACTTTATATTAAAATATAAAATCATTGATTATTAATACGACTGTTACTCTTTTTTTATTTTAATGTGTGATGAATAAACATAATATTTTTCAAAAAATTGCTGGACAGTGAACCATGATATATCAATATTGACTATAACCGATATAGTGCTATATTAATCGTAGTCATTTTTACGTATTTGGTATTTAAAATCCGCATATAATTTGAACATAAGATGTCCCCGAAAGATATCATTACAATTTAAGAAGTATTTATCTTTTGTTTAAAACTTTTGTAGTACCTTACTACGCGCGGCATTTGAAAAACGTACTATATGATAATATTATTATATATATAACGTAACAGAGTTTTTTTTTATTAGATTGTTTAATAAAATTTCGTATTGTTGTTAGTTTATTCCTGATGCCTGATTTTCCTTTTTGTTTGACAATTTTTTGATATTTTTGTCGAGTTGATACCTATCTAATTTTATGCTACCTTCCTATAGTTTATTCTACGACGAATATAAATTATAGAATAACCGAAGTATTAAATTGTCTAGAACTACAGACTATTTAAAGAATGTTTTAGTCTTAAGCGACTATTTCGACTCATTCTTTGTCACGTCAATAAAACTACAATCACAAACATTTGTAATTTAATTGTGTATGCCCCGTGATGAATTCGTGTGTATGCTCTTGAGTAGAGTCAATAGTACAGTGCAATGTATAATAATAATAATAAGTGTCATAATTATAATATATCATCATTCGTCAATACCGAAATTTCAGCTAATTGCGACTCGTTATAAAACTACTCTGAAATTGGTATAAATGTATAGTAGTCGGTTAAGTGTAACTTAATATTAACTATTTTAAAAGGAGGTAAAGATTGCAGGAAATATATTGAAGGCTTGATTTTGATGTTAACAGTACTTTAATTTTTAAACGAATTTTTAGAAGCCTAGACGATAAATTCACCTGTACACGCTTATACGATTTACGAGTAAACAGAGCGAACAGATTTGTGAGTGATCTACTTGACTTTATTTACATTAGATTTAAGAGCAAATATTTGAGTTATTTTAAACTTTTTTTTATTATATATAATTTATAATATTACATGGCTCGAAGATGTGACGAGGAGAACAATATGACAACAATTAGCCTGTAATTGCCTATTGGTTTTAATGTCATGATATTATTATGTTATCAGAATTTTAAACTCTCGTAATCAACTGAAATTATATTTGTCCAATATCCGGGTTGTATGCCACAACATAAAAAAAGAATTCTGTTGCTACCGATTATAAAATTAAAAATGTCTGTAGAGTTGTCATTAAAAAATAAGAAAAATAAAGTTTTATTTTCGGTATAAACGTAATGTTATTTAAATTTAAACTATATAAATGGATAAGTGGTAACTTGGTATATTACATGTAGAAACATGTATTCGCGTCATGTAAACAACATATAATATAATTATAGTATATATTAATATTATGGTGATATTTTTGAAAGCATGAGCGTAACATTTCACTTATTATTTCCTTCAATGATACATTTATGTGAATTCTAATTTTTTCAAATTTCACATCTACTTAAACACCAATTTTATCAAATAAGTATTTGAATGTCATTAGGTATTTAAGAATTGTTTCGTTTAAACACATTTTTTTTTTATATAAAAACAACCCTTTGTCATTTAAAAATATTAATGTAAATAAACTGAAATTTTTTTTTTTTAGATATAAGTTTCTTTTTTTTTTTATTATTAAAAATAAGTATATTTACAATCTATACATAAGTGTATAATGAGTAAGTGTGGTGACAGAGTAAATAAGTAACATATAAAAATAACAAGAGAAGGAAGGCTCCCAGCAGTGCCACCTGATCAGAAATTATTAAACTGAAATTCAAATTAATTTCCTAGTTATCAAACTTTATGTGCTAAACTTCTAAGGATGATTATTATTTATAGTTTATGTTATTAGTTTTAAATATACAATATGAAAGCTATAATCATTTGAGTATTATAGGAATTTTAATACTATTTATCAGTATTTCATAACTTGTAAAAATTATCCCTGTATATAATAAGACGTATATTAGACTGAATACGTATTTATTACATCTGTTTTATATTTAATATAATAATAAAATTACAATATTTATTTTACAACAAGAACAATAAATTCATGTATTATACAATATTGACAATGGTTTATAATATTTAAGGACCCTCTAATAGCTAAGCTCATGCTACGGGAACCGTTATTATCAATTAAATGTAGGTGTCTATATAATATAAAATAAAAACAAAATAAATATCAATTAAATTTACATATAAAACTATTATTATTTATTAAGAATTATTATCCTATGTACATGGATACTATTTTTGTTTAATTTTTGATTTATTGCATTTGCATAAGTTTAATAAAAAAAAAAAAAAATTATGTAATTATAAATTTATAGTTAAAAATGTTGGTTTTTGTTTGAAAAACAAATGTTGTATCATTACAGAACACTCGTAATAAGCAGTATAAAAATTTTAAGTGTCTTCAAATATGGTAGAAGTATAAAACATATACTTAAAAACTCCAAATATCAGAACTTATATAAATGCAATATTAAAGGATAAAATGGTGGTGAGCAATATATATGCTTGGTGAATCACTCTGTATAACAGTAGTGCGTGATTCTTGTTAGGTCAGAGAAGTTCCTACACCTAAGAGAATCTGTGAGAAAATTAAGAGTTCAAATGGGAGAAAATTATCAAGCCTTTCAAAAAATAAAAAAGCAAATTCTTCGAATTATATGATATTTATTTTGTATGCGATGACTACAATTATCTACCAGTTACATTATGTTAAGTATTTATAGTTTATAGTTACCTACTATTTACCATTTTAAAAATCCATTAGGAATTACACTTTAGTTGAGACACTGGTCAGCATTACATTATTTTAGCGATTTATGTGCAAATCTCATACTAATTAGTTGTCACTATTAATTCCATGTAAAATATTGAAATGATTTTTAGAAATAAAATGAAGTATTTAGTTATTAATAGTTAGTATAGTACAAAATAAAAAATATTTAAATATATATTTATTTATAACATTAAAATATTTAAATTGAAAATAAGATAGAAATCACTGTAATTTATAAATAATATATAATACAAATTAAAAAATTTTATTCTGAATCAACCAAATAATCTTCACGAGGAGAAACAGTTAGAAACTGTTTTTATATTGCCTTATAACAGCTAAATGACCTGTCCACAATAACAGAAGTTATACTAGTGATAAGTCCATATTTCATACATGTTAATTCTTTTGAATTCTATTATACTTCAAAAATAGGTTTTTTTTTAGTTTTGTTTAATAGTACATCCCTCATTTACATTATAGCGTTAAATCTTGGGTTTTTCACAATATGTTTTATAATTTATAATTGGTTAAAACTCCAATTTCCCCGGGAAATTCTAAAATAATACAGATTACGTATATTTATTTGTAAAATATTTAAAAATATTTGAAAATTTTTAAAATGAAATAAGCATCAGCTTATTCAAAATTAAATGTCAAAAACTTCCTGATATTAAAACTATATAAAAATATTTATTTAAATTAAAATCCGCTCCTTATAGTTATTATAATAGTTTAAATATTACTGTATGTCATGCATAGGTAATACAGGTAAATATAGCGGTTAACGGTCAGTGGTTATAGCATATTGTTTTGTTGTATTTTTCTTACCCACTATATATTTTATTATATTACCAAAAAACATGTAGATAAACTTTTAAAATAGAATTATTTTAATACGAATAAAGTGAGGTAAACGTTTTTTTTTTAATTTCTTGATGCTCCCGTATGATAGGTACTTAAATAAAAGTCATCTTTCAATCCCTCCCCAGTGGGGAGTCTCCACCCATCCACAAATGTATAACTATTCGTTTTGGTCTTTATTACAATCATTTGATGACGTATTTTAACTATTGAGTTTTAATGAATTACTATTTGATATAAAATCGCAAGTTTTAATTTTTGGTGAATATAATATTTTAGTTTTAATATATAACAATATATTACTGCAGTGACAACTATAAAACATTCGTAAATTATATGACGCGGAAAACGAGCAAAATTTTCCATACAACACATTACACAATATTGTTTTGTGTAGTAAAATATGGACTATTCTGTTGCCTCACACTACTATGGTTCTTGTTCACACTCGGTAAAACTCCGGTCTCGACGTAAATAGTATAACATACCACCAGTGGATACTCGTCTGACTGACTCATCATCGTCGCCGTGAAGTTTTAGTGTTTTTCACGGTATTTGCGCATAATATATATTTATTGCGGAACAATGACCTATGTGTGAGTATGTGAACATTTTCAGCGAACAAACTTTTCCAACAAACACCATTTTCTAAACAGTACCTGCGGCTTAATAGATCCCAATTACCGTTTCCACATTAGTGACTTTGGCGTTTGTATCGACTTAAATTACAGTAAAACAACTATTTACTATATACTTTGCTCCCTTAATTAATCTTTTATGGATGTATAACATAATATATGATTATGTGTGTTTTACAGTTGCCTAAATTTTTAATGGTACTGCAAGAATTTTAATTTACAACCGAACATTAAAGTAGGTGTAGCTGGTAGGTAAATTGTCAAGAAACACTAAAACATGCGTCGCAACACTAAGAATGCTCCTTATTCTTAATACGCAATTGTCTGTGTCCAAATAAATGTAATACTATTAAAAACTTTATACCAGCACTTAATACTTCCATCCAATTTAAACTTTTACAGTGTAAAATGTACGCGCCGTCCGTATCTATATTGTATAAATTATATAAAGGTATATATAAGTATAGTGGGTATCATTAAATTGAATATTAATATCCGCAGTTGCAGATAAGTATCATTGAAATCGTCAACAAAGTTATCAGGGGATTGCCATTAGAATTTAATCTTTTACTAAAGCACGTGGAATACAATATTTTTCATTGCCGATCATATTATATAATATAACACTAATATACGTGTCTATGGGCGTGAAAGCCGAATATTTTCATATTCTTATGGATCATAAGATAACTAATATATATTTTTTTTAATTATGACAAAACAACTAATCGTTAGAAAACTAATTATTTTTCGTTTAAATATCCAATTTTGTGAAATATTCCAGATATTCCGGATCAAAATCAAAAGTAAATAAATAAATACGTAAAATATTTTGTTTTTTACGGTATTTTTAGTTTTAAGTGAATTTGAGAATTTTTAAATATTAATATCAGCTTATATACTCATAACTCGATTAAAAATTAAAACACCGTAATAAACTTACGAGAAAACATAGATAATATTATTACCTTTAAGTTTGATAATAAGTACCTAGGTTATTTCGCTTTAATATTTATACTAAATTATTAAACACAAAATTGGAACTGCCGAACGTATCTTTTAGTATGGTATACGTTTAGTAAGACGGAGACAACACAAGCAGGTAAGGCGTCTAATTACTTCTTTTTTAAGGGTCTGACTCATCTTATGTCATTTAATATTATTATATTGATTACTTATAATTAGTATAGACTATTGATGTATATTTGTATGGTTGATATTATGTTTATTTGTTGAAATTCATCAGTATTATTTGTTTTAAATCATAAATGTAAACTTTTTACATTTTTATCATTGGTTTATCATCGAGTTTTCACACTGAAATATTCAAACTGCAATAGGACTGTTTTCCAATTATCCTTAGTTATAATGCAGCTTTTAGAAAAATTACAAAAAATAATATATGTATAGTATACAAGTAGTACCTACTGTTATATATTTTCTTTTTATTTGTGTATTAACACATTGATTTAACACAAAACTTTTACTATAGAGGTTGATTCACTAAGCATGCTCTCCCCGTTTTTTTTTATTTAATAATTCATATATTCAAATTTTGATTTTTAAATATATATTTAAATTTTAAAAACTATATTTTGAAAAACTTTATGTTACTTAAGGTATATTTTGTGGTGATACAAACTTCTGTTTTACAAATGAAAATGACCTTTTTAAATGTAAATTATGTTGTGGATAATTTTTTTTTTAATTTTGATGAACCTATACTTAATTTAATTTTGAAAGAAGTAGTTTTTAGTTATTTAAATATTTATATTAAGAATAAAAGTTCTTAAAATTTGTCTTATTTAAATATTAAATACCTAAATATAATATTGGATCTAATATTAATTTAACTTGGACTGTGTTTATAAATTATAGTTAATACTAAAATAAATTACTAAAAATTTTAGTTTATCACAGCTCCCATATCTTCTTATAATTTACCTACTATGTACTTACTAATCGATATAATTTTGTTCAACATTTTTAGACAAACAATCTGCCAAATAATTTATTGTTTAAAATAGAGGTTGTGTTTTAACAGAAGCTTATATCACCACAACACTTTTTAAGTAGTACAAAAATTACCAAGAATTTCAAAATATTATACTAAATTTAATTTGATAGTTCCAAAAATCATATATTGAATAACTGCTTTATTAAAGAAGAAAAAATGTTGAACGTACTTGGCTAAACAGTTTGTATAATGTGTATATATATATATAAACATACATTTTTTCAACTTGCCATACATAATAGATTTACATATCAAAATGATTTATAGGTGCATATAATGTATTATAGTGATTTGTTTTGTCCTGATCGTTTATGATTTTGAAAAACAAAACTACAAAAAACAGAATTTACGCATACCGTGCACTGCAACAGACACACTGCCTACACTATAATGCACGTATAATATATTATATCACTGTATTATATGTCGCATAGTTCGGCTGTGGAATAAAGTGACAGATCGTGACCTTTCGTAGTGGCAACGCGTGCAGTGATCAAAAAATATAAAAATATTTCTCACGTATAAAAAATGTATTTTTAGTTGCAGGAAACAACATCACATTATCTTAAAGGTGCGTATCTATAATGCACACGTAGGTATGGACATTTGTGTGCCCCTTGTACAAAACGATTTTATGAATCTAATCATTTATTTATGGTCGGGCGTGTATATGTGAATGTATATTGTACAAAACGTATCGCAAATAATAGACAATCGATAAATACAGGACCTGTGTTATATACCTGGTATATTAAATAATGTTTTGTGTGATTTCGTGTAATATAGTGTTATACTTACATACTTTGCTATTAACTATATGTATACAGAGAGCTTAAACTTTGTTCCATTTGAATGTTTTGGTTTTTGGCTCATTAGATTTATTTATGGGCACTTAAGCTAATATACATTAATTTAATTACTTTATACAAATGAATAATATCAAACATTTTTAGGTATAGCGTACATTTCAGTATGGTTTTAACTGTTTTAAGGCATGTTTGTAGACAAATGCAATTTTGCTTATATCACGTATTTACGTAAATAAAGAACTTTTTAAATTAAAAACAAAGACTCGATATAAAATTTGAATGTTGTAACTATGACATGAATGCATAATTAACAATACTAGGACTTCGAAGTCCGTACTTAGTTTAAATAAATAAACCCTATCACATTATATTATGCATTCATACACTTAACATCGATTAATTTTAGATGTGATGAGTACATAAGAGGACCCCATTTATGACTTTAATTGCGTATAATAAAAAATATAATTTCAGTAAGATAAAGTAGAATTGTAGAATCCAACCTCAAAGTAGAAAATCAAAGTATATTTATAATTGCTTCAAAAGGTGATAATAGATATATAAATGAGTAGATTATTAATACAGCAAAACAAAATAAACATGCATCGTTTTAAAACCAATAATACATTCATCGCTAGGTCAGAATCTAAAATCAACGATTGAGTACTTTATGCTTATGTCATAGTTGATTATTGTTGTAGAAAACCATTTAAAAAATGATACGTGATGAATATTGTGAATGAAACATTTGAAAACATTGAAACATTTTAATGCAAAAATATCCATATTTTATTATGTTTGTTAAAATATTCACAATTAAAATACAAGTCTTCGGGTTTAAAATTAATAAAATATGCATGCCAATAGGATTATATAGAAATAAACGAAACGTGATTTAATCACGTTCGAAAATATAATTTATAAATTATTTATACTGATATACTTTTGATTACTTACTTTTTAATAATTATAAATTCTTTAAATGAAAAATAAAATATTTTCTTTTTCATCTACAATGTTTACATATGTATAAACATAATATTATCTAACATACCTAATATTTTATTTTGATTTGTTATTTTGAAAATTACTATTCATTTTAATTCTGTACCTACAGTTTATTCCTACTTAATTTTTTATACTTACCTAATAATTTTATAATATATTATAATTTCTATATTTTTAGTTTTACTTTTAGTGCGATCAAAAGATTTTATAATTTTTTTACTGTTTGTAGTGTTTATGACGTTTCGTTATTATGTAACAGGATTCAGGATTCTGAAATAAAATACAATTATCTACTACAATTACTTTGCATTCTCTATCACTACTCTTTTGTAGTTGTAAAGAATTATGTTTTCCAAACAAAGTCTGATTTTTACGTCATCATAATATCATCATTAAAACTTGATCTAAAACATTTTTAAACTTTATACAATAATATAATTTTTTTATCTCTGAAATAATAAAAAAAATTGACTTAAATCCAATTAGTCCTTCTTTTTTTATCATTTATAAGTGCACGATACTATAAAATATAATATATTTCGTTTATTTACAGATTTACTACTTAAATTATAAGTAGTAATTGCTATTTTACAAAACCAAAAAAGTTTGTTTACAAATATTTAATCCCATCTTTTCTATTATAGATATTATTTTAATAATTATAATATTTTTATCTGACTCTTTTTAGAAAGTTTTAGTTGTTCAATAATAGCTAATTATTATCTTAGTTTTAGTTCACATCATCGAGAATATTTGAATGAAATATGAATTATTAATATTAAAAAAATATGTGATTCTAATTACCTATATTTTATTCAACTGCTGTTAAAACCATTATTAATTCATATCTATTGAATATCTGAAATATCAACCTGTTGTATTCAAAATAATTTGAATGTTTAGATTATTAATATAACATAATCTATCATATTAAAAATTGGTATTGGTATCAGGAAATTTTACTTATTTATACCTCAAAATGACGGTGGTTACGACTTACAAACACGAACAACTAGGACGAAGTTTCAACGAATTACACATAAAAATTTAAAAAAATGTACTAAATTATGTTTAAAGATGCATTGACATAGACGACATGAAAAATAAACATTTGAACACAAAAAATAGTGTATTTTAACATTTTATTACCCCCTGGGAACCCCTTTTCTTATATTTTACCACCTATAAAAGTTTATTTCCAATGTAGATCTGTTTAGTGTTACTATTTATTATATTTTAATGCGTTATTTATTTCAACAGAATTCTCTATTTTATTCTCTAATTGTTTTCTACATTAAGTAATTAAGTTAATTTGCATATACAGTTGAGTTGCAATAACTCGAAATTGAAGGTTTAAGGGTAAATGCTTTGAGGTATATACTATTCGAGATAACTGAATCGAATTTATCAAAATTAAGTTAAAACTTTGAGTAACATAATTAAAAGTTAAAAAGTTTTATAAAATATATGTATGTAAATTACCTACGATAAAAATATTATGTAATGAAATTGCATTACATAAAAATAATAAAATACACAGTGCTATTATGAAATATTCTTATTAGAAAACTATACATGGTTATTAATAATATTTAACATTTCGGCTGTTTTATTAAATCTTTCACTGTTTCTACTGTTTCGAATACATATGAGTAAACGACTTCAATAGATTCAAAAAATTGATGAACAGTTTATAAAGATAGATTTATTAATAATAACTTTCACGATTCTTTGAATCATAACTACTATTTGATATATTTATACTTATAATTTCGTCATTAGTTAATAGTCTACTGATTACAATATTCAAATCGATTATTACATACGTTTGAATGTTTGACATATAATTTTCTGATTCATATTTAGTTTTTGGCCGTAACCATTTTCCTCTAAAAACGAGATACCGTTTTATATTATGTATAGTTTTTATTTTCTTTAAACAGATATTTATTTGTTGATAAAATTTCCAATAATTATAAAAAATATAATATTATATACTGTAGTGATTTTACCATTTAAAATATCTTATATTTTACATATTGTCTGGTTGCGCTATTACCAAAAACTTATTATTATCTAATTTTTTATTATTATTTTATTTATTGATTGATGCATCTTTGCCGACTTACGTACTTTTTTATTATATTCATTCTCTTTTTAGCCACCCACCAAGTCCGGCGCGTACGGTGTATTATTATATTATAATTATTCTTAAATAATTTTATTTGTTATTTTATTTTTAGTTTAACATTCTGACAACGAATGACGATTTTATTATTTTATTTATTGGAGGAAAACGGTATCTTGTTTTTGGAGGAAAATGGATCCGCCCAAGTTTTTATGTCATGATTAGTCAATCATAGCTACCGTCATTATTTCATAAATACAATATTATATCCCCGTGATATCGTCACATTGAAATATTTAGGTATATTTTTATTTAGCTATTCATCGTAATTATTTTATCTTCGAGTTAACAATACTAATAATACTATGAGTTTTACGTGAATTTAAAAGGGAACACTAAACAAATCGAGAGTTGTCAAGTTTTTTGTGTTATCGAGATTTAAGTTTTGAGATGTTCGAATTATTATTAGTCGACTGTAAAAAAAACCTATACAATATTATGATTTAAAAATTATATTAATATAATTGTATACCTATTATGTATTTTTTTAACATCTTTTTTTACGCATTTATCAGTCTTGGTATGTAGGTTTTATATAATATATAATAAGAAAATATATAACATTCATATTATATATTATATTACATACATAATATACTAGCTTAATTTAAATTAATAGATAAACATAAACTTTTATAAATAAAATAGTCACTACATTAGCAGTTTAAAATTTTTAAGCATAACTGCATAACACATTGTCTTAAAAAATATCTATGTCCATATATGATGTAGTATCTATTCGCAGCATTATTTAAATAAATAGTTTAAATTTGAATTTTGATCCGGGACCTTCGACAGTCTTGCGACTGTGCTATCGAGTTTAAATTGAAGACTTTCTCAGCATAAACATAGACGTAACTATGAAACCTTGTATAGGATTATAAGTAAAGCCATGTTGTGACGGCGGCTTTGGGTACATTGTACGAACAATACGGAATAAAATACATCTTGGGATTTGGGTCGAAGTCTATGCGCGGTCGTTAAGGTGGTGGCAGTGGTGTTGGATAGAAGTCTTATGTACTCAAGTCTTAGCTAGAGGGAAATTTCACGGGGGCCAAATGACCAGGTTTCAAATAGCATAATTTATGAATAAATTGATTTCATACATTTTTTATCACACAAGAAAAACACAATGCAATTGGCGTGTTATTAATATATTTTTTTTCAACACGATGTACCTATACATAGTGTATCTTATGTCGTTATACATAAGTTTTTTTTAAGGATTATGGATCAATAATATGGAATTTAAAAATAAAGAAAAAATATGTAGTTTTTTATTTTAAGCGGTCAATTTTTGTGTGACAAGTTTAAAATTTTTAAGCAAGCAGTTGTCTAACATTATAATCAACGTTTTTTTTTCAAATGGTAACAAATTTATTTTTTAATGTATTCTTATATTGTTTCTTTTTTGAAAATCATATATTTTGGTTCGCTTGTTCATTTATTTCAGTTATATGTTAAAATACGTTCAACAGTTTTATAGGCAATAATTCTGACAAATAATTTTATTTTTTTTGTGTGATCAAATTTTTAATTTAAATGTATAAAAAGGTGTGAAGTTGCATTAAAAGATACTTAAAATAAATATCTTTAGCTCTATAGAAATGAAATTGATTTTAACTAAATCTATTAATCAATTTACTAAAGTTTAGGATCCTGTAAATAAACTATTGAATTAAAATGTATGATTTGAACAACAACATTTTCAAAAAAAAAAAAACAAACTATAAAAATCTATTTAAATATATAGTTGTTACTATTTGAAAACAAAATAATTTTAATTTTAATACAACTACTTGCATAAAGGTCTTAAAATTGTCATACAAAAATTGGCCGTTTAAAATAAAAAACACGTTTTTTTCTTTTTTTTTTTTAAATTCTATAGTATTAATCCATAATCATTAAAATACGCTGCGTACAACATAAGATACATACTGTATAATATAGTGCATATATTACTTCATGATTGTAATACGTATTTGTAAACAAAAGAATATTATTTCTTATTTAATATAAAAAAAAAGTCGAAATAAAATATTAAATTAGTATTATGAGTATTGTAACTATATCGTAGAAATCTGTCAATATAAATACCTATACAATTGTGGCTACAAAGTAAAGTTCAATGATTCCATACTCAATAGTAGCTGTACACATATTTTACGACACAGTCTCAGAAGTTATATTAATAAGAAAAATGTACATATAGGTACTCATATATTACACGATCAGTATTTTATAGTGCTTTCATATTATGCTCTTAAAAATACTAAAATATGTGTCTTATATATTTTATATTTTATAACAATATATAAGCAATAAAGATTATAGCTTAAAATATAAAATCATTCTTTTATTTTCATTATGAAAGTAAAACCAATGTATTGCAAAATTATTTAAAAGTATTTTTCTATTTTCGTTACCAGCCACTCTAGATATAAATAAAAAATTATTCAATTTTCTTGAGCCAAAACAAAATTTGTGTGTCTTATTGGGGTTGAAAAATTAAATTTAGTTCAGTAGTTTTCAAGTTTATAAGCTATGTATAATCGTAAATTAATTTTTATAAAATGCATAGAATATAGGTACATACATTTATAATTATTATTTTACTAAGTTTGTATATTTGTTATTTATGAGTGTTAAGACATATGTCTAGCAAATCAAATTTGTTCTAATGTTTATGTCTTTTTACAACTTTCGCCATAAATTCTATCATATTTTTTCGTAATACTGATTCTATAAGTTAATTTTCATTATTTTCATTCAAAACTAATACTCGTATTTGTATTCGTTTTATTTGATTGAGTGAATTATTACAATATATTTTAATATCATTGGTTTTACCGGTTATTTGTACACTATGGTCTTTGTCACGGGAACTGGATTACTTGGCATATTTAGTGGAGTGTATATACACGGAACTGAATTACGAACCATGAGCTATAATGGTCTATCAGTAGTAATGGCTTAATGTTCAATTGATAATAGGTCTTTAAATACCCTTTAATTTTTCATTGATGTTATTCATCGTAGATTTTTAGATCTTCATTTATAAACTAGTAACTTATAAATATTTATAGTTCAATTGTTATTATATTATTTTACCTTTGACATCTTAAATAATTTAAAATGTATGAATTATAAAACAAATAGAACAACACGTAAACTCTACATAAAAGTAATCGATAACCATTGCTCAATAGATTTTTAAGCTTTATATTCAAGTAAATGCACAGTAAAATTTAGGCTTTTTTTTAGTGTGCAGTAAGACACATTTTGTGCAGTGAGAAAAGTAATTGTGTAGTGAACATTTTTACTTTATTGTATCATGGGCGATATTTATATTCAATTTAATTCCTTACTAAAATAAAAAAGAGTGGGGAAAATATTGTTTGTGCAGTCAGAAAAAATCATTAAAAAAAACTCTGGTAAACTGTGAATAAAATTAAAAATAAATACCTAATTATCACATTAAATGATATTATACTAAGAATTGATTTAATAATAATGTAATATTGTAACGCATAAAAGCGTCATTAACGATTGTTTAGTCTTCACCAATAAAAATATAAAACTAATGTCTCTTGTTTTTAACTGTTGTATATTAAAACATGTGAAATAAATTTAATAATTATTAACTTTTTTTCTTAAACAATAAATAAATATGCGAATATAATAATTGGTAGTTGTTATTAATTGATACAATACCATAATGATTTAAAACTATTATCAATTACAAAATTCGTCAATTTGTTGATTAATCCAATACTAAATGAAAAAATAAATCATAACTAATCATTATGTGAATAGTGCTACTAAAGTACTAATCTGTGTAAAATAATTAAGATAAGCTGATATGGAATTTTAAAACTGGTGTTTTACACTAGTTCCTGAAATAAAAAGATTAAATGATGTATTGATGAAAAAATCTTCTTATTTTTATTTACAAGTTAGGAAAGTACCATTAAATTAAGGAATAATGAATTAAAAAATATATAAGAGTCACAGTGATCGAACAATGTTTTTATAAAAGATAGGTTTCAGCGTTATTCGAGTTTTTTATTTCGAAATTTATACTGTATAAATTTTTGATCATTCCCATATGTGCTTATGAAAATATTTATCTACAATAAAATGTCACATAAATCAAAAATAAAAAAATGAATTGTATGTATTTGACTTAAATATGTAAATATGAAATAAATTTATAATCACATAATATTCTATTATTTGATGAAATATAATAAAAAGATTGGTAAAATTTTCTTAAGGTTCAGAAATTTAAATTTGGGATTAATGGGGTGGTATTTGTTACAAATTGATTTGCATCATTTTCTAGGTTAGTTGGAAGTTAATTTGGCATGCGATATGTACTTTTGTACGTTAGGTAACTTGCCAAATAATATTTTGCGTTTTAAAATAATAAAAAAAATATGCATACAAAGAATATACTCAATTATGCAGTACAAAAATAATTGTTATTTTGTTGGTAAGTTAAGTTCATTAATTTGATATAAATAAAGATAGGAAACATAATACACCATTTTTTCTTTAAATAAAAATGTATAGGTTTATAATTATATTATATTTTTAACAAATTATAATTATAGTTCTTAAGAATATAATAATACACAATCGGTATATAAATAAATAAATAGAACATTGATCATTAAGTATACTATCACGACTGAAATTATTCGATTATGGTCAAATTAGTACACTTTAGTAGTTACTTAAATTATATATAACATATTGAATTACAACAATACATAGTTCATAGTTCTAAAAACATTGGTACTATAACAATAGTATAAATTATTAACTCGACTACTTGACTTTTTAAATTACATAAAACATATATTAAAAAGTTCACCGTATACTTATTGTTTATCTATGATCTATATGACGTAAGTAAATATTGTTTATCTATAATTATATCGGAGTGCAGAAAACGTAGATATATAAGGTAAAATATATAAAATAATTTAATGATATAATATGTCTTTAACGGCAACCGCGTGGTCGCTTAGATATTATCCCATTAAAAACTAGTATTATATACCCTCGGGATTTATCAAAAATGAATTATGTAGAGCATACTATTCTAATATTCTCATACTATAATATAATCATATATATATATATAAATAATATAATACATGTTTGACGGACGAATACTTGCGTGTTACGTGACTAATTTTAATCGAGGATTTAAAACACTCGTAATAATATATATATATATATATATATTATATACATACGGACCATACGGTGCGGCGCTGTGTAAAGCAAGTTTGGGTATTATGATATTATAATACGAACATACACATATTATACCAGACAAAAACCAACGAGCCAGCGTGTCGGTGTCGCAGTAGGTCGAAATAATACGCTGCAGAATGACATTTAAATAATATAATTATGCGCGTTATTGTTTATTGGTTAAGTTTATTCGTCGCGTCGCTCGGTCCGAATTAAATACGCTGCAGCAATAACGATGATAAAAAAAAAAAAAAACACCAAAAAATACAATTTTTTTTCTGTTTTACGTCTCTCCATCACGTATGCTTTATTATTCTTTTGTTTCTTTGTTTTTTTTTTTTAGGGGGGCGTGAATGCACGTGACCCCACGAACAAACAGCTACATACCGAGGAAGAAGCGATAAAAAAAAAAAAAAACCACGAAATACCAGTAATAACAGCGATACAAATAAATAAAGATATCGTAAATAAAATATATAAGCCCGGCGGCGGCAGTTTTCCAACATTTTCGCTTGTCGTACAGGGGGAAATTGTGCACGCGCACGCACCTCCGAGATCTCAACGAGAACTCGCGTAAATTATTGTCATAATATAATACGCGATAACGATAACATTCTATAGGCAAGCGTGACTCCTGTAACAAACTTCGACCGATCGTCTATATAATAATATAATACACATAGGTATCAACAAAATAGTCTATTCGCGGATATTGTTCTTGACAACGAAACGCTCACGGGCGCGCTGAATAATATTACAATTTTGTAAGGATTTAGGGGGTATAACACATAATCGCGTGAAAACAGCGTCAATTTATATTGCCATATTTCATATAGTACCTATATATAATATTATACGCATTATATATGTTGTGCCAATCTGTAACTTATTTAAGTAATATAAATATATAATATTATAATGTAACACTATAACTATATATACCTTAAATCTATTTTTTGGCGAAGCGGACATGTACAAATATAAGAGTTATAATGTATGCACTATTGAATTTAATTAATATAGACACATAATTATATTTATATGTATATTATTATCATTACAAATAATATGTATTATGAGTTATAATCATATTAGGTATACTGGTTATTTTTAGATTACCCGCAGTGAAAGTATTAGGATAGGTAATAAACAAAAAGAGCTTGTAGATAAGGTTTAAGCATGTTATTGCGTGATAGAAAAAAATTAAATGAGACATATCAAAGGTTTGTATCCCTCCCCAAAACGTCAAGACATTTTTAAAACGATATCAAGTATTTTGTTAACGAATTACGTAAAAAGTAATATGTATTAAATTCGTTACTTGTATGGAGGTTATTACAAAAGTCAATAATATTATACGCCCAGAGCATACCTAGTATACCAAACATAATATGTGGGATCCTAGTAAATACCAAAGTCTCCCCTGTATAATAAATTATCAGCCCCCAAACCCCAATAAAATAAAAAAAAAAAAACAAAATCTTGGCTACGCCACTGGCTCTCTGCCAATATTTAATATTATGTACAATAATATAGTAAAACAAGAATTGAGTTACTAATTTACTACGTTTTCTGCCGTTTTTATAAATTTACAAATGCAAATATATTCCTATGAACGGACGAATAAATGGATTGTAATTGAATCGATCTTATTCATAACTAGACTGGCGCGTAAAGTCTTTCTCAATTTTTTAATCGACTGCATCGCGGGAGAAGAGCTATGAGACAACCGCGGACTTTTTCGGACCACGGACGAATAACACAAATAGTTGCAATACATAATCGAAGTCACGGGAATTGGACCATTAAATCGACTTGCAGGTGATCTATGGTGTCGTCTACCGAGCATTGATTGGTATTAAAACTGTATGGATGTGACGTCGTGTACAAATGTGCAATCCAACACCGTCGATACCGTTGTTCACGATGACAACACCGTCACGGCCTTTTTTTATCTGTTGTTTAAATGTTAGTTTATTTATTCCATCCCTCGAAAGCCGTCCTTTGCAAATGAGAGCCATCGTTTCTCTCTCCGCCGTTATGCGTCGGCCTAAAAATGAATGCTCAGCGAAGATAAGAATGTCGCGTCCACGTGCTTAATATCTGCGATATGACTGTACCGTGACTTGTTCACTACACTATCCCGTCACAAACGCGTTGGTTTCATAATTTTAGTGCCTATACACAGTGCGACGGAGTGTACCGATAATTTTGAAATAATTTATTAAATAACAATAACATGTATATATGTATATATATATATATATATATATATATATATATATATATATTATATTGTGTGCGCTCTCGACGTCATATTATTCCACACAACAAGGAACAATAACATATATTGTAGTCATCCCTTGTACACAGCGGCCCAAGATATGCCCTCCGGCGCGTCACCCACACCCCGCTCGCCAACCCACACCGCCGGCCGCGACCCGTACACGCAATACCCGCCACCGCCGCCGGTGTGCAAACGGAGCGAAAACCGAGAGAGCCACTTTCGGGCCTCGAAGAGGCGCCGCCACCGTCGCCGTAATATACGATCATTTTTCACGGGGAGTTTTCAAAAGGGGACACGACGACGACGACGACGACGCGGCGGCGGCGGCAGTGGCGGCGACGGCGGTAGTGGTGGTGTCGTTACTGCCGCATGAACGGGGGTGGACGGATGAGACATGCGCAATGGCCCGCGCCGCCGCTACCGACACTACTCGACGAAAAGGGTCCGCCGCCGCCGCCGCTAGGCTATCGACCAAACATCGCGTTGTTTTCTCGAATCGATACTTGCCGCGGGTTTTCGTATACCGTTTTTCGCGATTGTGTGTATATTCACGCACACACGCACACGCGTCACACGCCCGATGCGGTGCGTTTTTTTTCTCACCCCCTCCCCCCCACACGGCGCCGCTAACTCGGCCGGCCGCCCGTGTGCGTGTACACACACACACACACACACACACACACATACGATCCGCGATGTACGTTGCCCGTACACGATGGGGTAGTTTACCTATAAGTTATCGGGGCAGTGCGTGCGTGTGGGGTGCATTCGGCGACCGCAGAATATGCCACGTGTGGGTGTATATACATATATGCGTGTGTGTGGGGCTTACGACGGAACGGTTATGTGGATGCGTGTGGATGGATTGGGAAATTCATACCGCAGACGAGAAAAAACAATACCGAAAAACGCATGATATTATTGCACGTATAGGAAGTGTAGAGATGTCGTAATCATCCACTTGGGCCCGCGGGAACGGTGATAGCCATCACCGCGATAGAATAAAAAAATATATGTATTTCGACTCGTGCGCACGTGTTTATAATATAATATTACAATTATTGCCGACGTCCGTCGTCTTCCGCGAGTCGGTCGCGTTATCGAATCGTTGTTTTTTTAATTATTTATTTCCAGTCCATTGCCCCCCGCGAGTAACGAACTTTAACTTAAAATAATATTTTCCCACACGTTTTCGTCTTTCTTCCGCGGACTCGACGATTTCTCGCTCGCTCGCCCCTCCCCGTATTCACCGCGGACGCGCTGTAGAGGGACGCGTGTCTGATTCGGTCTCGGCTTTTTCCGGTCTTCGCGTCAACGTTGTCGCTCAGTGGGTTCCGAAAATTTCGAAAATTCTCGCCGCGGCTCCCGGATAAAACAATTAATTTTATAAACCACACGAGCACGTCATTCCACGTGTGCATGTGTCTACTAGGCACACGCGCACGTCGCGTAGTTTTAAATTGTTATCGCGATGCACTGTGTATTTACTGTAACCGTTGTGCAGTAAAATACGAGTTTCTATAGAAATTTTATAGATATTTTCGATCGCACCGGAGACGGTATACACGCGAGTTAGTCGATACTCACTGTAGGTGTTATCACGGCCGACGAACGGTTACCCGGCGTAGGCACCTCGAGAGGGTATCTAATAATGATGATGATGATAATAATAATAATGTAATCAAAATCGTATAAATCGCGGGTGTGGCGCGTGAAAAGATCGTCTCGTGATGAATAATAATAATAATAATAATAATAATAATAATAATATACACGAGAAGCGATAGTAAAAACGACGCGATCGCAAAGGAATAAAAAAAATAGTAACTTTTTCGGCAACAGCGATTGCGGGGGTCGTCAACCGCTCGTAATGTGACAACGTACCTTAATGATATACATATTATATTATTATATTATTGATACGACAACGATATCGTGCATATATATATATATATATATATATATATACACACACACGTGTATAGGATAATGATACTGACAAAAAACAATAATAATAATAAAATAATAATAACGTTATCGCGTGCGCACGCCAGTGGCGCGCGGTCCGTCAATAATTTTCCCGAGCGCGCTATCGATAGCCGGCTGCGCCGCCCGTTGCAGATGTATTCGAGGCGGCAAACGCGCTGTGTATACCGCGGTTTCACTCCCCGGGTTTAAAACGCAATACCAAAGCAGTTAGGCAAAACGTTCGGCACGCGCACCATGTGTATTGCGTCGCGCAAGGGACGGTCGCCAGCAGTCGTCGTCGGATCAGCGTCGTACTCGCACACGCGTTTTCCGCGGTCGCTGTAATAAAAAATATTTTCACCGTCGTTTTTATTATTCGACGTGATCTTCGTCGTTATCATTACGTATTATTATTAATATCGTTGACGAAGGTTTTATAATATTTTTTCCGACCAACTTTTCGACTTCTGGAGACACGATTACACGCCGCTGAACCGGAGAAAACGGTAATTTCACATCTAGTATCGTTTCTGCTAATATTTTACGTCCGATGTGCACGGACTTCACCGGAGCACACCGTCGACGACGTAGCCGCCGCCGTCGCCGTACCCGAGATGCTTCTCCGAATGTGGCTTCTCGTCCGTGTCCCACCGGCGACTATGGCACGCACCGGTCTCTGATCAGCTCGGTCCCGCAGCCACGACGACCGTTAATGTCGCATTAAAAACATTGAAACAGCACGCGATAGCCATGCACCAAGAACAGTTCGTGTACTCGACGACCGTGGACGTCCAACAATACGTCGGTCCGTACAGGTTGGAGAAGACTCTGGGCAAAGGACAAACAGGTAAAACGATATTATGATGCGATGACATGATGGGTGGGTGGCTAGTCGGTCTGCAGGGTTAGGTCGGGTTATAGATCGGGTAGGCTTGCTTGGGTGGACGAATAATACTGTAATAGAGATTTTATAATAACGAATATAAACCGGAATTAGAGGCCCCTTTCTTCTTTTTCGCTTTATTACAACAATCTATTACTATAGATCAGTGGTGATAAATGATAATAATATGATGTTAGCTGCACAAATTGTGTATTATTATTTTTATTACAAACCATATTGAATAGCTTATGAGTATACCTGAATTCATATGGTTTGGATAGGATTTAATGTCGTACCTACGACTGAGATGACATGTAAACTGAAATTAAACAATTTGTACTTAAGAATTTTTTGAAATATTTCTACTGGAATAAATTATTAAATTAAATATCTAGTTACAAATTTAAACTTGTTTTAATCTAGTGAACAGTGGTACGAAAATGTGCGTGGGGAATTAAATTAGTAACAGTTAGGTACCTATATGGTTATATTGAGCTTGACTGGGATTCGATTTTATGTCAACTCGTAATTTTATAAATTAAAATGTTAACAATAAGTCGAATAATTAGAAAAAAATAAACTCAATAAGTTAAAAAATTAATATTTAGTAAACTATCTTAACTTTTTGACCCAACTTAAATGAATTAATAAATTCGTTCGTATATATAATAATATATTATATAAACCGTTATCGTATTATACTATAATTAGGTATATAATGCGTGTTATATTTTGTGGCCAAAATGGCTTATTATAAATTTTCAGAGAAAGATGTAAACAATAAACATACTATAATATTTTCATTTAATAACCATTTTACTCTAAGAAAATTAATAAAATAACTTAACATTATTCGCATTTTGGATTATAAAAAATATTGTTTTCTGAAAATTACTTTAAATTATTTTATATGAAATGAAAATAAATTATGATTAAAAGATGAATTATCGGTGCACAAAATTGATTATAAGGAGAATGGAATTCTTAAGCAAAAATTAAATAGAGGGATGAAATATGCGAATGAAGATATGTCATTCAATTGAATAAAGGAAAGGACCACAATTTGATAATTCATTATTTTGAAAAGTTTAAATTTTACATTTATAATACATTTAACGTTTGAATTTTACGGTGAACTATATTATATCTTGTCCAACTCAAATAAATTCGAATCAACTTTATTTATCATAATATATATATCGTCATCGTGATTTACATTTATGAATCACATAATAGTATAATACAACAACAATATGTTATACGTTTTGTCAGACTTCAGATTAACTGTTTATAATTTAAATACATTTACTCTAAACCGTTTTCGTTGTGATGTATGAAGTCTAATAAATGTTTGTCATAAAAATTATATGTTTTATATAAATGTAAAATCTAAAAAAAACTCATTTCATTTTTATAATTTTCTGTATTTTTACGAAATCTAAATAAACGTTAAAAAAATAAATTGTTTATTATTACAGCGTTACGGGGTAAAAAAATTTACAAAGATTGGTTAACTATTATTTACATAAACTTTAAAATCTATATTAGTATTTTTTGCATTATAAATGTAACTAATATTAGTTTATATAACGATAATAATAAATTATTATTACCACAAAAATCATTATTATTTATTCATCACAAATAACATATGATGTATATATTATATCTGCATTAAAAATAGTATATAGATACTAAGCATACCGTATTAAAAATTATACCTATTGTTGTACAGATAGATGTATTATTTATTTAGAAGAAAATAATTATATTTTTTACTTTGAATAATTTAATAATATTTAGGTATGTCACGCAAGGAGGACTTTATATTTAACAAAATTATGTACGATATATACAATTTTAAAACTGAGTAATTCTACTTATGTAAATACTTATTATTATTTTTTTACAATGTGATATAATTCTGATTATTTTATAGGTATACCTATAAATATATGATATACTTATAAATAAATATATTTAGATAATATTTATGAAGATTCAAAAATATTTTTATTTGTTTCTTTAAAATTAAATTTCAAACTAACTTACAAAGATATGTTTGAATTGTTTTTTTTTGGAAATGTGATAAAGGTGAAATTGCCTGTGTATAATTTTATAACAATATCATATGTACCTAATAGATATAAACTATGATGACAAACTCTTTAACAAAATTCGATTACCCTAAAATTTAGAAATTGCTTTTTAAACTAAAACCGTTAAAAACGTAATAATATTCTTAGTAATACGTTTTGAAAATATGTTATATACACAGTGGATTTCGGTAAAAGTATTTATCACTCAAGATGATTTTGTGATCTAATTAATTTTACTCGTTTACATAACATTTTTAAATATGTATAAAAACAATAAATCCTTGATTAATATTATAATTATTAGAATAAATTATTTCTTTATTCAAATTCATTGTAAGTAACTTAATATGATCTTAACTTAAAAGAAACTTATTCAAATTAAATATTATACAAAACTTTTATTAATTAATATTTAATAAAAATAATAATAATAAATGTATTATTTACGACATAAAAATTCTCATTTAAGTTATTATTGCAATTTTCAATCGTATAGTTTATTAGTAATAAATTGTATAAATTATGTTCAAACTTCAAAGTAGATATTACGTCTTATTATTGCATTGGTTTTTAAAAGATATATTTTTTCTTTTGGAAAACACTTTTCACTATGGTTTATATTTAACTATTTAAAGTTTTATTATATAATTATGTATTATACTTCGATAAACATTATGAAAACTTATCTAAAGTAGTAAAACATATTTAAACAGTTTGTTTCGAGTTTTTATTTTATTTAAAAAAATGTAAATGATATATGTAAAACGTTTAAGGACTGTCTTCTGAAAAAAAATATGATCGTTAATTCTTTATTGCGTTTGACAACAATTTATTGAAGCCGATTAATTTAAATAATTTAATTATACTTCACACGAAGTGTACAAAAATGACTATAAAAATAATATCATAAAAATATATGAATAATATTGAAAATAAATTTAGCAGTAGTCTGTAAAACCAGCCAAAACAATAAACAATGATGGATGAAGTTAAATGAAAATAAAACTAGGTTTACATTTATACATACATTGATTTATAATTTAAAATATTTTTCTGAATCACATACATATCATACAACATATATAAAAGACAAATATTTAGTAAGTCGTATTTTAAAATATGTATCTAAAAATTATAGTTCAGATTGTAAATAACTTTTATCTAATACAAACATTTGTTGTTATATTATATGTGGGCTAAAAAATATGTTGTGTTTGAGCGTTTCGACCTACCCATACAATACACAGAAATCTCAGTTATTTTATATAGACTCATTAATACCACATTATACGCATATTAAACTTCTCATTTATTAATTTCCAAATTGTATATTTTTGAATTATTTCAATAAATTCCCATGGGATAAAATTTTATCACGAAGACGTTGTTTCCGTTTTTATTAAGCAGCCACATTTGTTTATTATAAAAATTAACCTCACTATAGATTTTGCAAACGATCAATATCGTGTTATAAATATAAGTGTTTAGTATATAGATAAGTATTTTACGTATAATATGTTTTTTCATTCTTCAAAATACACCACCAACAAATCCTATAAGAGTACAAATACCTATTGTCATACACTACTAAGATATATATTGTTATAAAGTTTAGAGATTTCAGGGGAAGAAAGAAGAAATAAGCTTTGGCATTTTTGTTCCATTGACTCTTTAGTGGCTTTGCGATATATTTGCAGAAATTTAATCGATTACCATTAATTCTAAGCTTCAAAGTTCAATAAAACCGTAGAAAAAACCTTTACGATAAAATATGTTTGAAATAAAAATAAAAACCGGCGCATTATATTATACCAAACTAAATATGCATTACATTATATTTCATTATTCACTAATATACCTTCATACAATACACTTATTATATTTTCGGTAGGTAACTAAAATAATTAAAGTAGAAATGTGATATTTAATGTAAGTATAAAATTAATTAAAATATGTACTGAAAGTTGAAACACAATACAAGTTAGGTAGGTACTCTAGTACTCACCATTTATAAGTATTGCATACTAAATTTAGTAAATTACTTGAATTAATTTTTAATTGAAAACTTAGTAAGTGTTTTAAAAGTACCTATTTCTTGATTGAATTTTTTATGAGATGGAACTTAAAAAAAAAATTAAAACATCATTTAAATTCAATATAATTTTTTATTACAACCTTGGTTTTATTTCAACGATAAGTTGAAAAGATATTATTATGAATTATAAAATTATATTGATTTATTATACGTTTAAATATTTATAGATTTTAATAATTTTTTAATAAAACTAATAATATTTGATTAGTTTCTTTATTCACGTTTAACTTAATCTTTGGTCCAAACTTTTACTGAATTAAGTAGATTTTATACAAACATTTATAACAGCGCGAGGTAGGTAAATATTAGGATGTTATTATTAAATACACAAGCTGAATACTACGTGATACATAAATTATGAAAACAGTTTTAATCGAAGACTTATCATTTGTGCTAAATGGATACAGTAAATAAATGTGTACGTGTTTTGTATAACGTATATATATACTAATAAAACCTTACCATTGTTTAATTGTCAAGGTTTACTAGGTTAAGGACACATTGATTGTCCAATGACCCATATGTGGTTCATTGTTTACTTATTCAATTAGTCCCCCGAGAAAAATATTGAATTATACCTTCATCTAGTGCATTCCAAAAATGTAGTTTAAAGGTACATGGCATAATATCCGTCCCCTACAGCATATCGTGTAGTTCAAATAGGTTGGTTCGGGCGGAGTATAGAACATGCATTGCATTAAAAGTTTTCCTACAAGATTCTGGCTTATCAAGTTATAGTATGATAGTTGATCATTAAATTATAATAAATTATAAAATTATAACAGCATGAATAGTGTTTTTGTTTAGGTTTTATGAGGTGTATTATATTTAATATTAATATTGTTTTATTTTGTGCAGCCATTTCGAAACTCATAAGTTGTTTTGTGTAAGATAAAAAGTGACACTATGCCAAAAAATATTGATGACCAAACATGTGAGTGATCCCACCTCCCTCGATTAGTGATTGGTTATAAGTCTGAATGCTGAATGTAAATTAAATGAATTTCGGCACATTATAATAGGATAACTATTTAAATTCTACTGACGGTAAACGGAAAGTAATTCTACGCTAATCTATTACTTATTGTATTTACAACCCAGCACAACTCAGACAGTTGGACATATGTCATTCGTCAGTATGGTCAACACACTTCTAGTAGAAGCCTAAGGCATGACACGGGTAGTTTCCATTTCCTGTCCAACTACCCGAATAAACTAGCTCCGGGTTCCAACAAGAAATACTTAGTGCTATGTAAGGAACTATTAATCTCGCCAACCGTATTTTGTTTTCAGATATAAATTAATGTCTATCCTATAAAAATAGAAAAAAACAAAAATAAATTATTTAAATGGAATACAAACGAGGAATGAAAAAATCAAAAAAATCAATTACCATATGGTATACTCCGATGTAAGTCATAGGATTCGTAACTTGGAATTAATCTGTACTTTTTATTGCGGAGTAAACGAGTTATAATGTGCGATAGTACAATTCCAGGATAATATATAGAGTCTAAAAGATTGTAACTACTCCTTCGAACAGAAGCCGTATTTCATATAAATAATTTATACGATTATTATAGATTATTATCTAATATATTTACCGAGGTGTTGACTGATCTTTAAAATACGAACTTAGAAGCTCTATGCTTAAATAAACGCCTAATCAAATTCAAATCGTGAAAAAATAAAATAAAGAAATCAAAATTCTAACTTACTTTTTTTTCCATCATATTATTTGATGATGTACAGTAAGCTAAAAAAATATTATGTTATAACCCAATCACTATAAAATAAATATATTTTTAGTCTGATTACTCTAGTAGTAATTTAGCATAACTCTGATTTTAATATTTTATACATTTTAATACAACTCAATTACAAGCATATAATTCTTTATACGTATTAAATGTTATATGGTATATTTTGTCCCTTATTTTTGATACAAATATTTAGCTCAAATACTTATTACTTTAATATACAGATATTATAGTATACAAAATAATGATTATTGTGGTTTTACTGTACATAATATAGAAGATTTTCAATTATCGAATTTTTCATTTTATTTTATTTGTTTGTACAGTCTAGAGGGTCTATACTTCTACTAAGGTCACTGTAGTAGTAATTTTATTAAGTGTCGGTTTATTTGAATGCTCTTAAACATTCTTAAAATGAGGCTAAAAATGTTTGCTTCTTTTAACAGTTTTAGCTTTGAATTACTTCCAAAAGTTACAATAAAAATCTCTAATGTAATGATTACAAAGGCGATATGATTATTACTTTTTGATTTCATTATAATTAAATTACAAAAAGTATTTGACACATTCAATTACGGTTTTATTAATTAAATATGTATTATTTTAATAATCCTTCATAACGCTTGAACCTCTATAAGTCCAAAACTTGTTATTCTTGAATAATCCTGTATACCCCAACACGTAGTTGTTTGTATAGTAATATATTAACTATAATATGTAATAACATCTTAAACACGATCTAAACCTTGAAATTTCAAATTTAATCGCCAAGGTAAAATCTAATCCTAGGGTTTGTTTAGATATAGTTAGTACCTATTCACATTGACCATGTTTATCTAACTTAACCGTAGAGTGTGTGTATGTGTAAGTATGCATTATTAAATTGGAAAAATTAATTTGAATTATCACAAAGAAGCCATGACTAGCTAATAATGTTATGATAATAAAACCCAAAGAATTTTCGTCCTTATTATAATGAGTAAATACATATAGTCAAATTTTATTTTTAAAAGTATCAAGGATATATCATCAATTTAAATTGTATTAAATTTATTAAATTTAAACTAAAAAAATACATACTGATTCAGTACCTATTGTTAAGATATTGAAACTGACCATTTTTAATTTTGTTTTCAAATTTAAATACTTTCTATTGATTATTGAGGACCAATTCATTTATCGAAAGTAATATTATTATTATTTTATAACTTCGTAGTTTGTTAAAATACATGTAAATATTCAGTTATTTTAACGTTCTGTAATACATTAAAATTGTAATAAATAAGGTGAACAGTGTTAACAAAATAGGCATACAAATAACTTTATGGATAATATTTTCTAATTATATCAATATAATATTATAAAGAAGATGAATATCGTGGAAAGCAACCACTCAATTATCATAGAGACAATATGGAAATTACAATAGACTATATTAGGATAGTTTGATAAATTTTCTGTTTAATATTATTGTGTTTTTTTTTTATATTAATATTTTTATACTATTTATAAATATAAAATGTGAAAATGTATATGAATGAAAAAATATATAATGTCTAAAACTAACTAACAAGATAAAAATAAAACGTATTGAGAAATCATTATTAGTATTTTAATGCACATAGTTTTTTTATATACATATATTATACACTTATGTACACAGGGAGATTTATAGAGGTCTTATATCCCTTAAAAGTCTACGAAATGTAAGAGGCAAACTTAAATATTTATTCATTTTTTATTTAGGTTGAGTTAAATTTTACAAATTTTTAGTTGTAAATATTATTTTAAAACAGACCATTGTTAAACTAAATTTAATACTATTTAGATATTAATCTTTTTATGGATTTTATTAACTTAACAATTATTTTTTATCTTTCTGTAGAGCTATTGTACTTTTTTGGATAGAAGAATAAATTGTAAAGACTAAAAGTTTTAAATATAACCCACATTCTCGCAATAATCTTATTAAAATTAAAATCTATTTTATTTGTAATTTAGTTTTTTATCTCAGCATGTGGATTAACTATAGGAAGATTTTGAAAAAATTATAGATATTGAACAATCACTATTTAACCTAACTTTGCTCTAACTTGTTTTTCAAATCAACTTATTTATTCTATCTTTCAAGTTTAATACCATGCTTAAATATTTAAATAACTAAACCAATCCTGCAACCGAATTTGAAAAAAAATAAATTTATAAAAACTGTACTAACTTCTATTTTATATTTTTAGTGTTTAGATTAATTCATTTTCTGTAAGAATGATTTTAAGAAACATTGCACAATATTTTAAGGTCCAAATTACTATTTAGCTGTAATCAATCATAATAAAAACGAATGAAATAAGTTTTATTTTTATATGTCATAGCTAGTTGGCCCTCAACCTACTTACAATCAAAGTTTTCCATTTCAGGAAGAAAATTGTGCAAAAATATGGAACTATAAACAAAGTGGCACAATAAACAATAACATTTATTCTATTCAATACTATCTTAATTCTTCAGAAAAGTCAGAATATAATTTAAATCTGTATGAAATCTATCTCAGATATCGGGAAATACGATTGCTATTATCGTGAATTTCATCACAGTATATTGCAATATTCATAATTTGATTTTGATTTTCTAGAAATTATTTCGAATTACTTTGCCCGTGTCTGAAATTAACATATATTCACCTAATGGTTGCATATAATTATACTTTCAGAAATAAATTTGAATATTTTAGTACGTCAGCTCTTTTATTTAATTTGGATGTACCTAAAGAAAGTGTAAAAATATAAGAAAAATAATAATTACAAAAACATTTAGGTATGCTAATTATTGATAATTTATTTCAAACGGAGTTAAATAGTATACTTTTACATGTACTTCTATTAAAACAAATTAACATTTTTTTATATAAGATATAACTAAACTATGTAAATATAATAAAATAACATGTTATACTATTGTTTTTTTGACAATTTTATAACTACCTCTAATATATTATACCTAATATGTAATATAGCCAATATAGGTATTACTAAACTTCTATATAATTTTATATTTAATCATCTTTATAGACATATATTTAATTTCTTATGGATCAATAAATCGATTATTTATTTTTATAATTATGAATACAATACTTTTTACTAATTTTTAAACACTAAACAGACTTATTAATTACTTAAAAACATCCCTGCATAATAATATGTACCAAAACATAATACACGTGTGGTTGATTTATTTCTACAGTTAATTTTCTTTTATAGATTAATTTATTAGATTTTTACTGAGTATTATCAACACATAAAATAATTTAATTTTTTCAAATATTTTGTTTATCATATTATGAAATTAACAAATATGCATTTGTTAAACACGTATTTTATAGAGTAATTAATAATTATATACTATAAAACCTATAAATATAAGTAGGCATTTAAGTTTATTAAATACTAATATATAAACATTTATCACATGGTTATTTATTATGTATAAATAAAATATTGTCTTATAATTATTTACAAATGTATAGTTTGCCTATCTTATTTTGGTTGTATTTAAATTATAACAGTCAATTATTTCAAATTCATTAAACTCGTATAAAATAATAATAATTGTAAAATAGCTAAATTAAGTTTTAATATTGTCTTGATAATTTTCCATATCAATTATCAAACTATATTATAAAACACATACTTATAATGCGCTAAGTACCCTCCATTTTAGATTCGATTGAATAATTCATTTATAGACACACTTCATGAAGAGTATTCGGTAATTTATACAGTAAAAATGAATAAGATAACGATCAACGTTCTTGCTTAAATGTTATTATTGGTATGAAATGAATAACTCAAATCAAAAATTATGTTAAATAACGTTGTAGATACTATTCTGGTTATGAAATACCAAATAGTTGAAACGATTAAGTATTGTTTCTATCCAGGAGTCGTGAATAGAAACGAAAAATCGATTCATACTATACAGAATCGCTTAAATGTAGACAGTCCGTTACTGCAGTTATTTAGTTAAAACCATTGTTATCACCCTTATATAAAACCATTGTACATGTTTATATATTATATTGTGTGTTGTTGGCGAAAGAAAACCAGCACCCTATCGGCGAAGTCGCGATGTCTGTGTAGGACCGCAGTAAGTTCGTCTCTGACACGAAATTAATCAATACCCCCGATTTCATTGTAAGTGGTGTATGCCCAAAATGTATAGTCGAATACAATTCCTTCATCTCAGTCGCGCGGCTAATCGAGTTCAAATAATAGATAACTCGGTTATTTAATTCGAACACGATAAGACGCTTAAATCGTACCGGGCGGCGTGCAGAAAGAATTTACTGCGCTGTCAACCCCGTCAAAGTCAATATGTGTTCAGTGGTGCAGCGCTCACTATACAGTATACTTGTATATTGTATTATAGTGTTTTAATATATATTTTATGTCATTTTTCTACGCGAATGAATTAAATTTCAAGAGAAAACGCATTGTGAATGGAATATTCATATAATTATATAATTATATACATAACTGTGATCTGTAAAATATATAGGCACAGAATAATGTTACGAAGTTTGCACGTCGCGTACCCACATAATAATTATTATTATTCAATTTTTATAGTTTTCAAATTCGTATATAACATGATATAGCTATTTAAAAAAATAGTAAAGTACACAACAGTTATATGACATATATACGAGTAGATACATAATATAAAATCACTCTTATCCTTATTTATAAACAACCAATTAGTTAACATTTAAGCCGTATTAGGTGCCAGTGATATATTCGTATGGGAGTAGATGAGTTTTTGGAAATTTCAGTAATTACTGTAGAACTAGGTTTTATAGGAGTTCACATATTTTTCAATAATCATTCAAAACATAGCTAAGTTATAAAGACATAGTTTTAAGCAATAATTTTTATTTTTATTTTTTTCCATAAGTGCATATGTTGTTATAATTATATTTAAATACATTTTTTACTTATTTTATTAAAAAAAAAATAATTAAAACAATCTATGACATAGAGAATACTATTTTACTATTTTATATAATATACTATACAACATTTAATATAAATTTTATAGAAATAATTGGAAAAAAAACATTAAAAAAATTAAATATAAATATTATTAAATAATCTATCTACCATGTGTTTTCACAATTATTGGTATGTTGTGAAAAACATAAAAGTAGTCGATAAGGAATACGCCCAATATGGTCTATTCGTATTGTATGTGTTTTCGTCTTGCGTAAATATATATTGTATAATATTCTAGATTAGGTACAATTTTTCTTTTGTACCAATTAGATTAAAAATTCTTAAAAAACTCTTTATTATTTAATAAATAAATTTGTAATTTTTGGTTTTTTAATGAATAATAAAATATTTTTAAAAGCAAATTTTAGCATTTTTCATATTTTTAGAGCATATATGATAATTTTAAAGATTGTAAATGCATGCATATTTTAATGAACATGAAGTCCCAATAGATCTACAGTAATTAGTAAAGGGCACATATAGATTAACAGTTAGCACCTATAGCTAATGGTAGTTTACGTTTTTATTAGCATTTTCATAATTAGATAGGTTGATAAATATTTTGACAAGAACATTGCATACCTATAATTTATATATAAATTAAAACCATAGAATATGGAATGAGTAAAACTATATTTTTATGGTTTATAAATAGTTTAAAATCAGACTTAATAATTTTCAATAAAATATTTGATACAATCGGGTTCTTTTTTTTTTTTTTTTAATTAGGTTTAAAAAGGTTTATTGTCTGTAGAATAATTATCACTACCATTTTACGTTTGAATATTGAATCAAAATTTAATTCCAAACGCTTATAAAAATTTTTTTGCCATGTATTTTTTAATTTGTTCAACTTCTATAATAACAAATTACCAGAAATGTTGTATTAAGTTTTCAAGCTTTTAGAGTTTTAACAAATATTAAAAATATATATATCTAATTAATAATCGCTTAAAAAATCTAACATGATATCTTTAAAATTATATAATATTTAAAATAATATAAATATTTGTTGAAAGTTTCGAGTCATTAAGTAAGGTCATTCCTTTCTGAGTATTTTAACAAAAAAACAAAATCGATTTTATCAAAAACTACTGTTGTGTAAACATTTACAGTTTTTGTTATTTTTTTTTTTCAATCATTAATAAAATATTGATAATTTTAGTTTTTTCTTTCACAAAAAATAACAACTAAATGAAATTTGCTATTAGAAATTACATACCCAAAATATTGCAGTCCATTTTTTGCTTCAAAACATGATGACGGAAGTAAAAAACACAATTTATTGTAAAAAAAATACAGTACTCGCCCAAACTGGAATCTAAAAAAAATGATTTATTTTGTTTAACGTTTATTTGTTTTCTAAACGCTCCAGCACTTATAGTTTCGTAATACATGCATCTAAAAAATAATATGAGGTCGCTGGATTTTTCAAAATAAATTGTTATTTACTTGGGATAACACTAGTAGTTATATATATATATATATATAACCAAACATATAAGTACATAAATACTTGGGTTACTTCTATTTTTCCACACATTATATAAAATACATATTTTTATATAAGAATACTTTATGACTAATGTCATCTCTATAGTTGTCGTAACCCAATATTTGGATAATAATAATATATTATAAGTTTATTTATATGAATTATATATATATATATATATATATATATATATTGTATACATGTATGTTCTCACAAATATTCATATTTTGCTTTATGTGGTATAAAAATCAGGAATACTTGTATTACTTCGGTAAAGCAGGTGTTGTCTACATTTTATATATTTTAATCATATGTACCTACTAATTACTTTTTTATGATGCATACGTCTTGTGTGCATTTTAATACATTTTTAATTTCAAATTAACTAAACCGAAAAGGGGGAAAGAAAAAAAAACTATTGATTGACGTGAGAGCAGTATATATAGCGTGAGGGAAGCCACCAAAAGGTTACCCATTTAAAAGCTCTTTAACTATTGAGCGAAGCGCTCCTCACTCCGCTTCATCACACCTCACCCCGCTCAAATAATAAGTGTAAACAGAGGGTGAAATAATTTGTGAACGCAGCACGAATATGAGCGCAGCACGGGTTTTTTATACACGAGTAGTAGCTTCGAGATATCACCGTCGACTATATAGTTGTAAAGTTACGTATGCTGCGTAGGTATACCACGTATACCACGCGCGGTAAACCGTTGACGACTATCGGAGCCCGCTTAATAACGAATGTTTATCTAAACAATAATATTATAAAAATGTTTAAAAAGTGTACGCACAGTTGTAATTATCATATGTAACCTGGTACTATCTGTGCTTGCTTAAACTAATGTAGTGTTATAATAATAAAATTGATGGTTGACAATGATAAATTAAGACAGAAACACATTTCAACGAGCGCTTAACAAGTAAGTGTACAATAACGTATGATATAATATCGTCGCGCGTGTACAATATTTATACGATTTATACATTATATACATTATACACGTATAAACAAAGGCCGGGGAAGTGGATCAAACAAATTAATATGCATAGGTTAAGTCAAGCCAACATTAACAAATAATATAATTAACTATAAAAGCTTTAAGCTAATAAAGAATAAATTATTATTTTTTAATTACCACCTGGGCCATACATAGTGATTGTACAATTCTAAAATGTTTTAAATAATATATAAATATATTTATAATTCATCAAATTCACGAGTTATGATGTACTTACTTTGTGGTTATGTATAATAATATATTATTAATACATAGGTACAATGTTTGGGTTTACTAAATTATTAAAATAATTTTAAATTTTAATTGAAGTAATAAAACTCAATATATCATTCTTTTTAATTCAACCAGTAAATGCTGAATCATTCAAATATGATAATTTAATTAATCAAGGAATTACATTTATTACACAATTAATTAGGTAACTAATGTAATATTGTAACAAAAAAAAATAGGCTTGAAAAAGTTTACACTTTAAATAATTATGACTTAATGTATGTGTAATTATACGGTATCGTGTGTGAATATGATCGCTATATTATGATATTACGCATTACACTGCTTGTTATGTTATGACGTCATTGGTACCTATCTAATGTCATATTATTGTAACCCGGTGATCATAAACAAAATTTTTTGAAATAATTTGAAATATTAATGTACTACAAAGTCTATAATATCTGACTGAGACTACACTACACCTACTCGGTACAATATGTACCAAATTTAATAATATCACACGTGGAAGGGGAAGAGAGTAGTGCACGTTAAAAATTATACATATAGGATATAGGTATAGCAGCGTCTATTTGTCGGCATAATTTATTACGTAAAATTTTCAACCAGCGTTGGTTTATTGTTTATTATATTATAAATGTATTTCATAGTTTTCTATCATCAAAAAATAATCTATTTGTTATATACATTTCATATTATATTTTACTTTTTTATTATCGAATATTATAAAAAATAGATCAGTTCAAAGTTTACAACCTTAAACGGTTTAAACACAAATATTCAAAAAATCTCAGAAATTAATTACCTTAGGTATTAACCAACAGTTTTTAATTTCAAAAATAATCTATAATGTCCGATACTACGATTATATAAATACTATAAAAATCTACAAATTCAAAAATAATATACATTCAATGTTCCAATATACTCATATCTACTTTATTGACTATCTACTAACCTATACTTGACACTTGGTATTTATTAAAAGTAATCAATAGCATAAAAAATGTGTTTTACAATATTAGAAACTTTTAATTTAATTAAATAATGATACCTATAAAGATATAATAATTATTATTGTAGTTATGAAAATATACGCAGGAAATTAAAAAATGAACTAAGAGGTTAATCGTGATTGTTGTTTTTAAAAATAAAAATATATGTTTCATAAATTAAAACAAGTATATTAAAATATTTTCAACACTTTATAAAACAATATTAGGAACAAGTTTTACAGAAAATTGTAAAATATAAATTACATACACGGTCGGTAACTGAAATTCGTTATAGCGAATAAAAAATACTCTTCTGTAGATTGAAATAAATTGCTTCACAATTAACATGACAGGAATACTTTTTAATAAAATATACTATGCATTAAAATTTACGTAAAAATAAAAAAAAAAATAAAAAGCAGAACATTTTAAATAATTATCACGCAAATATGATTAATACGAATATATTATATGAACACTTTAATCATTACTAAGTCACGTGCAACATGTATTATATGACATTCGTATACTTTTTTTATATCAATAAGTGTGCTTAATTCAAATTTTGACTGATTTTTCTTTAACATTATTCTTTATTTATCAATCTGTTTCAATTTAAACAATAAGCGTAAGTGATCGTTGATACAATAATATATGGACACGAATAACGAATTAGAGAAACCTCCTACTGAAAATACTCCGTCAAGAGATAGTAGTCACATTTTATTTACACACTTTTATATTTTTTCTTTTAAATTTATTTAAACAAGTCACGACATTATTGTCCTTTTAGTCATTTTTAAAGATTATCTGGAATAATTTTTAATGAGAGTTGGGTAGGTTAGCGTTCCATAATAGAATGATGAGAGAGTTGGAAGTGTATGTAATATTAATTATTTTGATAGTTATTGACAGTTTAGAAATTACTTTAGTCAGAAGAACGAGTAGAGGATTAATCATATACTTAAAATCATTTATGAGTTTAGAAATAACACTTTACAGGTTGAAGGAAGGACAGTCGGTATTTTTATTTTGAATAGTGTCGTAACTTGTCACATCACCTGCATAGAATTTGTCATGTATGAAAAATTTGTTAATTGTCTGCTGTACTGAGATTTAAGATGTTGCAACTGCTGTTAATATTTAATATTTTTGTAAGACTTGTTTTTAATTAGAAGGATATCTGCGCTGTTGCTAGAGTTCTTTATAAATAGTGCATTCCTCAAAGTTTGTTAGATAATTTGTTTGATGAATGGTTTAGCACACAATATCGTGAGATAAATTCTACCACATTTAACTTATTAAGGGAAATGGAAACAGTAGACTCTAGTGTGACCATAAGATTAACATTTTATTCGCTGGGGAGTTTGTCGTTTTTTTTGTGACTCTTTTATTTTTACTTTAGTATGAACTATTTAAATTATATCAAAAACATTATTATTGTTTCCATTAGATTCAAAGTCAACAAAGAATAAAGATAGTGCGTTCTTAGTTTGATAGTGCAAGATATTAGTTAATTTTTTAGTGAAGTAGTTAATTTCTTCTAATTTTGAGAACGAAAGTTGACAGATAAAAATTTTTTACTGCTGCTCTAAATACTTTGTCAGATTGTAGTTGATACTAATATGCTTGAAATTCAGTATCATTTTCATTTAGAAAATTAATTATTTTTTTGCAGATTTATGATGTATTGGGTTGAAGTTAAAGTTATGTAGAAGTTAATTTACAATTTACACTTTCAGACCAAGTAAATCTGAGAATGCATTTCTTAATTTAAAAAAGTTTATATACCCTTAAAGAATATTGGTTGTAGCAAATTTTTTTCTTCTGTAAATGTGTAAAATAGTGTTATGACCCTTGACCCCAGACTTAACATTTCGAAATTAATTTGATTAGCATTATATACGTTAGTAGATGGAGTATCGATTTAGAAAGATAAATTATTTTATTTTCTCATTAACGGCATAGGTAGGAGTTTCAGCAACAGAAGTAATGGCCGTTTATTGTTTTCAAATTCCAATCGAGAATTAGTATTATTCTCTATAACCGCAATTTTTATTACTTGGTTGTTAATTATCATGATAGGTGATGCGGTTTATTCCGTATTATTTCGTAAGTACATATTATTTTGTATCATAACTGTGTATTTTCAATGTAACTTTGGTTATCTAGCAATCCGGCTATATGGATAGGCAAAATAGGTACATTACTGTATTACTAATGGGCCCAATGTTGGGTATTTCTTAATGTTTATTAATTTAGTATGATAATAAAATATGATCATGCAAACAACGGTTATAAAATGAAATGTTAAATCTCAACTATATTGTACTTCTTATATTTTTGTAAAAACTATATTATTTGCATCAATTTAAATATATTTTTTTCATTTCAAAAATTCATATTCAATCAATGTTATAGATTTTTATAGACATTTTTGGGAGCCGTTTTAATTACAGTTTTATCAAATATTGCCAATTATTTTTCATTGCAATAAACTTTTTGTTTTTGGAAAAATATAGAGGAAAAACCATAAATTTAAGTTTAAAAAAGTTTGGATGCCATCTCCTATGAGCAATTTCCAAAGCATCAAACAATACAATTACGGCACATGGATCTTATTCGTATTTCGTTTTATATTACTACTCCAAAAAGTAATAACAGATAGTTCATATGTATACAAAACGAAAAAATAAAATTCATTACTTACTATAAAATCGATATAAGTTTTCTCTTGTTCATGATATAAATTAAATTTTAAAACATAAAAAACAAGCGAAAACCAATTTCACGTTGTTGACATAAGAACGACATCATTAACTAATTGATTGATCGAAACAAACGCACCTACACCGGTACGCGTGTCGATGATTAACACGTTTTTAAACCCCTTGTAGTCTTCGCTTGATTTTTAGATTTATACTTTACATAATCCACCTGACACCTTCCGAAAAGGATTAACATTTTTTTCTCGTACCTGTAAGCAGATTAACACACTTCGTGGCCCATAAAAAAATAAATACACTTATCTGCACCTTATTATTATTTATTTATTATGCTTTAACAGACTGTGCCCTTTTAATTCAATTTTATTGAAGAGTATATAAACCATATAAATATATATTAAGAGATTCATTAAACGTAAAACACTTATTATTTAAAAAATATTAACGTTTTTTAATACAGTTTTGTTGCAAATTTTAGTCGTTAAAAATAAATATTTCTATTATTACTGATTTAAACCTTTTTTAATGACAATATGCAATTTTAAATCCCTATTAGTTATTAAAAATCATGATATTTTTCGAATTATACTTAATTATTAATATTTATAAAAATCAAATTCTGTTCGGTATTAAATGAGTTTACAAATTATAAGTTTTAATGAATAGTATAATGCAGAGGTACCTCGCAAAGTATTGGTATACTATTTCGCTTATCTAAATTTTAAATATCTACTTATAGCTAATAAATTATTTGTCCAAAATAAAATTTTAATATATCTAAATACTCCAAAAAATATTCTATTTCAGAATACAAAATGCCATGAATTTATTCGTTTCCATGTTTTCTTCGTTTACGTTTACCAACGTAATCATTTTAAACTTACAAAGTAATGTGTTACTTATGGTCTATTATTTGAAATTCGGTTTCTAGATGGAAATTCGGCTTATAAAAATCTATGAAAACACCTTTAGGTTTTGTGTTCGAGTAAAGGTTAACTGAAAATAATATAAATATTTTTACTGATACTAATATGATTCTCCAAAATTACATTTCAAAATATTATTTAATAGATAAAAAATGGTTATTGACTGGTACAAATACCCTGAACACATATTATTACTATTGCGTATGATCACAGTTCATAATTTTAGGTTCAAAAACCAACAATAAGATATAATAATAATAATAATAATAATAATAATAATAATAATAATATAAATAATGAAAACTACGCAAGTTATAACTATAAATAATAGAATCTGGAAAATCAACACCGTCGACATTGTGGTCTCTGATAACCACATTTTTCTAAAACCCCGTTACTCCCGGCCCAACCGTGTAAAACCACGTGACATTGTTCCGAAGCGATATAATAATATAAATTCCCCTGTTCAAGGAAAGGTTATTGTTGTTAATGGGTCTAAAAAAAAGTAAAAAAAAAAAGTTTTTTCTTTATCACATTATTATTATTATTATTTCATTATTTTAACGACGTAACAATATCGATTAACATAATATTGTTAACCCCCCCAAGTATTAAAACATTAAACGCGGGAAAGGCACTCGAACGAAAAACATATTAATAATGACAACGCCGCGGCCGCTTCGAAAACGCGCAAGTATATAAATATATACAGTATACACTCGTCACCGTATATACGCTCCCACCTTATAATAGTTATAATATCTCTGCCGGCGCTGCACTAAGTGAATTACTTTTCATAAACCACAGAAATAATAATGAGCAATAATATGAAATCTATTAAAGAGTGTAGACATTTTTTCATTGTACCTACCTCTAATATAATTCATCACGGTATAATTATTAATTATGCTACTCAAATTTTATTATTATACACAGACACATAGCATTGTATTAAGGATCATATAGCGTAGTTATATTTATTTATTTATTTATTTATTTTTTTTAGCCTATCTTAAATGTACGGTGATATACTGCCCTTATTTGACTTATTCGAATTTCCATTACCAAAACAAAATATATAATTAATTGTAATAGTCGATTTTTAATTCATAGATAGTTATTTATAGTTATTTAGTAATATATCAGCATCCTTATATAATATTTATTTTTAACATATCATTATGATTGTAATGCGTATAATAAAATGTATATGTGTATATGTTTGGGTATAACGTATGAGTATACATAAAATATATTCTAAATTCTTCGTATTTTAACAATTTGTTTATTAAAATTATCCTAAATATTTTAAATTTAGAATAATATTATTGTCTATAATAGTATAAATAGTATAATAGCTATTTATTCTTAGGCTATATACTGATTTTAGTGTTTTAAGTTCTCCGTTGGATAAACTAGTGATAATATAATATTAATACTAGAATTTATATTTGATTCAAGTCATATTAAAGACTCTAAGAAAACAATTTTTTCGAAAAGAGAGAGAACTTTTTTTTTTACCTTATTATAGTTTTTACATTGTTACCTTACTTACCAGTATGAAAATGACGTTTACCTAAAACCCATGAATATTTCTTTCAATACATTACTGACTATACATTTTTGTGGTTTATTGTGATTCTATTGATACCTCGACTTGGACAAAAACAATAATATTGATCTAAAAACGATGGCATTATAATATGATTGTCTAGCTATTGTATGCGAGTCAGATGTCCCGAACAACGATTTCGAAATGACATCGTCGGTGAAAATATCTCTAAATAAAATGTATCAACGACAAAAATATATCCGGACAGGCATTATTGCCACTCTGAAAGTTTCGATACGTGACTATTGTATATTATTATCGTAGTATAATATTTTATGAAAACTGTATAAAGTTTGCCTGATTTGGGTCGGGCCAAGCAGACGATTAGCGTTTGAACAATGATATGTGTGTAGAGCATCGCTTAACGGCTAGCGCGTTAGAAGTAAACCGTCTCGTATCGATCAGCACGTAATAATATAATATTATTATATAAAACCGATTAAATGCATGTTAATGTTGGGGTTAAATAAACTTTAAATGGCTATCGACGAAAAAAAAATTTAAACGATTTATACGATAAAAGTTTTTTTTCGTTATTTATTTTATTTGTTAGCTAAGTTACGTTAGTGTATGAACGCTCCTAAAAACGTGGTAGATTTATAAGCTACAGATATGATATCGTATCAATCTGAAGACTTTAAACATTTTAAAAACATATAAAAATCCTAAAAAATAAATTAAAAATATTTAATTTTGGATGGTATAAGAGAAAAATAAGTATAGTAGAAAATAATAAACCTGTTATCTCAATTCATCACCTTAAATTCAACACAAAGTACCAGTTTCATATGTAATCAAATCTTACTTCACTTCGCTCAAAAAAAATAAAAATAAATTTTAATAATATTCGATATTAAATAAGGCATTATAGATTAAAAGAAATAATTAAATCGACTATATATTATATACAAATCATAATATAGTAGTTGATTAATTATAGTGTTTAAGGGACAGTGTTTTATTATTTATCATTGTTTAATAACTCGTGGAATATTTATTATTTTTGCGAATATTAACCCCCGCCACCCCTCTGTATACGTGCCTGTCATCTTGTACGATATTATTAGGTTGGAAAAATATTAAAAATAATAAAAATTGATTATAATTTTAAAAATATTAAAGAACCTTTATACATCAGAAATCAGTGTATAAAAACTCTGACCTCGCCCACATTTATTTCATAAAAATATAAAACCTTTTTATAGTATAAATCCTACCATTAACATTATCAAAAAACACGCTTTTACCAAAAATTCCAAGATCAATTATAATGAAAGAACCTGCTTAAAAGGCTACATATTTTATAATTCATACAAATTTTAAGCCAAAATATAATATATTAATAATAAAGCATTAATGATTTTGGTTATAAAAAGAATAATTGTATCCATACAAGTGCCTTTTTAAAAATATTTGATTAGTTAACATCATAATATTATAGGAATAGATTTTTGTTGCATTAATTTGTTTTTCTCAAATCTTATAGTATTTTAGACATATTTAAATGCATTTCAACGCCATGGATTAAAAAAAACAAAGTCTGCTTTGCATATTTTAAAATTTAAAATCCCATCTTATTTTATTACATTATTTATTGTTTAGTACATTTTCTTATTTTAGGTGTATGTTTAAAAGTTATTTAATGTATTCTAAGTGGAGTGAAAAATGTTATATAAAATGTTATAGCAATCTATTTTCAGATTGTTAAGTTTTAACAGGTGATATTTTTTCTTTGAAATATTCAAAATAAAAGTAGTTGCTTTCTTACATTGTACTAGTATACACCCTATACTAGTGAACACCTATATTAGATATGTCCAATTTAATCTCATCGAGAAACGATTACAGATTTCAAACTAACCTTCTTCCCCACAAACACAAATATACACATATATAATCTACGTTTTTTTTAAAACTATTTATGTCCGTCTATCATTAGTTATAAATGGTTTGCACCATGTACGGTAATCTATTTTAGGCTCTGGGTGGTATGATGAATGTATTACAGTGTTTTACAATTGTATGTATTATTTATCATTTATTGTTTTTTTTTTGTGTTTGTCATCGCTTTTCGAAGCAGTAAACATAATTCAATATTTATTTTTGAAGTATAGCAAATTAATTCTAGTTTGTAATCTTTGTAGGGTAAATATTTTCCAGTACTTTTCAAAGTAGTAAACCATCCGTTTCGATCAGCGCATCAGCACATAATAATATTATTATAAAAAATTAATCACGTCAATGTTAAAAAACGGGAGAAAAGGATGCTGTGAAAAATGATGATTTTTTTTAAACTAAAAAAAATTAAAATTACATCTATCAGATTTTTCAATTTGTATTACAGCCTATAGCTTATATTACACTACAAATAAAAAATACTTTTATTATTAACAGAGTTCATTTATTTGCATATCAAAAATCATTTTAACCATTCTAACCTTTCTAAATGTTTATTATTAAGCTTTACTAGCAAGTTAGGCCCAGTATATAAATTCATAGCGACTTATAGACAATCTTTGTAGTCATAATATTTTGTTACCTGTAGCCAAATTGTAACTGATTACATTTTTCGTTGTACCTATAATAATATTATATAATTGAGCGCATTATCTGAATCCGTATTCGTATGACGATTATTATAATTACTTAAAGCACGATATTCGGATGACGATATGCGTTTGCAACAATCTGACAACAAAAAAATGATGATTCATTGATTGCTGCTATCGGAAACCCACTGCATGTTTAATGAATGGGTTCTTTTCTCATTATGTGAGTACCTATATAGCTGTTTATTATAGTAGTTATGATATTTTAAGTTTTTATTGAACAATGGAGTGGACAACCTATGCAATTTTAGTGCATCACTTTGATCATAATATACACTTTAAATATAAATAAATATTATAGATACCTACTATAGGTATATACAACAATATATATTTTAGTAAAAATTCTCAAAAAAATATTCTGTTTTGGAATATTAAATTAAAAAAGTAGGTTGTCATAGTTTAGACAGTATAAAAGTTTAAAATAATAATAATGGTACAAAATATAGTTTTTTCAATAAAAAAATATTGTGTTGTTATAACTTAGAATTATGTAGCTAAATTGTATAAAAACACATAAGTTGATCAACAAATATTATATAGTTAGTGCTTTAAAAAATATTGATGTATATATTAAGTAGTACTGTAGTAGTATTATTATAGCAATTATATCTGTAACAGTATAGTAAGCTTTAGAACAATTACTTAGGCACGATGAATAGTATGTTAGTTATGTTATACAACTAGAAGTTAATTCATACATTTTTATTTCGATTAGTGAATACTTAAAATACAAAAATAATGCAATACACCAACAAGTTATAGAAGTTCAGGGTATAGTACGATTATTTGATATTTCAATTATTTAACTTGTTTCAATTAAATAAATATTAATACTTTTTTTTACATCTTTGCGTGCTTATTATATCATTTATATAATATTTTAATGATACTAATGTATGATTTTTTGCACTTTTTAGTGCACATAATTTCGGATTCTATTGTTATGTAATACTATTGGTTATTTTATATTTATATTTATTAAATTAGTATATTTTATAGCCTACAATGGATTGTAAAGTACTAAGGTATGAGATGATTGCAACTGTTTTGAAACTTATGCTCCATGAAATATAGGTGTGGTTCATATAAACATTTTCCTTCTCAATTTCATTAGAACTGTAATTTTTTCATATTTAAATACTTACACGCAACACATTATTTAAAAATATTAATACAATTCATAATAAATATTTGTATTATTCTTTTTTTCATAAATATATATTCCCTAAAATATATAAAATAACTTTTTATAATGTATAAAGTTGACGAATAAAAAATTATAAGTTACCATTTTTTAGTGAAAAATCATGAACTCATTACTTTCAAATATTTATAATAAGTATAGATATTTCATTTTTCTAATTTTGTCTAAGTTTACAATGTACCAAAAAATTTTGATTCGTGGTTTTTTATTCATAAACATTATCAGTATTATTGTTACTTATACATTTTAAGCAAAATATATTTATTTAAAAAAAAAAATAAGAATTTTTATTACATCATGTATTAATATTTTTAAATAATTTATCAAGTACTGCCAGTACTGGTATTAATATGAAACAATTTTTAACCAAGCCAATATTTTAATCTTTTTGACAGTCCTCAGGCAATAAAATTGAGAAAAAATAATTGTTTAAAGAATAACACCTATATTTCATGGAACACAATCATTTACCTTTTTTTTTTTAGGTAAAAAATAAAAATAGATATAATCACATTGCACAGTATGAAATACATAATATGAAGAACCTTGTATTACATTTTAAAGGCTACGAGTATAATTAAGCTATAAAAATAGAATATTTGATACATTTTTAACTAAGTTTTGTCGATTTTTGTTAACTTAAATTGCTTATATAAAAAATCGTTGTTGGTATTTTTAATATTTTTAAAACCTATAATACAAACTTGTAATAAACTTTATATTTCATTTCTAATTCTTCTATATGAATATAATCATTAGGAAACTACAAAATAATTTTGTTATGTTTATGATTTTGATAAAATACGTCAGTATATTTTTAATTTAAAATACTTAAAAAATGTACGCACAATTGTTTTTAAAAATTATAGTTATAACACCCCACGAGGAATTTTATATTATATTTTTAAGGTTTTTAACCAAGAAAATATTTTTTTTTTATCTATAAATAATTTTAAACAAATCATAAATTTTATTTTTTAGCTCAAAAATAGTAAAATATTTTGAAAATTATATCATAAAAATTCCCGTTTTGACTAATTACTATGAAAATTATTGGAAATTATTTTCTTTTGACTCTCTTAAGTACTAATTAGATTCACTTTCCTATCAGAAAAGATATTGAAGTTGAAATTGTAATCAATTTTTTGTATGTAAAGGTGACACAAAAAAAAAACACACACACACACACTCTTCATTGTAAAATCAATACATTCATGGCTCCACTCAGAAATCTAAAAATGAATATAAAAAAATATTTTTATATAAATGTTTATTAAACATAACTCTTTTATCGTATGGCAAGTGGATAATATAATATTATATTCGGTTGAAACTATTTATGCATGACGTCCAATTAGGACCAGAGCAAATAGCTCGTACAATATTAATTTTTAACCAATGGTCACTATCAAATCTAGTTTATATGCGAAATATGATTGATATGTATTTATTACGATTGTGTATAATGTATAACATATATTACACGCTCGAAAAAAATATATAGCTGAATTCAACCAAATTCATATCCACTTTTTTTTTTAGAATGTTTCCACGTGTTGTATTCATACCTTTTTATTTAAATTAACTTGACGATTTACAAATAATTTAACGTAACTAGTAAATTTTTATGGAACCAGTGAACTTGACATTATTTGTATTGATTATATAGTTATAACAATAAAAATTATATGCATTTAAGCAGGTGATTCTTTGAAAAGTAAGAAATATTTTTTCCTAAAAGTTATTGTTAGAAATATTCTTTTACATAATTTTAAGTCATAATAAAACAAAATTTTTTATAATATATTAACTATATTTATATCGTTGCAATTTATTAGTGTAAGTGACGCGTCGGCGTGCGTTTATCGTCCGTCGTGCTGCGGCTGGATCACGTCGCGCGCCGCTGGCTAGTTACGCCCCCCTGCAGACATAGTGGTTCGCGGTCTTCGTGCGGTTCTCGCTGCTCGTGGCTTGGTGACGTCGATAGGGCGGTACGATCTAATGATCGGACGAGTTGCATACGGGATTGTACCGGTAGGCTGCAGCTAGGCTGGTCGGCTTTGGGAGTTCCTTCTTCGGTCTTCGTTATGTTTTGATTGAAGACCGGTGAAGAAATGTAAGCGAAAGACGATTCTCCGCCGAATATTACCGGTATAGGTACCATATATACATAGACCGTACTAAATAATAATCATGCCGTTCTTCGGTTATCCGTTTGTGCCTACGATCGGAATGGATTTGCTGCCAATATCTTAGTCATTATTTCACTTATCTCGGACAGGGTGATATCTATGGCTTATTTAGATTTACCCCTAAGTTGTGGTAGTGGTGTTGCCATCTCTGTCTGATGTTTGGTTTTTGTTTTATTTTGTTTTATATCGTGTAAAAGTCGGTATATATCCGGTGGGGGGGGGGGGTGTTTAGTTGCTGCGTTGTGGTTGGCTGTTCGTCATTGTGTGATCCTTAGAACTTAGAAGGAACGTTGTCGTATCGTAAAGGATACAAAGTGATTTTTTTAAAGTTGAACACTCATTATTTTTCTACAAGTATAAACATTTTTGGATAAATAATGAGTGTTTAACTTTACAAAAACCACCTTATATCCTCATATAAAAGTCATTTACTGTATAATAATATCAAATCAAAAACTACTTGCAAAATAAATCGTATACAAAATGTGCTATTAGTTACCTAGTTCTGAATATCTATCAAAAGTTAAGATTTATAGCAAAGTTTTCAATTCAGTTTGGATATTACAATATAAAATTAATATATTGTATATTAAACTTTAATCATTTTATCACATTTCTTGAAAATCATTTATCAGAGATATTTTATTTATTTATTTATGATTATGTTAATAATTATGAAAAGAAATAAATTATAACGTTATTGAAAATTAAATTACATTCAAAATGATTTCTATACATTTAAACGTATAACAAGAATACAAAAACACCATTAAATTATTATATAATACATTGTTACTGAAGAAAGTAAAGTGATATATAAGTTTTGAATTTCGTGGCAAAGTGTGATTCTTTTTAATTTAGTTATTGAGAATTGTTTGTGAACTGAAATTTGATTTTCGAAATAAATCTTATTAAAAAATCAAAGTCAAAGAAAAAAGGCATTTATATAACGCCATTAATACATTTTAAATGAAAAAGAATCATATTGAGTTTCTGGTACGGTAAAAATAAAAATATATTGAGCATTTTATTAGTTTATTTTAATGCAATTATTAATGTTTTATCGAGTTGTTGTACCAAATATTTATCATATTATATTATGGTGTAAGACTTAAAAGCATACCTACCAAAATCAATAGAAATATTATTAAAATATCTCTCATGTTTAGTTATTCATCACCACTCGTCCGACTACATTCACGAATTATTATAATATTTAATCTACCATCATTACACCATTTTATTAACTAAAGGTGAGCATACTAATAAAAATAATTAACTCAAGTTAAGTGAACACAAGATCGATATGTTAGGAGTTAATATCTAACGAATAATACATTTAACTTTCACCAAGTTTAAAATTAATATAGAAACAAATGTTACTTTAACTCGGTTCAAAAAAAGTCAATTTATTTTTTTAATTAATACACACAGAGTAACGTTTAGACTTTAATTTTATTTCTAATAATTGAGAATTGAGACAATTGTGGCATCCATAGAAACCGTCAATCATATTCCCTTTATACGCAGGGATATTCATGATATAACAATAAGTTTTACGTAGCTGTCAGCTGACGCATGTTTACTCGTAGCCACTGTATTATCAAAGAAAAAACACGTGGTAAAATGATTTATAATTTGATTATGATTATCAATAATAATAAAATATCTCTGCAGGAAATATTGACATAATACTATTCACATAACGAAGTGATAGCAATATAAACACAAATGTTATTCAAAAGTGTCATGCAACACATACATCAGTACATGACTGTTTGATAAAATTACCAATAATTCAAATTATTTTTTTCATTAATTTTTTAAAATCGTCAATGCTGTAGCAATGATATCGAACAAATAAATACATATATAATTTAAATTATTTTATCGTATTATGTATATTTTTGTTTTATCAATTATAGTTCAAGTTTAGTATAAAATAAATGAAAAATAGTTTATTTTTAAAAGATAATTATTTTAAAGTGTTGGTTTTCATATTTTTAAATCAAATGTCTTTAACAAATGGTAAATGAATATAATCGTAAATATCATTGGCATAATTTTAAATAATATATTGTTATGATAAGTCATAAGCTCAAACGCAGAAAGATGATATTCGAGAATAATTTAATTAAAACTACCATAAATATACTATTTTACGTATTAGATTTTTGTAATTCTTACTAATTTTTATGAACACAGTATTTCTATTACAGTTTTTGAATAAAAAATATTTAAATAAACAAATAACATTTTGAAATAATTTAAGTCGTATTTTTAATAATAATAATAACATAAAATATGAATATAATATTAATTCCTAGATTTGTTTTAAGTCGAAGAAAAATCATGACCATAGTTTGATGGCGTATATTTCAACTACCATTATTTATGCCAAGGTTTTGATATTACAAGGTTATATAAACAAAGATGTTAGAAATAAGTAGAATAATAGTAATCGATTACCAAACTGTCGAAGTATTTAGATAAATAATAGATCTTCCGATCGTTTTTCATTTTACAAGTGGCTTCTATAAATACCACAGTTGAAATAAATGTATAAATTGTATTCCAACCGCCTACCGTACAAACATACCTACCACTAACACTTAAAAGTATAAAATGTATTTTGTATTTATCTAAATTGTATAATTATATTAAATTATTTTATCAAGATGCAGAGCAGAACATATACTACAATATATTACTAAGATTATATAGTATTGGATGATTTTTGTTTATAACTTTATACAGTAATAAACTAATTTAAGTAAATTAGAAAAAATTGTTAATGCTTGTCATTTAATAATGTTATAATTTATAATGACGTTTGTAATTAACTGTATTAATAATATTATATATATATGTGTGTGTATGTGTTGATTGCTGTAAAAACAATAATATTACAATGTCGGTAATATCGAAATGCATTTTTTTTTTCAGGATTAGTGAAGCTGGGCATTCATTGCGTTACCGGGAAGAATGTAGCAATAAAAATAATAAACCGCGAGAAGCTGAGCGAGTCGGTGTTATTAAAGGTAATTATTTTTTCGTCGTATGAAACATTTCTTTACAATATAACAAATATAAACATAATTATATAGGTAACTCAGCATAAGTATCATCGTTCAATTCGTCCATACGATGGTCATAGATGTGTGTGTGTGTGTGTGTGTGTGTAGAAAGTACTCGGTTATTGTCATTTTTATAATGCGTATAGTACTTTTAGACTTTTCGAGTAGTTTAATGTGATACGAATATGTACAATATAATAAAATAATATATAAGTAATATTTACTATCATATAATAATATTATATGCATACGTTTAAAAGATTATTTTTACTTCGACGACAAATGTATTATTTTTTTTTTAAATAACTCACAGTTTATACTACCGGTGGCGTTTTGATATTTTTCAATTACAAAATACAAAATCAACTGATGAACGCTAAACTGTCGGTAATTAAATTAACTTTGTTTTAAATGTTCGGGACGGATTTAACGTCAGGCGGTTTATTGACCTATTGGTATATTTTTGAAGCCAGCTGCAGTTGGTTATTATAGCGATACAATATTGATTAAATACGCATAAATTATAATGCTTCTCGATATTGCGCTACTCGTGTTTATTATTTACGTCACTAATATTAAAGAATTTTAGTTATTATTGATATGCAATACAAAATTTCTACCATGTGCCTATATTATAATCTCAGGCCTGGATTAAGATATAACAACAGTGTAGGTTACAGCCCACAGAATCGTGTTGGCCACGGATTTAATGTACCTTACACGATTTTTTTTTTTTTTAATAATAATATTTTGTTTAATACAAAAATACAAATTTAATTTAAATTTTTTTTACACTGTGGGTGGTTATCGAAGGACCTATATCGTCACATTTTTTTACATCAGTTTTATTGTATATATTTAAAATGAAATAAGCCCCATGTACTTTTAATTTTGTTTATATAATATAAATCCAATATGGTAAAAAATGATATTATTTAAGTTAAAATATAATAGGTTTTCGTAAATTGATTAATTAATATTAAAGTTTGTAGTGTTTATACAATGAAAACTTATAAACACAAACTCAGTGGTGGTTTTTAGAATTTTTTCTGGGGAGTCGTTTGATATTACCTTATTATAATATTATATTACGATAAAAAATATTAAATCCATTAATAATTTATTACTTAAAATTTAATTTTTTCATGAACGAAAAATAAGTAAATATAATAAAATATGATGAATATAATAAATTTACATGAGTGATATGGTTGAGAAAAGACCTTTATTAGTTTAAATTGTTATTTAATAAGCAAGCAGCTTTTTTTTTTTAATTATAATTGGTCGCAGGATTAATTCCATTTTAGGGGTCGTATTGGAATTTTGGGTTAAGGGTTTGCGTGAAAATTAAGTTTGGAATGGAATCGTTTATAGTATGTGGTTGCTAATTATTTTATGATTGTGATTTTAAAGTATTTGTAAAGGGTTGTATTACTGATGTACTACGGTACATCTATGATTAGTTAAAAAGTAATATTTTGATGAATATCCAAGTTGGTTTCATAAACGGATGTCGAAAAGCTTATATATAAGGTCTTATTATTACTTATTATGTGTAAAATAATACAAACAAACATTTTGTAAATTAAAAACCAAAAATACTTAAAATATTTGTCGTTCATTTAACTAACGAGAATTTCAAATGTGATTCAAAATGTTTGAATATTAGATAATCTCAGGTTAAAACTCATAACTGGTAACTAAATTATCTAAATCGTACAATGTATACACAAATATTATTATTATAAGTATTTAAATAGTATTAAGTTATTAATATTTATTTTTTTTTCGTACAAATTTGACGGACGCGTCGTCTGAATATTAAATGGAGTATTAGTGTATTGATTGTCAGTTTATCGCTGCTAATGTACGTTCTTCAAAGTTCGAACGGTCGAACGTTATTATTATTATCACCAAATACCAATAATAGTTATCGTAAACGTCGTCATTTCAGGGAAAATATAAATACCTAAATAGTCGTAACAACTATTCAAATATACGGACATACGGTTGAGATCGCCAGATTTATGTATAACTGTATAAACGTATATCCGCATAATGGCATAATATAAAAATCGTAACAGCTAATCAAAACCCGAACATCCCAGTGGGCGAATATCACAGCATAAACGCACTAAACTAGTGACTCGGAGGGACCAGACCTCCAGATTCTCGTCCCCGTAAAACTGCACGTCGCAACTACAAAAATTAAATATTAAAACACAATATTTTCACAAAGAGCCTGTAATATAGAGACATCAAATGTTCACAGCATAATATATATATATATATATATATATATATATATATATATATATATATATATGCGCTACATTTTTACGTACTATTTACGTAATTATTTGGGGTCTTTAGTTATTTACTTATTTTCAAGGTGGTGATTTGAGAATGTTCATCAATAAGATAATAATAACCATAATTAATAAAATATTATACTATCGTGTCAATCATCGGGATCCGTAGTAAAGGGGACAATAAGAAAAGACATTTGAAAGTTCAATGATAAATCTCATACAAAATTCTATAATAAATTCAAAAATGTTTTCAGATTGCTTATCGTTTTATTGGTACTTATATTATTTGGTAGGTTTTCGTTAAAAACGGTTTATATAAAATCTCTTGAAGTTATTATAGTTACACAATACATTTCCCGAGTTGTTTGTTGTTATTTATTTTTTTGTTTCAATTGTTTACGATTTTCTTAGTTTAATAATACGGACAATTTTCAATTTTAACAATACTTATCATCGCTCCCATTCATTTTTTAATTTACGAAAATAATTAATGAAACTTCATATGTATTTAGCCTTTCATATACCAAGTTTTGAAAAGTTTGTTTTTTTTTTCAAAAACTAACAATAATCTTAAATATAATTCCTTGCTCACTGAAAATTTATAGCGACCAGTAATTTTCTAAAACTTTTGTTTTCTTAGTACGTATTATCAATAATTACGTATTAATATTCTATGAAACAATTTCCTGCATTTGTTTTTAGATTATAAAATATGAGCAAAACAAGTTTAACAATGATGTGGGATTAAAAATTTTCTTTTTTTGTCTTTCGTTATATATTATTATTATTTTATAGCAGAAAATATTTTAATTTGATTGTTTAAACTAGTAGTGGTCCTTTTTAAAAAATGTTATCTAGTTAGTACTTCCTACTTTGGGATGTCAAAAATAGGAAATTACCAAAATTAAAAATTCTTTTGAAACTAACACATTAAGAAAACTGCAATATTTGTAAAATATTGGTTATCAATAAGTTTGTTTTCATTTTTATATTTTAATTAAAACAATAAAACAAATATAAGCCGTAAAAACTTAAAATATTCTACTATTATTAAAAGCATAATTTTCTATAAGCTATTTATTTAAACTATTTCTAAGCTTTTTTATAGATACGCTAAAGCTAAATGCTATAATTATATTTCATTTTGTCTGTTTAAGTTAGGTAATATTTTAAAATACTAAAATATATCTAAACAATTTTTAAGTAAAAAACATTTAAAGTTCAAATTTTACGAATTGAATATTCAAACATACACTAAAAAAAAAAAATTCAATTCTAGTCTTATTGAAATAAGAAAGGTGTGTACAAAGATAAATATCAAATTATATTTCCATTTAATGAAATACATAAAACATTATACTATTTATTAGTTTCTGATTATTTTTATTGACTAGAAACAATAAGATATTTCTTAGAATCAGTTACCGAGCCAATGTTATATATAATACGAGCTAACTGTTCAATTTCCGAGGAGAAGAAAAACAAAGAATGTTCGCGTAGTATTGCGTCTCAAACTCACTTATTAATAAAACATGTTTCTAAAAACGTAGAAAAGTGATTCATTACAGTAAAACGTTGCTAATTATTTAATGTCAAAAAGGAAATAAAAAATACATTTTGTTAAACAATGAAACCATGAGAAAAACATTGATGTAACTATGTAAAAAAGAAAAATTTAAACTGAAATTTAAAATTTTTAAATTGAGAGAATTTCTAAAAGTCGGATACTTAGATACAAATTGTCCACAGCTACTTATTAATATTTTAAACGTTATGAAAAACGTAAAATTGTGCTACTGCTACAGTAAACAATAATATTAATATTTTTAGCAAATAATATAACAAATTCACAAATGCGAAACCGGGCATAACATAATAGAAGGCGGATACTATAATATACAACGTAAAGTATATTATTAATATATTTAACATATCTTATTTTTTATTAAATCAATCAATAAATTAATAAATTAATTTATTGGATAAATTATAATTTATCAATATCACATCTGCATGATGAGAATATTATTAAAAATTAATTAAGCGTTCATAGATTCAAAGCAGCGTAATTTGTTTTGAACTTGGCTTTTCAAGTTTGTAAGTATTACATTTACAGTGTATATTAGTGTAATAATATTATGTAACAATTGGCGCACGTAGTTGCAAAATTTATCACGACTGGTGCAGGTATACTTTATATTTTAATTATATAATTTGTACATTAATTAGTAAATTAAAAATTATAAATCATTTACGTATATTAGCTCTTAGCATCCCTATGATATTTCCCGTGGTTTAAATTTCATTATAAATTTAATTTTGTAAACAAATCATTTCACATTCACTGGGCCGCTTATAAGTAGGTTATTATAGGCGCTTGGGTTAGCTTATGGAAATAATATTATAATCATTATAATCATGGACAGATAACGAGAGAGGGTTGAGATTATAAGTGGTCAGTTGATACATAATTGTTCTCAATGTTCTGTGTTATTCTGAATATTTTTATTTCAAAAAAGTAGTAAGTGGCCAAGTGGGCACCTACTGATCTACTCTATATTAGGTGTTGATAGATCATTGTAACGGATTGAGTGTTTTTTTCATGCTTTATAGCTTAGTAGTGAGTTAACGATTGAAGGTAAAGTTATGAAAATCTTCATTGCACTTCTTCTAGCCAATGTGAATCCAAAAAAACCCCAAATAACAAAATCCGTTCTCCAGTTTTGGTAGTCTACTATGCTAAATGAAAATCTAGCAAAAAATAACTATTTTTTTAACTGTGAAAAATTAAATAATTTTTTTTGAAAATTTTTAATCTTACATTTTGTATTTACTTGATAATCACTTTTTAATGTGTTATCAATCAATTTTTTAGCTATGATAGTTTTAGAGAAAAATTAAAAAATAGAAATATTGGGACTGTTCACGCCGACGTTTTTGTGGATTCAAATCGTTATACCTCCTAAGTGTGATATCGGATCTCTCTCATTAATATTTAATGTTAAAGCTAGCTTAATAATTATCCACCTACTTATTACAACTAAGTTACATTTTTATTATTTTCCTATTTAACACAAATTCTTGAAGTTTTAAAAGTTCAGACTTTTTTCATTTCAATTACCATATTTACTTCATTAAAAATCAAGAAAGTAATATAAATATATTTCTTAATTATTTTAAACGAATTATTTTATTATTTTATGACCATCCGTTTTAATAAACAATGTTCGTATATATGCTTTATTTTCATTGTTAAATAATGATTTATTTCTGTTTATCTATTTTTTTACTTCAATTCAAACTGAACATGGAGGTACTATAAGTCTTATTAATTTTTTTTAATTATTACTAATTGGCAACTTATATTATATTTTTTTAAAAGGCTGAACCCCAAACTCTGAACCCACAATAATTATTTTTATCCTAATTTAATAAATAATGATTGCATACAAGTACCATTAGGATATATAATTTAAAAGTAAAATTATAAATAACAAATAAGTAAAAACAATTGATAATGTAAATATGTGCGCCATTCAAGCATGGATTCAAGGGTGGGCAAGAGGCCATGTCCCCCCCCCCCCATAGACTGTTGCACAGGTAAATTCTAGGATGTCTGTTTTTGGCAGCCAATAAAATACGATACGGACATGGTATTGCCCCCTCCCCCTTAAACTTATTCTGGATCCACGCCTGGCGCCACTGAACGAGGTTTTTATACTTTTACATAGTAAATGTAATAATATTGTTTCGGTTTATATATATAAATAAGAACGATATTTTTCTTTGAAATAATTTCTTGTAATCAACTTTACATGAAAAAAGTAATGACTAATTAAAAAATAACAATCTATGTCCTATACCAATATTATACTAACTGCTATGAAAAAAATGAAAATATTCATGTTTATTTTTAGGAATAGTGTAATAATATTTTGTTTGATCAATGATAGGTTTACTAAAACTTGTTTAATAAAACTAAAAATTAAAAGGACCAAACTACCAATGAATCAATCAAAATATCAAAACTAGAAATTATTTATTTAGACAGATAGGAATACAGTTTATCTTAGATGACAATCAGATAGGTACTTAATATCTTATTTATCTAGATGAGATACGCTGTAGTTTTATTTAGATAAATGTATCTAGATACTGCTCAACGCTGTTTATGGATGAATGTCCAATGTGTTGTGGTGATATCAAAATATGAAACATATTAATTAAACGGCAAGTGAAAAGCTAGCAACACACATTTTGTAGTTGGTTGACGGCATACGGACGCATAGCTCCCGTTAACTAGGCCCGCCGCACTAAAATGTTAGGTACTCCACCGATATAAATCATCTACCCATTCAACATACATTTTCACTCAATTCATAATAGGTACCTATTTAATATCCCACGCACAGTCCACTGAGAATTGAATAATATAACCTTTCCTGGGTCTTTTTCCCTCATCATTCCCCGTGGAATATCAACTGGCCATTATAAAGTTGTAAATATATACATTATACCTATACATTATACACCTATTACCTATGTATACGATTGTATAAAGCACGAATATTATGATAATTAAAATGACTGCACTGTCGCGCATATTAATATGTTGTAGTCATGTTCTATAATATAGTTTTACTCGTTGCATTGTTCGATTTGTTCATAAGTTCCAAACTATTAATTTTAAATTGCATATTATCAAACAGTTTGCGACACAATTTCATTTCCATCGACCATCATCGTATGTAATAACTTATTATAAATGAACAAATAGTTAAAATATAATATCTATAATATTATCTCTATAACTATTATATAGATGCATTTACGTATTTCTCTGTATAATGTATATATAAATGCAAGACTTCTTCCTCAATATAGACTCTATATATAGTATAGATCGAGTATATTGATTTGTGTTTATATATTATACTATACTGTTTAAAAAATTGATTGAAAAGTCGGTCGATTTCTTTAATATTTAAATTAGATGGCTATATTATTTTCAAATACGGTTCTTATTGAGTTTTGGTAAAATTGAAATAAAGTAAAATGGAGTATTGATTTGCCATTTGAATTCGAGAAAAATGTTCGGACGATATATAATCACAGCGGATGATCGATATTATTTTTCCTATGTGTGTGTACTCGTATTAGTCGTATTTTTATATTTATTAGAGATCGGTAATCGATTTAAAATAATACGTTTGGAAAAATAATCTGAATGAAACTTGATTAAAACCGCACTTATTGCTAACAATTCTCTTCAGCTTTCAGCGACCACCAGCGACGGCCAAGAGGAATGAAAAAAATCCCTTGTCGATATAATACCTACCTACTAACTGGATGAAATAATTTATATTAACAGACGTGAATAATTGAGACTTTAGAAACAAACTGAAAAAAGGCAAGATAAAGAAACGTCATTATAAAAGACGAATACACTTTTCGATTCTCTCGGAATTTCAAATACTTAAAGCCAGAACGTTAACCATTTGTTGATTTTACGAACAATGTGGTAATAATCGATTACAGATTCTATTAACAGTATGTTTATTGTTCGCTTTTCTAACTGAAGTCTATCTCTTGTAAATAATTATCAAATATAACATCTTATTTCCATCAGTTAGTCATTGATGATTGTTCATTCCGCAAGACCTACGTTTTCTGTTGATAATGAATACGAATACAATTGTAAATTGACCGGAAATAAACCGTTCTATATAGTATATGATTATATTCATCGACTTAACGAAAGTGTTGGCATTAAAAACGAAAGTTTAAAAATCAGGATTTTGACATTATATTATAATATTAAAAAGCACAAAGTATTATACCGATTACATTCCATGTACATATCTATTTTTTTTTTGTGTAAATTGTAAAAACTTAACTCAGCGTTATTGTTACAATTTTATTTTAGATAAGAAACAAACATATTATAATTAAAATAATTACAAAAATAAATTAATAATTTTGATATATAAATTGAACATTTTTGCATGAACAAAAATATTTAAAATTTAATACAAGGTGTTCATCCACATATATACTGAAATTAAAATAAAAGTTGACCATCAATCCATAATAATTTTTATAATTATTGAAATTAATATTTTAACAAATTTCATCAAAATTTCGAAAAATTCAAATTATTTTTTAGTTAAAAATTCGTAAAGTTTTAATTATTTATAAAATTTGAAAATGTAGTATAAAGTTTTTTATTAGTAGATCGTACTAAAATTAAAAAATATGTATAGAAACAATTTTTTTTTTTGAATTTATAATAAATGAATAGTTTTTTTCCTTGTCGTGTGGAGAAAGGGGTTGTAGTCTGATATTTCAACTTTTAGCTAATGGTTAGGTCACAGATGCATTTTATTTTAGCTCGCAAAATGTAATATTTTTTTTGTGGTTGTTATTGGGAAATTATTGATAAAAAAATAGTTAGAAGAAATGAAAGTAATTGTTGTATCGTAATAAATTTATAATTTAGTCGAATAGCAATTTTATATAAATGTAATATTTAATAACAGCTAGGTTATGTTATTAGATAATATATTATAGATTCAAAGTGTATAGTAGAAGTTTATATAATAAAATAATAAATAATCGATCGATTTTGAAGATTCAAGGGAGGTTCAGATAATATAATATACAGAATGAACTAGTTATTTTAGGGTGGTGACTTACACTCCATTAATAATAATATTAAATCTTAACCGCGTATTCGTTTATTCCTTGTAAAATTGCGTGCATTAAACACGTTTTTATTTACTTGCTGCTATCCGCTGTAGGTGGATTGCCAATCTCGGTTTCATTTATCTTTTGGCAATGTCGTATAATGCAGCTATAGTTTATTATAATATAATATATATTTTAGTTATTATGCTGACAGACCGCATTCGCTCAGAATCATTTTTTTTTATTCGATGATTTATCATTGAATTAAAATTTAACACATATGTTACAGTTACTTACTACAATCACGAATTTATGTACTCAACATTTACTGTATACACAGACAGAACGGTTAGGTACATACTTTTTTCTATAAGCTTTTGAAGTCTACAATGATTTATCATTAAATTCAAACCAGATTCATATTAATTACAATGGCTTATTGCAGATGAATGTGTGCAAGACGTTATGACAGTAGGAGGGGGACAATAATTTAACAATTTTGATTTTTTTTTTCAAAATCAACAGTGTTTGCCTAAATATTTTCTACGACGAGTAGAAGGGACCAAATAAGTTTACTTCATTAATATGACTTAATTAATCAATTTATATCATTTATAATATATTAGACTAATATTAATTTTAATTAGATTAATAATTACCTATTAAGGCATATTAGTATAGTATATTATATAGTAACTGGAATATAGTAACAAATATTTTTAATATATTATTGAAATAGTTGATGTTCCGTTGCTAATTTCTGTTAATCAGTGTATCCATATTGTATTACATTTTTTTTTTATTACTTTTTAGTAAATTATTAGTTTGTTGAAGAAGATTCACTTTACTTTTTAACATTTCAGCTTCCAGATTAAAAGTTTTTTGTTAACATAGATCCTATATTTCTATATTCTATATTACAGAATACAGAGATATTAGTATCATCAACATTCAATTCTAATAAATTGGCAATGCTTCTTATGGTATCTTAAGTTTCTTGGCTAAACCTTATATAAATACCATTAAATCATTTGATGTAATGTTGTATAATATCCTAATTTCTTCTGCTTCTGCATCTATAAAATGTTGTGTATTAGATTAACTATCGATTTTATTTAAAGCTTTCCTCTTCTTTACTAACGGAATCACAATTTGATTATCATCACGTAATTTTTAACTTTTTCATAAGAAATTCGATATTTCTCATAGTTCTAAGTGACTTCTACTAGTTGTATTGCAATTAATAAAATTAATATCTGATGTTTGTAAAAATCCACTAACTTTTAATATTGAACATACGTGTAATATAGGGTCTAAAATTTGTAATGCAAATGCAAATTCAAAAGTTTTAATTTAAAGAATTATACCTAGATCTTTAGCACGGATTTTAATACAATGAAAAATAATGAAAACACAAACACATAATATAAAAGTTAACATAAAAATAAAAACAATTTTAAACAAGTAGATAAGTATATGCCACAAGCAGTCGCCACTTTCCAATATTAATATTTCCATTTACGGTAATAAGTTTGTATTGTGGTCTTAGATATTGCCACGTCCCGCGGTTGTATTTATTATTTGTAATTAAATTAATTATATTTATAGTTGTTATTAGTTATCAGAAGTTATCACAATAAGGGCCATATTTACCATTAGTCAAGCCTCCGTTATTAGAGGACCTCAGATTTTTATGAACCTTATTTTAATTTTATTTTACTGAGTAACTTAGGTTTACTATCGATAGAAAGCGATCTTACATCTTCTTTAAACCTTGATGACATAACAAATGAATTTACTTTTGAAAAAGCAAGAAATGTAATATTATAAAATAGCTTATTTCTATTATAAATGTAAACATTTATTATTTTCTACAGTTAATAATATATAAAAATATTTAATTTTGTTTTCCATATAGATATAAAATAGGTATATATAATATATATTAACTAATAAATAACCGGTAAAATGAAATCTGTAACCTGTAGAGATAAAAAATGTATAACATTATAATTATGTTTGTGAAAACGTATAAGTAAATTGTAATTATTAATTTGTTTTATACAACTCATTTGTGGCGAGTAGGGAGCTATACATACGCTACTGTTGATGAGGGACCACATTTTTTATTTTGCCTAAGGCCACAAAATTCCTAAATCAGGTCCTGATCACTGTATGAAAAATTTTAAATTATGATGTTCGCCCATCGGAATAAAGATGGTTTGTGCACAGAATAACAAGTTAGACAAATAGTTATTAGTAAGTTTACACTTTCGCCGAAATGTATGATAATATATATATTATATGCTCCTATACGGTTCAACTATTTACTATTCTTTTTGTAATAAATTCCGAAAAATATAATGTTTAAAAGTAATTGCTGCAGTCGTTATTATAATCTACTCTAGAGCAGAAACTCTTTAAATTGTTTAATAAAAGTACGGTTTCTATGCTAAATCACGATAATTGTTATGATTTATTTTTCGTGATCTTGCAATATTCGGCGAGCGTACAGTTTTAATTGCCGAGGGGAAAACAAATCCGAAATACAGCAGTGGCTGGCACCCTCGGACGGGGTTCTCGTGTCGGTGATGTGCGCCTCCGTTAAAACACCGAAACATCGTTTCGCGTGGTCGTAGTCGTATTATTATTATTAATATTTAATAATTTGGTTTATGTCTGCGGGGAAAAGCATATAATAATAACAGTAATAATGATCAAAGCGTCTAATATGCACGCGCGTGTGTGCTACGTACGAATATCAATTACATTTGCATCGTCCGTGCGCCACGAACACGAAAACAAAATATGCTCTGGCGATATTATTCTTGGAAGGTTTACCACCGGAAGGTTTTCTTGGTAACGCAGTAGGTATTACGATATTTTGTCTATTAGTTAATTAATTGGTATTATTACGCCAACCGCGAAAAGTTCATTGGCGTTTTGTCAACTGCCGGAAACAGAGTTACTTTGATTGTTTTACAAAGCACAGCTCCGCCATATATAATTTCGGCGAACATAATTTGTATTTATTTGCATACCTGCACGGTGTTACTGTGTACGTAATAATAAAACACTCGCACGAGCGCACCGTGTCAAGTTTGTTCAAAGGTTTAGCTATCTTCTTCTTTGTTTCCATTCACTTGATCTATAAATACGATGCCGACGGTATAACTGTTATTTCAACGTTAGTGTATGTTACGATTTCCGGTTTACTCAATCGAATGTATATTATTTTTCGACTACAAAGACGTTCACAAATGCGGTTCGAATGGTTCGATGTACGGAAATATATAAGCGTACTAATTATATATTAATATTTTGTCGGTAAGCGCGAAATTCAGGGCGGAGAAACCGAGAATATTATTTTAAGCAATATTATTTATTTATGTTTGACGTAAATAACATTTTTTTGTTTTTAAAAACGTTTTTTGTATAAGTACTAACAGATAATATGCAAATATGAAATGTAATTGGGTACTTGGTATCCAATCTCTATCTTTAAGCGTATATATAATATTAAAATTATAAATATTATATGTTGTACTTCTACGAAGAAGAGGATAGGAATGGGTGTATTTAATTTTTATCCCCAACTATCTGGCTCGGTAATACGATGTATTCGAATGAAAATATCGAAAACCGTGAGATAGACGAGTTCAAACGGTTTCCGTCAAATTGGCGTCAATAATCAATATATACTATATAGGACCATGATAGTGGTTATGTGATGAGTGATGATGTGTTATAGTAATAATTATTTTGATAAGCATTATCCATATAATAAGAAAACAACACCAGACTCGAGTGAACTTGAGGGGTTGTTTTTATATTTATTCAGACTTCATTTTAAACGACTTGACCCGTCTGATAATTATATTATAACAGATGTTGGTATACATTGTAATGATATTACATTATGTAGCCGTGTAGTTATAAATAATAGTATAACATATTTATGGATATTTTTGTTATTTTTTGTCAGGGGAGAATATGATGGCTGTGCGTGTTGAATCTGGAGAGTCTCTTTAATACTATTTCAGAGACGATACTTTTCTCGTTTATTAGTTGATCCATATAAGAACATGAACCTAATGATTTTGTCTATGATACTACAGTAGTTGATAATTTGATATATTTATCCTTTAATATGAAAGTTTGAATGTTTTATCGATAAATAAGACTCTAAACTGACCAGTTAAAATAAAGCAAAAATCATTAAAAACTAAAAAAAATAATATCAAATTATAATAAAAAGACACAAAATCTAAGACTTTTAGTATAAATTATAATATAAAATAGAACTTCAAATGCTTATAAAAAAAATGTGCTTATGAATTTCTAATATTTTGAATCATATATAACAACAACTTCTAAAGAATATCAAATTAAATTTATATGTTTATTTACCTAATGAAAAATATTTTATTGACAATAATTGAAAAAATTAAAGAAAATTGAAAATTTATCAGTTCAAATAGAATAAAAATATTTAAAACATTTTATTATGTATAAAAAATAATTATAAAACATATTTTGTTAAAAATGTCAATATCATACTTTTTTAATTATAAAAAAATATCAAAAATGGATTAAAGAGAAATAATGATTACCTATTTAACTTTAAATGTTTATAAAAAATTAATGTAACTTATCAGTCATTTTTTTTTTCATTATGGGTAGGAATACTCATGACTCATGAGAAATTTTGTAATACATTTTAAAATCTCAAATATCAAAATTTAAAAGACTTTTTTTTATACATTTCTAACTGTAAAATAGTTTAAACATTTTCAAGATTTTACAAATTTCGTCAAAATTCTAACTTTAAATGCTTATAAGAAAATATTGTGATTATATATTTTCATTTTTTTTTTCAATTGATAAATAATGTATCCTCATACATTGAAAAAAAAAATGAAATTTCAATTGATAAACAAACAATGCATGAGGATTATTTTATTTAAGTTTCAAACATTTTGACTAGGTGAACATTTTTTATTAACATTTACATAAAATTTCAAATGTCTATAAATATAATAGTTCAAAAAAATTCAAAGTATTTTGAATATTTTATCATAATGATAAAATGATAATACGAGTATAAACATGTTGTGTCAATTTTATGTATATATACGCCGTATGATACCTCGTTAAATTATTTTGAAGTTGAATATTGAAATATTATTAATTATTTTTATTTGGTTACAGGTGGAAAGAGAGATTGCAATAATGAAACTCATTGACCACCCGCACGTGTTGGGCTTGTCTGACGTCTACGAAAATAAACGATACCTGTGAGTTGAGTGGTTGAAATATTTTGATTGGTTACATAAACTTAATTTTATTCGTGTTCGATTTAAGTTGATCATATGTTGGCTATATTTTCTGTCATTATATAATAATATAATATAATTATATTTATCTGATTTCAATAAGTTATCTCCTATCTATATTATGTTTGGTAAGAAATATGAACTCCAGTAATATATATAGTATCGTATTCAGCACATCACATATATAATATTAATACGTACATACATATTTATTTATTCAAAATGATTGATATAACTGTATAATATGGAATATCATTATAGCACTGGAAAATTCAATCTGAAATCTTTATCCTAATTCTGAAATTGAAATGCCAAATGCAGCACCATTATACGAAATTCTATGCTAAAAATCGAGTGACCTGTTTTTTTTATGGTGATATTTTGTGAACAATATCTAACGGTAACAATAATAGTACCGTTTGATTTAGTAACTTTATTTCATTTTGTATTTTCAGTCTTAACCCATTGTTTTATGGCTTACAGTTGAAATGTTGCTGTTTTTACATTGATGTTAAAATTTATAATACCCGATAAAGGTCCAGTCTTAGTTACTTTTCACTAGAAGTTATATAATATATGTTTATGATTTGAATAGCTGGAAAAAAAATACAAATTAAATCAACGCCAAGATTAAAATAAAATAAAATATAATAACTATATTATTCATTTGACTTCTAATTCGGGTTAAAATATCTTATTATATTATGACTGCAATAAATCGCATTTGAAATTCTACACTAAAAGATGGGTCTACTGAGAACCATAATAACAATACCGCAATGGTGTTTTACATATTATTATTATTATTATTATTATTATTCGAGGATGTTAATCCTATTAATTTATGGAAATGATATTTTCATTTCCATGGTTACTAGCATTCAATATGTGAATATTGATACCTAAAGAAATAATTCGAATATTTCAACTTATTTTTATATATAATATTATATACATTCACTACTTACTATTTTTTCTTATTCATCATTTATAGAATATAGATAAACTTTCTTATTTAACGAAATAATTATTAGTTTTATTAATTGCAATTTAAATATAATATTAATGTATTATATTATACAAATATACAATATTGTACTTTTTAATGTATAGAGACTTGGAGATCTATCAAACTTTAATAAGGGTGATCCGTTTTTATGAAATTTCTACTAGAATATTAATTATGAAATATGAAGTTTTTAAATTAAAAAAAAAACAAATTTGTCATACGTGGTCCAATGACAAAAATGACTATACATTTATTTTCGTTCTATCTATTTATATGTGTACCCGTCAATTTTAATTAATCACTTAAAAATGCATTAATATTAAGTACAGAGTATTTGAAAACAAATGCGATGGGTTGCATATACAGCTGTTATAGTATAATGGTTTTTGGTTTTGGAACGAATGCAGGTTACAGATAAAGTAAATAATGACATTCAATATCGCTCGAAAACTGAGACCGATGTGCATTAATATTTGTCCTACGAATAAAATAACGCAAATATAAGGTAGGTATATATTTGAAAAAAGTAAACATAGGTATACAGTTTCAATGATATTGTAAAATAAAACGCACATATGCGCAGTACAATTTATTTATTATGTAAGTATTATAGGTACCCACATGATATCTATGTTGGTTTTATGATTTGTTTATCAACCAAAATCGTGTTGACTTATAAAGTTATAGGCGTTTATTGAACGATTGTCGTCGCTAAATATTTTATGTATAACGGAATTGTATTACAAGCTAGTTACAAAAATAAAACACGGGTAAATTATGTATCATTTGCATATATCTACTTAATACGTACTAGATACCAACCCAATAATAATTTGAATTGCCATAAAAAATCTACAGGCACAATTATACAAACTGGTCGATTGGTTTAATCTCTGACACAACCTTTTTATTATATGTTATAAATTGTACTACTGCAATTTTTATGCATATACAAACCCACAAAAAAAACTAAATACCTATATAGGAATAACATACGATAAATCTAGTCATTAGAAATTATTATACACAAAAAATGAATTACAATAAATAACAGAAAATTTTCACTTCATTGCCTATTATTTACAAATCAACTAAACTCGCCAGTCACCACGCACATCAAACTAAATACTTACAAATTTCTTCTCGGTTTTCAAGCATATCTTTGTGTGATATCCAAAAATGGGGTTCTGCTAAAAAATTCAAACATTTTGTTCAAAAACTTTTCGTCTAAATTAACGTTGTCACATATTATGTCATAAATCAATAAATTACACATTCACATTTCCATATTAAAACGATAGAAAACACATATAGTTAGATTCTAATTCCTAAAACTCTGAAATTTACATGTTCATACATCATACAGACTCTTAGCTGAAGGACTATGAATAAAATGCAATACTAGGTATTACACTTTTTTTCATCCCAGGATAAAACGGTGCATGCTACGACTTATTATTATAGTCACTACATATTATAGTCATTAATGAGTCACTTCTGCCTTAACACTAGATATAAAAATTAGCAACAACCAACAGTTATTACATTAAAAAAACCAAAAAATATCACAATAAATAAAAATAAATAATTTACTGATTGTTTATTTAAATTTAAATTTAAAATATAATATTGGTAATATTTTATTGAAAAGATAATTTATTGATTCTATCAATGGTCTTTTCAAGCGTAAAGATAAAAATATCGAAAGATTGTGTAATAAACGTAATATGTACAATATAGGTAAATATTATAGAAACATATATACTTTATATACATGCTAACTAGATATCAAGCCCCCCCCCACCCGGCTTTGTTCTACATTTATTGTAAGGCTGCGAACAAACACATGTGAAAGAACAACAGTTTCCCGCGATTACCATCACGCTAACCTGAACTCCAAAACGACCATAGTAAACTGTTTTGTAAGTATTAATACACTTTAATGTATTAACTATTATTGGATCGATCTTCATTTATTTGTATTATTAAAAATCCTAAATACCTTTTGCTCCCGAGCTCCAATTAATACAGATACAAAAGAAACTAATTTCTTCACTGAACCTTGTATATTTAAGGGGTTACCCCCTATCACGTTACAATTGATTTTTGTTTAAAGTTTACACTGAATTTTACGAAATACCCATTTTTAATAATACATTGATTGTATTTTATGAATAATAACAAATAAGACTTAAAATGTTTAATATATTTCAATTTAAGTAGATATAATTTATTATACACAGACATATTAGTTTATGGGATAACAATAATGGAGATTCAAAAAGTTAATGGTTTATTTTTATACAATTCAGAATTTATTTTATTTTAAGAGCTGAAAATGTAATACAAAGTTATCTCTAAGTTAATCTTATAGAATTCAAAAATTAAATACATTATTAAATAATATTACTATATTATAAGTTATAACCCAACACTTCAACCCGAGGTTAATAGCGTAACATTATATATTTATTTAATTAAATACTTTTCCATTATAAAGATTAAATTAGTTTACTTGCATTTTTAACTAAAAATTATTTAACGATGTTCCTTATTAATTTTAAGTAACATTAAATTAAATTGTAGTTAAGTTAAACGTCACTTATACACCTATAATTTAAGCACGAGAAGCATCTGTACAACAAAATTCTAAATGACCTAGTAATAACCGACCACAATTGAGAATATTTTTTATAATAAAAATTTTATATCTGATTATATAATTTTCGAATGCGGCGATATATTAAAAATAAATTTATATTACGCAGAGTAAGCAAGCCGAGACTAATGGCCAACATCTGGCCAATGAATCTTACAGTTTAACTCCAACACTACGCCATATAATGTTTCAAAGACACGATATATAATATAAACACTAAATTGCATTATTTGCCCTCGGAAATGAATACGTTTTTGACTGTACAGCGAAAAAGCTTGATAACAGTAGTTGTAGTTGTAATATTTTATTACAGTAATATTACTTATGGTTTCAGATACTTGATACTGGAACATGTGTCCGGTGGTGAACTGTTTGACTACTTGGTTAAAAAAGGAAGGCTGACGCCCAAAGAAGCTAGAAGATTTTTTCGGCAAATCATCTCTGCGTTGGACTTTTGTCACAGTCATTTAATATGGTAAGCATGCGCTTCATACATTAGTGAGCCATAGCAAGTTTATTTTATAGTTAATTATGAATTTATAAATAATAAAAATGTATAAATTGTTCAATAAATACAATTTTATATCATTCTACAATATGTTTGTTAAACATTTTTAATTTTAAATTAGAATTTATTTAACTATTTTTTAATGCATTCTATGTACATAAACCATAATATATAGATATAATATTTACTTTAATTTTTTATTGTTGAAAAGTTGTATTTAATTAAGACAAAAATGTTTGATGTTTAAACGTATTAGATACAATTAGTTCGTATAGCAATCATATATTTTATATTTCATGACAAGGCTTATAAATTAAATATAATTCAATTGTATCATATCGTCTTATAGATCCAAAACTTTAGGTCAAAAACTATAATAAAAAATGTCATTGCTATTGAGAAAATGAACGTACCTAACCTACCTATATATTTCCCTTGACCATTATTACGCACATTCATTACAATTAAGTTATAGGATATTAATACCTCTAAAAAAGTGGTGAACACTGGACAGAAATTAAATGAAATATCTAAATAAAGTTTAAAAGTTTAAACATTTTTTTATAATTTTCATATGTATAAACACCGAGAAAAAAATATAATTTAATACATAATAAAATTTTACTTTATTTTTTTTTTTAATTCGAAATATAATAAATGAAATAATTATAACTATAGGTTCATTCATACAATATTTTTAATCTTTTAGATTTTTGCCAATACAAAGTAGACTAATATGTATTAATATTAACAAGTTCAAGTTAATACATTTTAATCAATTATAATATATTATAAATTTATAAACACAAAAAAATTGTTTTTAAAATTAATAGGTTGTACTTGCCCAAAATATAAATATTCGTCACTCCGGATGTGAATCACATCATTTTATATATTAATATATTATTTATGTAGTGTATATAATAAAGAAATATATGTAAATCAATTTAAAAAAAACAAAAGTTTTTCGTTTTTAAGTCACGTGTTAAATTTACTTTATACAACTTGCAGTCATACAAAACTTTTAAAATCATTCAAAAAATTACAATCACCCTTATAGAATATGTAAAATAAGTTCCTAAAACATTTCCATAATCGTTCAAAAAACTAACGAAGTCTCTTTTCGAACACACATAATTCAAGGAAAAATAATTTATATAAACAATTTGTAAAGACTCTTCATGTATTTCTAATATTTCATATATTCTCATTTCAAACTTAAATTATATTATAAGCTCACTAATTTACACCATATAAACAATTTTAAATTCGCTTCATTCTAAGACATTAAACTATTTTTACATAATACTTATCCATATTCATGAATTCTTTCTGTAGTTTACAAGTACACGGTTTGTTACTATTCATTGTTTTATAATTTTAATACTAAATCGTTACTATTATCGAACCATATATGTACATAATATTATTATGTATTACAGTTATAATTGTAATATTGTGACATTTACCAAGTCATAATGCTATTGGCAAAAGCTCATTAAAAATAGATAGTAATAAAAAAATCATGTATAATATTTTAATTAGATTAATTCAATTGACGAATTTAACCGCAGAACTACACGTCACTTTGGTTTAAAACACAATAATAATGTTTGAATATTAACTGCGTGCAGTACAATAATGAACGAATTTAGTGAACCATTTTCAATCAAATTCATAGATTACATTTTTGCACGACTCGTATAATATTTGAAATAGGTTAGTTTGTGGGCGCCAGATGGTTATTTATAATAATGCAGAGTAGCATATTATGAGTGAGGCTTGATGATAAATGATATGACAAAGCGTAATTTAACATTTCGTGATAATTGATTTGTAACAAAATATTACTGCAGACTCTAGTTTATAGCGAACATTATATTGGTGCATCATTAATAAGGGTGGGCTAATTTTGATAGCTAACTATACCTGTGGCGATAGATACTTAGGCATCCAGTCTAAAAAATGAATAGTGATTTTACATTATCATAATGAACAATTTAGAGACAATGTAGATACTTTTGTTTAATATTTAGATGGAAACGAGTCTAAAATTTGGATTCAAATGTCAATAAGTACGCTCAGATGGCTTATTGTACATGAATCCAAAAATTGTCTCAAAGGAAAGTTATTGTTTACCAAAACCTATTATACTATTATTTTTTCTTTTTATTGATCATAATACACTTCGGCTAATTATCATTTTTTTTTTTAGTATGATTACTATACATAATATTTTTCGTAACCTTTTTTTTTACATTACATTAATAAGTCGGTTTCTTTTTTAAGAAAAAGTAACGAGTTTTGGTTATTTTCTGGGTCTAGTCTTAGGGCTTTATGGTATTAAGTATTTAGTTTACTTTTAGTTCCTTTACCTTAGTACTTGCGGCGTTCTGTTAAAACGGTATCTTATTTAATATACATTATTGTATATCAAAATAAATAACAATTTTATTTAAGAATATGATTCACTTTGAAATTAAAATAATAGATATTTTCATTTAACTATTTTTGAAAATACACTGTTTTACAATTTAAAACTGATGCTATGGCCTATGTGTGACGAGAAGGAGCTTACACATTTGCGTTTGCAAATTATATTTTAATCACATCTGAATATCCCCGTAAAAAAATAAATTACGTACATTTACAGCACTCCAATTACTATCACAATATTCATATATCAATATATTTATCGAAATAAGTATATCTCTTACGCAGTGGATGTTACCACAATTTGACCTCACATTCCATTTCCATACAATCGGATTAATATTTTTAATGCAATTGTACAATAATATATTATTAAGATGATGTAATATTCATCATATTAATTATATTTTGTAAGGAATTAAGGAATATTTAGTTTGAGCATTTTTTTACGCATATAAAATATAAATCATATTATATATGTATAATATATTATTATTATATATTTTCTGTTTATTTCCTTACACTTAATGAAATACTGAGTACTTATTTAATATTAATCTACCTTAATTTATTGATATTATGTTCTAAAATAAACATATAATATTTTTAATAGGTTTTAGTTTTGTTTAAGAAGATAGTTATAATGAGTTTAACATTTTATTAATCTATTAATATATTTATAATTTATAAAAATGGTTCAAGTGTAATAAATACTAGATTCACTATTACATTTACTTTTTAGTTTTGTACCATTTTTTAGGACTAATATTGGAAGTAGTAGTAACACAAATTTAAATAACTCAAAATTCTCGAATTTTAACTTTGATACATAAAAATGATAAGAAAAATTATCTATTAAATATTTTATAGTAGAAAAGGTTTTCATTTTAAAAATTTAAGTTTATATTATCACAATGATTTTATACTACTTAAGGAGTACTGAAGTAATACAACAAAATTCAAAAATTTGAAAATATAATCTTTAAGTATATTTTTTAAAATTTAAAAAATCGATATTCGAATAAATTTATCGTCATTCAAAGACAATATAATAGTAAGCATTTTAGAAAATAATAAAAAATATTTTGTGTTTATTTTACACTATGGAGCATACGACTATAAATTCAGCCCCAAGTTTCGACCGTACCGCATGTGTACGAATATTATAACCTTGGTTCTAAATAATTTTTTAAAAGTGTATCAGCGTACTACATTAATATTTTTTCTCGGGTTCGCACACACAATGTATAGACAAAACGAGATTCTACAAATATTTCCATTAAATTTGAATAATTTTAAGTAAAATCACTTATTACAAAAATTATATTGAATAATGTTTTTAGATTTTTTCTAACGTGTAATTTAGTCCAAATATTTTCTCAAAAATAATATTTAAATAAAAAAATATATATTCTTTTATTTTTAAATAAAATGATAAATAAGACCATTAATTTCAATCCTCATAAATATTATCATCTAGAATTATTTTAATTTTCTATTACGTCTATTCTAAGCTATAGAATATGATTTTTTTGTGAATGCGTTTTGTCTATGTAACAGCGTAGGTGATGATGGGTCAGAGATGGAAATATGCACCGATACCATAATAAGATTGTACTATTAACGGGTAAAAACGTAAAATTGACTTTCCTTTTTAGTTTGGTATTAGTGTGTGGAATGATGTAATATATCAATAATATATCCAAAATTCTAATCATACATTTTTCACTTAAAATATATTTTAATACCACAATATTCGATAATCGATTTTATTCTATCGCAATGCATTGTATTTCTTTAATAATGTGATTATTTATTTTCATTTTAGCGTTCAGTTTGACAGTAGATATAATTTGAATTTACAAATAATTTTTAACAATTTTCCAATAAACAATATTTTCATTTCTATTTGAGAGCAACTCTGAGGACTTATATAGGTATCCACTCTAGTAGTGGTGCTATACGCACCCTTTTCGTTATAAGTCGGTAAACTAAACATCACGAAGATCTGCTCCGGGATAATAATAAATTACCATCGCCGTCATCTCCAGTGATTTTCGAAAGTTTTCGTTAAATGTTAATAATGACGAAAATGACGTGTAAAACCATAAACATTGTATCTTGCGCGATTAATATTGCTGTAGGCATACGTTTTGATTACGGTTACAGCGATCATTGCGATTATTGCGATAGTCTATATTTGTATTATCTATTAACTCCTGTGATGGACTTTCACATAATATGATGTATCTATAAATATAAATTTAAATGAACTTTAGAAGTAACAATTAGACCTTATAAGCGTGATTACAATATTTTTAGAATAAGTGATTATTCAGGTTTTAATTTCGACAAAATCATCAAAATTCAGAAAATTTGCAAAATATCTTACAGATAGAAATTCTTTAAATTTTTATTTTTTTTTTTTATCTAGAATTGAAAATGTTATACACAATTCTTTAGAAATTTTCACACTTTTAACAAAAAAAAAAGTTTACCTAAAAGCCACATTCATTTTTCATGACCTTTGAAGTTTTAATAACATTGAATATTTACTTATATTATAACTATTTGTCCTTGAACAATTTTTGATATTTTGTTACGATTAAAAAAACTACAACAAAGTGTATACATGAAAATTTAACCAAATTATTATATTATAATTTTCTTTATAAAAATAAATAGTTGTTCAAAATATTTTTACTCTTTTTAAGCTATCTATCACAAGATTTTACATTAGTTGTTCTTATAGTTATATGAAATATTAAAAATACATACCCGTTATAATATTTTGAAAAAATAATATTATTATAATAAGGTATATTTTTTATTATATTATTAATATTTGCATGATGGACATGGATGACAGTAGTGTACTCAATTTGCCTATTCAGGATGCCGCGTGATTGTAATATTGTCGTTGAAAGACATAAGTCAAACACTATTATAATAAAATCATCATCTTACATACGAGAGTATGGCACGTCAGGAAAGTAATAAAAATTGACACAATTTCGGGACAAAATGTATAAAAGTCGTGTCAAATCGTGCAATGAGAGAATATACATACACTTAAGTCATTGGTTGTCACGTTTTATTGGATAGGTGTAAGGAAATTCTTTAGTCACTTCTTACGTCAAAAAGTGGTACACTTTCACGTGACTATAATATACACTATACCACCGAAATGATTTATTGGACACAAATTAATAATCCACTTCCACTAAAATTATTAGTCGATCGTCTTTGTCATGTCAATCGGCAACTGTGTAAAGAATATTGATCAATAATTAATACTATATTGTTATTAAAACATTTATTTGATGGTTATATTCTTTTATATTTGACTAAACGGTTGTGTTCGGTTTATATTTTTACAGCCACAGGGATTTGAAACCGGAAAACTTGTTGCTGGACGAAAAGACCAACATCAAAATCGCCGACTTCGGAATGGCGTCCTTACAGCCCAATGGCAGTATGCTCGAGACCAGTTGTGGTTCTCCACACTACGCATGTCCTGAAGTCATCCGAGTAATTTTTTCATTGATATACATTATATTATATACAACTATAATCCTTTACAACATGATTATAATTGTACGCTACACAGTGGTGGAGAGGGTTAATTCAAATGTTTTTCGGGCCTTTAATTAATGTGCTCCAGATAGAAAACCAGATCATTGAGATTTAAAAACTTGAGAATTTTTAATAAATCATCAATAAATACAACGATTTTCTTTTTGTTCTGAGGAACATTTCAGTGGCATATTTGAGGTATTCGTTGGGTGATTCAATTGGGGGACTCCTTGAAAGAAGTCTCTACTCTTTAAATTTGGGTCTTGGTCTTTTTTTAACGTATTTTAAATTTTAACTGTATCTTTACATATAAAATAAAAAACAGTGAAATTAGTATAAAAAAAATAAAAAATAAATATTTTTTTTTTTTAGTATCCCCTTAATACATATCATACACGCCACTGAAGTATTTTGCTTTTGATGATAATTATAATAACATAATATTATTAGAATATTTAGTAAACATTCTTTATAATCCACAATATATTCAAACTATATGTATACTTGAAATTATTTAGCTTTTTGTTTCCTTATATACTTCATGTACTTTAAGTATAATATTATTATATGTTTAAAACCTCATGGTTTTTGTTTCATATAAAAAAATTACTTTGTAATCCAATATCCACGCCACAGTTTTCATGCAACTTTAACGTTAACATATAAATACTTTAATTTCAGCAATTTATTTCGTTTGGACGAATTTTTGAAAATTACTCCATAATTGAGCTATTTAGCATAATGTATTTGAGCGATTCTTTTATATTAGGTACCTATGCTATTATATTCTATCAATGCATATTTCCTATAATTTTAATAGTCACTGAACTATCCACAAATTTTATTAGCGTGACTAAAAATGTATTTTTTATTATATAAATCACATATTGAGTTTAAAAAACGTATTATTTAAAATATTAATTCTTTGAAATTTCATTTATTAAATATAACATACTTATCAAAAACCGTATAAAAAATTGTTTTACATTTTTCGTAATACATTAATAAATTGTATTTAAGTATAATAAAACCATATTTAATAGTCGATACACTCACGTTATAACACTTTTATAAAATGACTTCATATTTCCATGAAATATTTCCACATTATATTTATTTATTTTTATAATTAACTGATACAGTTTACATCAATGTAAAAAATTTCCGATCACCAAATAATATCTCATGACACTAATACATAATATCTATCCTACTCACTCAAACACATTGCTTTTATTATAAGGGTAAAAACGAGATTCGCTCTGAAACATTATACGCTCCTCAACGAATTGTTTTTTAAATACTTTAGTTATCAAGTATTTCAATTTCTGTAATTTGTTTTGGTTTTACAATGTACAAATGACTAAATATTACTTATCATTGAACCTATTTGTTATATTTTTGATAGATATGAGAATTTTAAAGAAATAATGTGATTACATAAAGACGTGTAACAATAATAACTAATTTAAAAATATAATTATATTAAAACATAAAATAATATTTAAATTAATGTATTTTTGTTAAAATATTTTAAATTTTTGTAAAAAAAAATGTTTTAATATCAATCAAATACATTGGTATTTAATGATTATTTTGAATATAATGTTCTAAAAACATTTCTTTACAAATACTTGGAGCTTACACGCTTTTTTTACCTACTTAATTTTCAGGGTGAGAAATATGACGGTAGAAAAGCGGACGTTTGGTCATGTGGTGTAATATTGTACGCACTGTTGGTCGGCGCACTGCCGTTCGACGATGACAACTTGCGCCAACTGTTAGAGAAGGTGAAAAAGGGCGTTTTCCACATACCACATTTCGTACCTCCGGACTGTCAGAACTTGCTCCGTGGCATGATTGAAGTCAACCCGGAAAAACGGTTAACTGTAAGTGTTCTGAAAGTATAAAATATACAATGTGACTGATTAAAAATTAAACTTAGTGTATTAGACAGATAGGCAACTTAGATTATTTTTATTCGGAAGAAGGTGCATATTAAAATAAATATTTTTTACCTATTGTGTGTAAATATATTTATATTGGGGAAGAAGGAAATCATTTTTCATCTCAAATAATTCATCAATAATAAGTCCTCGAATTTCGTAAAGCTGTGAAATTAGAGAAAATATAATATCAAGTTAGCACTATTCGTATTATATGTGTAAAACTTTATGTATACCAACTATAATACACTTATTATGTAGATAAATTAGTACTAACACATACACAAATTAATATTCAAATTTTAGCATAATGCTATAAAATAATTAGTATTTAGTATTAACTGTTTACTGCAAATAACTAAAAATTATTGCAAGCACTCAAATTTCTTTATATCCGTGACTATAAAGTACAAAAATATAACTATCATAATATTGAGAATGCTAAGAGTACTCTATTTCAGTGGTTCCCAAATAAGCTTCGGGTAGCATGGAACTAGATCGTAGACCATATAATTTTAAAATTAGTACATTACTAACGTATGTATTTAAAATAATATTATTATATATATTATATACTTACGTGCATAGATATGCTTTTAGTCATTAATGGGCCTCAAAGATGTTTCTACAAAATTAGTGGTCCACACAACTAAAAAGGTTAGGAACCTGCTCTATTTACTTATAGATTTATTAAATTGTACAAATGAGGACCAATAAAGTCCATTTATCTTTGACCAAATTAAGTTATTGAATATTTAACATTTATATCACTTATACTATTTTCTATACATTTTTCTATATCATACAAATTACATTAATTCGTTATATTTTTAATTACTCACACAATTACTACTTGATTAAGCATACATTTTAGTTTATAGGCATAACTTTTAATACTACATAGTAGGTATTTAATGAAAATCATTTCAAATGATGTATAATGTATGTCATTATTATTAAAATATTATTATTTTAAATAGTATGAATAAATGGCTGAATATTTGTTTCTTTCCTTCTTACATATTATAGAGATGAAGTTTTTCACCACTACTATTTTATAGTTATTACTTTGTTTGATATTGTTATTAAAAATGTGGTAACCGTAGTTGTTGAACATAAAGTTTACACTAAGTTTAAATAGATGTATAAGCAAAAACTATATAATTATTTATTTATTTTAACAGAAATGTCATTTAATAGAAATTCGTGTTTTATAAATTTTGTCTACAGTACTAAACATGAAATATTTTTATTGATGCTTATTTAAAAATAAAGATGCTCAGTACCATATTATAATTGGTTTCATAAAAACTTGGAAAGATAATTATTATATTGTTTTAATATGAAGATCACCATCCGACGGTTTTCACGTTGCAGTACTATATTACAAATAATTATTAGTTTCACAAACATTTTAGCATTAGTGATAATATCATATTATACCCACCTATTTAATTTATCATAACAACATTTTTTTTCTCACAACTTTTTATGATATATTTTGTACAAACCAATTTACCGATATGTTTCAGCTGAAAGACATAAACAAACACTCGTGGGTCATTGCTGGAGGTAAAGGAGAAGTACACTTAGGTATGTCAATGATAGATGTCATACAAACCCACATAATTCCGTCCTCAAACGACTTAGACACCGACGTTCTTCAAGCCATATCAAGTTTAGGCTGTTTCAAAGACCGGGAAAAACTCATCGCTGCTTTGCTGAGTGTGGAGTAAGTAGTAATATTGAATTAAACGCGCGCTCAGAAACCCTGAACCGAAAGTTAAAGAGAAACAAAATGATCGTCTATACGCATTATGCAAATGATTCTCGCGACGTTTATTAAAATGTTCATAGTACCTATGTATATTATATTAAATTATTATAATTGATGGCATTCACAAATATTACTATGTACATTGAACGAACTCAGTGCATAAAAGCGACTAACATAATATTTATGTTTATACGATCCGCCGTAATATTATTATATAATTTTATTTGAATGAAAACGTAATTGAGTTCGAGTGATTTGTTGTAAATTAACAGTTTGTTTTGTCACGATTCAAAATCACCCATTAAATCGATTAAACAATGATAATTCAAAATTAATAATTGATATCAAAATATGAATAGTAATAATACCTACCTACATTTTTGAATGGAATTCCAATGATTACGGTCAACGTGAAGTGTATACTAAAATATATCATCCTGTACTGGTATTGATGACATTATAATGACAATCACAAGCAAACAAATCCATTATAACATGTATTATTATAAGTACTGTGTATTTTGATTAGTGATTTGTTTGGTACATTTATTGGAAAATGTGTTTTGGATAAAAGCTGAGTATTTTAATTTAATTTTATTATTTTAATTTTTTGTATAGTCATAATACTGAAAAAGTGATTTATTTCCTATTGCTCGAACGCAAAAAACGACGACCAGCTAATGAGGACGACACAATTGCAGTAAAAAACACCAAAAACAGTTTCGACCCACCGAAAAAGCGAGTTGATACGTGTAAAATGATCGATGACATCGATAGTAATTTTTCTCAAATCAGTGCTGGATCTCCTGCTACGCCGCGAAAACAAATGTTACAGTAAGTAAAAAAACAAAAATAATTTTTTTAGAATTCGTAATTTATATAATATATATAATATTATATTGTTTAAAATGTTTAGATACTTGTCAATTCTATTTATGTAAAACAATATAATAATATAGCTAGTAACATTGGAAAAGCTTATAAATATTTTATAGATTGTTTTTAATTATATATTGAAATAGTATTAAAAATGTTAGCACATCTCCCCTCAAACTTTTTTCAGTTCTAGCCTTGATTACTTGCGTCGAATGTTAAATGAATTCATATATATATAGTATACGTATAATCAGTAGTTAACTATTTAATAAATAAATTATAAGTCTGGTGAAAGTTGAAGTTAATGGTTCTTAGCATACCACCATACCGAGTACACCTCATATTATTACCAAAGGTGTTTTGAGTTTTCTTAAAACAGTAAACATCTCATAATGTACACAATTATTAAACAAAATTAAAATAAAACACTTTTAACGCTCCCCACAAACTTTTTTGCTTTAAAATTTCCAAAATGTTTAATTGTAATACAACATTGAAAATATTTCAACATTGAAAAACTTTATTAAAAAAAACCCACAAACTAACAAACGGAAATATTTTTAAAAATCTAAAAAAAGGTAATTGTCATCATCATTACCATATGTAATGTGTTCACTACACGTTCCACTTAAACAAAAGATATATATATATATATATATATATATATATATATATATATATATATATATATATATATATATATATATATATAATGACTAATGATATAATAAATTCATATTTATCATCTTTACGGGTTGATTTACGTCAAAATTTTAATAATAACATTAATATAAAAATATAATATTTGTTTACACTTACAAATATTCCCCATATAGGTAGACACAACGAATGACATATTATTACCATAATAAATTATAATAGCCACCTATAGATAAATGCGAGAATACAGTTATAGTCTGAGAAGAATAAAAAATTAATATAACCTTTTTTTAAAAAAAAGCATAACACGCCACTGACCTTACCTAATCAATTTAAATACTGTGTATAATTATAAATATTGATAACTACAGGATAATCAGTACTGTTTCAACACGTATACACATCCAAAGTGATGAATTATTTTCAATAAATCTATAAAGGACCTAAGTGAAAGAATGAAAGAGTCAATAGTATAGACTATACAATAAGATCTCACACTGTGACAACTTAAACTAAATGTGTACACAATTATATGTGACATAAAACAAAACACAACAATATAAATACTTTTTATCTATGTACTATTGATACTTATTTTTTGGTTACATTATACAGTTTGTTTTTGAGCTATAATATAGCAAGAAAACCTTATCATACAATGTAATGTTTTGATTGTTTTTCGTATTGAGTTGTCGGCCATTTATCCGGTAGTCAAAGGCGTCTGAGGAGTGGGGCTGAGTGGCGCCATTATATGTATGAACTACGCACAGAAATGACTAAAGCCCCTTCGGAAATATCAATCCATTAGTCATTACTGTACATGTAAATGTTTACTTATTATTATTATTATTTCGTTTGTTTGTTGTCGCTGTTGTTGGTATAAAATAGACGTTAGGTATTATATAATATTTTTATTACTAAAAGAGATCGTTGTAGTGAGAACAATGAGACAGCTTGCACTTATAAATGATTGAAATAATAAATTGCAGTGGTATAAATTGTTTTTATTTTTTAAACGTTCAGAGTGAGCTGAATAATAAAATATCAATTTTACAACAATGGCATCTATGTTTAGTATCTTACAATAACTTAAAAACATATTATTGCCATGGTGTATCTTCTTCTTCGTATTTCACATTGCCAACTATCGACTTAGTTGAAATATTATTGAATACTTTGAACAATATGTGACGTAATCGTGTATTCACCAAAATTATATAGTTTAATGTTGTACATTCAATTTCAAATATTTGTTCATATTTATAAAAAAACCAATAGTAAAAATATATTCGATAATAATATTAATTACATTATTGTTATTGACATTAATCGGAAGTATAAAATCCAAAAATAAAATGTTAAGTTCGTCTAAGCCATTCTGTGACATTTATCTACATGACAACATCTCCATTTTTCTTAGTCTTGACCGTACTTAATGTAATTAATTTATACTTCGTGTGACATTATTTATTACTACAAATACAAAATAACATAATTATTATTATCAATGTGATTAACAATGTCTTACGCTTTTAACGATGATTTTAACTACATTAATAATTGAAAATATAATTATGCGCGTACTTTTATAATCTGCTTTGAGTACTCTATCTAAAACTAAAAGCGTCGAGCAAAATGTGTACAATTTTATAACTTAAGGTTTGTAACGATCATTTTTTTCTCTATCACAGAAATCGCATCTACTACAGGAGAGGAAGTTACAACAACGTAAGTTCTGCGGGTGGTAACATGTGCAGTGGTTCAAGTTTAGCCAGTTCCTCGACCTTAGCTGGTATATTGTCACCCCTTCCTCAAAGGTAAAATTTGGTAAAAAGGGAAAACTATTTCATTTTCGGTACTAACAGACCCCATCGTCGTTTTACGATTGTTAGGTCAAATAACTCAAACTATCGTTACCACAATCACCACAAGAGCCAGCAGTCGAAGAACCCATCGATTTCCCCGCACGGCAATTACATTTCTGCGCACAACCAGACGTTGGACACGAACAGCTCGTGCTCGGCACCCGTGCCTCCGTCGCCCGTGCACCACGCGAAGCAAGCAAAAGTCGAAGTACCTTCGTCACCGAACCACAGTAAATTCAAACATTGACATAATACAAATAAAATACAAAATAATATCATGATGCAACATCGATAACCATATCGATTGGATTAATATGAATAACGCGTATGTGTTATAATTATTTCAGTGGTCATCTGTACGCCTCCGGGATCGCCTCAACACCTGTCCAACCATTGGAAATCGAGGCTTACGTCGATCCGAAACAGTGTACTGGGGTCTCCGAAATTCCACAGACGTAAACCTCAAAGTAATTACGCGTTTTTATAATGCACGTACACTTACTATATGATATAATTAATTTTCATAGATAGCGGGACAAAATATTTTTAACTTGACTAAATAATTATATGGGTATTGTTTAATTTTTAATTAGCTCAATTAGCTAAGTACTTCTAAAATGACCATTGTAATAATATTGAGTTTACCAAATGATTTAAAAACCCAAGTTAAATTCATTTTTTTTTTAGTTTTTCATTATGTGTATATAAACTACCTGTACAATTATTTTAAAATTATAAATTTCAACAAATATTTCTTAATTTAATAAAAATTTAGTTGACGTACAAATATATTATTATGATTGTCTAACTATTGTATGAGTGATAGGTACCATGAATAATAGGTAAAAAACCGTAACTCATTTATTTTTATTCATAAAAACTATACTTAAACAATCTAAACGTTTTATGACTGCCTTTAAGGCAACAATAAAAATAAAATTGTGTATTTATTTATTTTATGTATTTTGTGTAAATAGTTGATATGGACACACCATATAAACCGACACCGGAATCTTCTCCGGAACTAACAAAAAAATCGTGGTTCGGAAGTTTGATGGCGTCTGAGAAAGACGAGACTTTCACTATTTTGATAACAGGAAAACCATTATCCACCGTAAAGGCTGATTTAATCCACGCTCTGCTTTCGGTAAGTAGTATGAGAATAACCTTTGATTTCAAACGTTAAGGAGCTAATTGAGAGTGAAATAGAAAATTATTTATAATAATGAATGAATGTATTAATCATAGTCAGTGACTCAATTTGAATTGATTTTATTTTATTTAGGGGTAGGGGGATAAATATAATATTTGTTTAGTCACCGTGTTTAAAATCATAGTTGGGAAGGAAGTGATATATTTTTGGGCTTCAATTAATATACCAATATTAATCTATGTATGTAAGCATATAGCAGACCTTGACGTTATGTAGAAATATAAAATTAATATTATCAAGTTAGTACTATCTATATCATAAATTATAATAATTCACCACAAAACTTTAAGCATACTAGACTTTATAATATAATTATATAAATAATTTATTAGCAAGATATAATAATCATGTTAACTCACATAGATAAAATAATATTCAAGTTTAAGAATAATTCTTTTTAAAAAAAAGTGTTGTGATGTTTAAGAAATTAGTGTTCAAAACAAATAACTAAAATAATATCTTTATCCCACTATAATAGTAGTCATCAAATGATATCGCATATACAATTTTAGGCTTACGATTATGTACACTATATTTTTTTTTTACTTTCAATATGTAACATTGCCAAATATACAACGAGGTAATGTCCACGTAGCTTATGGCGATCCATATATTACTATTATAGTAAGTTATTTATTACTAATTATTACTATTGCCATTCAAACTATATCTAACTAAGAAGTAATTGGTCATAATTTAGATCATACTTTTATATATTATATAATCATAATTACCTTTATTGTAATTGTCCATGAAGCTACGAATAGACTATAATTGCCTATAATATACGCAATGTAACTGGGTTCGTGTTTAAGTTTTGTCAGTGAGTGTTCGTAGTATCTTCGTTAACGTTTTATATTTATTTTTTAAAATGAAGAATGAAATTCATTATATGAATTCGGAAAGAGAGAGACATTTTTGAATAGTGAATGGACACGCATTTTGATATACCAAACAGCGGGCTGATGAATATGTTAGATAAAGGTTATATGTATAGCTGCATTATTATAAGAACAGCTAATAATTCCGTTTTACAAAATACTTGTACGTATAAACACGTTGTAGATAAATACTTTTTTTAATAATAATAATTGCCTTTATTGACATAAACTGTTGTAGAGTGAATTCTTAAGTTAATATTATGTATAGGTAATACTATTTTGTTAAAACTAATAATAATTTTCTCGGTATCGGGACTTTAAAATTTAATTTAACTTTTTATTTTATCTTATTCACATTTATTTAACGATTTTTCTTGTGATATATTGATTTGATTATAGTCAATAAAAATAGGAGATAAAATAGTTGAAACGGATAACATTAAAAATAATTATACAATTTATATTCAATGCTTAAAATATATTTATAATATAAATAAAAACATTTGATACTTCTCTGAAAAGTCAACGTCATGTTTTTTTATTATTTTGGCACGGCACACAATCATACTGTACTATCACTGATGAGGTAGTAATGGTAGTATATAAGGGCGAATAACTGCACCTTTGCCAACCATATTGCGCCTATGAATACAATATTGTTATTGTACCTAGAAATGTATCTATTGTGTTTTCTGCAATCATATTATAAAAAAAAAATATATTCTATTAACACTCGCTTTATCGTATGTTTTTAAAAACTATTTTTAAACTGTTTTATAGTTTAGCCGGTCACTTTTATACAGTATGGGTTTACCTAGATTATATCATTATGTTTACCTACGTAAGAAATGTGTTTGAACTATTTTTAACCGAGTCGTATTCGTTTAGTATATTATAGACATATATAGTTGTCCCGGGAGCAACAAAAAATGAATGAATCGAACAGAATCGTATGTCAAATGCAATTACTATACAGCTATGTCTTTACACGGAATGGACGTAAGCTGTGTAGTGTGTAAGATTTTGATTGTATTTGTAGTAGTTTTATTCATCGTGTAGTGATCCTTTCATCTTAAATAACTCCGCTAACGAAATAAACTAATAAAATCATGAAAATATGATATATTTATTCTATAGAATTTTTTACTTAAAATACAATTCAGAACGTCAAAAGATATACTCATAAACTGATATAATATATGCATGTATATATGATGTAATACATTTTTATCCAATCTAATATAATACACCTTGTAAACTACGACGTAGAATCAGACTTTGTTTAGAAGTTTCTTTGATTTTAAATATTTATTGTTTGAAATCGGATACAAATTACCAGAATCTTATGTAACCTTAGATTTACATATTAGGATGTTTAAAATGAAAATATACTTTTTATACAGTAAATTATTTAGGAGATAATTTTCTTGAAAATGTTGATGTATCAAAATAAAAATCGAACGAAGAACGAATGATGTTTTAGATTTTTTGTAACTTTGTGTACACACATAATAGGTTCAAGATAATGCGTTTAGAAGATATAGCAATATGGGATCTATGGTAAATGGAAAACTTCAGTAACAAAATGAATAATTAATAAAAGAAGTTTATGTATAATAAATACTAGATTTGATATAATATCTATTTTATATTTTTGTTTATTTTTTTAAGGACTACTATCCTTAATACAAATACTTTAATAACTCAAAAATTACTCGTTCGAATTTTTAATTAGGTAGGTACATAACATTAAAAAAATAAGATATATTTACTAAATAGTTTACAGTAAAAGTAGGGGGTTCTCATCAAACAGGTATAAAATGTAAAATGTATTACCACTAAACACTCTTTAAGTAGAAAAAAATATTTCAAAAATATGATGATAATACTTTCATACTTTATTTAGTATATTTATAAATTCCAAAAATCATAATTTATTATTAAATAAGAAATATTATTGGAGAGAATTCTTGGTGAATCACCCTGTACAATAAAAATAGTATCCGTAATATTTAAATTTCGAGTAAGTAAATCAGACAGAAGTCAAATAAACATACAACAAAAATCGATGTAACAACAACAACAATAATAATATGTTGACATGAAACGAATAAGATATATTTTTGTCGCGATTTAAATTTCACCCCGAGCACATTTTTTATATTAAAAACGTACGATGTCGATGCAAAAGTAAATAATAATAATAATAATAATAATAAAAGTGAAAAAAGAATCTGTTTCTAGATATTTGAAACGTTCCTCGAGTGGTTTAGGGCGAGACGAAAATAATAATATTATCTATATGCGATGAGAATGTCACGTTCTCGCGTGACCCGTTGACGTCGTTGGTGCGTGTACAAGCCATCATCGTTGCGATGAAGACGAACGATAGATTTGTGGTAAACAAAAGTGACATCGTGTAAAATAAATACGACCCATTATGTATTTGCTGTGTGAACTTGTTATTTGGTTCCGAGCATTTGTATTATGAGAATTATGTCACTTTTATTGCTTCCATCTTAAGCTGGTATTACACTGGTTCGTCATCAGTTAGTTGACAAATATTTTCGTTTGATGTTTACCGACCTTTTCGTCGATCGGTATTGTTTTTTCGATCGACCGATGTCAAACCAGTGCACTATCGGTTTTCCGAATACGCAAAGCATATACGTTCACCCGTTTGCATTATTTTTTTAAATTTTCACTCGCAGTGTAAAAATACAGAATTTGGAGTTTCAAATAATTTTATAACATTTTAATCAGACCTTTAATACAAAACAAATATTTTTTTCTGTGAAATCGTTTGACAAGCTTATAAACAAGAAAGTTCATTTCCTGTTACAAACGATAAAATCTATATAAGGTAGTTTGTCGAAAAACGATAAGAGTATACATAATAAAAATATATTATTAGAGAATTTTTTATTCGATAAAATATTTGTTTACGTTTATATTATGTTTTGAAAACAGTATATAGTATAATTTAATTTCAATATGCAAAACATAATATCGAAATATACGAGAATATTACCTATACTATAATCATCAGATATACAAAAATATACAAAAAAAAAAAAGTGCTCTCATTAGTTTGAAACTATTGCGATTACTAACATAAATTTAAAAGTATAAAAAGTAAAAAAATAAATTATTATCTAACCGTATGTATTTGCACTCACATCGGTGCTATATAGCGTTATTATTATATTTATTCGACAGCAATGATCGAAGAGCAAAATATTTACTATTGTTACTTTCTCTTTCTGATTATTTATCTGCTATTGATCAATACACCATATGTTATCAAAAAAAAAGAAATTGTATTTCTAGAAAAACGAGTTACAGAAAACATTTGCACCAGCAGTGGTATAATCCATATGGTGCAATGCTCGACAACATAAACGGGCCTTGCCTGTATAGGGTAGTCTATAGTAGTGACCGGTCAAACATAAAGCATTGGTGTGGCTTTTAACAATATAATATTGTGTTATAATATTATATACAGTAATGTATTGCTAAAAATATTTATGGGATACGCCTTTTTCACGTAGATAGCTGACAATGGTGGAAACATTATCATTCAGTTAAAAAAAAATGTTATAAAATTTTTTAGGTTGAAATAATTATTCTTTTCCAGCCCTTATTATACCTATAAAATAGTAGATAACTATTATATAAATACCTAAAAATTTTGGTGTTAGTCTATTGTGGATATTTATGAATTTGATTATTTATTTATCGTAGTAATTTTCAAAACAAAAATCATAAAATTCCATTATAAAACACAAATAAGACACATTTAAAAACAAAACTTCAAAAAAATAAAAATAAAATATATTACTATAATGAAGTATCTAGATAAAAAAATAATCGATTCTTAAACTTTCCTAATATTACCTAATATCAGATAATATGTTGCAATGATATTCGAGTGCAGTCACAAGTCACACACGAGAAGTGCACACTATCTCTGATCGCTCTGCGTGCGCAAATGGCCAGTTTGTTATAATTTATAGTGTATATATAATGTCCATGGGTAAAAATGTAGGGTTTTGTTTTGGTACAAACCAAAAGTGACTTTTTATATTTTATGGCTCATAGAAATAATATATATTACGTTAATTGGATGTTATTTTTGTTATGTGATAAAACAGACGACCTATTCTAATATACCATCCATCACGGGTGCAATAAAACTACAATGATATAATATATATAATACTATTTTATATCATATTATTTTTTATAGTATATTTACGACAGCAAATAACATATTTATAATAATATAAAAATTTGTTACCGTTCGTGACAATGGATACTCTATTTTATTAATAATCATCCAGTAGATACCGTACTTGTATTTGTTGTATAATGCGTACATTAATTATAACGGTCGCCGGTAATGCTCGCGCATAAATATGCAATAAAGATTTCACTTTTATTAAATATTTATACTTTTACAGATTTATTAAAAATTATAAATTACATCGTAATTCGGTATAATTCAACCATTCGATAAATTGTCTTTATTGCGATATGCTTTGAATGTGTAAGTAATTTTTATATTATATTATAATACGCAGGCTGATCTATCAAACATGTTCATCACTATTTTTCATTTAACATTCAAATTCTGATTTTTAAATTTTTAAATATATTTAAAGATCAAATTTTTAAATTCTTAAAAATATTTGTATTACTTAAAAAGTATTCTGAGACGATACAAATTTCTGTTTTACAAAAGAGAACCTTCTTTTTAAGGTTAATTATTTAATGGGTATTTTCCTAAAATATTTTTATGTATCTATAACTAATTAATAATTTGAACATACAAATTTTCAGTTATTAAATAGTCTATGTTAAGGACAAATATAAAATAAATGTAATATTGAGTATAGTGTTTATTATTATAAATTAATATTAATTACTAAAATGTTTTACTCGGCATAACCCCTACACCTTCCAAACCCTTTATTATGAACCTATTATCCTTAGTACATTAATAATTTAGATGAATCAAAAACTGCTCATTCGAATTTTAATTCAGATGTGTCAAGATAAGTTCAGAAAAATTATCCATTTAATTATTCACAGTTGAAAATGGGGAGTTCTTGTATGAAAAATAGAAATTTTTATCTCTACAAAACATTATCCTTAAATAGTACAAAAAACCTCCAAAATTTTAATATATAGTGTGTACGTATATTGGAAAATTTCAAACATCAAAATCAGATTTTGATTAACTGCCTTATTGGAATAAAAGGGTGGTTAACATTCTTCACGTTTCATATTTTTATTTTGTTTAATAATATTATACCATTTAGCGGACTTTACATGGGCGCAACAATATAATAACGGCTTAGGTGTGCTGTTGAGAGTTTACGCATTGATCGTTTTTGTGTATTATATATTATTATAATATAGGTAATATTATAGTTTTGGCGTCTAGACCGTATTATTAGGTATGATTATTGAATTGAGTACAAAGTCTATTTTCAACTGTGGGTAATTAAACAACAAATTTCTGGCCCATCGATATTATTGTTATGCATCTGAACAACAAACGTACGTGTTACTCAACTATGTACAAGTGTATACACTCACTGTAATACACTCGGCATGATTGGATTAACTTGAACCATTTCGACACGGTGCGTAGTTAAGTGGATCATTTATAGTGTGTATATATCGTGCCGGGGAAGAAAATTAAATAAATTTATTGGACACAGTAGGCGGAGACGTACCTACACACAATTATACTACAATGAGTACATGGAAAAATATCGATATTTTTATTAAATTTTATTAATCAACAACGATATATTGACATATTATTATAAATTATAAGTTTAAAAAGAACGCCGAGTATACTTCAATGGTCAACAAAAAAAGTGGTATTTAGAGTATTGGTAGTAGTGGTATCGTATTCGATAATGTGTCAAGCATGACAAAACTGTGACACGTCGATTACATAAATTTTAGTTTTTAAAACAGATTTGGATTTATTTACAATATATATCTATTTAATCGGAGCGATTTTTGATGTTCCAAAAACTATTTGTGCAATTAAAAAATTAACCATCATTGATACTTAAGACACAGCAAAACGTGTTAACGAATCAGAATCCATTTTTAAAATTAAAATCCATCAAAACCAAAATCCTGCATCGGGGGGGGGGGGGGATTTTACTAACGCGTGATCGTCGTACTAATCGCAATGCGCATAATTACCAAAGCAAGGTGTATTATTGCGATTCATCTGCAGTGTGTTCAGCAGACGTGCCAAGATGAACTCCAATAATCACGCTGGAAACCATTAGAAAAGCCGGTCGTTTTGACCGTATGTAGCGTGACATGGCATATACCACATTATGATTTCATTATCGATTAGTTTGTTATTCCATATTTCATATTATTATTTATATTATTTGATAAACATTCTTGGGCCATTCTATGAGCATAAGCATAATAAAAACATATTTGTTTTCCCGAAATGGCATAAATAAAATTGTAGTTTTTCATGCATAATAGCCAAATATGGTACAAATAACAATTTTACTATTTGATGCATGGTGGCCATATACAATTGGTGCATGTTCTACCATATTTGGCACAAACTAAACTTTAATAAACTTTTAAAGGTAGTTTAACTTGAATAGTTTTTAAATATTTTTTCCCATTATCCTGATGAATTTTCACAATAAGTACATATTTTTCGAAAAAAAAAAAATAAAAAGTCAAGCATGAGAGGTTTAACCCCCTAGGGTTAAAGTTAACGTTTACGTCGTTTACGTCTTCAAGAAAATGGTCTAAATATCAGTGTATTACATTCATGCCAACTACATGCTCAACGCGACCAACACGCGTTAGTAGAATCGTTCATCAGTTTTGTCGGGCGATATCATACTTCAACATAATGTGCAGTATGTTGCCTCTAGGAATACCAATTATTACAAATAATGTACCGTTTCATTTCTAATTTTTATTCATAGATTTATATGTTATTATACTCTTCACGATATAAGTGATAAGCTACTATATAAATCAGTATCACTATATAAATCAGTCAAATCAGAAAATATTTTGATAGCTATGTATTATAAATGTCCCTGTATGTTAAAACGTGGTTCACTGCATACCGTTTATTGTCGTTTAAAACTGGGTCTAATTTATTTAAGGCCTATCAGAATATTATATTGTTTATAATTTGGTTATTTAGTGTATTTAACTATTTTACAATATTAGAGACCTTTAAAAAAATGTATTTTCCTTTTCCTTGGATCTCAGTAATTTCTCGTGACCTGTTCTTTTAAGTAATGTTGACTTTAAATTTTGTTATTTGCGTTTTTCAATAAAACCTGACTACTGAACAAGTAATCGTCTGTATGTATAGGTATTTATTTACACTAAAAACTAAGAATCTACCTATAATCTGAGACATCAAACAAACGATTTTGCCCCATAAGTAACAAAATATGTTTGTATGCGCTAGTTTTGAATGCTACTTATTTTAAAATATTAACTTATTTAATCTGTCACGGGGTACATTGTAATGTACCTATGCTACCTACAAACTAATTGCAAAGCCATTCAATTAGGTGCCCATATGAATATACCTTTAGGCAATAGTATACATTTTCATTACTCGTAATATTTTATTTATTACTGAAAAATTGTATCAGCTTATATATTTATTTAAAACCTATATTAATATATTATTTTTTATGTTATTTCAGAAAACGTTTAATATATGTTATTTAATATATTAACAAAATATAACTATTTTCCTTGTAGTTAGTATTGATCATTTATGTTGTGTCGTCTCCCACTCTGATTTTATAATTTGATGATATTCTTAAAAAACATAAGATCTATATACATTCAATCATTTGATTCTATACACCATTATACCCGTCAATTTTGATTAGTGATCTGACGTTATCAATCTTATAAATAAAATATAATTAACTATAATGTTGATATATTGAAATAGTGTTTTAATCAATTTAAACTCCTAATCCTTACGAGTTTGTGTAATCATATTCTGAGGATATTTATCTTACTAACTAATTATGAATTGCATAGAAAAAATATATACACATTTTTGCTTTGTTGTAACTTATAATATTATTATAATAATTTACAGTAGATAACATTTTTCTAGGTATCATAGCACTAATAGCGTTGTGGTTTTTTATAGAAAAAAAAATACCAAAATTTTTCATTTTTATTTGTTCTTTAAATCCACCTCCTTATTATAATAATAATATGTAATATTTCGACAAGAATATTTTGTATTCGTATAGACTATAGAGGTACATATATTATTTTATCGATCATTTCAACACATATACTCGAGAAAAATTTCTTTTGTCTTTTTCCATTGCTCCAAATTCCACGATTCGATTCACTTACATTATTCTTGACAGTTAGTAGTCACTCTATATTAACATCGATTTTACTGCACAGACGCACAAAATAAGATTACAATTCCTATCGGCGTTACAAAGTAATGTAAAATACGCGCCCAATCATATTTTGAATACACAACAAAGTTGAACGTTAAAATTCACATTGTAAGCATTGATCGAAATAGTGAAACAATCAATTATAGCTGTAGAGTACGATACATCGGAAACAGCGTTTTCCTCTTTCACACTTCCTCAAAATCGTACTGATGATGACGGCTGGTCTGAAAAAATTTTATTTGTATTTCAGCATTTGTAGCTATTTTCGAATGAGAGTAGTGCGAATATAAAATATATATTAAATAATACAGCGAACCAAATCATTTCTATAGGGTATTAACAAGTAATTTTCATCACTTTCAGGCGTTAATAATATATTATATAATGTTCAGCAGTGGAGCAAATAGGAAAATGCTCTGGGGGATGAGTTTAAAAGCATTAAAAGTATATTTTGTTTGAATAATATGTAATCTCTCAAGATTTTGGTAGGACATTCTTTGTATTCACACTATTTTGCCAAACTTCAAAATTTTCAAATTTCAATACATACTTAATTCAACAAATAAGTCAATAATTTATTTTACAATAAATTACATTAATACAAAAAAAATCCAATATATAAGCATTAATATTTTATATTGTTGTTTAAATTATAAATTGTTGTTTTATGTGTACACAATACACATTAGTGGCATACTTATACTAAAGTATTAAAAAAATATATAAGTATACAAATTTATTAATATTTAAAAAATAATAAATACAATAAAATAAATTTCGTAAATAATTATTTTAAAAGTCGAATTTTATTTTACCAATAATTTGATGGGGTTTATGAGTTTGGACAGTTTGGTCTACTTTTTTTCTTAATTTTAGGTCAATAAATTAAACATTGTAATATTAATATATTATATTACATTAACTTCTGAATCTATTGATTTTATAAATACATGTTTTGTTGTGTGTGTGTGTGTGTGTACATAATAAGTAGTCGAAAAAAGTCGATTTTTAACTTTTATGGTGGTTCTGGATAGAAAATTGGATTTATTTTGTACTTGAAAAAGTCAAAATCAAAAATTTCCAGAATTTGTTTTTGATAATCGGGAAAAAAACAAACAAAAAATTAAGGAAAAATATGAATTTTTACGTAAACCCAATATTACATATTATATTATTAAAATACCTGTTTAATAATTATAGTTACCTTAAAAATTATCAAATTTAATCTTTACCTAGCTTAATGTAGTTTATAATAACCAAAGTTGTAGAAGTATAAGAACAATAAAAACAACTACAGTAGTTATATTTATACATATACCATTTTACACAATACCTACTTTCAGCACATAAATAAATATAATTTATTTTAATATTTTAAAAGTGTGAGGGTGCCAACTTTCTAATTTTTTTTTTGTTTTTATTTAATCAATAATCTACAATATATATTATTATTCATTTATAGAAAACTATTAATTATTTAATTAATGACCAATGACTTTAATAGCTATATATATATAAATATATGAACTAGTGAATAGTTATATAGGCTGAAAGACCGTTTCCCCTTTAGAATCATTTTACTTATTCAATGATATAATATCATTGAATACAAATTTAACACGCCCATAATAGACCCATTTGACACCAATATAATGCAGAACGGCAAATTAGGTTACACTTGCTTACCTACAATTATTGAACATTTGAACGATACATTATAATTTTATTACGTTAATTTTTTTTCATCTATATGTTTTTAAGAAAAATTATGAATTCGCCCTTTCATGGTTAGTGCACTGAAATTATATAAATAAATATATATAAAATATAAAGTGTTAAAAGATTTTTCCAGGTAAAAAAGGTTTAAAAGCGTTGAATAGCGGAATTCTTTGAAACGGGAGAGCCATGAAAAACCGCACTATAACAATAATAATATAATAAAACGGCTGGCGGGATAGTCGGGATAAAAGTACGCACAAGCCGTTAATGTCGGCCACCGACTTCCGAGGTGGCGGCGTGATGATGTCACAGTCGTAATGGAAAATTCTTATGGGTTCCGGTAGACGCGTGGACCGTGTTTTTTTTTCTGACCTATCTGCACTACGTATTGCCATTGTGCCTCGAATATACTCATATACATACATATATATAGGTACTAAGGTACGTACAATAGGGGTAGAGTGCCGATCACGGGCCCAAGACCCACCCCGCTACTCACGATCGTGGAGTGGCACAACACCAGAAATGTGTGTATGCAGCAAACGATTTTCTATATTATTATACCGTGCAATGTGTTTCACTATAATACTACACATAATGTTTGAGTGGTACACAGAAAGTGTCCTGCGGAGATACAAACTACTGTTTTTCAAATTACAACTCCCCTTTTTATTGTAAATTATTTATCGGATAGTTTTTATAAAAAATACTGACGCTTAAAAATTAAAATTTGAATGAATAGTTTTTAAGTTATTTAACTTTTGGAATATATGGGAGTTATGGTGATTTACAAATATCAGTAATTAATATTAATCTATTAAAATTCATAATTAATAAAAATGTAAGTATAATAAGTACTATAAGATAAAAGATTATGTATAATTTATATATTTTTTTTATAAAATCGTTTTAAAAAAATATTATGTTTAGTATCTATAACAATTTTAATAACTGAAAAATGACTCTCGAATTTTGAATTAGATTTAGATACATCAACGTTTTCAATAATATTATTCACTAACTAATTTATAGTAAAAAAGAGTATAACTGCATAATTTTGAAATTTAAGTAAATTAGCTATAGTTGTTTTTTGTTAAATTTAATTTATATACTAACTTTTTTATAATACTTAATATGATAAAATATGCATTTATTACATTATTGTATTTCAATACAACTTTTAGTTTATTTAAATATTACTATTATTCCATTTAAATTTAATTTACAGTATAAGTTACACTAAGTACACAGACATAACACATACTTAGCACCTCATAGAATTTCTACAGAACGAAAATTATGATCAACTGAGAATTGTTCATATTAGACTAAGAGCATATTTTAGTGATGAAAGTACATTTTTTAAATAGATAGGTATCGTATAACAGACAATTACATTTTGCATCTTAAATAATTTAAAGTATTTTCCTATCTATCTATTCAAATAAAACAATGTTATCTGAAATAAACTATGTAGGTTTTTTGTGACAACATTTTCAATTTTATTTTTGTTTAATATTTTATAATCACATTTATTTTTTATAGGATAGGTGTTTTAGGTTACTTTTTTTAAGCAATGCCTATTTATTCGATTTTATTTCCAAGTGTTTACCATTTGTATGTGTATTTATTACGTTTATTTTACTTTAATTATTTTGTAATAACCTATATTATTCATTTTCTGCAAACACCAAGACGTGTAGTTGTATTTAATACATTTCATACGTGTTTTAATATTAATGGGTATAACAATTGAAACTTATATTATATAATATCATTATATATTTTACAGAAGAAATGCTATTTTACAAATGCTATATGTTTTAAATTATCTGGTTTTTATAAAGATAAATGTGATTATGATTTATTTTGATAATTATTTTGAAATTGAGATTTATCTATTATCTTATTTAAATCATTTTTAAGTTATCTATACAACACTGATCTGCAATCTTGCACAGAACACTATATTATTCAATAATATACATCACGGTACCATAAAAATTGTATTAATAAAACACACTGTGCTAGTTGTGGTTGTCACATTTTAAGTATCTGTACAATTCCTTCAATTACTAATGTAACAACAATATAATATTAAAATCGATTTATCGATTACATAGCCGTGTGCAAGAATGCTGCAAATTGTGCTGTCACTGCAACTGACAATTTATTTTGTTCGGCGGACTGACAAATATTTATTTAACAGGATTACATAGAAGTACTGTAAATAATTTAAAATTTTAAAATCATTAGATATTATCGAATTTAAAATAAAAATAAGAATCTTCAATGTTGATTGTCGATAAAATTAAAAACGGTAAAATCAATGCGATGAATCTAAGATAAGTCTGTGTCTTTACTTACATATATTATATTATATTATAATCGTATATTATTCGATGACTGTCACCAATTTATTTATAGGTACATATGTTAATATTAATTGATATTTTACTCAGTTATAAATTATAATATAAACGGATTATAGACGAGTAGATATATTATTTTTACTTTGCACATCTGGTTAGGTTAGATTAGGTTAAAGAAAAACATGTTGGCTGCATATTGTTATAAGTCGGATTGGTTCAAAATGTGTACTGTACCAGCACAAAATCCTGCGCACATTCGTGACGGATCATTCATTAATTACACTAACGCAATTACTATTACTATTTGGTACACATATAAGTAGGTAAATCATATTAATTTTATGGGTGAAATGATCTTGACACGGTAATAAATGACGAGATATTATCGAGGGCTTCACTGTTGTCAACAACTGCTGACAATGTAAACACATTGACCGTAACATATTATAATATTATATTTAATGATATATTATACTGTATATACATAATACAGTGGTAAACACTTCACGCGTAGTTTATACGCAACGATATAATATATGCTCTTTACTGTTCTATCAATCTCTGATTTTTGATATTCGTAGACATAAAACTTTCAAATACTTATATATTACGGAAAGTTGTGTCCTAAAATGATGTAAGCTAATTTTTTCAAAAAAATGAAAACTAACCTAACCTATGAAAATTGTTGATTTCTTATACAGTACCGAAATCAAAATTCGAACACGTTTATTAGTTTCAAAGTTATTTCATATAATATCCTAATAAGATGTTATGTAGTTTGAATAACCGCCAAATATTTAAAATCCCTATATAGGCATGCATATCGATGTTCTTTTATGTCATTCAAAACATAATACGTCAAAGAAGAAAAAAATATATTCATAAATTAAGTTCTACTTAAAACAAATAATTCTAAAAATATATACATGTATCTACTTATTAATAATGTATTAATGTTACTTTATACAAAGTGTTAATTTAGTACGCATGTTGTAAAATATCAGATCAGTTCTGTAAAAATTTAAGAATGAATTATAATTTGAAAATTGAGACATTTAAACAGCTCTAATGTAAAAACTAGTGTTGTATTATCACTTGGGATACTAAAATTCTTAAAGATCTTGCAATCTATTTCCACGTTCTTGTCGATAATGAAGTGATAAACAAACGGATGCATGTGTTGTATAAATCTTATAAAAATATTATTATGATGTCCATGCGGGACATCATATTTATAAAATTCCATCAAAAATATATATTTTTGAAAATACGATCTCTGAGTATGCACGGTCCTATAGTCGGGATAACGATGAAATAATGAAGGTTGAAATATTTTCCACCTTGTGTTTCGAATGAAAATGAAATATATTCCATTCGAACGTGTGAAAATAATAAAAACAAATTATTAGCCCAGTGGTCTATCATATAATATATAAAATAAATATATAAATATTAAATATATTATATTACATATAGATACTACATTATATGAGGCGGCGGGGGGTAATATATGAACACGCGATCGTAAAAATTTAATAAAATAAATCGTATAAACATTTTTACACCGCAGTAAAATAGTAAAGTAGGTACCGAACAGACTTCAAAGGAAATTCGCAACTGTGGCACATACACGAGTTATAAGTTACGTGTCATCGTTTAAATAGTCACAGTTACTGGATGAGTTCAATTGCCAATTGGGTTTACAAGTCAGTTATATTCATTTCTATGACTTAATAATAATAATTATTAGGTAGGTTGGGTGGGTATTATTATTTACTATAGAACCGATGAAAATTTATAAATTAGAATTATAATCACCAAAAAAAAATTGACTGTTGTAGCTCCTCTGTTCGAAATTATGAGTTGAGACTCGATGAATGTCTTTGCGTAACATTCATTTTTATTATATTATTTATTTATTTTCATTTAGCGTCTTGAATACACTAATTACACTCAGGTCATAATAATGTATTTGTAAATGTCTACAAGGGATGCGATTAAACTAGCTGTATATTTCACGATATTTTCTAGAGAAAAAATAATAAACAAATATAATACGGGACTATAAACAGGTGTATTTTAGCTTAAATGTTCATCTTAGTTAATGAGCTTTTCGGCGTAAGACGTAGGTACACGGTGGATTGGATACAGTGCTTTGTGCATTTAAGTAAGTGTAATAACTTCATGATCAAATCGGTTTAGTTCTCGTCTCGGGAAAAACATACAATAAATATAAATAACACAACTTTTTAACACGGTTAAGAGAGTGGTTCTATATACATTTAAAAAGGTCACTTACAGATGACACCACGAGTATATTTTTGCTTAATTTTTCAGGAGATAGAGGTTGGGTCCATATAATTATGCCTAAAACTTTGTCAGAAAACCAAAACTATCCAAAAGTGAAAATCTTTTTCGTATTCATTATGTGATTTTGTAAAACAACTGAAAGTCCACACTCATTTATAAGTAATATATAGATTGGATATGAATGTACCTAGAATACGATTTAGATCAGTGATTCTTAACATTTTTTTTGTTTATGGCACCTTTGGATGTTTTATAAAAATCCACTATATACACTACAATGTATATGAATGATTTAAATTTTCAATAATTTTGCGGTACATCCAAGGCCAATTCACAGAACACTGGTGTTCTGCGGCACACCGAATAAGAACTACCGATTTTAATAGAAAAGATGTAATAATAACGCATGTATATTGGCGCCTTTATATTATACAGTTTTGTATTAAAATATATAGAAGAAGCATATTGTTCGATAAGTAAGAAAAAAATGTAATGAATACATCGATTTTTGCTAATCTCGGTTTGAATACTGTTATTAAAAACTCGAGTCGAATTAGGTCAGACGCTCAAGTGTGCCGTCGGTGTATATACTGTGTATGATAAAATGGCGAACGTATGAATTATAATGAACAGAAAACAACAATACTTCCCGGAATAGCTAAGCTGTAAACCGCAGCGCCGCCGTCGTGTTGAATTGTATGCTGATCGTTACACCTTTTGTGCAGGACGTGAAGTAGCTAGAGTTGTGTTTAAAAATACGTTATGTAAAAAATTATTAACCACCGTTAGTCGTCACCGTAGGTGAAGTAAAAAAAAAAACAAATCGTAGTCAAAATTCTATATATTACGTAAAAGTAAATGCAATATTATAAGAAGTACCCAAAGAATACGGAAATTATATTAAAAATTATTATATTAAATATATCAAAATGAATACGGTATTTCTATTTTCACTATAAACATCCGGCATTGCGGAGAGAGAGAGAGAGAGAGAGAGAGATAAACAATGGCTCTCACTTGATCACTTGCACATAAGCTACGCCTGAGCCATAAAGAAACTAACCTTACCTAACCTTGCGATTATCAACGGTATCAGTCATGTTGGCTTAGAGACTTTTAAACGATGCCACACCCATAAGTTTAATATCGACGGAGCTGATCAATATTATGTATAGACGATGAATACTTATCCGGATGACCGTGACGTATAGATGAGTTAGTCCGTATATTTGTAAACGCGTATACTGCAATATACTAGTGATTATATTACACTTTTTTGTGCTCCGGATGTCTACGAATATCAATTATCTATTATTGATTGACCATTGGCTCAGAGTCTGCGAGCATAATGCGTACCAAATGATTAGAAAAAGGACTGTAGTTAGAATAATAATATATTATTATTATTTACTTAATAGTTAATATTACATTTTAAAATAAATATGGAATATGGAAATGCAAATTGCACATTTTATACTTTTATACCATTAAAACTGAAGGAAAATATTAGTCATTTAAAAAATGTTATATTTAGCCAAAAATATGATGTACATTATTTTCGCGTATATAAAGAAACTATTTAAATATATTTTTATTTGTGAATATTTCAAGTTTATTATTATGAAGTACAACAAACAAAAATTACCAAATATTTGTTCTTTAAAATGGCCGGAATTTGAATTTTTAAATTTTCCGATAGTTTTACACTTTTACCTTGGATTTGGAGAAATTATATAAAAATAAATTACAAAAACGACTTATTTTAGTCCACCGTGGACAAGATAAAAGTTTCCAATTTAAAAGATAGGTCGATAGGTCACGTGAAACTTTCGGGTCGCTCGTTCGACATAGAAAAAAATCTACACCGACAAAACTAAAAAAAAAAAAAAAAACGGATACGTCATTTGACAATATTAAAACCAATACATTTCTCGCTTTACCGTTCACGCTCAGTACATATCTAAAAAATATAAAAGCCTGAAAATGACGTTAACATAATATATTATATAGGAGAGCTTAAGTGATTCCGTGTAAAACGGTTGGAAAACACCAAAATCAAATAATCGACCTTATAAAAAGAAATCTTTTACGGTAGATATTATATTAGACGACGACGATCGTACACCTACGCAATAATATTGGGTTTAGATTAATGTTCGTGTTATAGGTATAACATAATAATATACTGAGTGTATCACGGGTGTGATGTACCTATTATACCTGCACGTGCGCTTAAAAATATTATACGAGGGATCGAACTTTGTCGGATTTCTGTGTTATTTTTTTGCTTATTATTATTAGGGGAGCTATAAATTAATTTCATGACTTTACAAATGAAACGTTAAAAGTTTTTTATGCATATGTTTGCATATTGTTTATATATTTTTTTTACTTTGAGGACTTATTATCTAATCCGTCTTATTCTTTAGTGAATATTTGTTTGATTTAGCTCGACGATCCTACTAATAGTGTTAATGCGAAAATAACTCTATCTGTCTGTCATGCTGTTTTGCGAGTTATTACCAATGACCAATACTATAATATAAATATAATATATTTCATTCTATGCCTAGTTCTTAGTCATTTCTATAGGTAAATTGACTGTATTAATATAACCACAGAAAAACGAAATAATATTTTGTATCATTGTGTATAAGTTAAAATTTAAAATATATTTACTTTAATTTCCAATGTAAAAATGTTCAAATCCAATGCATATTTTAAGAGCTGTTTGAGATAAATTTTTTGCATTTCTAAGTGCATACTGTGGGCATCGTTAATTAGTTTCTATACTTACGTATAACATTTAAGCCAAGCCAGTTCATTATAATATTTTTGTACATATGTATATATCAAATATATACTATACGGTGTACCTATCTAATAATAATAATAATAATAATAATAATAATAATAATAATAGTAATAATAATGTGTGTGTGTAAATTGTTATTTTTCAAAAACGTAGTAATTGCTTTAATCATCAGTATCTACTTTCAAATTTGTTAATATTTTTATTTTTATCGGTTATATTTTTTCGCTGAACCAATATGCTTGTATAATATTATTATGATAATACATCACCCGAAAGTATAATATTGTGAAACACATTATTATAATAATAGGTATGAAGACTTCGTAATTCTGTCAATAAATAAACTACCCCGTACGCACAATGGAGAATACTCGTGAAAATAAATTACACTATATATCGATACCATATTGATATTATACAAGTATTTTCAAAAATAAATTATGCATCGCGTATTATATCATCGTATTATTACTGTATTCGTCAGTGTCACAAATGTTCACATTTGCGATGCCACGCCGGTACGTACATATTATTCTACACAATTTACGTCCTATACATATATTCAAAAAACGATTATAATGTTATTATTTTCCGACGACGCGCCGCACACTTTCATCGCCAATAAAATATTGTATTATACTCGTAATATTATTCTTCGATTTTCAAAAATACGTTATTCTTTAGTCACGAATTGCGATGACACGTCGATTTTAAAATGGAAATATTGTCGTACACACACCCACACACACACACACACACACACAACTGCGGAGTAACTTCCTTCGCGTAGAAAAAGCGTGTTTTACGATTACTCGTAAACAGGGTTTTCACCCTGGTTTTCTCCCTGGTTTTCTCGTTTCCGGCCCACATAAAAATAACTTCGGAAAACGTTGAATTATTATTATTTACTATATTGGTGTTGACGAGAGAAATATTCTAAGAAAATTTTATTCGTCGGTTCCGGGCGTCTGAAAGTTACCTAATTGCAAATATGAAATAAACCAAGTGATTATTATATCACTAATCAGTTCTTTTATCAGTATATTTATTTATTTTTGTAAATATTTTTTCTTATCTACACAATTTAAAGTCATTACAGCAACACACAAGAATTTTAAAAAGCACCATTTTTTATCGTTATCAAAAAAATTAACTCATTTAAAATTTTGTGCTATATTTACTTCAAATAATATAGAAAAACAATGTTTTTCAGAATCACATAAATATACCAATAAGAATTTAATAATAAAATAGGATAATCAAATTATGATACTAGAGATTTCGCCAAGCATAAAGTTTTTATTTAATAATGCATTTATTAAAATTCTGATCTAAGAATTTTTAAATGTATTGTATTATATCTCAAGGCCATATTTTCCAGATACTTGAGATTTTTTTGTACTACTTAATAAAGAGAGTCAAGAGGTGATACTATAACTTGGGTTATTTTAATCAGAATTCCTCTTTTTACTCTAAATTAATTAGTGAATATTAGTATATATCAAATTCAAAATTCGAACAAATAGTTTCTTGATTATTAAGTACGATAGTTCTTAAAAACAGTTGTATAAAAATAAACATAATATACACGATTATCTGCCAAGCTTGTTTATACTCGTTTTCTATTAATAATGAATTTATTTAAATTCTGAAATTTAAAATACATTAGTACGATAGGATATTCGTACTTAAACATGATATTTTAAAACACTAAGATATTTGATTAAATGTTATTTGAAGACTATCCTGAGTCAATAAAAATTTCTTTTTTTTCAAATTAGAAACACATTTTTTATTGTAAGTTGTTAAGCATACCATTTTGTAGATTCTGAGTGGGGCGATAAGTGTATTGATTTTACAATGATATATGTTATTCTAATTTTTTTTCTGTTATGACCTTTTACAGTAATAAAAATGCAATCTTCAACTTGTGAGTAGTTTCTGTTTAAAAATCGGATCTATTTAGTACTTTTGATGATCGATTGAAAAAATGTCAAGTATTTTTTAAAATAATCAGTAAAAATAAAACATGGAATATTTACTTAAAACCTGATATTGAAATATTGATATTGTTTTATTTTTTCAATTCAAAAATAAATAGTTGTAAAGACTTATAATGTTAATTAAAAATTAAGTATTTAACTATGATAACTTTCAAATATGACGACTTATTTTATGTAATTTAATGATGTTTGAAATTTTCTACTTTTTTTTACTAAGTTTTATTTATGATAAAATGTAAAAATCTTAAAAATTTAATACAAGGTTCCTCATAATTTGTTCTTACAGCAATTAAAAAAGTTTCGAAAATATTTTTTACAGTTCTAAGTGTTTAAAGTTAAATATTCATAAAATTTATCAAAATATATTAACCATTTTATAATTAAAAATTCATAACATTTTTAAAATATAATGCCTAATACTTAACGCCCGAAATAATAATAATAAAAAGTAGTCACTTATATTTTTTATTAATAATTAAAGTTCAAATGTTGACAACATTGGATATTCACACGCAAAGCAACGATTCCTTCTCAAATGACTTTTTTTATTTTGTTGTAATTTAAAAAATATTTATCATAAAAACTTTAAAAGTTTTTATTTCGATTATCAATTTCATATAAGTGCAATGAAATTTTTAAAATATTTAGATTAATTTTATGTCGTTTATAAACATTTGAAATTTTTGAATATTTTCGTCTTGATAAAAATTAAAAATCTCAGCCAAACATATATTTGTATGTTATATGTTATACTAGATTTTTTATACTAATTTAAAATTATTGAAAATGCATAACAATATTATTCTTTATAAGCGGTTGAAGTTCAGATATTGACAACTTTAGTTATTTAAATAAAACACAACAATTATTGTTATTTTCATATTATTCTAAAACATTACTATTATAGATAGAATTGAAACTTTTAAACAATACGTATATTATTTTTTCTACTTCTATGCATTACAAAATTTTCAAAATGTTTAAATTATTTTTATAAAATGTATACCACTCATTTAACTACACCGTTCTACTTTTCATTGATATTGATTTGTACGTTCAACTATTATACAAAATAATATTATACAGATATTTCAGGGCAAACTCTGTCTCGTGTAACGTACTACGGTAGTGATCGCTCGAATTTTTTTTTTACTTAGCTTCTCGCCACTGCCGTCGCGCTGGATAATAATTACTATTTAATAAATACTATTTTGTTTTTAACAAAAATTAATTTAACCAATCGTGTGACTAAAATAATAAATTATAAATACTAATATAAATATATAAAAAAAAAATTATTAAAAATATATTGATAGACCACATTTGTTTAGAATTATCTTTCATCGTACTTATACAACAATTTTACGATTTATAAATAACGCAATATCTATAATTACAGCGAAGTGAGTTTTTCAGGTTTTTTGTTTTAATGTTGATGTAGGTATATAAATACGAGTTTTAACTAGCAGTTTCTGTATTATTTAAATGTATTGTAGTAGAGATTATTATAATATTCCAGGATAATAGGTTTAAAGATATTGAGGCTACGGGGATTTGAAAATTTTAATGATAAGTAAAAAAAAAGATATAAGCATTTTATGTTTATTAAGTCAAGTATGATATCTACTAGACAGAATATCACATCAAATTTATATTTTATTTAATAGTATAATTAAGGATTATTTTCTTTTGTAGGTACACAATGTCTGATAACTCAAAAGCTACTATTGTTTGCGTTTTTATTTAGACTTATTATCAACATTTTCAAAACATATATGTTTATCTACTTAACAGTATATATATTAAAAATAGTGATACTCATTTAAAAAAATAAAAAATAAATCTTTACCGTCACGCCAAACAAATCAAAGTATCTAAAAATATGGTTTAAGTGTTATACAGAACATAATTGGACTTAATAATTCTAAATTCAGTATTTGAATTCATGCATTATGGAAGGATACAAAATATAGAATGAGCATGCTTATTGATACATTATGTACAGTGTATACTATTTGCAATTTGCATATGTATTTTAAATGTTATGTATATACCTAAAAATGTAAATGCGCATTGGTCCCGTAATTGTATACGATTTCACGGTATGAGTGCGTAATATATTTCAAAAAAATTACAACGGATTTATTGTACCATGGTTAGAATTGGATCGAATATGCGCAGGTATATAATATACTACCTACCTTAATCTGAGATTTTGATGACATGAAATTCAACGAAATTGAAATGACACACGAAAATGTAAAACAAAAAAAAAATAAATAAAACAAGAATTTGAAATATAATTTAAACATACGAACTTCATTTCCTCATATGTGTTTCGAAATAAATATATTATAATATTATTTCGATGTTTTTGAATTGGAAAAAGAAATGTTTCCACTCAATTCCATATAACGTAAAATGTCTATAAACAATAATTATGTTTATAATTTTTTATATACATATTTATATATTTTAATTCAGTTATGAACTACCTACTTATAGGGAATGTTGTATTACAATTTCAAAGTGTAGATATAAAAATTGAAGATTTTATAACATTTTTACTATAAATAAACAATACTTATAACTAGTACATTTCGTTATTTCATAAAAATTTGAACTCAAGATGCCTATTATTAGCCCAATATTGGCCTATAATCGGTAATATTACATAATTATGTTGTGTTACGATTTACTATAATAATTTAATCACTTTTGATTTTGACCTGTTAAAACCGTACAATAGTATTCGATTATCCAGTAAGTGATAGGTATCAAGCTACATAACGTGATTTTATTAAGAGATTAATATTATTACCATGACATAATTATTTAAGATCTGTCTTAGGTTTTTGTTCTGTAATTCCTATATACGGTTGATTGTATATACCATTGAACATATTAAGATGTGGAACTCGGTGTATAAAAAATTATTAATACAATACCATTCCAAATGAGTTTGACAAGACAAAAAGACAGTCATTGATTATTATATTATCACGGTATAACTGTTTGCATAATTACAAAAAAAAAAAAAAAAAAAAAATACTAATAATATAAAAGTCTTCAGTATCCCGGTCTGGGTCGTAATAAAAAAAATACGTGACGAAATATGTTTGAGAAAAAGGTGTATAATTTATTTAATGTCATGCTGATTGCCGATAGGGAGAATACGAAATAAAAAATATTATTCAAACGAATAACAAGAATTATATTATTATAATGAAAAATATGTTAGATTATCGATTGCACGATAATATCATTGCGATTCAAAAGATTTCAAATAGTCAACAATAACTTATCGTTCCTGATTTATTTATTAGCTCACGTATAATTGATAGTGTATAGAAACCAAGGTCATGTTACCATTATGGCATTATATCAATGTGGTATTTTGCATAGTAAAAATGTAAATACTGATATTTAATACTTTTATTTCAATTGTAACAGGTAATCACGAATATGTTTTAAATTCTGGCGTATCGAATACGAATTTTATTGTGCAAAGAACAATCAGAAGATAACCTATATAATATTCATGTTTTGTCATAATACATTTTAAGAATAAATAAATAATATGTGTATCAACAGTAGAGTTTCGAGAAGAATAAAATTTCATTTTTTTTTCTTATGTCTGATTATTTTGTTGCGCAGAACTGCAGTAAGAGTGCTTTCCTGGTTTTATGCTTACTCATTTTCCGGTGGAAAATCGTGTGTCGATTGTAGTACACTTGAGAGGTCATGTTTTGATTTTTCTCACGTTTTCATATAACTTAGGATAGCGTATATAACATGGCGTAAGGGAAACTGCTGAAACAACGTTCCGATTTATGACACACCAGTTTATTTTTTTTTAAATTTAAAATAGGTTTTTGTTTTTGTCATGATTTTTTTAAAGTATCAATGCTATAGTTGCAATGACTTGAAACTCTCGCCGATTTTTAATAAATTGTAATTTATAACATTATAAATTATTGTTTTAAAATTTTTATCGGGTGTCTGAAAGATTCATTGTCGTATCTAATTGCAACAATAGTATATATTGACTATTTTAGGGTTTGACTGATGTGAATAATGCACTTAGGAAAAAAAAAAAACTTGATCGTTAAACCCCGCCCACGGTCTACTATTACCGCAAAAAAAAATTGTTATTTAAATATATTACAACTTTAAAATCATGTATATATATATATATATATATATCTACCTAATTATAAAAGTTATAACGACTTTCGAATTTCTTTACTCGCGTTTATGTACAATAAATAGTCCCTGTAAATAAGAGGTGCCTAACGGGCATACGATTGTATTATTATTATTATTTTTTTTTAATTCACTTTTACTTTACTCGTGAAACTTAATATTCAATACACACATATTTGTAACGGTGTTAAGTTTCTTTATTGATTTCAGTATAATGAAATGTAAAAAAGTTTAAATCTCGTCAGCAATAAATCATAGCATTGTAACGCAACACGAAAAACACGATTACAATCGTGTCCAGTCAACCCGTGTACCTACTTAATAAATGAAAGCCGATCCGAACTAACCGAAGAAAATTGTCTTATTAGTTCATAATAATATCATATCGTCACTGCTGTGATGTATCGGATTGAGCTCTCTCTCTGAATTTGAAACGTTAAATGCGCCTATACATATAACATTATCGCATACCGACGGGGTACGTTTGTTTTTTTTTTTTTTTTTTTGTCGACAGCCGCGATATTGCAATGTGAAAATGCGTCCAGCATAGTTTTCGGGGGGAGAATAATACATCATAATAGATTCTCGTATCGATTGGTCGTGGTGCAGTGTACAGTGAAAACGCGTACAATAATAATACATAGGTACGATAATAAAATTATAGGGTGTAGTTCGTAGGCCGGTCCGCTCTCGACGGCCGTCCGCCGACTGCAGCGAAAATCGCCGTCGACGACCAGACCGCGACGGCGGTGTAGTGTCACTCCCTACCCGTCGCGATATCCACTGCGATCTCGACGTTTCCACGGCAACCGCACGCGTGTGCACACGAACACTGCAGTTCTCCATATTGGATTTAATTGCCCGTTTGTATCACATAATAATACACACATACAAACACACACACACACACACGCGCGCGCGCGCACGCAATATGATTTACCAAGCACGATCGGCCCCTTTTTGCCCTCAAATTAATCACGCGTCTGATTTTCGGAATTTTTATAAGTACACTCAAGGTGGCTTATGGCAACTTGCCGCACACGAATATGTAGATTTTTTATGAGATTCAAAGAGTGTCCCGTGTCGATGTATGTGTACATATATGATATTATATATTTATTTTCAAACGAGCACCTCCTTTATTCTACTTCAAACCGTATGGCGGATGATTTTGTTCGGTGTAGATTGAAAGGCATAACGACGTCATCAGTAGAGCTACTACTCTCTTTTTGGAGTCATGAACGTAGCGTCTACGACTGTTTTATCGGTAGTATATAGCAAGAGCGACATTGAATGTCCCATTACATTTTCGCTGTACTGTATACCTATACGTCTTACCTATTTACAAGCATTTACTGTACATTTTATAAGTAATAAAGTTTTTTTTTTATTTTATCCCCTAGTCTCCCCCCCCCCCCACCCAAATGAACAGAATCTGTTTTAAATTTTAAAAAAATTACGCATATTATCATCCTAAAAAAATACTGATATTATACATCACTGTTGCTTCGTGTTTCAAAAAAAAAATAATAATAATAATAAAAATCCTTTATTAGACATTTTAACGACCAAATACAAGAAATATAAAGTATTTTTTTTTTTTCTAAAAAAAGCACTTTATTTGCATAATATAATCTATAATATATATATAATCTATTTTATCATACTGAAGTTATTTTATTGCAATCGACATTATACGCCGTCAATTGTGTGCCAAAAAATTGTGAGGTAAGAGGACAACACTGTCTGTATTATTGCCGTCCCATCTAAGTCCAAATTTCCATTGCAGCTTCTCGCTTTTTTATTATAATATGCTTATAGTTTTAATCAGGCACGTACACGAAAAATCATTTCGGTGAAGCGAGGGTGACCCCCCACAACCTCCTCCCCGTATACGTAGCTAGTCTTAATATTAATTTGGTAATCGGTAATTAACATGTAACTTGATAACGAGCCTTTTTAAAATCAATAAAATTTAAATACCCTTATTTTCAGAAGATTGTTGCAGACGGTTTATATAAACGTATAGGAATTCCGTAAAGAACTGCGTTAACATATTATTATGTTGATTATGAGAGGGGAATCGGAGACGAAATAAGCCCTTCAAGCTATAAATCCTAGAAACATCTGTAATAAAGTAGTGTATACACAAGCCTCATTCTTTCCCTCCTATCGTGACATCGATCGATACGCATGTCTAAAAACATTCGACAACCATACATTACAAGAATATAACTGTTTGATTCGTTTGTGTACGGTAGTGCACCGATCTGTGTTATCCATGTTCGAATGTTCGTAATAATGTCATCCGGATTATAAATAGTTATAGACTATTATAGTAGGTATTGTAATACATAAAAAAAAATGCTTGAAATCGAAATAATTAACCAAACCATCGTCCAAACGGTATATTAAATATATCAACTTTTTTAGGCCCATTTTATAATTAAAATGGTACAATATTATAATATTTGTAGGTACCGTACAATTTTTTTATATCTGTAAGTCATTTTTATTTACTAATATTTGATTCTTGTTTTATTGATTGCAATTATTGTTTTAAGTTAATATTGATTTACCTAAATATAATATGTTCCTACTTGATTGGTTAAACATTAGTTTTTATATTTGTTTGATTTCTTTATTTGAGAGCATATTATAACTATAGGTACGAATTATGCATAGTGAATGTAATAAAAAACTCGTTAAGAAACGACTTTTTTTTTATTGTTTTAATGTAAACAGATTGTAAATAACATTGAATAAAAAAAAAGAGTCGACTTTAAAGGAAAATTTAATAATTTAATTATTAGGCAACAATTACATCGGTATAAAATTATTATTACTAGTTAACTTTTAAATAGTGATAATAAATTTACTGTTTTTTTTTTTTTGTATTTATTTAAATATTTGTTTTCTTTCACGTCACTGTCACGGTATCACGTATACGTAATCACAATGTAAACTGAAAATTTATTTTGAAGTAAAATTAACGAATTAACTTATAAAGATTCGATTTTTATTTCCAACGAACATAACATTTTATTTAGGTTACAGATTTTAAACTTGACACAGAATGATCGCATTTTTATGGTTTCACAGATAATAAATAGATAGTATTTATGAGTACCTAGTCATAATTTATTTAAGGCATGGCTTTTTCAATCTTATAGATACAATTATACATGATGATATATTAATCGAATCACATTGTAATAAATAATAATGTGCTATTTGGTCGTATTTTAAATATACAAGATTCACAGTAAATTATTGCAAGTAACAATAATTTTAAGATATATTTAAAATGTAACTAAAAAAATTAAACATCGAAGTTTAATATATTACACATTTATTTGTTGATTTACTTGAACGGCACATCAAGTATGAAATATAATAGTATTGTTCGGCTTGTTCGCACCCGGTGTGTAAATAAAACCGATCGACGCGTAACGAATGTTAAAATCCTGCAAGTAGCATAGTGTTATATATTTGGTGGAAACTCCAACATTATGACCACCCGCAGCTGATGCTGAGACTTTGTAATGGGAATTATCGAATTGCGAAACACAATACGCTAGTTGGAATTTATAGATCGAAAAGTCTGTAACGTAACCGTAACTATATGACACAGTGCCAGTGCGCGAGAGTATTGGGGGCAATCGAAATCTTTTAAACGGATTGACACCGCTTAATATTCATACAGGGTCCAATGATAGCTTTCAAATAAGAAAGCCGTTATTAATTACATATTTAAAAACTTAGGTATCTCGATTATTATCATTGGTATCATCATCACACTAAATCGATTTAATTCTAATTTTTGATGATAACTCTACCGAATTTATTTATTATATGAAATTCGCTAATTTTTTAACTAATTCGATATGATTACTTTAAATTCAAAAACATAATTGCGTTACATTCTTATTCAAATACTAGACAATATAAAAATCCGATAAAAATTCGGATACTGAAATACAGAGTGCTTATTTGCACTTACGTTTTTATGTGATGACCATCATTCATTACGTCAGATGTCGTTAAACGGGGTTCGAATCAAGTATTTTTAAATTTGCGTATATTTTTTCAGATTTCCGAGTTGAGCCACACCGTAATTAATGCGCTGTCGTTCCGGGTCGAATACAGACGTGGATCCGGCGGCACGGCGATGTTTCAGAGACAAGTGCGATTCCAAATTGATTTATCGGACGTCACGAACACGCATTCTCCCAGGGACTATCTGTTCGCCATCATATTCACGCTGCATTCCGGTACGTATAATGAATCGGCCGCGGTCCGTCAATAAACTCGCGCCTATTATTGTCGTTAATAATGTCATTAACGACACGCCCGCCGTGTCATTCGATTATACACGCCGTTTTGTTATGCGACACAGGTAATATAAGACGTTTCCGGAGGGTCTGCGAACACATTCAGACGCAAATGTGCGCGAGGAAAGCGCCGTCTTCGCCCCGGGCCACCAGAAAGTTTAACACAGATTTGTCGGAAAGCTCGAGTTGCGGATCAGACACGTCCGAGAGATTATCGCCATACGTAAATATAAGAAACGTAAGTCGAAATTAAAATCCACCGGAAACAAGCTATAGCCGCGGCTGTTCGCGTACGTCGGTCGACGCGTCCTACAATAATATAATAATATGATATACATAGATATTGCCTATGTATTGTCTAATATGCCCCGTAGAGCTGCACGTTAAATGTTGAAATATTATAATATAGGGCGTTCGCGATTTCTTGAAAGATTACGCTTGTAACTGCTATTTTAAGAGCGTCTATACATCGATCGACCTATGACGACGAATGATGCTATATAATATAGTATATCGTTAAACATTCTTGTGTTGTTTATAATATGTATGTCTCGTCCCGATAAAATATTTGTTCGGGTTATACGGCGCCGTGGAAGACGTGGTTATATGGGTTACATTATATTTTAATATGTTATTGGGTATCGTTTATCGGCGGTGTTTTGTTTTTAAGACGTTTTATTATCCTGCTATAATTACAATTACGAGACATGAGATACGGAGTGACGACATGAAAGTAAACGAGTTGACCATTTAGTTCTTTTTTTTTTTTAGTTTTAACTTTTAAAAATAATAAATTCATAATTATTAATTTGATATCATTCTACTGATAACAGTTATGCCGACAAGTTCAATAATATCATCAATGTTAATACCTACCTATTATTGTTTGCAAAACATTTGTAATTATTCTGTAATATTATAAATTTTCTTACTACGAGGAATTAAAATATCAACAAAAAAATGCATAAAAAAAAGAAAAAAATATGTAAGCATTCTCTTGAATAGTAGTTGTCGAGTGTACTTCATCATTAAGTATATCATCACATTACATTAAAATAATGTATGTGTTAAATTTGAATTCAATGATGAATAATCGCATACGAAAAACGAGCGTTATACAATCTATCACTACATTTTACTAAGTGTATATATTACGATATAATTAGATTTCTATTAAATTAATTTATTTTACAGTTAATTATGTGATAGGGCATAGGTGAAATATGTTTTTGGTGAAAACTTTACATTTAAAAGTATAATTGTGTATATGCAATAATATAATAATATACGTTAAAAGTTTCAAATACGCACACGCAACAAAATAACTAAAAGTATTATTCTTCGTTTAAATATCTAATTTTGTCCAAATTTAAACTTAAAATGTATGTAAGAAAATCGGGCTTATGTATTTTTAAAAACTATTGTAATAAAAACTTATGAAGAGCTTTGTAATACGTTTTCAAGTTTATTGTCTCAATGAATTTTTTTTATCAATGTTTATTGAAATAAAACTAAAAACAACTGATTGCTTCAATTTCTAACTTCTATATTTTTACTGGCGGAAAAGTTAATCAAATTAGTAATAAGTAAAAAATACTTTTATTTAGAATAAAGTGCTGAAAAAATCGTTAAAAAAATAGCTAAAAAACGACGCAATTTTACGCAAAGCCGGTTTCGATAAAATCAATTTGATTATTTTATTATAATTCAAAAACGAATAACTTATACATTAATTTTCAAAGAACATGTAATTTTTTAAATTATTAATAGCAATTTGAAATTTTCGATTTTATTTGTTTTTTTTTTATAAATATTGATAACAAATTGTTTGTTGGTTAAAAACTTTATATATTTATTAAAAGATTCCTCATAAATTGTTACTAGATATTTTGCTATATTTTGTTATTATGTTAAGTTATTAGATATTTATAAGCATTACAGATAAGTGCATATACATAGGCACAGTTCACGGAACTTCACAAACTATTTTATAGTTAAAATGGTAAACTGTTTTTAATTTTTATTGCTAAGGCTTAAAAATTGAATACAAGATTTCTCATAAGTAGATTTTTAAACCAAATAATCCAAAATAATATAAAAACACAATTTATTTACTAAAGAAATTTTAACGAAATTAAATTTTATTTAAACGACCTAAAAAGATGTTATAGGTTGATTTTTTTTTTATAATTTAAAAACATCATATACTTATATACTAATAATAATTACTTATATTATATTATTACTATACGTAATGGCATTTTTAAAATATTTAGAATATATTTAAACTATTAGACGAATATATTCATATATTACCGTTATATATATTGACCAAAAGTTAATAACAATAAGAAATTTTTAAATATATCCCGTTATATTAATTAAAATAATAATATAGATTCAATACTTCCAAAAAAAATTAATAAACTTACTGTGATATTAACAGTAAAAGAAATTACTTTAATACCAATATCAAAAAATACATCATGAAATTAACTTAGTAATGTACGCTAACAGACAGTCTTGCTCAGAATCTTTTTTGTTTGCAGTAATTTATCACCGAATTCAAATTTAACACACATTACAGTGACTTGTTCATTATTGAAGTAGTGCATCCGATACCTACTATACAGCAAAATGTTTAATTTCCATCTCCCTTTACTTGACGTTAATCTTTTCAAATTAAAAGTGATAATATATTTATTCTTTTATTTATATCGATTAAAATATAATAATTATAGTAACAGACTGTTACTATGCTTTGTAATATTCAAAAACTTTACGTTAAAAATCAGTTATAAAAACAGAATACCTATTGTACGTAAAAAGTAAATAGCATTGGTCATAAATTTCAAGTTGATGACTTAATTGCACAAAATCGACTTAAATATTGTACATTGATACCTCGGAAATCTCGAATATTTTTAAGGTTATGCGTCATAATTTAATAATCGAAGTTTTAAACAAAATACACATTTCATCAATATTATCTTCGTTTAAAGTGTCTATATTCTATGAAAATGTTTTTTCGGGTTGATAGGGGTTTTAAAAAAAATTCCCTCTTTTTTTTAATATTAGGAGTATATTTTATTATTTTTTAATGAAATATAAATGGCAACAATAGCTTTTGATTTGATGCATTCATTGTGGAGAAGTGGAAAATTTTCGTTCTTCGCTAGTTTGCAACTGTATGTTGACTTGAATATTGAGTGTATATAAATTGAATAAACAACATTTTTCGAAGCACTTATAAAATATTTCGAGAAATTAGTTCCAAAATTTTGAAATTTTATAATTCGTAACTTTATTATTATAAATGAATCACTAAAATTGCAGAAAAGAAACATGTAACTACATTTTACAAGGGACACGAAAAACTGTCTACACAAAACTAGAAGTCCCCCTTTTCCACTAAAAATAAACATCAGAAATGGTTACGGTTTTATTGACTTAAGTCCCGTTTTTACACAAATTATGTATCTAACGTAGAGAAATATAAATTCAGTGATAACTCGATTTCGTCAAAAATTGAACATGTACCCTTTCTGCAATTAGTTATTCAAATAATAGTGGATTGTTTATTTTTATTTTTAAATTCTAGGTTTAACAATAAAATAAAAATATTCTTGCGTATCATTAAAATTTGGACCAATGTACCACCACCACCACCACCACCACCCTTTAGTGTTGCTGAATACACTGCAAGCGACTCGCCCTCGAATAAATGTTTCACACTCGACTTCTACATCACAATACATTCTTTTACAGATATCTTCTCATCATTATCTTCTTTGTACCTACATAAAATATATTGTGACATCGCTGTAATAGTAGTGCGCATACTTGACGTTCTTTACCAGTGAACATTTTTCTTCAGTCAAATCACTTTTTATTTCTAGCACAACTGCGTTGTCTATATCGTACAGACTGAGAGCCATTATTAAGCATAATACATTTTCTAGAACGTCGTGAAGTTTAAAGAGATTGTGTGTAGTACTAGACTCCAACATAACTAGGTGTGTCTTAGATAATTTTGGTTTCAATACAATTATTTTAGTTAACATCTATAAAGTATCGGAACAAATATTTAAAAATTCCAAAAATCAGATTTTCGATTACTGCATAAGAAGAAAAAGGTGACGAGCATGCTTGGGGTGCATCACCCCGCATAATTCATGTCGAAGGGTACCGAAATCTCAAGAGTGACCGGGTCCGGTTGTTTCCACACGAAAAATAAAACGAAACAAAAAGCTGTGGATATTGCACGCGGCCATAGATCGATTGTGTTCGGTATACGTAACGATGTTTCAGGTCGAATCGGACAGAGACGACAAGAATAAGAGACTGATTAGCCATCAGGACGGCAAAGGCGGTTACTGTATCCCAAACAGCCGGCAAAGGAGACGGAGTTCGAGTCTGGCCAACAACAACAACTTCAACGGCAGCAACAACAATTCCGTAGCGAACGCCGGTGCGGCGGGGGCCAACGGCCGCAACGAAGCGCCGCCGCCGACGAGATCCAACAGCGAAACGAAACCGGCCGATGGCGCTTACATATCGGTATCGGGATCGATGTCTTGATTGCCAACGAACATGAAATAATATTATATGAAAGTATTCCTGTGTTTTTTTTTTTTTTGGGGGGGGGGGTCGATGTCTGTGTCGTATATTATTATAATCAAAGGTAGCGCATTAACTAGTTAAAAAGTTTAAGTTGAGATAAATAAATGTAACATTCGTTCGTTTGATTTAAAATAATTCGTTAAGTTAAAATTAAAAATATTTTTGAGATTTTTTTTGTTTTAATGGCTCCATACATTGATTACTGTATAAATAAGATTTAAAAGAAAGTAAATTAAAACTATAATAATAATAATATTCAAATGTCTATTGTTTCTTGATAAAATAGTTTTGTATATAGAAAGGCAAAATTTCTTTTAACTTCTTTCTTTTAACTTTCTAACTTTCTTTTAAACTGAACTAAGTCTGTTTGGTATATGTTGCGATATTAATTTTAAACTTGACGAGTTAAATTTATTATTTATTACCCTAATCTAACCTTTGATTATAATTTATAGAGAAAAATTTTACCGAGTTACTGTAAAATATTATTATTATTGTATAGTCGATATGTTGATGTGATAATATAATATTATTATTATTATTATTATTATTATTATTATTATTGCATAAATGTGTGTATAAATCCAAATGCCATTTAACTTTAATTCAATATTATTATGTACTTATATTAGGACATATTAGGTATAATATTATTAATATTATGTTTTTGAATTTATCGTTTATTATTTACGCTTCGTGCACGAGCAACAGTAATGCATAATAATTATTATTATTATTATTATTATTATTATTATATGATATTATTGTTTTCGTAGATAGTTGTTTTAGATTCTGAGCGGGATAATGCTTATTATTGCTGTATATTATTATTATTATTACTTTGTATGGTTATTGTATCTATTACGGCAATAATTTACTATTGTGATATATGTTGTGTTTTTATTTTTGTATTTGTTTGGGTAATATGCGCTTAACTATTTTTGTGGGAGCGGGAGCGTGACATATACTAGTGAGTTATAATATTACGAACGTTTTAGAAAATACGTCATGTTAACTACGTGCACGCCACGTGTCTGTCCGTTGTACAGATCATACTTCAATGTGTGAAAATTTGGGTTTTTCGGCTATATACTTAAAGTATTTAATATAAATATTATGTACATTATGATAACGTCAAACAAGATTTTGCTATTTATTTTTTTGAACATAAATCAAAAAAAAAAAAAAAAAAACACCCACCAACTCCGCTCAGTATCGTTTTACTTATTTATTTTTTTTTTTGAACTCGATAATGATATTGTTTTATAAATTATTAAATTTAATTGTCCACTTCTTTTGATAGCACACCCAAAACTATGCTTGCTTTGAATGAGGAGGATATGCGCTAATTACTTTCTTGTGATGTCAATCAATGTTCCAAAATGTGTAAGGAAATGTTCAAAACGTTAAATTCGGTGAAGGCGCGTAAAGTTTTAGTTGATAAGAATATTAAAATATATATTTTATAATATGAACGGAAACTAAAAATTATTTGTTGTTTTATTGCAGTACTTACCGCAATCATAGCATATTCGTTTTTAGAAAAAGTATTGTAAAACGGTCTGTGTAAAATAAATGTACGCACCTATTTGAAATATTCGTTAGAACATAGTTTATTATCGTATATAATATCATCTATTAATATATATATAAAATATTTTATAATAATATTTAACAATAAAATATATATTACATATAAAGGCATAACCTCCTTCATAATATTTAATTGTATCTGCTTTTTAAAATCCTTCGTTATAGTATACCTATTTTATCATCATCATCATCATCATCATCATTATTATTATTATTAATATTTTAGCTTTAGCTGTGGCCTATGGACTGCATACATTCAAATTTTCAACATGTATAATATCAATGTATTATTCATACATCATATTTGAACATAAATATAATGTAATATAATATAGGTAGGTACATTGAGAAATGATTATATACGCATATATTACGACCGCTTTTTAACAACTTTTAAAAATATCTCATCGATTTCTGAAATGTATTTATTTATGTTTATAATCTTATTAATTATCTCTTTGTCACTTGTATTAATCATTTTTTTCTCTTTAGTGAGGTACACAAGACAATTAGGTGTTATATTATAGTTAACGATTATGTATCATAAAATATGCATTTCGAAAATGTATAAAATTACACTATTTTTTTTTCACTATGTGATTTTCCATCAAAATATTTTGTATGTTTGTTTACAAAAAAAAAAAAAAAAATGTATATTAACAACAATGATATTTTCAAATTTTGTTGAACGTTTATGCCAACATGAATAAAACAAGTTTTTTAGCAAGCCAAGTCCATACGACCGAATTTAAGATAAATTTTTTTTTTTTTTTGATATTTCAGAGTGCCTTAAGAGTGTTAATTAACAGTAATATACATACTATATAGTTCGAACGACATCTTTTAAAGCTAAAACTTATTATTATATAATAATATAGTGCATAGAAATAAATTTTCTAGCACAGACTGGAATCCCTGTTTTTATGTTAATTTTGTCAGTTACCTATAATAATTAATAATGTGTAACATTCGGCCGACGTCCATTTTAGTTTTAAACTATTCATGTATTATGTATTACAGAATAAGGTACTATAAAATATAATAATATGATGTTTATTATGCCATTATGGCAATATGGTTGTAACAAAACTACAAATGTCAAATACATATTATACTTGTTAATAAAAAAAAATATACGTGTTCGCTTCTTTTACGAAAATATATATACCTAAATATATATATATATATATATAATGTCATGGTGTTTGAAATTTTGAATTATAAGATACGTCATTACATTTTTAAAATTATTTTAGCGGGGTGGAACACAATCGCAAACAATCCTATCTGCAGCAATATTTTGAATAACATGATTCCATATATTTTTACTTACTTTAACTTTCATACAACAGTGCCGTATTGATTTGTTATTAATCAGAAAGCAGTAAAACTAAATTTTATATTTTAAAATATAAAAATTAATAAATTCAATTGTTTTAATATTATACTTCATAAAAGCATATAATTATACATGTAGGATAGTTAAGTTAATCTTATAAATATGATTATAATAAAAATATAAGATTTATCGTCAATTAATTTTAAAATTCAGTGATGAATATAAAAATAAATATATCAATAAAAGCGGTGAGTCCTTTACAAGTCTTGCTAATAACTTTTTCAACACTATTTTGAAACATGCGCCAAAAATAAAAAATAATTAAATATACCTACATTGGAAGAACTTGGTATTAAAATGTTCAAAATTTAAATGTGTTGGAATCCAATAATTAATGAGTAAGTTCCAAAAAAGTAGCATCATTTAGTTTTATTTTAATGGATAAAACAAATTAAGTACTATTGATTGTCACTGTATTTGAGTGTGAACGAATACCAACTACCTCAAAAACCATAGCTTTATAACACTTAAAATAAATATTGTAATTTCTAAGCATAATATTATAATATTATTACCATCGTTATGCATTAGATTACGTTTTATTTTTTAAATATGTATTAGTTTTATGTTAGGGAACCTGCTATTCAGTTGTGTATGACTTTATATCACACGTTATGTTAATATAATAATTATAGTAATTTGACGAAAAGAGGTAAAAAAAAAAGTGTGAATGAAAATATAAGATATCCAATTTTTCTCATTCATACAAACATTTATAAACACTTTTAAATGTAAGTATGACTTAAATGAGTTTAAGTATACATCAAATAAGTAGACAGTCTATATTATGAACTTATGTGTTTTCTACATATGTTACATTGCGTATGACCCAATAATTATGGTTTATAAAAAACACTGTTCCGAAAACTATATTTTTTTTATTACAAATTTTGCTGAGTGCCTAAGTGAACAGAACGAGTTATACAGTTATTGGAATGCCCACTGTTGTAGTTATATACGCATAAAGTCACATTTTCAGAACAATTTAACACAACGAGTAAGTATTCAACATTCGTGTCGGGCCTTAGTAAATTCGATTAACAGGGGGCCGTCAACACGTACACATATTATAATAAAACAATATATTCAATATAATATGTAAATCCAGTCCAATCTTAGTTATTAATTTCTGTTTGTCGTATATGCGTATGACGCATTTCATGTGTTTTGTCAACATAATATATGCCATTATATACTTACCATCAAGTTACAATACAAAACATTTATCAAACAGGTATTTATGATATGATTTAATTCACTAAGATTATTTTTAAATTTAAATTAAATAGCTTAATAATTTAAAAAAATAATATGTATAATATAAGCCAACGTTTCTCAAACTGTGAAACTCAAGTTAATTTTTGGTGGATAGTGAAAATTTTATTTTAATTGGGTATATAAATCCTGAGATACGAGTATTTAGGTTATTTTATACTGTATAACCACAAACTTTATAAATTATAAGATATTGTTATAAAGTAATAAGTAATAAAAGTAATTACAGTATAAAATAATAAGTAGTAAAAGTAACAAACAGATTTTGGTTTTTTAGAACTATTTATTGATCTTGTAAAAGTGAAACTATGTGGATTGCAATAGATTTTCAGGAAAAAATTTGGGTCGTGGTCTTAAAAAGATTGAGAATCAATGATGTTATAATATACCAAAGGATCCTTCAGTAATATCAATATTATTTAAAGTTGTACTTGTCATTACATTACCATAAGTTATGTTTGATTATAATCAATACTTTAATATAAATTTTAAGTGCTAGAAAAATTAATGATACATATAATTTACAATAATATAATTGAACCTACAAATATTTATGAATATAAACATAGCCTACCTATATACTAACTAAATTTTGCTTTTTATAAACAAAAATATTTAATCACTTTAAAAAATTGATAATACAGATTGAGTATGATGCCGAAATACACATTCAAACTTTATCAGATGGACGGATGGAGTGCTCGTCTATAAATTATTTATATTTTAATTTAGCTATTATTTCGTTATACGTTTGATTATTTGACTATTTCTTAACAAAAAAAAAAAATACGTTTCAAAAATGATGAACGGTATCAGAGAGGAAAAGTACAAAATACTATTGTCAATATAATTATTTAAATTTTTTTCATTACGTTATTACCAACGGTTTACGAAAAAGTAATCGAATATTAACTGTAAACATAAATTTTCTGGTAATTTAATAACTGTAATGAGTGGAATGCGGTATACTAATACATTATAATTAATATTATTATCTATTAAAAACAATAATTATATTATTTAAGCACAACACATCATTTTTAAATTAATGTATAATCACATCGTGTTGTTGACGTCGTGTATGCTTATAATAATCATGAATTTGTGTGTATGCTCAGCCTACGTAGAAGTGAAACCAAACAAAATAGTATGCTTAGATACAACTTACAACATTAATTTTTTATTTTTATTCATATTTGTAAATCTATTATATTCATAATATGTATAAGTTGAAAACTAAAACGGACAAAACAAATAAAATACGTAGTAAGTTCACTGTGTGAAATATAATACATAATATTTGGTAAAATAACGATTCTATTTGAACGGTTTATTGAAAAGTAAAAAAATTTCATATTGTTATGAAAAAAAAGTTATTAAAAATTAAATTATAAATGGTACCTATTAGTATAATCTTCAAATATATCTATTGTACTACAAATCAGATCACTAGATAAGAGATTTTTGTACTGCGAGAATTTCAATACGTTAACATTATCTACCACCTAACTATATGATTTAATGTTTAAAATGTTTTCGTTTCAGTTGGATTCCGACAAACAAATATATTATAATTTCTCCTATGTCATAGGTAATAATATATTATTATATGGGTACCTATATCGCTTTGTAATTACGACATTCGAAGTTCAAACAACCATAACATAATACATGGTAATAAAATTATATATGTCACACTTATCACAATATTTGACTTTATAATATTTATATATAAATATACACGATATTGTTTATTATATCATAACCTTTTTTTACACGAGTATACGACACATATTATTTGAAAAATATTTAAACAGATAAAATGACCACAACACGGGCGTACTCTTTAGGAGGGAGTGGGTTTATGGGGCATGAGATATTTGTAGTTATTGTTCCTGCGAATCTTATTAAAAAACCAGAATTATGATAAATCGCAATTATTTCAGGAGATATCACAATGAGTAAATAATCCTCACCTGTAATCCCGATACCTGTATTAAAATATATTGCTTTTAGTAATGTGGTATAGATTAAATTAATTATTAACTATAACACTCCATTATACTAATAATATTTAATACAATACTATTAATATAATTTATAATTTATATCATGAGTTATTGTTATTAACTTCCCAGGCAATGGCTAATTAAAATTAGTTTTGAAAATGCCATTGTATATATAAAATAAAAAATTATATTTAAAAGTTTCAAGTCCCCGCAATTAATAATTTTTGAATTAAAACAAAAGACTAAAATCGTTATATTATTACGCCTGAGTATTCAGTGTCATTAAAACATATTTAAACTTAAAACGCTCATCAAGAATATTATTTGAATTACTGGAATTACAATAAACTTTTTTTTAATACTAGTAATAACAACTCGTGAATAATCTATTGTATTTAATGTTTAGATCTTTGGTTTTAATATCAAAAATATATATATTTTTAATTATAAAACAATTTGTAAATTTTAGTTATTTTGATGAATTTCGTTTAAATTTAAACTTATTTAAATGCTTAAAAATAATAATTTATTGTAACTATATATTTCTATACTTTTAATTGTTACACGAAAAACGTATAAGGAACTGCAATTTTCTAAATCCTAAGATTTAAAACTCGTAAAAAAAATTCACAATAAAAAAAGATGCATACTATCATTAAAATCTATACATTCATCGCTTCGCACAGAATTTAAAAATTTTAACATATCCTGATTCGTATTTTAATAGATTGATGACAAATTGTTTTTATTACTAGTTTTGCATAATATTACTCCTTTCAATAAATTAAATATTATTTATTATTCATAAGTATAATACATTTAATGACATAGAATATATGAAAATAAAACATTCTATAGGTCAGGGGTTACCAAATTTTCAGATTACCAATGTGGCCCTTAAAAAATATTAATTGGTGACCCTTATAGCTGCTATAGGTAATAATTTACTTATATTAAACTATTAAAGGTATAATTAACCAAGAATATAATATAATATAAATTCACATAATATGTTATGACAATAAAACCCTTACTGAACGATATCTGAACCATATGCTAATGTTCTAGGAAACTACTCTTTGTCTATTTTTTGCCTAGCAAAGTCGAAGTTAATATAACTAGACGTATTGTCAATATTATATTAATTTGATGATTTTTTTTTTTTAATTAATTTTAAAATAATGATTATAAGAATCTATTAAAAAAATTAGCGATTTTTCAGTAAATTAATATGTACACTAAAATCGATGTACAACGGATGTAGCAGTGTAGAGCCATGCTTTCGGTCGAGCGGAAAAGGTTTTAAGCCCATTTCCGATTCTATAAGTTAATTAACAGTATGAAGTTATTAATTTTTTAAATAATCTACAAATTTGCACATAAATGTATAAAAAGAACGCCAATTCGTCTGTGAACTACGAGTATAAATAACGAATTGAACAAAGTTGAACGTACATAAGAAGCTTAATTTTAATGGGCAACCAAGTACACGAGGATAACTGCTATGTTGTTTTCTCCCATATAAGCTCAGAAAACTATTTATTTTACACACACACACACACACATATATATATACCCCTGATCATAAAGACGAATAATATAGTTATACAAAGAAATATTATAAAATCGATAGCAACTTTGAACTTTTGCAGAATACTTTTAAACAAATATAATATAATAGTCTGACACTGGCCATCCATGCGAAAAAATAATTTTTAAAAAATGGTGCTTTTAAATAGTCAAAACTATTTGCATGAGCAGCGCTGTGTGGAACAGCTTTGTAAAGTTGATGCGTCGGAAAATCGGAAATATCATCTATACATCACTATAATACAACAAATTAGAATACCAAAAACATTTTTTACATACACGAGTTATGCTAAATGTTGGCATTACGTAACAAAATTTAACATGCATGCATTTTGTACAAGAATAGTTAGTATTTATAAAAAAATAATTTATAACAATTTTTTTAAAAACTTTTAATATTGATTAAAAAATATATTAAATATACATATATGTCACGGGAAATGTGAAATACCGGGCAATGTGTACACTGCTCTGGTAATGTAGTCAGTAGTCCTGCCCTGGCAATATGAACTGCAAACACAAACATAATATTGATAATTTTATTTTTATTATTACCTATTTATTTGTACAAGATTTAGTAGAATGGCACTTGGAATTGCATAGTCTGCTTGCTTTCCTACACTTGAATTTATTTGTTTTGCAAAGCTGCGTACAAGTACTACGTCGATTATATCCTTGTCCTCCTAAATTAGAAGGGTTAGGTAAAAGGGATTTTAATAAGTGGTGATTAAAGCAAACCACATTCAGTTAATACTACCTATACAGGTACAAAGTAGTGTCTTAAAAAGTACAAAAATCCAACTGCAGTTGATTAGTTGAAAATATCAATTATAATTCATGTCTAACCTAATCGCGCGAAAATTAACTCGGACACTAGTTTCCTAGGTTTTTAGTCCAAGTGAAGTGTAAGTTAAATCTTTGACTCAGACCACACAATGTTTTGTTTTTAATTTTAAAATATGTATATTTTTATTTTAACTATTTATTGCATGCCTTTCCGTTCGCCATTTTAATTGTATACTGTTATCAATAATTGGCAATTGTTATACTTATTTTATTTTATTGTTATCTTTAATATTTACTAACACTTCTATATTTTATTTGTAAACTGCTGTCAGGCGTAAAAATAAATATGAATAAATAAATATATTGTTAACTAATTATATCAAGATAACTATTACAGTAGAACCTCAATAATCCAGACTAACGGGGGCTCTAGCTAGGGGATCCAAAATCAAAATTAATGAAAGTCAGGATTAAACAAAATAACCAAAAATTGTAAATTATAAATTTAAGAAAATTATATAATATTATTCAAGATGTTATTGTTCAATACAGTCTAAGACCTAAAAAATATATTATAAAGTTACATACATATAACTATTACTTACATATTTTTTTTTTTTTTTATATTGACGTAAAAAATAAAATATGATTATTTATTAAGGTACAGTATATATTGAGATACTTATTAAGCAAAGTCCGGACTAATGGGGTCATGATGAATGAGGTTTTACTGTACTTTACTGGCCATATGTGAAAACTATAGTTCTTAAAAAGTTTAATAATAAAAATAAGTTTATATACAGCGTGTTTCAGAAATGGGATAGTTTATTATAAAATTCTATCGAATTAAATTATAAATAAAAATAAAATAATAATAATAGCTAATTCCCTTGTTTTTGTTATTCTATAAATATTATAACTATTATTACTATAGATAATTGTTTTAAAATATGCGTAATATGTTAAAATTTAATAAAATAAATAATTAATTTTATACATTATTTGTTTGTATACGCGGTAAATATATTGCCCGGGCAGTACTGCATTGCCCGTAATATATTATATATATTTACAATCTGTATCGTGATGATTTTGATGAACTGTTATGAGCTAATTGGACTGTTATATTCTGTGATTTGCAAGCGTCGTATAAAGAACATTACGTAGCTTCGGAAAACAATACAAAGTTAATTAAAATCATATTTCTATTCCTGGTGGTTCATAATAAAACGAAAAAATATATTGGATAAATAATTTTTTATATTAAGTTTAAATACCTTTTTATAGTAAAATGGTATTGACTTGAATGTTAATAACAATGTTATATTAATATGTTATAAATACATATTATAATAACAATTAAATATTAATAATATCATAATAAATACAATTTACACGGCAAAAATTAAATCAACCTACCGTAATACTAGTAAGTAAAATAAATTAAATATGCATGGATTTCTGGTCACTGTAACATAATGGGAAACGAACGAGTGGATAACGCTGCCAAACTCGCGTATCTTATATTCCCTAATGCTTTTACGACTAATCTCTATTGTGACATAAACAGAGTAATCGAAATGGATATATTTTGTCAGTGGAAGAAAGAATGGAACAAAAAATTATCTAAACCAAATTAAGTTAAAAGAACAATAAAACCCTGAGCATTCCTTGTTAACACTCCAAAAAAGTATATAAACTCATAGGTTATGCATATATATATATATATATATATATATATTCAATAGTTTATAAATTAAAACAATTGTGAGTATCACCAACTGTGTACTGTGTACTGTGTACAATTTAAAGTATTGTCACGTCCAATGGTCGTGGATCGATTTTAATTAAAAAAATTAACTTAATAACGGTATGAAAATAGCAGACGAGTGAGTACCGTTGGTTTTATGTGTGTGTTAAATTCGAATTCACCGATAAATCATTGTATACGAAAAACGATTATGAGCGGAGTCGGACTATGAACATAATATTACAAACTACGTTTCATATGGTTTTTCTATAAACCAACGTAACTATTAAAATAATTTATTTTACTTTTAACACTACGTTGATATAATTTTATCCAAAATTAATTAATTTACATTTTTATTAGTATTATTATAAATTATAATTAATATATATTTTTACTATATTATATCAACTTATAAAATAAAAAAGTGTAATAAAATATTTTTGTAAATACCGTAACCCAATAAAAATAAGTTCATACTATAAATAGTTAATATTTTAAATAAATAAAAAATGTCATTGCGTGTAGTAAAATACATAATAATATAATATACGAAAAAAATGGTTCTCACAATAATGGTTTTAAATTAAAACAAAATAATTAACATCGTTTAATTTCTTTAAATAAGTAATTTCATTCAAATTCTAACTTCAAATGCGTATAAAATAAATTGTGTCTGTATTTTTAATGATTTTGTCAATAATTATTGAAAATTTTTCATGCCTTCACATAGCTCGAAAACAGCGAAAATATTTTGAAAATTTTGTCGTAAAAAGAAAATTATTTTATAAACATTTGATGACAATTTCAAGTAAATACGGTTTTTGTTTTTGAGTTACGTTAAAGGTTAGATCAAACAATATTTTGTCGAAACTAAGAATTATTTACTCTGACCCGACAAAATACCGACAGCTAGTTCTAATTTTCTACCAGAATCAACCCCCTATTTTTTAAAATCAAAGCATTTTTATTATCCCAAAATTGACGAAAGATAAGTTAAAAAAAAAAAAACATTATTGCAAAATAATTACTTTTGTTGCTTTACTCAAAATCTAAAACATACTATGAAGTATACTTACTATTTAGTGATATATAATTTGATAGACCGTTTCAGCTTATATAATCATTTTTCATGTAAGGGTTATTGCGTATAATAAATAATTATTGTTAGTCGTCCAACATTCAATAACTCTCCTATCCACCAAATTGTATAAGACTGAACAAAATACGAGTATATGACTCATAGGATAACCGCCTATATCTGCTGTTGAAATCAAATATTATATTTTTAGACATTTATTATTAGTAATAGTTATTTATTACTGATAGATAACGGAGATCCATCGACCGCGTACTGCAGCTAGTCTATAAGATATGACAATAATATATGATACGTCATTGTCAGCATTCAAAACGATTAATCAACCGACCTCAGTGATTAAGTAAATATAAAATGTTAATTAATAATTAATAGTTATTGTATAAGTGAGTAATATATGTCATTACATCTCATTATCTCAAACATTATATAATGTATTATTATAGTTAAATCGTATGTTATTATTATTATTTTTATTTTTTTTTGCTTTTAAGATTTGTTAAGCCGAAAAATGATTTAAATTATACAGCATGAGCATGATGTATAAAAAATAATCTTATAATTATTTGGTGAAAACTTGAAGTATCAATTATTATACGAGTTGCACAATGCACAAAAAAAACCGATTTTGTCAAAAACTAGATTTGCACAAAAATTCCGGTTTTTCACTTAATTCTATTTTTGTCTTTTTTTAGTTTTGATTTCTTTAAAGAACAAACTAGAATCTGAATCTGACATACTATACAAAACCACTTTCAAAGTTGAAAATCAAAGAATTTTGTCTACTACTTTATGTGTATTTATACATTAATAAAAAGATATCATCATAAAATCAATACGTTCATCGCTCCGCAAATTGATTATGTTTTTTTGATTTAAATTTAATTTATTCAAAAACGAACAATATTAGGTACTGAACATTTTCACCAAATGTTTATGTATGTCGCTTTTTATACACATAGTAAACAATTATAAATAGGTCAACTCAATTTGGGCTGTTATGAAATTTTCAATTTATTTTGGGTTTTTTTTTAAAAAAATGTAAATAAAAACTTTTTACTGGGTCAAATAGCTAATATATCACACGAAATTGTTTAAAAATAATTTCTTAGCTAATTAAAAAATATCGAAAATTCTTTTTTATAAATATTCATGTAAGAATTATGTAGAACCTCAAAAATGTGATGATCATTGTATAGATAGAAAATCATAAAATACTTTATTTTATATCAAAGATTAAGATTTAAAAAATTAAAACAAAATGGATCATACATTTTCTATTTTTCTACATATAGTTAAAATAAAGTAATAATAATAATTTAGCTATTTATAGGAAAGTCACATAAATTTTAATAAGCGTTTTAAGTTCAAATTTTTAGATGGATATTTACTTGTAAAATAAATAAATATTTTTCTTAAAACAATTGTTGATATTTTGTTATGATTCCAAAACGATTAAATTTAGAATCTATAGATACTTGCAATTTTTACAAAATGCGTATAATATGATCTATGATAATTTTAAAACATTTTGATTAATTGTTAATGATATATTATGACTTATGAGAAATCTTGTATTTTTTTTTTTATATTTTATCAAAAATGTATCGTACAGAAATTGCATAAAAATCGAATATCTGTTAATGAATTATACATCAATATAACATTTGTTTATCTTGGACTAATGGACTTTTGTTCTGTTTCAGAAAACCGACATAGTAGAAGAGGAGGATTAACAAGGAACGAAATCTGACCATCGCCACAGCTGCAATGCTATTGGCGTCCGCTTTTCCAATTTTGACCTCGTTGTACTTGAACTACAGCTGCAATAACACGGATAAGATGAAAACAATTTAATGCTTAATTAATAAAACCCCGCAATAACACAACAAGTGCAAACAGAAATGGCGAAAATAAGTATAGGATACGTACCTATTACCTAAAAGGACCTGGGGTTAAGGCGAATTTTCATTATACACAAGAGTGTTTGCGTGAACGAATCCGTTTGCTTACGACTATCCCCCCCCCCCAAACATTTCACAATGGTTATATTAGGTAACTATATAGTGTTATATTATTATTTATTTGTGACGTGTACATAAAAAATGTTAAGCCAAGTTCAATAGCGTGATAGCGTGGTTAATCGTGTGGTTAAATTGCGTATAACCACTGTGTTATATCAGAGTTAACCGTCACAGCAAAGAATTTTTATATACATTCACGAAACGCGTATAGTGGAAGCCCCCTTTAAAACCATTATTCATTATTTTCCAAAAATCGTTATAAACTTTAAATTTTAAGTACCATTGACAAGTAACCGATTTTATCGGCGACGATACTTACAGTCATATTACTCACTAATCGTGTTAAGTAATAATTACTTGCATGTAGTTTATACTTTTTATTTATTTGGATACTAATATTAAATTAATTATTATTGTAATATATTTTAATTATATTTAATTAAAAAAAATAAATTAAATATTTTTGAATTTCTATGATTTACATTATTTAAATACATACTTGAGTAAATAATATACATATTTGGTATTAAATATATAACGAACGGAAGACTTTACATCCCCTCGAAATGTTTAATAATATACATATAGCAAAGAATATAATATAGTAATATAGTAATATTGTGTAACCAGGGACGGACTTACCATATTTCCGCTCCGAGGCATTTCAACACTATTTTATTACATAAATAAAAGTAGAAATTTACTGAAAAATTGCGGCACCCACGAAAGATGTTGCGCCCTATGCACGTGCCTAGGTTACCTATGCGTACCTATCCGCCCCTGTGTGTAACATAGTATATAGATTATGTATTTGTTGGTTGTACAAGTAGGGTTGACATTTATAAACGAATACATGAACGAAAGTTCACAAATAAATATTAACTCTTCGTGTATGACTCGTTCAACTTATCTTCATTCTCATAAAAGTCGTACAATATTTGGTATTATTTCTGTTGAACCTATTTATGATTTTATAAGTGCCTTATAATTTCTGGTTTGATTTACAATAAAACAATAATCATGCGAATTATTTAATATACTACAAAATAATACATTTATAATCGTAAACAGAATTCGACATTTAATGATATATTAGAATATTATCGATAATACCAATACAAATATTTTAAATGCTTCAGCTAGACTATCAGAGATTAACAATATTGTTTTTTATTATGCCTGGAAATGATTCTATTGAGCGACATGTACTAAAATCTACGTTATAAATTGTCGTGATATAATAATAATTATTACATTGAAGGGATTGAAAGTTATACCTAATACTTTTGATTTCTCAGAAAAAAATATCAGAACTAAACTTTCTGCCACTTAATTAGTAGAATGACTGGAGAATTTAAAAATTATTTAGAAAAAACCGTCGAGCTAAAGTATTTAACTACTGTGTTAAAATTGTTGTACAAAATAGACGAAAACCGGTTAAACCTCTATAGTCTTTATAATAAATTTCTCAATGAAACATATTATCGTGTTTATTTTTTTATTAAACAATAATTTTTTATAATACCAAAACTATATTATGTAATTACACAAAGCATAATTTTATTTTATTTATACAATTCTATAAAAAACATAAATTTTAGGGGTTTAAATAGTTAAATCTGAATTTAAATATTATCTTTCTGTTTTATTAATTAATTTCTATTTTCTAATTAACTTTTATCCCATAATGGTTCAAACTTTAAATCTTGAAAACTTATCATCGAAACTTATTTTATACTTATTAATTGTTTTACTAGTAAGCTATATAAACTTTGGTAGATTACATTGTAAAACTAGCTTTAACTTGGACGTTTAAATAATGAGACAAGTAAAGTTTACAGAATATTTAACATAGGTGTGTTTATATTTGAATTACTAAAAATAATGTTTAAATATACATATTACATCGATACTATAAAATTGTTAAATTTTACTCATTCAGTTTTTTACCATTATATAATAATACACTATAATTTCTATCCGTGTAACACTATTAATAAGTATAGAATTTTAGGTTTTTAGATTATATTACGGAACTAGATTATATAGTTTTAGACAATATAGTTTCATGATTTTTTAGGTTATCACATTTCAAATTTTTAAAAATCTCAAGATACCTATTCAAACAGTATTTTCAAAATTAAGCTTAGAATTTACTCAAGTAAAGTATTTTTTTAGTTTTCCAATTGAGATTTCATAAAGAAAATATAAAATGTAGAATATCAATGATTGTTTAATAAGCTTTGATACTCTTAGTTTTAGATGTTACCGTAATACCTACTTATTAAAATAATAATACTTTATGACGAAATATAAAAAGCAAAAGAATTCCTTGCAATGGCTATACTTTGTGCATCTGTGTATTTCACTATAAAGTGATATAACAAAGGTAATATTTATTTTAACTTTTTAATTAATTTATTGCTTTTGCACACACACAAATATCATACACCATACATATATAATATATATACAAATAAGGTTTTTAATTTGTTTTTATAGCTACAGTAAAATATTAGCCTTCTATTATCTACAGCTGAGACATAATAAATTACACTAAATGTAAAAAAAAATGTATAATATATTTATATTTATTACGTACAAATACGAGTGGAGTTATTTCAGAAAAAATGGAGTTAATAAGGTTAGAAGAAGAGTATAATATCATGATACAAAAGTTTTCCATACTCCCATAAAATAATATGAGTATGAAAAACAGACAAAAGGAATTAAAAACAAATGAAAATGTACAAAATATAAATAAACTTTATAATTTTTGAATTTGAGTTTATTTGTGAGAAACATCGTAGGTAAATTGTACCTTCAATAGAACCATTCTAAAGCGTGTTGGTTTGCATTATTTTATAGAACATTGTATTTTTTTTTTTTTTAATTATTAATTTTTACAAGATATTGTTTAAATATTTGAGTATTTGTTTTTCATTATATTTTTTTACAAAAAAAAAAAAATTTATTATAAAACTATAATATTTTTAGTTGGCGCTGTACGTCCGCAAAGAGCCTTCCATCAATATCAGCTAAGATAATGGCATCAATCGCAAACCAAGAAGTTTGTACCAAAATAAAGAATACGAAATAAATAACCCCATTTGTCTCACCGCCGGTTGTGTAAAGGCTAACTGATAAACACAATGTATTTTCTATAAGATTCGGTTAATTACGAACTTATAATAAATTGAATACAATGTTTTTATTTTTAAATTGGTAAAACTATTTCTATGATCTACTTTAAATAATTTAAATCGGTAGATCCTTGTGATGATTTCTATCAGTTCGCTTGTGGTAATTTTCAAAACCATATTACAATCAAGTACGGAGAAACGTCACAGTACATTGAGTGAAGACAACGTGTGGAACAAGCTGCTAATGACATCACCGAGCCCATTCAACTGGATAAACATAAACCGTTTAAAATGGCAAAATCACTATATAAGTCTTGCATGGTCGCACAGGTAAAGCGACGTAAAAATTAAAAAAGTTAATATTATACAGTTGTTGGATTCACTTATGATGACTAAATGTAATCGTATTTTTCATGAATTTTTTCGTGTACTACGTGTATCATATCGTGTTAGTCAATCTTAAATTGATGAAATGGACACATATTGTATTTTACACTTGTAATATTTTAAATTTATTATATCATCATATAGATAACTTTTCTTTATATCGAAATAATAACATATGGTAACGATTACACGATTATAACTTTTTTTTTTTTTATTATATTTGGGACAGTAAAAGTGCCTCGATTGTAACCCATACTCGTTGAGGCGTGATTTTTGGTGTCGAATTAGATATAGGTAGTTGCTACTTTAGTGGGTCGAATAAAAAAATTTCCCAGTACATTTCTTAATAACCAGGAAAATAAAAAACAAAGAACAATTTAGTTACGCTAAACGGGTTTTTGACAAAATCCAAGTTTTTGAGATAATTTTTTTCTAATCACTATAAAATGTGTGTTTAAATCGATCAAGAAAATATTGAAAAACCTCGGCGGATAGAAGGTGCTAGAAGGCTCAGAATGCGACGATACTAGGTTCACGTGGATGGAAAGCGTGTACAAGTTCAAAATGGTGGTCTATAGTGTTGACTATTGTATAAACTTCTCCGTCAGTGAAGATTTAAAAAACAGTACGATGAGAACTATTGAAGTAAGCTAGTTTACTTAATAATACAATATCATTATTCGACGTCAAACAGAAACAATCATAACCGTTATGTGTAATAATGATTAAACGGTTAATTTGTATGTTCCATTATTTAAAATGCAAAAATGGGAGAAAAAAATATGACACAGTGTACAACCAGGTAAAAAATTTTAGAATGTCTATATTTTGTATTGTATAAAATATAATATACAACATATGTATTATTGTATAGTATATATATATATATATTGATATAAATAAGTCTAAATTCATAATACATTTTATTAAAAAGTTTTTCTCTTTTAATAAAAACAAAATATTATTAATATGTTTTATGGCATACCATAAAACATTACTAATCTTGAGGTTTATTTATTTATTTATATCAACAAGTAATTGTAAGCAATGATTTATGATAGGAAAAGTACAAATCATAATTTTGTGTTTGTACATTTTCAATATTGAAATACTCTAATGTGTACATATTTGGGAACATGTTACTCCGTTACTTTTCATCTTGGAAATAATATGCTTCTGGGGAAACTATTATCGTTCTTCAGTTCCTACACACATTCTCTTATTGCATCAAAACACGTTACATTTTTTTATTACCCAACTTTTTTTTTGACTCCCAGACATAAGACATGTATTGATTGCTGTACAGGACACTATGATCGGTTACCACAATAATGATTTAAACGACGTTGTACATTCAATGTGGGCTTGTTGCGTTGTTAAGAAAGGTAAATAAAAAAACAGAACACTAAATGCCTTGTACTTTTGAATAATAATAATATAAACAATTTATTAACTACAATAAAATAAAAATAATTATAAACTTAAATTCAACTAGAACTAGGAATGAGTGGAATGACTATTTTGAAGTAGGCTAATAACTCTATTCCTATTTATATGAGTACTAGAAATAACGCATGGAAACGTGTTGTTAATTTAAATATGTTCTGTTGGTGTATTATTCTAAAATTAAGTTATTTCACTATCGAGTTTCCGCTAACTGATATAATTTCCTCTACGGGGTATTGATTTCAACATATACACCATAATATTATGTTAAAAATAAATATTTAAAAAATGTATTAACTATGGGTATATTGGGTTTACTAAAGGTATATTAATGACAATATAGGTGCAATCTTCAAATAATATTCAAATAAAAATGCTTACAACATAAACAAGTTATAATATTAAATACTTATAAGTTATAATTGACATTAAAAACAATTAAATTTTTTTAAATTTAAATATTAAAAAATTATAATTAAAATAAATCTATTGGATTATGACCAATCCATATCTCCTATTTGGAATTAAACTAAGTACTATTAGAAAACAAATAATTTTTAAATCTCATACAACTTTGTATTGTTATTACTTATTAATATAAGTTTTCTTGACTTTTAACTTGCGCTTAAATTTTAATATATATTTTATACTATAATATTATGTACGTAATATGTAAAATGTCAATATGTATATTGTAGTATGACTAGTATGTATGTAATAAGTAATAACACAAAGTGGTCCGCGTTTTGCACTCTAAATTTTTATCCAACAAATCTACATGTTTTGAATATTTCGTTGCGTATAATAAAATTCACGATCATAATATTGGAGTACGTAAAAGTTTTAAGTTCTCTTACGAATTAAATTTTTGAATTATAAAAAAATAATTCACATTGTTATGCATTATTTATTTCGTATTTTCTTTCAAATATTAAATTAAAATATCTTTATAAAAATTTAGCGAATACATTTTTAATCTTTTTCGATTTTAATATTAATTATTCGTACCTATAATCAATCATTTATTAAATATTTAACCATTAACTATAAAAATTAAATATTTTACAAATTTTCAACAGCAAAATGGTTTTTAATTTTTATCAAAGTTTTAAACTTAAATGTTTATAAAAATAAATTGTGTCTATGTTATATTTAGATTCTAAGCTATGAATTAATTGATTTTACAATGTCATGATTTTTGTATGTCTGTGTGTAGTACTGTATACAATAAGTAGCTTATATTCATACTGCAGATAATAATAACTCAAGTATAATTCTAAAGAATTTATATACATCACAATGTTTACCAAATAATCAAAGAGATCAAAGAGATCAAAAAAATATTATTTTATTTATATGTTGTTAGTGTACACGATAAGCATTGATAAAATACTTTGAATTTCAACTTAAAAGGTGGTTTCGAATAATAAATTAATTTTAGTTTGTTCTTTGAACAAGTCAATATTAAAAATTCCTAATACAATAAAACCTCTAAATACCGGACACTCTCGGTCGCTGAAATTTTATCCTTTGTTTGGAGGTGCCCAGTATTTAGTGAGAGAAATATAATATTAGAGAAATAAGAAATTGAAATTATAATTAAAAATTTATTTATTTAAAGTTATGTTTTACATAATAAATTTGATTAATTCTTATATTAATTATTTTTATGTATTTTTAAAAATACGAAGGTAAAAAGATAAAAAAAAATTGATAATATAAAAATTAAAACTAACATATATTAAAAAAATCAGTTACTTTAGATTGTTTCATATTTTGACGCAAAGTCATTTCGTATGTTAATGCATTTTTGAATTGCACTGTGCTGGAAAACAATTCTGTATTTCGATAGAAAAAATATATTTACGTATACCGTATAAGATAAAGTATAGGTACAACAGTTTAATAATGTATAATGGATAATATATTAATATCAATAAAATTAAATTTACGAGTGTAGACTTTTATCTATATATTCTACAATTATTTTTCTAAATTTATGATAGAAATGATTAAAATCAAAAGTTAAAATGCCATAAAAATATCCGGTATTTAGAGGCGTCCGTTAAGAGAGGTTTCACTGTATTTTTAAAAATAATTTAAAAAAACAAACATAACTAAGGATAAACTGGAATTATTACACAAAACCAGTTTTCAATAAACTCGATATGTTTTTTTCTTTTAATTAAAAAAAAAAAATATTCATAAATACATTTAATTTTCACCAAACGATTTTATTATTATTATTATATATATATATAATAAAATTTTAAAAATATTTTGACTCTTTTGGAACTATTATAGACATGAGAAGTATTCGATCTTTTTTACAAAAACATCGATTAAAAATTATTAACAAAATAGAAGTGCTTCAAAATTTAATACAAATCACCTCAAAAGTTCTTAATTTCTCAATTAAAAAATATTGGAAATCTATGTTCAAAATATATTTTGTTTTAAGCGTTTAAATATATAATCTCGAGGAAATTCGTAAAAATCTCGAAAATAAGCAAATTATTTTTTAGTTAGTAACTCATGTAAAAAATCGTCATTATATTATAATATCTAAGATTTCTAAATTGTATAAGAGGTTCTTTCTTTATTTTTTGATCTAAATTTAACAAAAAATTACTGGAAAATTAAATTTACTTTTTATGAACTTTGAAGTTCAAATTCAAACCTAAAATAACTATTTAAAAAAAAAAATAACCATAGATAATTGAAATTATTTTTATGAAATGTTTAAATAATCATTTTTTTATTACATGGTAATATTTTCAGAATATTTTGAATCTTTTTGAGGTATTTGTAGACATTAGAGATTTGATTTTTTTAATTTCTATAAATGTTAATAAATATTTTTTTGTTCAAAAACTTTAAAAATGTAATAATAAATCCCACATAAGTTGTTTCATAGAAAGTTTTGTATAAAATATTTTAAATATATATTATGTACAGACGCACAGTTCATTTTAATAAGTCTTTGAATTTTCAAATTTTGCAAAACCCAAAAATATTAAAAAATATATAAGCATACTTTTTTTATATACAAATACAAAATACAATTTTAAAATATAATGTTTTCGCAAAAAATAATCCAACTTAGTGTAATACTAATATGTAAAATAAATTACTTTGATAACAATATCAAAAATCATATCATGAAACATACTTGGTAATATATATTGACAAACTGTCTCTGCTCAGAATTGTTTTCGTAGATAATTATATAAAATTAAATTTAAATTTAACACATCATAGTCACTCATTCAACACTCACAGTAGGTACCTTAGCCGAATGGTACCCTCTTGACCACCTTTTTTTATTATTAGAAAAACATAACTGTAACTATTAACTCATAATAAGTAATAACTAAAAAAAAAACGACAAATATAATATAACATATTTTAGGTTACTGAATAAATTATTTATATTTTTTCTGTATCATAATTACCCTTATAACTGTTTTGTTTAATATCCATTATCCATAATAATATACATTAATCATATATTCTATGAATATGCAATTGTATTATTATTTACGAGTATTAGTAATACATTATTACTGTATAATGTACGAGTATACATTATATCTATACTTTTACATTATTAAATTGTTTCACATTTTCTGTACACATTTATATTTGTACACGACATTTTGATCACTACTATACAGTCTAGTCCAATAATAGTGTGAAATATATATAATCGCTATTACGGTAATTTATTGTGTTATTAGTACAGATACGATATAGAATAAATAAATTTTAGCCGAAAAAAATTACACTTATAATAATAATAACATTAAATTATTACAATGTAGTATATATTTATATCATGTACCTATTATTGTTATTAACTTTTGAGTTAATACCGACTTACCAAAGAACAGTATGAATATATAGGTTTGAGGTACAAGTATAGACAATAGTATAGACAAAAATCTAAATATTTTAAAAATTCCATTATATTTATAAAATATAAAAATATATTTAAAAATTTCAAGTTTCCAAAACTAATACTTTTTTTAATTAAAACAAAATACTAAAATCGTTATATTACGCCCATATATATATAAATATAATCTTATTTTTTCAAAATTTTAACTTAAAATACTCATAAAAATTATTAGTGAAATTACAGTAAACTTTTTTTTTTAATTCCAATAATAACAACTCATTGTATCAAATGTTTAGATTTTAGGTTTTAATATCAAAAATTTCATTAATTTTTAAATACAAAACAATTTGAAAAGTTTTGCGATTTTAATCTATTTTGTAACTTTAAACTTTATTATTTTTAATAATAATTTATTATATCAATATATTTTAATTGATATATGAAAAATATACAATACCTAATATTTTTTTCTTTTTGTACACATTGTTTTAAAAATTATAACAGGATTCATATCCGTATATTCAAATAAATAAACTGCAGTGTTCTAAATTCTAACATCCAAAAATCATAAAACAGTAAGACTTAATGGAAAAAAAATAGTTAAAAACAGATAATATATTATTATAAAATCTACATATTTATTGCTCCGCTCAGATTCTAAAATTCTAAAATTATTTCCTAAAATAATATATTCATATTTTTTTAATAGATAGATTAATATTTTTATTACTGACTTTGCCTAATATGCTTTTCAATCAATATTATTTATCATTTAAAAATATAACACCTATAATGTCACAGAATAAGAAAAAAATCATTATAGAGATAGGTACACTAAAATTGAGCGGAGACGGTCTGTCAACCTATATCCATTGTCCATTAAGTATATTTTTGATATTGCTAGATAAAAATGTAATTTATTTTACTATTAGTATTACAGTAAGTTGATTTAATATTTGGCGTAAACACTTTTTGTTGTTGTTATTGACTTTCTTGTCAACAATTTCTTACCACAATATAATGTTAATAGGTGTAAGTATCAACAGCATTCATCTACATACAGTCGATTCCGCTTAATGAAGACACCGGTTAATAAGGACAACCGCTTAATTGTGACAATTCTTCGATTATCACGAAAACAAATTTATACTTTTAAGGTAAATGTTAACCGCTTATCCGGGCCACGAATCCAGATAATTGGTAAATTTTTATCGAATATATATAAATAGATCAATAATCCGACAATATTCGCGTAATCGATTATTAGATTAAATTTATGTTCGTACATTTTGTCTTATCATATTATGTTCAAATATGATGTGTGTTGAATGTTATTTGGTGCATCAGTCGTGTTTTTCGTGTGCAGTAACTATGTCTGTTTTATAAACAATAATTGGATAAAATATCATATTTTTTTTTCTTTTTGTATTATAAAATACTTTCTATAATTTTATGTAATTTTTAATAATAAAACTCGCGTAGACAATCAGTTTCTCAATAAATTTATATGTTCGTTTTTTGATTTCGGATTATTGGGACAACCGCTTTATTGGGATAAAACAACACGCAACCGATATGTCACAATAAATCCACGGAGTTGATTGTATTTTGTAAATATCATTATGTATATAAAATATAATAGTGAATGTAAAAATTTAAAATTCTTATAAAAATAAATTTGAATTACAACAAAATAACTAAAATCATTGTTCATGTGATCGCGATCGTCATGACTATTGTGTACTTCAACAGATTAAGTTGACTTAAATTGACAGCTATTATACATATAGGTATATTATATTATATTTATTTTTATTTTTTATTATGCATTTCAAGAATATTAATTAACGATCAAACGTGTTTTTGTGCGAAACCTTTTCTGAGAGCCACAAGAATATACTTTTACACGAATTATAGTAAAGTTTTTAAATGAATGTTTTGTTTATTTTATTATTATTTAAATCACTCTCAGTACGCACCACTCTATATTCACAACTGATAATTTTTACATATTTTTCCACTTTTGAGGTTTTGACCTCATAAATTTTCTGCCCAATAAACCACCCTTATCATTAAAAAATCAATACATTCATCACATGCATCACGTGCATTTCGTCCGCTCAGAATCTAAAAATTTTAAAAATATACCCTGAAATATATTCATTTTTTATTGAACAGATAAATAGTTTTTTATTGCCAACTTTGCATAACATTATATTTTTCAATCAATATTATTTACCGTTCAACGATATAATACAAGAATAATGGCACTGAATATGCAAACAAAAAAATCAACGATAATATCTTTATTATTATGTCAAATATAAAAATTATTATTTTTCCCTCTCTTATTTCATAAGACTAATCGTAATCATAAAATATAATTTATTTAATTTTTCTATAATTCGTGTTCAAATATCCTTTTAAAACAAAAAATAATCAATACTTATATACAAATAACATATGTGCAATGTGCTCTACATTGTGATATACATAAATGAATAAATTTAAAACGGTATTGGTTCAAAAATGAATAACAATAATAAATAAATTCCTACTTATGTTATAATTTAATATTATCAATATAATATATGCAATAAAATTAATTCAATTTATACCCTATTACTATAATAGTAAAATTAATTACTTCAATAGAAATTTAATGTAATATCACAAAATATACTTCGTAATATAAGGTAGTCTGAGAGATCGTTTTCGCTCAGAATCATTTTTCGTGTATAATAATGTATCATTAAATTTAAATTTAACTCATTCATTACAGTGAGTTATTCTTCAACATTGAAATACACTCATCCTCGTCTACTGTACATCAGAGCGATTACCTATTTTACACATTTTTTTTATTATTTAATTAAAACAAAAAATATTGTTATATCTACAACCTTTAAGCAGAACTAAGTAGTAGAGTGTTACATGCTACAAACTTAAATTTAATAAATTAATTAAATATATGTATATAACAGTGTAAAGAAAAAAAATTATATAAATAATAATAGGAAATACTTAAGTTACAAATTAGAATACAATTATTAACTAAAACTTAGGATTGTAATATATTAAATATACATATACGTATATTATATTTCTTATAGAAGTCAATTAGAAATAATTATTTTGTGATTTGATTTAATATAACATCTTATAATTTTTTTTTTATATATAATGAAATGCATTAAGTTGAAAAAAATAGGTCATAAGTAGTCAAAGAATCTTTGTCCAATATTTTTATTAATGTTATTTATTGAGATGTTGTGTGTTCTATTACGTTTTGAATATATGTTATTATTTATGGGAATCTTTTTAACAATAAATATGATTGCAAATTTATTGTAAAGTAAATTAATAGGTAAAACGGCAAAGTATTTATAATTTTGTTTAGTTGATCCGACTTATATATTTTTATCAAGACACATACGAATGGTTTTATTTTACTGGATAGTTAAAGGTTTAATATCATTTTCATAGGTACTACCCCAGACAATTATACCATACTGATATATAGCCTGGTAAAAAGACAAATACACAATATGCATAATATAAGTGGAAATTATTTTCCTCAGACAATATATTTTGTACATAATTGTTCTTAAACATATTTTCATTTAGTTTATGTGGAGTTGCCATTTCATTTTTTGGTCAAATATTAGGCCTAAGTATCTCACCATAGATACTCTTTTTATTTTACAACCATTAAGGTTATGTAAATTATCATTTTAAATTATAAATTTACATTCAACTTAAGTTTAATCGGAATATTTGTATTGAGAATCATTTAATAAATAATTTAACATTTAATATAACAGTTTATTCTTGTAAGAATAACTTATGAGAAACATTGTATTACATTTTTAAACTTTAACTATAAAAATTAAAAAAATTTTAAAGTAAAAAAATAATTCCAAATAATTTTTATATTTTGGTAAGTTGGAATTAATAACGGCGTAGTCATTTACAAAAATTGTCTTTTGTTTCCAGAAACGGATAAAGATTTAAATTTGACACAAGAATCTCAAATCTGTACATATGATGGCATTTAGACCTTTAAGTTTAAGATTTCTCATAAGTCTTATCCGCTGACACCTAAATATTAAAATAAAAATATAAGTACAATATTTTTTTTAGATAGTTTAAACTTAAATTTAACCAAAAAATAATAACGTAGTAGTTATACATTTTACTGTGCAGATTTAAATCTATTATTTGTGGGGACTTAAAACTTTTATAAGAATAATATAATATTTATGTACACAATGACATTTTCAAAATAATAAGATTAATTTTAAGCTATTGCCTGTATATACGTATCGTATACCAAAAACCTAATCGCACTTTTCCTACATAAGTTGGCATTGATTCAAAGTTAATAACAATATAGATAATATAATAGTTACTACAATAGAAATATTATAATAATACTATGGTTATTAAATACTAATAATATAATTAATGTGATTTATTTGGAAAACATTTATTTAGCGATTTAAATTAAAATTTTCACGAAATTAATAACAGTATATACATTTCTTTTGAATACTGAGTGGAACGATGAATGTTTTCAATAATTGTGAATAAAAAAATTTCAATCAGTCCAAAAGCTTAAAATGACAAAATGTAATAAAAATATTATAATAAATTATATAGAGAGTAATTTATTAAGTAATTGTATAATAAATAATTGTTTGTCAACAAACACCCAATCACTTGCATACCAACCAAAAAGCAACACATATTATGGGTCATAAGATATTTGGCATTGCTACCCTGTTATATATATATATATATTAAATATTTCATAAACGTTATATTATTATTATTATTATTATTATTATTATTATTAGGTAGGTAGCGAAGATTCATCGACCGTTTACTACAGCAAGTTTATTATATTATAATATTCTATACTATAACCGTCATCAGCTCTCAAAATACTAAAAATATGTACGATCATTTTTGCATGATTTCATATTAACGATATACTTGTATTTCTCGATTGTACGATTTTTTTTTAGAGCGTATGTTTAGATTTTTGGTCAAATTTGGTTATGATTAATATAAGTTTTTATGGTTATTTAACAGATTGAAAACTTCGTAATTTATCGAACTTGAAATTTTTAACCAAAAATATTTTTCATATTTCAAAGCACATTTTTATTTTTTAATGATATATTGTATAGATAAATGTAAAGAAAAAATTAAAATATTAAACTGAAATGTGATGTTATTTTACTATCAGTAACAAATAACGATAATCGTCAAATAAAACATAACATTTTAATATAATATGACAAATATCGACGTGTCTTGGCAATGATAGATTGCGTATAACTTACATTTTTATATTTTATTATCTCGGAATAATTATTTTTGTCTTCGTTTCAGATAACTGACATGGTGGAAGAGGAGGAAGAACGCGGAAGGAAATCTAACCATCTTCGCCGGCAGTATTGGCATCCACACTCCTGGTCCTAGCTCTAACCATGTTGTACTTGAACGTCTTGAACGGCTACAATAATGCTAGTAAAATGAAAAATAATTTATGTTTAATATTAATAAAACTACGAGCGCAATCGGTAATAGTGATAAAATAAGTATACAACATTTTAGAAACTAAAATTTTACACATAAATTAAAAAACAAAACCGCTTAGTTTTTTTTCCAAAAAATCATTAATTTTTACAATCATAGACAGGTTACCAACTTTATCAATTTCAAATGCTTCAATATATACAATCATATTACTCATGAATATTTTTAATAGTAATAACTACTAAACTACATGCATAGTTACATGTCGTTTATATGTTTTTTGAATACAAATATTATATTATTATTATTATAGTTCATTATTTGATAGTTTGATAAGCTTATTGGAGTAACACAATCGGATAGCACACTAATTACAGAACATCATATTGTAATCCAATGTACACTCGTATAAATTTCATATTTATAAATGTTATATACTCTTTTATAAGTGGATTTAGCCTAAATCATAACTCATATAAGTTACAACTTTTATTTAATGTTGTTATTTATTAAAAGGACACGACCCGCAGCATCCGCGTAATGTTATGTTGTCTCTGTTTTATGTACATAGAACATAGCATATTATATTTTGTTTTTAGCAATTCTAATTTTTACCAACCTAAAATAATAAGGTGAATCGATATAATATCAACATATAAGAACATTATATATATATAATGTTTAAATCTTGCATGGACATTGGTATAAATATCTCAAATTATATTAATTAATAATATAAAGTAACCTAATATATTTTATATATTATTATAATAACGCTATAATCTTTATGTATAAAGAAAAAATCGAAAAACAAGGCATGAGATCGATCTAGGAAATGTTGAAAAGATTCGGCGAATGGCCGGTGCTGGAAGGCAATAATTGGAACGAAACGGGATTCCCATGGATGGAAAGCGTGTACATGTTACGTATGGTGAGCTTTAACGTGTACTACTTCATCGACATTTCAATAAACTGATATAAAAATAAAACGATTAGAACTATTAATGTAAGCTGATCTATACAGTGCAATGTGGTTATTTAGCATAAAAAACAATTATTATCACTATGTGAATAATAAGTAAACGGCCATCGTGTACGGCAAGGTAAAAATATACATTATAGATACATTTTTTAAAGAAAAAAATACATTATACCTTTAACACTTTATACCTGCACTATAATATACATAATATGCTACATACAAACATATTATGTGTGTATACTGTATATATTAATAAATATACATAATATAGACAAACCTGAATTCATGACAAATTATACAAAAATTATAATAAGTAGAATAACTTAACCGAAACATAACCTAACCAGTAACCATGGTTCACGCGGGATTAGCTAAGACAACATATATGCTGTCCCTGAAGCCTTGAACTGTTTTCGGATTACGCGGATGTTAAAATATTTAATTATGGGCCTCGAAAGTCTTATCTCCATAACGTTATATTTACTCAAATTACGTACATTATAATAAGATACAAGAATTGATTAAAAAATTATAACTGTAAAATACAACTCCAATAATATTTTAAATTGTTATTATTACTTTATTAGTAGTATGTATTTGTATGTTCACAGCACTTTTGAGCAGGGCGATTTTTAAAGTTTAAGTGGGAGTTTCCATCTCAAGCCATTATTTTTTCCCTGTAACACTTTTTTTCATAAACCAAAATGTATGTTCACAGCACTTTTTGGCAGGGAGATTTTAATAGTTCAAGCGGAAATATCCTCCTTAACGCAGTTTTTTTCCCTGTAACACGAACTTTAATAAATTCTGAAATTATATCCTCATGTACACTTTGTTTAAGTAATTGTTTTAAATTGAATAAGAACACGGCTTGATTAAAATAAAAAATAATTTATTAATATAATATGTTACTTTATTAAATATTATGTAAAACCATCATTCTAAATTATTTATACTAATTTTCTCACTTCTCTAGTGAAAAATACATATTTTACAATACGATCACGAATTAATAAACAATAAGCAGTTACACCTGTAAGAGATTCTGATGCCTCAATTTCTAATTGAACATCTAGTGATGAAGCTGTAGCTGAGTCATTCTGTTTTGAAGTATCGATAATTACAATTGGAGCATTTGATAGAAAAGTAGAAGGACTTAATATTGGTTTCCGAATATTATTTTCATAGTATGATTCTTGAAATGATGTATACATATTATATATATAATAAGGTAAAATTATTTTTAGAAAAATCTAAATTTAAATTATCATACGGATAAATGGAAAACATTACCAATTCTCAGATCTATGTTATTAGGAAGTATACTGGTTTTATGATATTTACATATTCGCGAAGAGTCCAGGGTTATTATATTAAATAGGTAATAAAATAATCTTGTATTCTATATTATACTCGTGCTTAGAGATGTGTATTCATTTAAAAAATAAATAATTAGAATAATTAGATCCTAGTCATCGGTGATTATTAATGTCAATTATATTAAACGGGTAAAAAAAACATTTTATTCCATATTATACTCGTGTTTAAATATGTATGTTAATTTTAAAATAATTAAATCCTTGTCATATGATAATAAATTATCATTTCTTAAAAAATATATACAAAAAACATTGTCGTATACGTTTCGAAATATTACTAATTCTCAGATCTATGTTATTAGAAAGTATACTGGTTTTCTGATGTTTACATATTCGTGAAGAGTCCAGGGTTATTATATTAAATAGATAATAAAATAATCTTGTATTCTATATTATACACGTGCTTAGATATGTGTATTAATTTTAAAATAATTAAATCCTTGTCATATGATAATAAATTATCATTTCTTAAAAAATATATACAAAAAACATTGTCGTATACGTTTCGAAATATTACTAATTCTCAGATCTATGTTATTAGGAAGTATACTGGTTTTATGATATTTACATATTCGCGAAGAGTACAAGGTTATTATATTAAATGGGTAATAAAATAATCTTGTATTCTATATTATACACGTGTTTAGAAATGTGTATTAATTTTAAAAAAAAAATAATTAAATCCTAGTCATATAATAATTAATTATAGTTTCTTTTAAAAAACGTGTACAAAAAAAACATTGTCGTACACGTTTCAAAATATTACCAATTCTCAGATCTATGTTATTAGAATATATATACTGTTATACGAAATCCGCATATTCATGAAGATGCCATAATCATTATTGGTAATTATATCAAATGGGTAAACCTTGCATCCCATATTATTTTGAAAATATTGTAATGAGTTCGATCGTATAATGACTACTTAGGATAAGAGGAATAGGAGTAGACCTTTCTATATAACATTTTCAGTTTACTTCAACGAGTCTACAGTAGCACCTTTACGTTTTCATACACATAATTTTCTATTTTTATTAATTTGAAATACTTTTCAAAAAAATAAAATAATGTTGGTCAATTAATTTAGGAGTGATGATGAAGAATCCTTTACTGCAAGCGATGTAAGTATAAAAAAATATATATATTTTATATTGTAAAAGAATTAAATATTAAGACATAGTTGATATAGATAAATATAACGTTAATATTACTCATCTAATTAAAACTGTTTATAAACTTATAACATTATCTAATCGCTTATTATGGTTATAATTGGATATGATAGAAATACAGGACAGAAAAACAGGAATTAAACCAGGTAATCAAAAGAGGACCAACGAGAAGAAAACCAATGTAAGAAAATCAAAAAAGTCAGTGATTTATGTAACCAATGAGGAGAATAAAATTATTCTTTTATAGAATTTTTCTTATCAAGAAAAAATTAAAAAAATGTTGAAATATCAAAAATTTGGAGTAGAACTTTCAAATTCAATGAGTATTCGATAAGACGACGGGATTTTGATTGTAAAAGCACCTGCTGACGAAAAATCTACTGATTATTGGACGTTGTCACATTATAAAACGAAAAACATTAAGCATGTTGATTTCAAGGACAGGTAAATATATATATATATATATATATTATTTTAATATCGCTTCAAATATTATTAAATAACTATAGTATAAAATAATACTATAGTTATTTATTTATTTTATTTATTTTTTTAAGTGAGATATTATTATAAAATAATATTTGTATAAATATTTTTTTACAGATGGAAACATGCAGAATGTTTGATGAAGCTTGCAATAACCGATTAGGTAAAGGACCAAACAATATCAAACGAGCTGAACGAATTGGTCCGAACACTTTTCGACCGTTTCATGAAAGATCCGAAGAAAAAAATTACACGAATTTGATATGTATTATAAATAAACTATGTTTATAATAATGGTGGCAAGAAATCATTTAATAAATAATAAAACTTTGATTACAATATTTTTTCTTATTTTTATTTAAATAAAATAATACATTTATAGGTTAAAATAAAAAAATAATATAAAATTAGTTATTAACAGTTAGTATATAACTATATAAGCAGTATTAATCAATAATGATAATTTTTTTTTGATAGAGAAATATTTCATAAAATTCATAAATATATATAAATATTTTATATTATATTTTTAAATCCTACAAAATAATCTGTCTGATAAAGAATTAAAATGAAATTGTAATATCTCGAACATAAATGAAATATCATCATTTTGTATATTACGATATAGTATTGTATAATACGATGAGTTCTACTAATGGTGAATACTTTTTGAACAAAAGTTATTTTCTAAAATATTAAAAAAGAAAAACGTTATAAACGCAATTGTTTTAAAGTATGAATATGATCAGTAGAAAGCTTAACTTAAACATGTAATTTTTATTTACTTCTACAAATTTTATACTAAACCTGGGGGGAATAGAAAAAAAATATGAACATATGGCCTAGTAGGATAATGAGTAAAGGGTTATTATACTTACCTACTTTCCTAACCATAGAACCTGAAATTTTATAAACATTAACATATTTAATTTAAACTAGACGCGTTATTCCATTAGGCCATACTTTCACGAGGTATTAAATCATGTATTAATGTATTTAAATTATTTATTATAATAATAAAATATTTATTTATTATAGCATAAAAAGTTAGAAGTAAATATACAATTTACTAGCAAACAGAATCATATGACCAAGATTCGCAATAATATTCACAAATATTGTTGATCGTACCGTATTTTTTTATCACATTTTCAATAAAATGATTTCCTTTTGATAATAGTACATATCTACATTACGGATTCAATCTTGAATGTTCGATCCGCGGGTTATCATATTTTTCCCAATCATGTAAAATGAGTCCACAGCAAAAACATTCAACGATATCTTCTTTTCCTGAATATATAAAACCGCATTCAGCTGACGAGTATTTATCTTGAGATGAAGTTAGCGGAAATAAGTCAAATGTTTTCAATCTTGATGAAAATGTAGTATATTGTAGATGTACAGGATATACAGTGTTCCGTACTAAAGTAACAAGTGAGAAAAAATTGTTGGTAAATTTTTGAAAAATAATTTTTTTAACTGAAAATATTCACTTACTAAAAAAATCTTGTGAAAAAAAAATAACAGAACTCGATCAAACGATGATTTATTACTGACTAAACTAAAGTGGATTAAACAAGCAACTTATAACTTTAAAAAAATTACAGTGTAACCAACATGTATGGTATACAAAAAAAAACACGGTGTTAAGCAGGATATTTCCGCTTGAACTTCTAAAATCTGCCTGCCAAAAAGTGTTGTGAACATACATTATGGTTTTTGAAAAATAGTGTTACAGTGAAAAAAAATGGCTTGAACGGGAATCTCCCACTTAAACTTTAAAAATCTCCCTGCTCAAAAGTGATGTGAACATACAAATACACAATACTACTATTATTATCACATAATATTAATATTATCCCCAACGAGTATAAAAATACATTTTGGTTGCTGAAAAGTTCATCTTATCCTCTATAACACTTTTTCAAAACAACAAATATCCGACAAGATTTTAATTTTGATACCTAGAATAAAACAAATGAAATCGCAAGCTTGATTTCATGCGGCAAATCTGAAAAACGGACTGGATTATCCTAATGCTGTCGTGCTAAACCCGGAGTCGGTGCTGCTGCCTATGTCTAATTATCCGTATTACACAAAATATAAAGTCACGAGTCGTAGTAAATTATTTATTTTCATAAGATTTATAACAAAAGCAAGTCGTAATATTAAACATTTCTAATAAAAATGTTTATGAAATCGATTTAAAAAAAAAAAAAATTTAATTTAAAAACCACAAATGCGTACAGTTTACAAATATCTATTTGAACCTAACCGAGTATGTTTAAATCTCATCGTCGAATTTAACAACGTTTTTAATATAACTAAAGCCTTGCCGTAACTTTAGACTTGTTTATATTATACTCGTAAAAATAATGTTTATACGAGTAACGAGTATAACGTATAGAATAATGTTATATCGTACTATATATTATGATTGATTAGTGTTTATATGTGTATATATGATTTTTTTTTCTCTTCATGTTCGACTTATATATTGTTGTAATAGCTATACCGTATTATATCGAGTCATTAAAAGGAAGTAATATTTCCAAATTTTTATTGTAAAAAAAAAATATGATTAATTCTTTTAATATTATAAAATAATTTATAGGCGTACATTTTTAGGATGTGATGATATATCTGTTTTTTAAATAATAAACAAGTTACTGAAATTTTTATAAAAAGTATGAATGAAATCAATTTTTATTCCTAAAATAGTTTTATATATACTAAATATTATTATATCCATAAACGAACATGTCATTTTCTCCAAAATATTATCCTCATTCGATTTTTAAATAGAAACGGGAATAGTCGATAATTTTCAGCGTCGACATGTTTGAAATTAATGTTCTATATAATTTTTGTAATTACGTACAAAAAACGTTTTTCTTGCGTTTTTTTTTTTTTTTTAATTATATGTTAATATTTTTCAAATTTCCCATATAAACCCATTCGAAATCGTTGGTGAAATATCATCTTTAACATTACGATATTTATTTTATTTTATCGTCAGAGTCCAAGCAAATTACGTGTTTTGGAGAGCTATCGTGGATTCAATCAAATTTCCAACTGAAGAATTGAGAATGTTAAAGTCGGTGTACGATATCAGGATAAGCAATACAACTTCATTAGAGAGACAGAAGGAACGCTTGTATACAAGTACTTTTCATTCTAACTGGGCTATTTCAACGATTTACGTTAGACGGTTTTTCGACGAAAACGCTAAAAAGAACGTTTCAGAAATAGTAAATGGCATCAGGGAGGAAAAGTATAAAATATTATCAACAATTGATTGGATTGACGATGAGTCGGGATAGAGTTTAATTTTTAAATGATATACGCATCTCTTTCGATGTTAAAAATGATTATGACAACTTAATAATTTTTGTTTATTTTTCATTATAGAAAAAACAAAATCAATGCTTCATTACATTGCATATCCTGATGAAATATTGGACGATAACAAGTTAAATGCATATTATGAAAATGTAAATTATTATATGGGACCAAAGTATAAAGAGCATAAAAGATTATTATACATTATAAAACATTATAATTACATCATTTAAAAATTGTCTTAAAAATATTTGGTTACTAATTATTTATTATTATTCTTTTCTTAGCTTGAAGTTGATAACACAGGCTATTATACATCAATATTAAAATTGAATAAGTTCGAGGTTGACTACAGTTTTTCTAGCTTCAGAAAATCTGTTTACAAATCAGATTGGATTAGTTGCAGTAAAGTGTTGTCTATGCTTACGAATTATAATTTGTTTGAAAACACTATAAGTAAGTAAATAACATAGCATTACATACGTATACCTACCTAATTTAGTATAAAACTTTTTTGTGTAATTACTGAAATTTAAAATATAAAAGCCAGGTGTACAAATTATTAATTTAAAACGTCTAAAGAAATCAAACAAGATTTAGAAGTAATAAAATAGTTATTTTCTAAATCCACCCACAATGTCTAACCATTTATTTAACTCAATACTTAACGTATCAAATATTAAAATAAATTATTTATAATATTAAATGCAAGTTTTTTTTAATGTATACGTTGAATTATAGATACGTGTACGAATTATTATTATTATTATTATTTAGAAAATAAAATTAAAATTAAATTTACAATTCATTTTGATTAATTTACATTACTAAATATGACTTGTGGTGGGGCAAATGAGCTACATGTTTAAAAACTTAAAATAAATATGTATATAAAAAAACAAAATAAATAAAACTAAAGATATAATTTTAAATATTACAAGATTAATTTTCTATGAGTAAGGCTTTAAGGCTATGATTAAAAGTCTATAAATTAAGATTTTCTATTAAGTAGTTAAATAAAAATGTTTTATCACACAAATATTATTTTCAACGTTATGAAAAATATTTTTTTAGATGTAAAGGCATAAAATTAAACATAGTTGGACTTAGATAGTTCATGAAATGTCTATCAAAATCTTTTTTAATGTTATACACTCTTATTTCACGTGTATTAATAATTGTTTTTTATTTTTTCCTCGTTTATTTCAAACTTATCAAATAAATTGGGTAGGTAAATAACGAGACTTTTTATCTATTATCTATCTCAAATAACACATATTATCATAAGCTCAATCCAGTTAAGCCTAACCAATGGGCAAGAGCGTACTATAAAAAAAATACTTAAAGTTGTAGTGCGTTTGATTTTTATATTTCTAAAAAGAAGCAAAATATGGCAAAAACATTTTTTTCATAAATTAAATATGAAAATTACTCCCTATCTAAAAGATTTTTTTTATTAAAAAAAGTAACTGCAATCTATACATTAATGTTGTACAATAAGTAATTTTTATAAGAATTTAAAATAACGGAAATTACAATGGGAAGTTACATAGTAGTACTCCCCCACCAACCAAGAAGATGTTTAAACAAAACAACTAGATAAAACATTATTAAACTTCAAGAGAACAAACAAATCAACTCAATATACCTGACAACGACAAATGATATTGGCGTCAACACTCAACTGATGAGTACTCAAAATAACATAGCATTAAATTTTGTCACTCAAAATATACCAAGAACTGTGCCTTTTAAACTAAATGCAAACATATTGAATATTTTAATGGTAATGATGGACAACAGATTTAATACTTATACTCACAAATGTAATACTTATATTTACAAGAAATTCAATGTAGATGTTGTAAAGTAAAAATAAATGAAAACTGTTCGTATCATATTTCACAGTTTATCTTAAAAAATTAATTGCTCTTGTGTGATACTATTGTGTGCTAAAATCATCTTGCATAAGATATGTTTAAGAAAATACCTATACCTACTTACCGTTTATATCTTAATATGTATAGGTATTCTGAATACCTAATTATTAGTATAGTTAAAAATGTATTTAATTCTACGTTTAGCTACTGTTTTACCATTTTTTCATTTTTTTTTTCTGCAGCATCACGCGCAAACATTAAATGTATGTTCAAATTGTAGAACAAGAGCTATCTCTATTACCTCTTATTGAACATACAAACTGATAATGGGGTAAACAATATTTCTTGAGTAATAATCATGTTGATTTTTCGTTATTGATCCTCCTAATCTTTAGGAGTTTCTTACACAAATACGTGATAAGCGTATTTTTTTTTTAAATTAGAAATATGTATGATAAAAAATATATTATTGTTATATTTTTTTTATTTAGAATACCATTTGACTTACTGTCAACTAAGTATGACAACTGAAATAACCAAAATCATATTATTAATTATTATACTAGTTCATCTAGTATTTTCCTCAATTTCGTCCATAATTTATAATGTTATATTTTAAACTTTCATTTATGACTATATTTGCCTGTTATTATACTTAGAAAACATTCTAGTCCAAAAAGAACATACCCTGGTTTATGCGTACGAAGATATGCTCATTGTCAAAGTTTAGCATATTCCATGTAAAATTAGAACATATTTAAATGTAAAAAATATGTTATTTCATTTATGTGAAACTTGTAAATTTAATCACACATTTTACTCATTTTTAAAATCTAAATAAATATTCAAAGAGTTTGAGATTAGTTACAAGACATAAATAATTAGGAACACTTTATTGCAACTAAGAAAAAGAGACTGACTATTGCATTATTAGATAAATAAATTTAATTATTAATATTCAAAATAATAGATATTTATTTACTAATCAGAAATAATAATTATTTAAGTCGATCAATATTTTATGATTCTTAATGATGATACTTAATGATTATGATTCTACAGGCTCTTAAAAAATACCAAGACTGTATTTTCTTAATTTTAAATGTATGATAAATATAACATAAGAATTTTTTGGAATTCTGCAACATCGACTTCTTGAATAATTTCTACATTTTTTGGCTTATGAGTTATTCCTGAGTAATCAATAAGTAATCCACCACGAGCTTCGCCTGACATAATTGGTGTTACATTTGTAACAAAAGATTTTGAAATCAAATTTGGCCACAACATTGCAGCTACAATTAATGAATCACAAGGTTGCCAGGTTGAAAATTTCTTAATTTTTGATTCTGCTTGATTTAAAAATGTCATGAATTCTGAATCAATACCACCAAGTACATTTATTCTCCATAACTAAAACAACAACATAAATTATTGGTAAATTATTTAAAGTAATTTTTTTTATAAATTTTACCGTTGATATGTTAATTGATAAATTAGTCTCCCAAGGTAATAAACTAATTTTTCCTTGAGTTGAATTAAAAAATATAAAATTACTCTCTGGATCCGAGCCAAAATTAAATTCAACACCTGGATTTATGTTTCCATAGCCATTAACACTTCCACCCATGACATAAAAATGTTTGACTTTATGAACAAAATTTGGATCCAACGATATTGCGAGTGCAATATTTGTTGTTGGTCCAAGTACAAGTATACTCAATTCGCCAGGATATTTATTAGCTAAATCAATTAGAGCAACTGCTGCGTGCTTTGATCTATCAATATAACTAGTAATTTCTTGATTAAATTCAAAATCGCCAAATCCATCATTGCCAAAGAAATTATCAGATGTATGATTCTGGATCAATGGCTTGTAAGCACCAGCATAAACTGGTATCTATTAAAAAAAAAAAAAAAAATCAATTCTTGGTTTAAAATACATGACAATAAATAAATTATTGTTTTCTTGTCATAATTACTTTTGTTTCCTTTGCGATTGTCAATGTCTTGAGCACATTATTTTCGACGTTGCTCAAACCGGAGTTACCATAAGTGCAAGTTATTGCCACAACATCGAAATTTGTGTTGTTGTTAGCACACACTGATAGTAAAAGCAAAAGGGCCATTGCATCATCAGCACCAGCATCCGTATCAACCACAAGTTTATCACTTTTTAATCTAGAAAAATCAATCAAATTTAGTTCATACATGTTTATAGTTAGAATACGACGACGGTTATTATATTTACTTTAAAAAAAATTATTTTTAATATTTAAATTTAAACTTTATAAAAGTTAATTTACCCTGTTAAAATTGTCATCAGAATTAATCCAAGCGAAATTAATAGTTCTCTTTTGCCCATCATTTTTGAATGTTGCTTATTATTAAACCTACAACATAATAAGTATGAGATAAATTATATACTTATTTAAATTAAAGATTAGACCTACACGTGTAATAGTTTCTAAATGTTTAAACTTATATTGAATATCAGTAATTGGATCTAATTGTCTACAAAACTAAGATAAACGTTCTTTTTAGATTTAACTTCTAATATTAAATATTATTTGACGACACCTTAATATTAGAAATGTTTTTGGACTTGACGATCAAATTGGAATAAGGTACTGATTATAACCTGGCATGTTGACCTAATAAAATAAATAATTAATATTATTTAAGGTTGTCTAATGTATATTCACTTATGCAATAAACAGATAATTTATTTATATGGATGTAATACAATGATCAAAATATCCACATTGATATTTGATATTATAATATATAATGCTAATTATTATTTTTGTTTAATTATTTAATTTATTCTTTTTTTTAAATAAGTTATATGTGTAATTTTAAATTGATCATATTCGTATACCTAATCATGTACATTACTACTATAGACGTAATTAAGAGGGGGGGCTTGGATGGGCTTCTGCTGTACTAAATATACTTTTTTTTATGAAAAGAAAAAGTTACGATTTATGTTTAAAAATAGCAAAATAAAGAAATATACCAAAGAATACTGCATACGTACGATTTTTGATGTTGAACAATATTAATTATTATAATTAGTATAATATATATAATTTTATATTTTTATGGAATACATGTAAAACAAAAAATGTTTGTGCATTATAAATTATTAATCAATCTATAAATTTGAATCATCATTTTCTAAGTAATTCATATAAATTAAAACTTATAAAGTTATAACTATGTGACGGTAATTATGTTCTCACAAATACTTTATTTTGCTATAAAACATTTTAAGATAGGTACCTTGTTTATTTTAAATAAGTTTTTAGCATTTAGATAAATACAAGATTTATAAAAATTTCTATTATTTCTATTAAACTAACAATTAATGTATATACAAATGATGTATAAACGTAAAAATTAACTAAATTTTTTTTCAATACAATAAACGACTACGAAGACTACCAAAAGAGCCCATAAAAGCCGGAGTAAAGGATGTCTATGATTTCACTAGAAAATAATAAAGTATGCAAATAAAAATAAGCTTTGAATTCATATACTTATTTGATTATTTCATATTTAATACCAAATACTAAATAGTAATTTTCTAATTAGTTTAAAAATAATTGCTCGTTATTTTGCAATATTAGAAACTATTGTCAGTAAATTATAAGGTATACCTAAATATCAATCATCATATTATTATGCACAACTTTGTTAAACTAAAATTTAAGAAATATTGAAAAAACACTGAGAAAACACTGAAAAATATTTTAAAAACATTTATAATGAGATAAATAGACCAGTCAATCATTTTTATATAACACTCAACCTGCCCCGAAAAGTGGGTCGTTAAAATCAGCGGTCAAATTATAATTCTACATCTATTGAATATTAATAATGGGTGTCCATATTTATAACTAAATATCGGATTTTTGTGCAGCCAACACCTAAAAAACGTGCAATTAAAATTATAAAATGTGCAAAATCGTGCAAAAATAAATTTTTACTCTGAATTACGTGACAAATTTTTCATTATATATAGGCACCTCAAATTTTATTTTTTAAAACATTATTTTTTATTAGTTGGCATTAACTATTAAGTATTATATTAAAATATAAAATTTAAAAAAATTTTTTATCTAATCTAAATAAAATAGTAATAAATTATCTACAAAATAATAATAAACTGACTAACATAATATTAAAATTTATTATCATGTACAATTTCAAGATTTTTTCTGTAAAATGTTGTCTTCTATCTCCTAATATGTGTTTTAATTGTGAAAACACGATTTAACAATACGACTGCTGTGGCTTGAAGATAGACTGTAGTATATTATGTAATCGGCAATCGTAGTAGTATCGTCATTATCTTAATTACGTCGTATTATATCGATATATTATTTATATTATACTATAAATATATAGGTATACCTAATTCATTGCATATCGGATATTTTTATCCTATCTATTTTGTCTAACATTATCGACTTATTGTCATTTTGTTAATACTACAAAACACAGACTGGCCGACCAACTACTGTAGTTCGATGTGTACATTCGACAATAGTCAACGTATTATAAAAACGTGTTCATTCTATATAACGTTGTTTGCGTTAGTTACTTTACAATGTCTAAGTATCCAAGTTCAAAATTACCATCAATTAAAAAATGGATTGACATATTATTGTTACTAATTGTTTTTCCTGTAACGAATAAATTATCTATTTTTTCATCACGATCATAAAATATATTGTACATATATAATATTGTAGTTTATTTTTTTCTATCATTTATGTTTTAATTTTATAATATTACAATGAATAGACGACACCTAGCTGTAATAATAAAAATTATTTTGCATATTTTATGTGCATATTTGAAACTATTTACGTGTATATTTTAAAATTTAAAATGCACATAAATCCGGTTTTTAATTCTAATCGTTAATTCTTCCAATAAAAACAATTAAAAAAAAAAAAATTTCCATTTTTATAACGAGTACATAGGTATAATAAATATCACGTTCAGGGTCATACCGGTCATGCGCTTAGTAGGTATATGAATTATAGATATTTTTTATTTCTACAGATAATAAGTCTTCCCCGTAGCCATAGGCGTAAATAATCCTTTAAGTTAAGGGGGCTACGGAGTTCTAAAAATGTTTTATAGCTATATAAAGTATTTATAATGGAAACATATAATTGTCCCCTCGCAGTAATCAGTTTTAATTTATTTGAATTAACTAGCAAAATGATGATTACAATTTAGATTGATTAATTATTAATAATACATCAAAATTCTTTGTTTTACCTGAATTCCATAACAATATAAAATGCATATTATATTAATAATATAATAATTAACGATATTCAACATAAAAAATCGTACGCAGTACATGATATACTTCTTTAATTTGACATTTTTAAACATAAATCGTAACTTTTTATTTTCATAAAAAAAAGTATAGGGCTTTAAGATATTCTAGTGGGGGAGGGGGGGGCTGAAACCTACCTAAGACCTCCCCCCTCAATTACGCCTATGCCCATAGCCTCGTTTGCCATACAATACATTTGTATAAACTCGAATGGAACACTTTGAGTGGTCTCAATATTTATAAGGAAGTAGACACCGAATTTATACATAGGTATAATGAGTAATGACATTTCCTTTTAATATTTCGCAATGCAGTTATAAGTGAGCAGCAAAAAAAAAAAAAATCGTTTTTCGCAGAACCTAAAAAATACAATACAATATTATATTATCTAAATAAATCGCACCATCGGGAAATCGAGTACTTGTACTCAGGTGACGCCACCGGCTGAATTGTCGACAATAGCTGTATAACAACACAACATACGGTTTAGCCCCGTATTGCTGATACACTGACACCGGGCTACGGCGGGTACGGCGATGGAGCTCGCGGTAGACCGGGTCGCAGTGGCGGTGTGACGTGTGAGGTAGAAATTGAGCGAACAACTCGCGCGTTTTAAAAAAGAATAAAAAAACGTTAGGCGCTGTATTGTGGCCGTTTAGCCAATTGTCGACGACGAGACAGCAGCAGAGCACTGCAATGTACTCAACAAAAAATACAAAATGAATCGCCGAGGTGATAGTAACGACGTGGCGGGTTTCGACGGTTTTTTCGCAACAACGCGAAAGTAAAAGGCCGCGACCGGTACTCGTCCGGACCGACTCGTCTCCGCGTCCCGCCCCGGTGCCTTTGCGACGTGTGCGGAGAGTCGACGGTGTCGCGTCGTCGTTGCCCCGCGGTGCCTGTACCTACCGTGTACCGGCGACCGTTGCGTACCGCGTCAACATGTTAAGAGTTTAGGTGTGATACAAGAAATTCCTCGGTATTCGCAGTATTGTATAGGTCGGTATATGACAGCATAACCACACGACGTTGTCCCTCTGCCTGTAGCGCTAAGAAACTTCGCTGTACACCCATATAATAATACGATGCGCGTACGACATACAAAACGCTCGTAATACACCATGTACCTGCCCGTTCTCAGGAGGTACAGACAAAAACAACCTTCGTGAATATGTATATACAATACAGGCAGGGGTAACCAAACTTTGTTTGGTCACGATCTGCTAAAAATGTACTTCACATTTGATAATCCGACTTCCGTGGAAAATTTTTCGATAAAACTTATCGGCGATTCGTTCACTACAACCTCGATTAATTTTCGTGCGCGTGGCCCTAAAAATAAATTCTAACACGATCGACTTTGAAATTTTTTTTCGCGATCGACCATTTGGCCGCCCCTGTTGTATGGCATAACTTAGGTATATGTACAATTTACCAGTCTCGATCATAGTTACGAGAAAAATGAATTATGAGCATCTTACAGTAGTCATTTGTAAAATCGTTTATGATCTGTTTCAAAATTAAAACGTCAAAAGAAATCTTACAGGGTGCCCTAGAAAGTACTCTTACCTTAAACTGATAAATTCACACCAATATTAAAAATAACACGTAAAAGCGGGTTCTTTTTAATGTAAAATGTGCATGTTCCGCGTTAGTAAGCAGAAAGAAACAATATCAAATAACTCGGGTAAAAACCTTTTGAAGTAAAATGACGAATGCTGTACAGGTGGTTATCGAATACGACGTACCTACTTTTAAATGGTTTCAAAATAAAATAATAATCGGTCCGTTGAAAACAACTACAAAAAAGGTATAAAAATTCTGCAATTCAACTAAAAAGAATCGTTGGTTTTGAAAATGAATATCAAATGACGACTATTTACATAGAATTTCCGTCAATATTTCTGACGATATTAAAACTATTGGTATATGTATGGGTATTTATATACTTATGTTGATTATTAGTTTTTGACGAAAATTGTATTTTTTATTATTGCGGTTTTATTTTTACGGTTGATTCGATATTCTTTAAATTGAAATCACGTGTTATTAAAATGTTATTGTACAATACGATAATTGTTATTAGGTTTTTTTTTTTTTGTTTTACTACATGCAAAATGTTTTACTTCAGATCGATGTGTCGCTAGACTATTACAATATTTATGTAGACAGGTGCACGAGATGTTTTTGTATCGATGTTTCTTACGCCAACGTTACGACGGTTTACTGTAGTGCGAGGATTGCCAAATGGTGGCCTGTGGACCATGTGTGCAATTAAATTGTTGTATCATCGTGCAATAATGTAGGTAATTAAATCGATAAAAAAAAAAAAAAAAAAAAAACCATAATTTGGTCATAACATATGGATATGGCCATATATTACACGAATTAGAATTATGTAATTATTATTAACAATACACAGCTAAATAATACAACGCTGGACTATACGTCCAACGTGCAATATAGGTATACAATGCAATGAATTGGCAATCGCGGCCGAAAACGAAATAAAAATACTATAATTCCACGCCGTTCAAACCGGTATGGGAAATGGCCGATCGGTATAAAATGCAAAACATGTTATATTATATGAGCCGATTTTCAGATTAAAAGTAAACAGTACGAATGGCATCAAGTAATCATAATAATGACAATAATGGCGATAAATCATAAATAAAGATATAATACTCACGAAAAACAGTAGTAGGTAGCGCCTAATGTTATACGTAGTGCAGACTGGACGGTGGCATAGAAACGATGAACCCGTGAACCGGTATGCTTACGACGCCGATTGCGGTGCACAGACAAAATGAATGTTTTCAAGAGGGTGTGCGTATTTAATAATTGACCTCCGTTTTTTTTTTTCTTTACCTGTAGCTCTGCTGTGTGGCGACGTTTATTACTAAAAAGGGACAGCGTTCGGAGGACGGCGGCTCGGATCCGGGGTGGGGGCGAATATTCACCCAATGAATATCTTGTGCGGCATTTTCGAGCAAAATCGGAAGTAAGTAAAACGTTTGACCGCTTAGCCGCGAATATATAATGATAAACTATATCGCTAACGTCAAACGTCAGCATATGCTACGTCGATACCGCGAGACTTGTGACTAGATTATTATACTTTAATTTTGTGTTTATTTAAAAACTAGTTTCGACTTCCTATCATAGTACAAATTCCAAACACTATTTCAACTACCTGGGTAGTGCGAATTACACATTCGTCTTTGGTCTATATAATTATGTCGGTGCAAATTCCAATTTAAATAACCGCTAACCGATTTCAACCGGTTTAATTACCTGCTACTTTTCACTTCAACACTCACAATATTTGTTGTAAATTATTTAATATTTATAATTAAATGAGTTTTTTTTTTATAGTTTAAGTCAATATTAATATGAAAACTATAATCAGCACCTATATAGATTTAGTCACCCTAAGTGAACGACTATGAAGTTTACTAAGTGATACTGGATTTAAAATCAATATTATTATTAATCATATTCTCCTGATTTTAGATATTTTAAATAAAAAGTTAATGAGTTTCAAAAAATGTATTTTTTATTAATTATTAATTACAAAAAGTAAGTACATGAAAAATCACTTTTTGTAACTTAAATTAATAATTATTTATGGTTATAACTTATATTATTATGTTTTACATTGCATGGACTTTTAAAATAAGTTGTCAACATATTAAATTTAATTAATTCATTCAAGTCTAACAGTGCAACTAAAGAAAAGTGTAGTCCATTTTCATACTTGTGGATTAATAATGTGAAGTCTAATAAAAGGTACCTAATTAATTTATTACTAACATTAAAAACTTAATAGCATTACCATTAAATGTAAGTGGCTAAATAAACATACTTTTTGGCACAAAGTAAAGCAATATTAAAAATGTTCAACATAAATTAGAAAAAAAATTCCATAGAAGTCTGTATACTTAATCATAAAGATTTAAAATTATAATTTAGTTAAAAGCCCATTCTCATTTTTATAAGTGATTAATTTTTGATTAGTATTTTTATTTACTAATTACATATAGTTAATACTACTATAGTATTATAGTTAATATGTAATTTATAGAAACCTATATAAAGGAGAACATTTTAAAAACATCTATTATTTTTTGTGCAGGCCAAATAATTTTTTAAGTTAGTTAATTTATAATTTTGTTAAATTTGAAAGATTTCTTTATTTTCTTTGCCTATTTTACTGTAAAAGTATATTCATACACTTATAGTTGACAAGAATACCAATAAAGATTCATAGGTATTTCCCTAAAAGGGTGTATTCTAATACTTTTTAGATAATTGGTATAGTGAGCAATGTGGATAAATTTAATGATAAAATTATAAATAACAAACCAATTTTTAAATTAAAACTAATATTTTTCATTTTATTTTACTAAATTAAAGCACTACTTAATCAGCATTATATGGTATAAACATATTATTATGAATATAAAATATTGTATGATACACCAGGTATCATACAACCAATTTTATATGTATTTTATAAATAACATTAAAAAAGAATTTAATTTGAGAAATGTGTAAAACTACTAATCTAATATAATTTGAGAAATGTGTAAAACTACTTATCTAATACAATTTGAGAAATGTGTAAAACTACTAATCTAATAGAATTATTGTAAAAGAATTAATACTATATTTGAAGTTGAAATAGTTATAATTTTAACAGTTGATTTCAAGGTACTCCATCTTTTGGTATAGAAGTATCTTCAACAAGATTTGCTTTTGGCACTAAAGTATAACCTTTAAATATTTTTAAAATTTTTTAGTTTTCATCAAATATTTGTACTTTTTGCAATTTTTATCTTACTTAAATAATCTGGTTCATCGCCTTCGTCATCTATTTCACAATCAATGATTGGTCCAACACCTAGTAGTAAAATTAAAATCAAATAATAAAATATTAAAAACTAAGCAAAAATTATTATAAATATATTATTGCTTACCATATGGCAAGAATATTTTGTGATCTAGTGATGATCTATATTGTTCAGGTTTTTGAGTACATGTGCTACAAAATAAAAATATTTATCAAAATTACAACTTGAATTAAATTAATAATTTAATTATTAATAGTACCTTCTATATAACTTATTACTTCTAAAATTAAAAAAAAAAAACAAAAAACAAAAATTTACTATAAATTGTTATAATTATTTATTTTAGGTACTATTTAGCATTTACTATTAAAACTTCGTATTATAATAAGGGGAATTGTAAATTCTTATTTTTATTTGTTAGAAGTTAAAATCACTTTCAGATCTTGTAAAAAATAATCACTTTTTGATAGAAAAACAGTTATAAATTATATAATTGAAAATTTTTAGTATAATAGTCAACAATTTAAGAGCTGAAATTCAATTGATTTAATGATCATTTCTAAAATAAAATAATATTTTAACTGTTTTCCAAATCTCATTTATTATTAGGTATTAGAAGAGTCAATCAAATGATTAAACAATATTAACTCAGTATAACCACTGAGTATAGCTAAATAGTAAATACATTATGTCACTACATATTATGTATACATTATTGTGAATAATAATATTTTTAAGTAATTGAGTTGAATAAATATTTTATTTTTAAATGAATACGGAATTTGCAGTCTAGTAAATGTGATAAGTATATAGTTTAAGTTTGACAATAAATCAATATGGCAACACAAAAATCAGGATTGATATCCAGCTTTAATTAGAAGATGCTAAATATAATATTTGAATTTTTTGAAAAGAGTTAAGAACGTTTTGAAATTGCAATATTCTACATACTTAAAAAATGACTAACACATGCAGCTATGGCGTTCATAAAATTACAAAATAATTATTTTGTTCATTGAACAGTAATATTATTATGATCAATATAATTATTACAACATGGTTTCAACAATAACATTTTAAAATTAAAACAATTACCTGGATATCTGACTGCATTCATTGATGTCTGTAACTGCATCCAAATTGGATTTAGAATCTTTTTCAACCATAGTATTATCTTCTTAGTTTATAAAACCTGAGAAACAAGTACAAATCAAAATAATATGTTTTTATATTTTTAATACTCATATAAACAATAAAGGTTATGTAAAAATTTTAATCTTTAAATGTTTCAATATATTTTATTTTATAGGTACTTAAAGCAATAAATTCCAATGTTAAATTAAAGATATTTTTCTATCTTTTACAGTAATAAAAATGCTATTAAGATAATTTAAGTTTACAAAAATACTTTTACAATACACAGTGAATCTATAAATGCATATGTTACACAAAAATACAAGTATATTTGTTACTAAACAGCAATTATTACACTCAAGTACGTATTCATATAAATAAGAAAACACTATACTGTCTATACTATAATATTAGCATATTCAAGCTAAATATGAGCTCTGTGTATCAAATAATATCTTCTACATTAGATAGGTACTTCAAATTGAATATAATAATGTTCAACTACAGAAGCACAGTATACAGTATTATTTACTTACTGGCTAAATATTTAACTAATGAGCTGACCAAAGTTCAAAAGTTTAATGGGAGAGTAGGTAGTGGAAGAAGTACATGCCCGTACGTAGTGCTCAATATTGACATAAAATAAGGCGCATCAATAAATGGTCTTCGATAAACCTCGTCTTTCGAATACCAAAACAACCCAGCTTAATTAAAAAATGATTAACTAAAAAATGAATCAGATGGTAAGTACGGTCATAAAAAACCAATACCTGCCTTAGACCTTACCGTCCTTACTTGTAAGTTAATAAGTTATAATCACACTATCGCAGAATATAATATACTGTTAAGAATGAAATGAAGCATAATATTATCAAACAAATATTAAACATCATAGAGCATAACAGAAGCGACAGTCAAACAGCTGATCGATTTGTTTTCATTTAGCCGGAGGCTCCGTAGAAAATGTTTTAATACGGATTTAAAATACAGATATATATATAATATTGTATATATCTGTGATTTAAAATTACGTTATGGTTACAAATTTACATCACGTCGAGCCTCCGCTGAGTAGGTAAGAAAACTATGTTCTGGATCACCTCGCTCTTAAAATTACATGTAAAAGCATAGGAATGTTTTAAAGGCAACGCGGTTGGTGCGCAGACTCGTTTCCGATATTTCCGTGTTTCTTGATAGTACACGGGTAAACGAGAACCCGATCAGCTGATCGTGTGGTATTTAAATATTGTTCTGTGATAATAACCTTTTTGGTTTGACGATTTATTAGTGCACCGGGTAATCCTACATTCCTATCACTCCACTGTGGTTACATTACATCTGCAACAGTTTTGATAAAATTAAATACAAAAACAAAATTTTAGCCGAGTGCGCTCAAAAAATCTGTACAGTCTTTGCATTGTTGACTGACGCAGTCACGGAATGAATAATTTTATTCTGCGGTACTTTGGTGCATTTAAATCGAATATAAAAACTGCACCAGTTCATTGAACGTTGGTAAAAACAAAAAAGTTTTTGTACTCGGTGGCTCGGTGCAAAATATAAGTCAAATCGAAAACGCTACAATATTATTGGATGTAAATAGGCCTAAAAATACACATATTATGATAGAGTAAACGGGTAAAAATTATTCTTTTCATAATCACATAAGAATTAGTCTCACGAATAATATCGATGTACCTATCCACGATAAAATAACAAGGTACGTTGACAACTAACTGAATCCGGATACTGGGCATGTCATATGTTTGCCGCATCTTCGTAAATACACCTAGAATCGAGTTTCATAATCATTTGTTAATATATTATTATCATTGACAAAAGACATTAACATTTCACATTTTCGTGCTGTCTAGTATCTCATAAGTTCAAAGCACGGCTGTAGATATTATTATTAGTACATTACTATCAATAGACTACAGCTATAATTGTTAGTTGTAATTAGTAAATACTTTAACAGTTCTGATCGTAAATCATAATGTACTAATGAAAAGCGGTGAACCAGATACTGATTGTAGACGAGTTAAGAGGTGGGGTATCATTCGTATTATTAAATTGCCATTATAATTTATTGTTTTATATCATAGTCTATGGATTGAACTTGTTACGTAGCTCATAAATACTAAATATATTAGTATATTTTTAATCAATGCTCGAACTAAAATTGGTGCACAGTTGAGCATAGAAAACAAATAAGATAGAATAGTAACTTCATAAAAGTAGGTATTCAGTTAAACTTCTGAATTTTGATAATCTATGCTGATATTTGTTTATTGTTTGTTTTTCCTAAGTGAAGTAAAGTTGATTGAAAACTAGATTTTTAAAGCGAGCATATAAAAATTTAAACACAGTTTAACAACAAATGTGTTGTTAAATATTGTAAGACTACTCCTATCAAATGACTTATTATAATACTGATCACTCTTGCGGATACTCTCAAACTCTGAAAAGTATGCAAACTGTTACATTTAAATTGTTTCATCACTTATGGGTTCAAGCTGTAGAAGAAATTCGTCCAAATATTATGCCAACTCGGTGCTAAGTTACATATAGCTCACTCATATAACTCAGAACCAAAACCATCTTAATACTTAGTTGAGGAAATTAAATGAACGATAGATAGGTTTCAGTTACAAGTAAATTATTTTGATTGTTTGTTAATAATGAAACATATAACTAATTTAATATAATAAAATTATGAACTATGAAGTTCTTAAATATGTTTATTTCCTGCTGTACAGTCTAAAGATGATAATGAAATAAAAATGCAATCACCTGAAGTCTTGCATTTGATTTTAATTTTTTTCCTCTGTTTTAGGACTATGTTTCAATAAGTCAGTTGTAGTTTCATTATTGCAACAATATGCATCAATGCATTGAGCAGTCTTTTATCTATCAAAAGAATATCGGTATTGTAGTGCGTCAAACCCCCACAGCCTTAAAATTAAGAAAATATAGCTACAGTTTAACAGTGGTATAGAATAGTTCATAAGGAATACAGTTCATTATTCATGTGAACGATTGAAACAGAGATTGTAAGTGAGATTGAAGGAGATAATTATAGTTGAACAATAAAGAAACAATCCTAAAATATCTAAAAAATACTATAGTCTATAGGTATTTTTAAAACATTAAAGTCATTCAATCTGTGATAATTATTTAAATAAAAAGTATAAAATCTTCAATTAGATCTAGCAAAACTTAATTCACACTATGGTTTTATTAAATGAATTAAATTTTATATTTTATTTATTTACATAATAGAACAAAGTCCATATTATAATTATAATTTAATATAATTCATAGAATGTGTACTGAACCCAGTGAACCCTTTGAAGAGTAAAGATATATTTTGTATTTTTGTGATTTCTGTTATTAATAAATGTTTAATAAAAAGCCTCTTGATATTTCAATTTACCACTACATGAGTGTGTTTGAAGATTGTGCTGCCATTTATTGGCTATCATAAGAAAATTTTTTTTTTATATACATATAATTAATTTTTGACTAAAGAATTTAATCTTATATTAAATAATATCAATTTTTCATAAAAACAATTCACTTTCCAAAACTATCTAAATAAATACAAAATGAACTCATCAAAGAGTAAAGAATACATTTTCCTGTGTGTGTTATCATCGTGTTACTAATACATAACCTACCAAAATATACATTCAGCGGTTTAAATTTTGTATTATTAGCTTTAATTTAAAAATGAATTGATCTAATATCAAATTTAGATAAAAATATTACCAATTTTCTTTTGTTGAAATATTTAAAAATACTCATAACTTGTTTAAGAATTGAAAATCTTAAATAGTATATATTTATATCACAAAACCTTTTTTAATTTATTGAAATTTTATGAAACAGTAATATAGATATTAAAATCAGAATATGCCAGTGGCATCAATTATTGTAATGATAAGGCGGTAGCAATATTAAAAATGACCAAAATTAATATTAGAAACCACTGTGTAGAAATGTAGTTCTATGCACTATATATAATATTAAAGTTGTAATTAAGTTTTAATGTTTAAAATGAGTTGATTTTTATTTATTTATTCAGTTCTGATTGTATTCAAAATAATCTGACATATTTTAATACTGATAAATAATAATATATATATTCAATATTTCAATAAAAGATGTAGGTACTATCAAATTTTCAGTTATATATTTTTTAATATCATATTTTATTAATTTTAATTGTTTTAGTTATAACTTATGATAATATATAGTACTATCAGAAAAATTAAAAAATATAGAAGTGTAATATATTATACATTCAATTTTTATTTTTTTGTAAGTTTCTGTGAATACTAACTATTCAACAGCAAAATTGTTTTTAACATTTCATAGAATAAAAGCTAATCTAAGATTACAATATCATCAGAAAGGCTCATTAGTAAATCTGCATTAAACATAGAGTCATCCATCCAATATCACTAAACATTTTAAGTTGGATATAACCAATACATTTGATGGAACTCAATCAATAAAAAAAATTTACCTATCACTCTACTGAGTATAATAATTACTACAATTGCTATTGCAGAAGTGGCAGTTGGTTTAATTACCTGTCTGGGTATGTATTAAAGTTTGTTCTATAAATAGGTGTTCTATATAATATCAAGTCTTTCTTGTACTTTCTTCATTTAATATTTCATGGTCACTTGATCTAAGTTTATATATTTTTTTTAAACTAATAAATACATAGGCTCTATTATACAGCATGTAGGTATTAATGCCCAATAGGTGCATAACTCAATTAAATATTGTTTTCAAAATCAAAAGATAAATTTAAATACTAAAAAATGTATGTCTATAATATCTGACCATAACTACATATTATAATTATTATTAGCTACATATTCTTATAGTAAAAAAGTAAGTAATACTTATTACCTATCAACCTATCTTAAAATAAATTATTAAAAATAATTTTTTTTTTTTTTTTAAATAAAATATTTAAATATAATTATTTATATTAGTAAACAGCTAAACGATAGTATTACTACTTTTTAGAGGAAAAAATACAACTTTTAATATGCTTGAATGGTTCTATTTGTTTTATTAAAGCAATAGCAATTCTAGTAAATAAAGCTTTATGAGCGTGAAATTATAAAATTATGTAATAATATACAATTGAAACGGCTCAGCGTACAATAAATTGCCTATACAAACCCCTTTAAAAAAATATTGGACAATAGAAAATATTCTATTTATTGTTAAAATATTATAATGTAGTATATAAGTATATTAGTACTTATACAGTGTATTACCTTTTAAAAATAACATTAAATATTTCAGTCCAGCGACCTCAGATTGATATAGAGTTTTCGGAAGGAAATAAAGAATATTTAAATACGCATTTTTTGATAATTTTCAAATTTTTATATTTTTCGATTTGCAAATGCACAATACAACTTGCATTTTTTTAAAAAGCAATAGGTGTTTTCATTACCAAATTCGGATAAACTGAATTTTTTTAAGTCATTTTGACTTCTTAAATGTGGCTGTAAAACCAAAATTAACTGAATAACGAGCAAATGTTTTAATTTAAATCATTAAATTTTTCGACGACTATCGACTATTGATTTTACAAATTTCCGTGTTATTCTGTTTATTTTTTTTCACTCGTAATAAATTTTCAGACATTAAATAAATTATTTTTAAGGTTTGAAGTATACGTTTACCGTTTATCTCAAATTTTGTTTTATGTGTATTTAAAAAATGAATTAATACCAATACCTATCTTACAAATTGTTCAATTTCAATTTTAAAAATTTTTCCCTTTTTTAATTAGGTTATGGAATCGATAGATTGTTTTTAGACTATACCAATATTGACGAAATTAATAAACCTTTTCCTTTAATATGAACAGGTCTAGCAAAATCGATGAAACTCGTATCTAAGGATGTGCACTTCGAAGGAATAGTAAGTTCCTAAACGAAAGAAGAAGGTAAAATTAAAATATACGTACATTAATTTCTATAAATTGTATGCGTAAGTTCCTACACAATAAAAATGGTACATTGTAACAGCGCATGTATCGTGCCTATTTTATAAAATATATCACCTTATTATGTAAATTAAAATTAAATATTATTAAATAAAACTAAACTTTTTGCAGAATTATTTTTATCAATTTATTAGTATTTAGTTGTCAGTATTTTATTTTTTTATTTATAAATTGCATATTAGTTTTTTGTTGAGTTTTAATTATCTTACTTTCATTATCATTAGAAGGATTTATTCGTATTTAAGAATCCGTCTGCGTAGCTAATACATTTTTAATTTTTACTTGGATGTACTGAAATAAATAAATCACCAAATTTAGCATGAAAAGACTCTCTAAATTATATAAATTTGTAATAAAAATAACTTAATAATTTTAAATAATAATATTTTAAGCAACTACTAGTTAAAGAACTGAACAGTGATCACTATAGATTCGTTGAGTCACAAAAACACGAGAAATTAATTGATACACAATAATGATTAGGTATGGCTTTGCAGATATAATAGTTTAATTTCAACTTGGTTTTTACACCGATAAAGCGAGAAATAATATTTATTTTATGGCATGCGGACATTTGGTGTTTAAAATATGTTTATTCGTGCATCCAGTAAAAAGGCAATATTATAATAGGAACTAAATAATTCACTCGGCACTTGAATGAAAAAAACATTTTATAATTACAACGGCTAAATGTTATTGACAACAAAAATACAAATAAATAAACATTGCAATTATATTAGAAATAAATATTAGATCCAAATAAATATATAACTTCAAACTTATGGTACTAGTAATATTATATATCACTGATTAATATGTGATGTAATTCAATGATATGATTAGAGACCATCATTTAATTTAGTATAAAATAAATGCAACAAACTGATATCTGTTATTTGTCTGTTATAAGAATGGAACTATTATAAATTGACTCTTTACTAAATATTAATCACGAGTCTTTCTACAACTGAGCCAAAGTTGTTATATTAAGAATTTTTTTTTTTTATTAAAATCACGTCACTTAAAAACGATTCTCAAAAACAGAAAGAAAAAGTTAAAAACAATTTTGAATTGAAGAAAATACGAGGTTCTTTTGGTAAATGTATTTTACTCAAAATAAATCGTAAGTAAACAATAGTATTTAATGTTTAAGTGCATACACATATAGATACTATTAATACTATAAATGTAAAAAAAACTAAAATATGATTATTACTTCACGTCAAAACCACGAATCCAAAAGTCAAAATCACAATGGTAAAATAGCTAAGCATAAAAAATAGCTTAAAAGACATAATAGCGAATACTCAAAACAACTAAAGTATATTATTTTTAAATTATTATTATTATAATTATACGTGTTTAGTGATACATCAAATAAAATAATTTATACTTGTAGTGATAAATTAAAGTTATAAATTATAGTTATATAATTATTATGCCTTTTAAATAATTAACAATATTTCTTCCCATACATTGTTTTTGAATTTCTAAAATTCTTAATGTAATATTTTGATATTTTTATTTTTATTAATTTTAGTACACTTATTTATTGCTCTACTTTAATTTCTGTGTTAGTCTGTGCTTGTCTGAATCCTTTTATAAGTTTCCAAAGTTTTGGGTGATACGATCCAAATAAATGATTAAAACCAAAAGGTATAAAACTGATTGTGGTTATTTATATCTTTATGACTTATAAGTAATACTATTGCTACAGATAAATAATAAGAACAATAATTTTAAAATAATATATTTTAGCTATTTTGAACATTGGCTATTATGGCTTTTAGCTATTTTGATGTTGCTTTTTTGGATTTGCAGTTATGATGGAGAATTGTTTATTGTTATTTCTTAACCATTATAGTTAAATAGTATTATTGAATTGAAAAGTAAGTAATTTAATTAATAAAAATGGACGAATAAACAAACTAAACAATTTGAATTATGAACAAAATATATATTTCAAAAATAACACAAAAACCATTAACATAATAATAATTACCTAAAGTTTAAATATAAATTATAATTATTAAAACATTAAATGATCAAGTAGAAACTAGTAGTTGCAATATACTTTTAACACTACTAAAATAATTTTTATAATTGTTAATAATTTTAAACATATTTTATTTTTGTTTACTATGTTAAGCATACTATACATAATTTACATTAAACAGTGTTTAAGATAGGGTAAATCTATTGATATTTTTAATTTGTCATGGGCAATATCATACTGACTACAGGATCAAATATTATGTTAGTACCTATATATTATATTACATTATTATTAATATTTTCCACAGCACCGGGAAACTAATAGTATATTTTTTTGGAATACCAAATATATTGTAGAATTCAGAGCATCTACTTATGTAATGCAACCGTATTAAAAACTGTTACTGTTTGTCACTCAGTAGTCAATGATAGACTATTATAAAAAATCGTAGACTTTGTTAGCTTTATTAATTTAGAATTTGATTGAAATGATCTAGACGTGTAGGGGGAAGAGGAATGTAGTCTAAAACTTAACGAACAACAACTTTAAAAATATCATGTTTTTTAGGCACAATAGGTACTATACAATAATACTATATTACATTAATTACAAACCTACAAAATAATAACTAGAAATATTTGAATAGTATTCAAAATAATTTTTATAAATACTTGAAATATTTTAAGGAAAGAGTATTTGAGTAATATTTTAAACACATAAAAGAAGTATTTATATAATATTCCATTTATCAAATATCAATTGAAAGTTGATGAACTACTATTTAAGAATTTACATTATTTATATGTTAATTAGGGAAACGTGGGAAAAAACAAAGAAGCTTTAAGAACCTGAAGTTTGCATGAGGCTAAATTGTGTATTTTTCATGATAATCATCTACTTATAATTACAAAATATATATTATTATGATTATATGTAAATTAATATTATCATTAATCATAAAACAATTACAATAATAAAAATATTTTTTATTTTCTAAGAAATAAAATGTCAATTTCATACCATTTTCAATTGCATATGAGGAAAAATATAGATGTCTAACAAATATTAAATTCACATAAAAATAAAAACTTTTTACTTTTATTCAATTAAATTAATCAATTTTAATTAGTCTTTATTTAAATAACGTATATAACCTATATGAATAAGAACACAATACATGCACGGACAATCAAATATTAATAATCAATAATTGTAAAACAATAAAGAAAAATAACTGTTTGAAATTTTAAAACATTTAATGTGATAAATAAAATGTATGTATACAGCATTAATTTGTATAGATTTTAAGCATATACATTATATTAACAACTTAATACCTGTATAGGGTAATACACAAATAGATATGGTTTTATTCTTTATACAATGTGATTGTTTAAGCATACTCACCTCATTTTTATGCTTAAAATTATGCATATATTCAAATTCTGATTTTTTGGAATTTTCAAATGAAATTAATGACGATATTTTTGAGAATTTAGATTTTTCATAACATTTAAGGAGTGTACTGTAGCAATATCAACTTTGGTTTTTCAAATGAGAAAATATATGTTTCAAAACAAAATGTAAATCAGGTAATTTTTCTGAAAATTTTGACTTATTATAGTCGAAATTTGTACGAAAACTTCTGAAGTTATTTTACTTTAAATACTAAGAAATAAAAATGAGGCGAGCATGCTTAAAAAATCACCTTGTATATCCAGTATCTAGTTGTTATCACTACAAGACATAAATATTGAATTTCTCTATTTTACCACATGACCCTTAATGTCCCGCGTTCCATTACCTACCCATAATCTAAAATGAAATGATTGTTGCGGTTCTATGAAAGAGATGGGATCATAAGAATCCTCTTACGAGACAAGTACATAATATAATAGATAATAAAATAAATCATACACTCATATCATGCTAATGGTTGTAATAATCTTTTACATCCTTTTAAAAAATTCTCAACATAAAAATGTCCAAAATAAAAAAAACTTTATGCTATAATATATTTATTACTATAGACAGTAGTCATAATATATTGTTATACTTACATAATATGATGTACAACCATCTTTGAATAAGATACCTATATAAATTATACGTGTACTTTATAATACAAAATTCAAATTATTATACACTAACAAGTAACTATATTTACTATGTACCAATACTTGTCAGTGCCACGGATAATCGATATTACAGTTATATGTACTAAACAGATATATAATATTTCAATATTAAATTTGTATCAACAGAAATATGACAATGGTATGCAGTATGTACCTATATACAGCATACATATTATATTTATATGGGATGTACATCGCACATTTCTTAAACACCTACCTACTCAACTTTGCATTGATACATATTAATATATTAACATATTTTCCATGAAAATATTGAATGTTGCTGAGCTCTTAAAAAAATGAATTTAATTCTTAAATAGGTAAATCAATAAAAAATATTTTGTATAATATGATGTATACTAACACTTGTGTTTTCGTTTTATACCAGCTCACAGGCTACTTGGCTTTGCAATTTAAACACTCACTAAACAGGATACAATTAATTGAATTAATAAAATATATTAACTTCTGCCAAACGATAGTGAAGTAGAGTATTTACAATGTTACGCTGCTATAATACGAATTAATATTAAATAATATTAGATTTAATGATTACTTTTTTAGGTTGTAATAAAAGAAAAAATGTTTAAAGGTAGACAAGAGTACGTGGCTGGAGGATAAAATACGATAATGAAAATAATATGATAACAGATAAGCTAATTTTATCAGTGTTCGACTTCCGTGATAAATAATAATCAATGATAAAGTGCTGGGTGAGTAGCGACATGATCCGAATGATCCGACGATGGTTCGATTAAACACGGTTTTTAGTTGTTACCCGCTACCTTAATTTGTTGTTATTATTGACTGTGAAGTATTAGTTTAAGCTATGAGTTCTATTGAATTTCTGTACTAAATTATAGTACTAATTTTATTAGCAACTTGGTTAAACTTATTCTTATATTTTTTTTTTAAACCTCTTACGCGTAATATGTATTTATACACTTTTATATTTTAATCATACCAGAGTGAAGTTTAGGTACACAGCTGTGCTTTTTAGTTGACTTCATTAGAAAATAATATGGACTTCTCAATACATTAATACATTTTAATTCAACAATTAAAAGAGTATTATTCTTCTGATGTGAGTGTTAAATATTTATAATTTGTACAAATAGTATATTAGACTTATATAAATACCTATTTTAATATACTTGGATAACTTAAGTTCATTAACCATGCATAAAATCTGATTGATTAAATTCTTTCTCGTGTTTCAAAGTAGTGCCTTGTATTATAGATAATATTGACATATACATTAAATGATAAATCTTTTTACTAAGGTTAATGATAATACAAAATCATTATTAGTTAATTTATTTAATAAAATAACTATTTTATTAATTACAATGTTTAGTGTTATGTATATAATTAATTCCTAAGTCTTAATTAAAGGTATTATATGACTTACTTTTATTACTTGTCTGAATTATAACCACACCCTTTGATTATATTTTAAATTTATGAATTTAATTATTCAATTTTCTTATTGGATTTAAAATTATGTATAGTACAAAAATTAAAAACTTGATAAAAGATGTAATTTTGCTTTGATTGGTAACTAAGTTAAAAAAATTAATTTAATATTCATAATCTTATTTTTGTACACTCATTATTAGAGTATCTTAATTTTTCCTCAAATTATTACAATACACATAATTTATCATCAATAATAGATGTTAATGATGGAAAAATATTACCTTTAAGATAAAATTATATTTATAATCACATCCGTCTTATTTCCCAAGTACAGCCAAAAACTATGTTGTGAAATATTAACAATACTTGTAAAACCATTTAATTTAGCTAACTATAAAAATATAAGCAAAGAACACTTAGCATATACTATTTATATAGTTATATTTAATTACACTCTCTTGAGGTATCTCTGTCTTATAAGCACACTACATTGGGAATATGCATTTAGTATAATGAATTTGAAAGTGTTAATATCAATATTACAGTTAGTTGAATTATTATTAAACTTAAAAGTATCTAATTACATATATTTTTCATAATATTTGAAATTCAAATCAAGTTTTGAGTATGTAAAATATGACAAGAAAATACTATTACTTGAATAAAATATTTGTAAAAGCTAATGAATAAACACAGATAATTTTCTTAAATTTAAATTTGATAATTTGGCCAGTTCACTCTAATATTAAAACTAAAAACCAAACATCAGTTGAACCATTGATTATAAAATATTCTGAAGGAACAGAAAGAATACATACATGGGTATAAATGATATAATGTACATGTAGGTAAGTGCATAAATTACAATAAAAAATCAATAGTTAGTACAAATATAATTTAAAGTACTATAATCTTTAGTTATTACTTTTTAATCACTTTAAAAAAATTTTGAAAAAACTATTTTAATTACTATTTTTACGAGGTATTTATGATTATTTATTAACAGTTAAATTAAGCAATTTTTTAAAAAATAACAATAATAAACATATGTGAAGTTTTTGCCAAGAGAGTAAATTTTATGCAAATTTTTTATGCCATAATATTAAAGTTGTTCCCTTCTTCCTTGAAGTATTATTAAAAATGTTATTGTAATATAAATATTATTATAACATAATATATTAGATTTTACTTTTATCAGAGTTTTAAGTTTTAAACATCAAGTTTAGATAGAAATTTAGTGATATTTGAATTAATCATTAAGATGAATAAAACTATTAAATAATATAGAAAATCAAATAATTGTTATATTCTAACATATTTTAAATACATATAGATATTATTATTTTGGTAAATACTTGTTACTCAACCCTATTTTATTTATTTAATTTTTTTGTAGTGTTTTTAAAAAAAAATGTTAAATGCTATAATATATGCTATAATATATACTGCTAAAGTATTGTATTGAGGGTAGTCACATTAAAATATAATATTGAAATTTTAAGTATTTTATATAACTGCAATTAATAATTTAAATCTAAATATTATACACTACTGTTATTTTTATAAGTGTATAATAATTAGTGGTTATATTTTAAGCATTGACAACAAAAATTCCTTATGGACAAAATTTTAATGATATTTAAATTGTAGCACTGATTTTTAGTCATATTTAAATCTTTGTTTATTTTCTGTTATTTATTCATTAGTTTTACTCATATAATTTATAAATCCTAAAATGTAGTATATACTTTTGTACTAAATATTTTAATAAAAAAAAATATTTTGAGTAGGAATAATAAATTCTAGTTTAAAATTGTTAAACCTTATTTTTAACTTTAGGATATTATTGATAAATTGGATATATATTTAAAATTAATTTCCAGTATTATTTATTACTGATACATAAATACTTGATTATTTGTTTTGTAAAACTAAATATTTAATTAAATTTGTTATATTCATATTATTGAAATTACGGAAGATACTTTGCTGTGTAGTAGATTTTGAGCGCGTCTTGTTATTTCAAGCATAATTACCTAATGTGTTAATTTTGAATTGAATGATAAATTATTGCATTTAAAAATAATTTTTTAGATGAGACTATTTGAGAGCCTTTATTTATAAGAATATTTTACTATAAGTATTTTATGTTTCCATTTTTAAATACAGCAGTATAATGGAACTTATTTTTTACCATGGAGGGAATATGTTAATAATGTAAACAACACTGTAAACTGTAAATAAGCTTAAAATTAATCTAAATGATTTATAAATTTAATTGAGTATAAAAAATAATAATACATATACACAAACATAATTATGAAACTTTTAAAACCTTATGAGTTACAATTAATATATTTTTTTAATTACAAATTTACAACAGAATAACTAAAAATCAATAAAACAAAAATTATCAATTTTGTATATCTAATTTTATTAAATTTAGAAATTCAAATATATAAAAAATATTATATCTATTTCCAATATTTGTAGTACACTGTAATACTAATTTATAAAGAATATTTTCAAGTTTAATTTATTTCTACAAAATCAATCCATATATATATGTTATTACATAATGTAACAAAATTTAAATTTTAAACTACCGTAAAAAAAAATATAGTTATTTTGAATATTCATTTTTTGTGAATAAAAAAGCTTAAAAATTAAGGTACGGTTAGTCATTAGTATTGGTATTCTTATCTCAATAAAAAAAAATATTTAAACTATATAGTTATAATTTTTTTTATAAGCATTTAAACTTTTAGGAATTTGTCAAAATTATAAAAATATATAAATTATTTTCTATTTAAAAATGCAGATATTTTAATTTTAATACCCAAGATTTAAAAATGTATTACCCTCATGAGTTTTTTATCTGAAAAAAAAAGTTTAGCATAAAGCCATGTACAATTTATATGAGTAGTTTAATAATTTTCATGAATTTGGATATTTACATGTAAAATAATTATTTCTCCTTGTATGATTTTTGTTATTTTATTGTGATTTAATAAATATTGCATTGTTAACATTTGAAGCATAACACTATAACTTAAATTTTTATTTTCAGAACAGAAATAAATTTTTAAAATATTTACACTAATTTTAAGCTATTTATAGCAGTCATTTGAATTTTCAAATTTATGTATATATTTTTTAAATATTACTGATAAAAAAATTAGCATTCACTTGAAAAACTGAAAAATTTAATACAAAATCATACATAAGATGTTTTTATAAAAATTATAAAATTTTATAAATTCATTGGTACGGTGCTTAACAAAATTTATGAAAATCGCAAGACTGCAAACTGTAATTAAAAACTATAAAATTTACAATTTTAATAACTAAAGATTAAAAATTAAGTATAATGATTCTCTTGAACTTTTCTTACAAAACACAGTTTTTTCTTATAAACATTTGAAGTTCATATTTTAACAAAAATAAATATTTTGTTATTCAAAAACAAATAACCTCAGACTTGAAATTTTAACTAAATATTTATAATATTATTTTTTATCCGTGGTTAAATTTTTTACTTTTTTGCACTTATGACAGGCATGAGAAATTATTGATTTTTTATTTAAATTTTTTTTACTTAGTCAAAAGTTTCAACGTTTATACAAGCTTTCTTATAAGTTGTTATTATAGCTATTTAAAAAATGATTATTTTAAGATAATATTTATTTATTTATTTATATTAATATTTGGTTTTAATAAAAAAGTTAATAATAATAATATAATAAATTCAGTGTTTTTTCGCAAAAATTATATCAACAAAATATTATTAGCTAAATAAATTATTTTAATATCGAATTAGCGATATCAAAAAACACACAAGTATTATGTAATATAATCCGATTGGCTGTCTTTTCCGCACAAAATCGTTTTTCGTATAAAATAATCCGTTTGAATTTAATATAGTGTATAGCAAAATAGTAGGTATTCGCTAGTCCATCTTTTTTTTATAGTATGTACAATTATGTGTAAATAATTTTTTTGGAAAAGTTAAGGTATATCAATATTATTTATATTTTTTTTATGTCTCTCTTCTAAAATTTTAATTGAATACTATTGTAGTTAAATCTTAGATAAATGAACATCCAGCCCCACATTGTAAATGCTTAATAATCATGCATTCACGTTATTACGCATGCCTCTTACTATCCTCTATTAGCTATATGCATAATGATATATTATTCATATCATCTAGCTCTAAAATATTACTACTGTAAAATAATAAAAACCATACGAGCTATGTATTCAATTAATTTCATCCATAGATACGTTTGTAACTTGCTTATAGAATTTTAGCGCCTGGAGGAGTCCCTGATGCCAATGTGTGACGAGATGCAAGCGACATTAGAATTTTATTGTTTTATTCACGTTTTGGTTTAGTCAGATTTAAAGTTTTGCCATAACTTGTAAACAAATTATTAATAATACTATGATGTTGATGTATCATAATTTATTGAAAAAAGACGATAGTAAAAAAATTACTTTTAGATCGCACTAGTAGAGTCGATAAATTGGTAAGAAAACTTAAGAAAATTTTATGCTGGACCCGTTGACGCGATGAGCATTATATGACGTATTGACATAGCGTCACGCAAGCATTCTATTTTCAATCGTAGTCATCATCCCTTTGTAGACTAGTGCATATTAGTGTTAGTGATTTAAATTAGTTCCTTTAAATCAATTGACAACAAAGATAGCATTTAAAGGACGCCATACCCGCTTATTACTATCTTCGTCTTACTAACATACCTACACGTACACCCGACGCCGTAATAAATTTGAGTTAAGCAGAATCTGTTTTATGCTCTTTGCTAATAGTAGAGTAAATTAACTTATTATTTAACTTAAATGTAAAAATATTATCTAAAGCATCACATAGGCTTTTATTGAAATTTTAATTTTAAATTGAATATAGCTATGTAAAATATTAAAATTTTAAAATGCTCATCATTCATTTTAAAATTAAAATATCTATAAAAGCATACGTAATACCTTGATAATATTCTTGCCTTTAAATTTGATAATAGGTCAATTGACTCAAATATTAAAGCAAACAGCATAAAATGAATTCTGCTGAACGTAAAATTGATATATTATACGTAAGTAAATTGGAGAAACACATGTAAGTAGGACGTCCTCTTAACACATTATTAGAAGATAACATTGTTGATTCGTGTTATCATAATGTACAACTCTACTTAAATTAATAAATCATTTTATAAATTTTAATTTTAATGGTCTTATTTATCATGTCTATATCATGATGTTTTAATAGTATTTTACAAACTTATACATATAAATATATATAGGCAGTTGATATACATTGTTTTGACGAAACAGATGCTAAGAAACTTATAAATAAATAACATTTATTTCTCTTTTATTCAATTATTAGTTAAGTTTGTCTAGAAACTGGTCTCTTGCGTTGCTAGTCTATTTCAAATTCCTTTTTTCATTTTTCTTTTTACTTTTTCTTTTTTTAATACAAAACGAGAAATTTGTCTTTTACGCCATTAAAATATTTAATCACTAGGTGCCTACTAGATATATTCTTATAATTGTTGTCATAAATTAATATTTTGTTGTTTTTTTTTTTTTTAGTCAGTTCTTAAGTAGTTTAATAGCTGTATAAACAATGGGTGGAAAAACTACAAAGTTATTTAAAAGCTCACCTCAACCAAGTACCAAAGCTCAAACTGATAATGACTCCCCATATCACGAGCATCATAAAAATTATGATAACCATGATATTCAACTACCAGATGATCCAGTTGTGAAAAATCCTTTAAGTCCATTTGTATATTATAGAAAAGGGTTAGTAAAAACTTTTTGTACCATTTAAATTATTGTAAAATGTATTCAATTTATTTTTCTTCATTAAAATTATAACTCAATTTAAAAAAATTAATTTAACAAGATTATAATTACAATTAAATAATAGTATAACGTACGTATTATACTATTTAAAAAAATAATAAATTGATACTATTTTTATCACAGGTCAATGTATATCGATGAGGATGGTGATATTGCACATGAATTTTATGTAGAAACAAAAATAGGATCAAAATTAACTTTAAAACAAATCAGTAACCAGCATTTAAAACCTCAAGTAAGTTTGATTGGTTCTTATAAAAAAGTTTCTTTATTTCATTTATCTAAAAATGTTTAGCTTATAATTAATGATTATATAACTTAAATTTAAACAAAACAATTAGTTAAAAGTTTAAGTTAAATAATTTTTTCTAATTTTGATTCACTGTATTTTTTCTTTCTTTAAGTTGTAATTAATTTTATTTTTATTATTAAAATATAAAATTTACAGTATGTACAAAAAATATATATACATACATAATATTATATACATTAAACAAATAAGTTCAGAGAATATACAAAAATAAGTAACTGAAAATTAGGAGTTGGGAAGCTATCTAGTAATAGAACCCTTAAATATAATATATAAAAATATGTAAGTTAATGAAATTTTAACTACAACACTTGTATATTGACGGTAATAATAATAATATTTAGTAGTTAAATTCAGTTTTTACACATAGTATGTAATGTTTTATGGAGGCGACAAGTATATGTAAACATAAATTTTAGTATTTTGTCATACATATGTATATGTTTCAGATTATTTGCATTCATTTTTATGTGAATATTATAGAAAATAAAAACTATCAACATGAAAGAACTTTATAGTTTTAATTTATGGATATTAAATATTACGTGATCAGTAATTTTTCTTATTATAATAATTGATTTTGTATTTACAGGGAGATGTACCTTTAGATGTGCCGTGCTTAAGAAATGATTATCCAGTTATCTTATTGGACCAGCACAGAATAAAGGAATGATTAGTTTTGCAAAAAAATATTATTAAGTTATAAAAAACATAATCGTTCCTATGATATTGTTCTTTTTCCCGTTTACTAAAAATTTAAGTTAATTGCTACAAAATAAATATTACAATTTGCATCCAGTTTTATCAACAATAAGTATAGAATATAAAATACTTATCTTGGTGTACTGGTTGTGGTAAATGTCTACTTATTATTTGTAATATCAGCATTTATTGTATAAACTGTAATACTTAAAATAACTGAATAAATTTATGAAATAATTACTCCCATACTTGTGTTCTATATATAATTGATTGTATTAGATTATTGAATTGAATTTAGCTAAAAATTGTATATCAATTGATTTTTACTTGTTCAATTAAATATGTAACAACTAACAAGCAAGTGGGATATCACTTTGTTTAAATTAAAGATGACCATATATAATACTTATGATGTATTTAAGTAATTTTTGTAGATAAATTATGACTGACAAAATAACCAATAATATTATACCAAATAAGTTTGTTCGTTAAACGTAGATGCCCAAAAATAAAATGTAGTTTAAGAACTTAATAAATCAATGACTGCAGGAATTCTTTCAATAATTATTCTTATCATTAATCAGTTATATTAAAATTAAAATATACCTATTTCATTTTTATAATAAAACTTTAATTTTAATCTATTTGTTTGATATGTTAAGAAACGGTTGGTGGTCATCACTGATTTAACCAATAAACTATATTTTTAATATAACAGTTCATATTATAATTTTCTATGCCATTTAAAATTATTATTGGCTTAAAGAAACAATTACCTACACAACTAATATGATATTTATATTATTAGATGGATTTAATATTATAATTTTAGTCATTTTTCTTGTATTTAAATGTTTTATACATAGTCCATTATTGTTGTGTTTGTTTGTCTTAGGTATATATGTAAAGTAATTTTATTGTTTTGTGTTTTTTTTTTTTTTGAAAACCTTACATTATACTGTAACATCATGATACATTATTATTTTTAATTGATATAGCTTGATACTTAATTATTATAATTTATCATAGATATGTTTTCATTTAAAACAAAATTTATCGGAAGGTTGTAATGTAAAAATCTATTTGTTTAATTTTAACAGTTAAAAAATATTGTTTTTACTATCACTGTTTTATATTACATATATTAAAGTTTAAGTTGAGAACAAAAGTCTCACTTTATTACATCATGGTTTTAACATTTGATATATGCATTGTTTATCTACTTTATGTTTATAAATTTATTAACAGTATTCTTATTGATTTTACATTATTGTACTCAATATTACTCGTAATAAATTAATTAAATTTTATGATTTGTTCTTGATTAAATTTGGTTATAACCAAGTTATTTAACTTTTTCCACATCTCAAAACACCTAATATAAAAAATAAATTGTAATTAATTTAGAATATTTTCCAATAACAATAGAAATCTGAATAATTATACCATTTATGTACCAGGTTTGTAGTACAATTATAGGTAATTGCTTTAAAGATCACTTGTATTTTATTATCTTGTGCGTACAAAAATCAGAAGATGACATTTATATGATTAAAATACTTATTTTTATTGCTTGCTTCAACAAATTTTAGTATCTTCTAAAATATTCTACTCTCATTACATTTAATTAAAAATACTAAAACCCTAACATTTTGATAATTAAGAAATAACCAGTGATCACAAAAAATTCACATTTAAAATTATCACAAGATAATTTAAATATTTTGACAAAATTGAAATGATATAAAAACTGATCTGGAATGTGACACAGTAATCTATCCTTAAGTTGTAGATCTGTGTTTATTTTTTATAATAATTATTACACTTAAAAGACTTAATCAATTTCCATCATTGTTTTATTATTTCTATTGGTTAAAATTATTAATACTGAAGTACTTAAAATTAAATTGCTTTATTTGATATCAAGTCCTTATTCAGTATACATTATGTGGAATGTTAAATAATTTGTAATATTAATATCAGAATTTAATCTTTATCAGTGGGTGACACTGTGACGGATAATACAAAGCATAATAATTTAACTATGTATCATAAATAATGTATAATGTATAATACACTAATATACTATTTTTGCAGTAGTAGAGATGCTTGAACTTTTTTCTCTGGTGGATCACATTGCCACAATAGAATTAACTAATTAATATATGTGTTTAATGCTAATACAAACTTTATATTAAATTACAGTAAGCATAATATTGTAAAGGGGCAGCCATAAGCAACTTATTGTACGTGGATGGCTATTGCGATCGTATATTTTCTTATCAATGATTTTGTTTTAGGTCAATAAATTGCTAATTTTACATAATCACGTCCGCAGATGACGGTTTAAATTTATTTTAATAATTTTGACATAAAAACAAAATATTTTTATCTAATAGGTATCAATAAAAATTGGAAATCAACAATGATAAAAATAATGATTAAAAATTATTAGTATTATGATAAATTAACAATTGTCATTATTTAATAAATAATATTTAATTTTATGATACTTTATAAAGTATAAGTATTATATGATTTGCACTTTGTATTTAATTATTATGTCAAGTATTGGTAGTTTATAAAGTAGACCATTTCTATTTAATTTAGGCGTTATTGCCTTTTCAACTTCTCACAAAAAATATGATTGATTCCAAGGACGATCAATTTAATGGATCTGTAAGTACAGTACCTACCTAATTTATGTTTTATTTATATTATTACAAATATTTTATGTGGTTCATTTTACATGTACATTATAGTGTATTATAAGCATAATTATGTAATATACCTACCTTTTGTATACTCATATGGCATATCTCATTATATTAAATATATCTTAGTTGTTAGTAGGCAGTATACATATTTGTTTTATATTTTATAATTTTTTATTTACTGTGAATTTTCTAATAAATGAGAAATAAAATAATATCTTAAAACATAGTATACGTACTGTGTTTTATACAAATTAATAATGATTAATTTAAAACAAAACAGTTAATGGCACTATAATCACTCTAATCAATAATTGTGCTTATTTACTTAGCTTAACATTTGTAAAGTCTCTAAAAATATGATATGTAACCAGTACCTTTATAAATAGGTGATAAAGGATAATTAATGTTTATGAGTGCTGAAATTTTAGTGGTATATTATAGTGAATAAATCAAATTTAATAAATAAATAACATAATAAATGTAAATTATATGTCTATAATCTATACTGTGTATAAATGCATATTTATTAAATGCATTACATAAAGAAGCTTCATAAGAAAAAAAATAGGTTGCTCCATAGTATTTTTAAAGAAAAACGTTATTCCTACTTATTTGTAATTATCTAAGTAATAATTAATAACTTACATTAATGGTTAGATCTTAGATATGTAAGGAGGTACCTATTATACACATACTTTGTAATAATTAAAAAAAAAAAACTTAATGAGATATCTCCTAAGAAATGAAAATGGGCTTTAAAAAGTTTTAAAAAAGATAAAAACTATATAAAACAGAACTTTTTTTTCTTGAGTTCTTGTTACTCCTATTTCTTTGGCATATTGAATTGAATTGGTTAAACTTCTTTATAAACTTTAATACTCTGTTTTTCTATTGACGTAAAAGAAAGTTTTATTTTTAGTTACTAGAAATTTGATTCAATAAATTAATTTTAGTTATAATTTTGTATTAATTTATATTATATATTGTACCTACATATCAAACTTGTATTGTACTATTGAATATTTTCTTTTAGATATATTATTAAATAAACAAACATGCATAGTTATTAGCCGAGTTAATAACTATACAATCAAATATCAGATTAAATATTATAGTTTTTAATGTAAACATTTTTTATTTAGATTAATTGGAAAAAACGTTCCCGTCAATTTCAAGAAAAATGGAATACTCTTGCTATTTTTAAAGATGACAAAATACTTTTAATGAAGTTTGATAATCCGGTAAAATTTTTAGTTTTTAAAATGTATACATATATTTTTAATTATTTCTTCTGTAACAATTTTAAAGCTTGTATTTAATTACATAGGAGTAGATTTATATTAAAAAATTTGGTCAGTAAATACATTCTGTATGTTATTATAATTCATTACATTATATTACCTTTTATATATTATATATTGTGATTTTTTAAGACTTTCAAACAATCTGAAACTGATATTCCCGATAAAAATCAAAATTACAACATTAAAAAGGTGAGTTGTTTCTAACAAATTTAGAGTATTAACTAATTATTATTATCATTACTGGTTCATTTATTTACATCTATATCAAATTTAGTTTTGTGGAGAGGGACAAAAGTACCACTTTATTTGATATTGATTTGGTTATTAGTAAGTGAATTAAGTTATAAGCAATTATGTAATTTATAATTAAATAATAATGTTGATAACTATGACTCATGTAAACACTTTGTAAAGAATTGCTTAAATAATTGTATTAGTAATTGCGAGTAAAATTCTATACAATGTCAAACAAAAAATCTTAGGAACATCTATAATAAAATGTTCTTAGATCTTATTCTGTCCAATGATTAAGCTGTAGATGCATCACATTATTGTAGAGCTTATTTTGAATATTTATATTTATCAATAAAATTTGTAATAATATAAAAACAGTTTTAAAATTGTATTCAGTGTTTTATAATTATCATGAAAACATTGAAAACTAAAAAATCAAGATAATTACAGTTATGAATATTGAAATAAAAAAAGGAGTTTAGATAAAACACCTATATTGGACAAATCTAGGGTGGTTAAAGAATACAATTATAGTGTAACAAAATATTACTATATACATTTAATTATCTTAAAAAATAAATTATACAACTCATAAGCATTGTATAAGCCTGGCTCTGATTAGAAATAGTACACTACTTGTAGATAATATGTAAATTATATTTTCTAATGCCATACCCATATATTTTGAACATATAAGGTTTAGTAATTGTGTTAATAAGTTTAAATTGTAATTTACCGTAAGCTATCTATTTGTTAAGAATAATATTCATTTTCAATAATCAAGGAAATTGAAGATATTCATTCTAATATTCAAACAAATGATATATGTGGACCTTATAAACTGGATTCAAGTAATATTAACTTCTCTTCAAATATCCTTGATACTTTCAGAAAATCATACAAAATTAAACATAATTTTAAGTAAATATTAACAAATGTTTTTATTTATACAAAATTTAAGTATAATATTATTTATGTGTTTAGGAATGAATATTGGGAATTAGCTGCTCAAGGGGAACAAGAGACGCCATTGCAAAAATATTATAGATTAAAGTTTGAAACCGAGGACTTGTTGATACAAAAATCCATTTTTCAAGTCGTTAGTTTTCAGCTCACATACTTTGAGAAATTTCAAAGTTCTATAAGTTTATTACAACACCTTTATACATTGATAATAAAACACATTATTTTTTGAACATAACATATTTTAAATGACTAAAACATTTTGAAGAAATTATAGAGAACTATTAGTAATTAGTAAATAATGAACAAATATACAAATTTTAAACAAAATATTAAAACATGGTGAATAAATCTATCTAGAATCCATTACTTAATATTAAGTTTTAAAGTGCTTTAGATTAATGTCCCTTCAGTAATTGTTTTTTTTTTTTTTATTAGATTTACATATAATATATGTTTTAATTTCAATTTTTATATTGTTTAAAACTAATATAAATTATATTGAAATTATATTAATTTCAAAAAAATTATAGGTAAACCAATGTAGATAATGTATTCATACAAAATTTATTTATTGGTTTTAAGAAATTTATAAACTTTTTATTTAGCTGTAGCGCCATTTATTATTATAAAAAGTTAAAAAAAGAACTTGAATTATTATTATAAAATTGTATTGTTACATCTTGTTTATCAAGTTTTAAATTATCATTGAACTGCGTACGTAAATATTATTTATAATTAATGATAGAATACAGATACCATATTCATAAAACAAATAATAATAACCATCAATGATAATTCATGATTAGATAGTAATAACCAAATTATAATAGGTAGAATTTATTTTAAGGTAGATGAAAATGATCACAATGAAAAGCTATGGGCTAGTATTGGATTTCAAATACAAAATATATTAAACAAATTATATAGTGTTGATGGACATTCTAAACTTTTAGAAAGTTATAAAACTACTATAATGTTTAATTTACAGTAAGTTATTCTAAATTAAATTTATTAAAGAATATTAAAAATCTAGATGTTATTTAATGATTATCTCGTTCATTAGTTAATATAATTTATTATATTTTTAATCTACTTCTGTTTGATTGTTAGCAGATTTGTCTTTGGTTGCTTTTAATATTATAATTTTATTTTCAGAAAATTCATTATTACTACATTTTTAGAAAAATGTCTATGTGGAATTGATAAAGAACAGCCCATTTTTATTAATAATATGCCAAAAGTTTTGAATATCAAAGTACCATTAAAATATTTAAAACCTAGCACATTAAAAACTGTACAATTATTTCAAATATCTCGATTAGAAGAACGTTTACAAAAACTAGAAGAAATTATTGGATCTGAAAAATTAATATTGGTAAGAAATACTATATTTGTGAATAAATATTAATAATTTATTTTATAATTTAGACTATATAAGTTATTGATTTTTGAATAACTTGATATAATACATTTTTTTAGATAGTTTAAACTTTTTTTTTCAAAAAGAATTTTAAAAGCATAAAAGTTGGTTTATATTTAACAACATTATACGGTAATTTATTATTATACAAATAAATTTTATTTTAAACATAAAAAACAAATCAGTAATTTCAAATTAGCTGTTATATTTATTATAAATAGATTATATATTTTAAAAATCATTATACTATACTACTTTTTTTAGATAAAAAAAAAATCAATTCTATGCAAAATTATATTCATGGAAGTTTATATTTCATACTAAAGTTTCTTTTTTTAGAAAAATAATAATTAAAGCACAAAATATATTATGTATAAGATGAATTTATAAAACAATCATATTATGTTATAAAAATTATACTACTATAATAGTTTAGAGGCACTGAAAATAAAATTTAGTTTAATGCATTAACAAATTTTCATCGCAAATATTGTTTTCTTAAAGATTCAAATAGATGTAAAATGATTTTAAATACAAATATTAACAACAGAACTTAAAATGAAAATATATTTGCTATATTCTACACATGATACTCATGAGAGACAAATATTACAAAACTTGGTATGACATCCTTTAATGTATCAATTTAAAACTATACTAGTTGTCATCATTAATACTTACTCTTTCATGTATATTAGTATGTTATTCACCTCTTGCTTTAACTATTAATATATTTTACAGATGCGCTTAGCTGGTATAAATAACAGTTGGGGATTAGTTGAAGCAACTAGCATGTTAAAGGGATTATCCAAATTAATTTTACCTCAAATTAATCTAATTGAATCAAAAGCTATTTACTTGCTACCGAAGTTACAACAAATTACTTCAACAAAAGTTGATCAAAGGTTAGAAATAGATAAGAAAACAAATAAGCTCTATGAAACTATTGCAAGAGTAAGAGAAGAATCAAATTTGTTACCCTATGTAATACAAAGAATGAACATTTTAGATAATTTTCGTCATAAAGGTAAAATATGAACATTAACTTAACAATAATATATTGTATTTATACATTCACTTTTTAATGGTAAATTAGTCAGATTTGTTGAATAAATTTTAAATATTATTAATGAAGAAATGTTTTAATTTTACAAACTAAAAAATTAATTAAATATGAATGGTTTTACAGTTAAGGTTTAAAACATAAATTTAGAGTACATAATTATGATTTAAAAATTAATTTTTGTACAAATCTATTTGATTTACACAGTTTTATTTAACTACTTAGTGTTTATTATTAATTTAAAAATTATAAATGGCTTATAAAAATTTAATTTCAATAATTTTTTTTAGTTGAAACATTTTCCGTAACAATGAACAATCTTAGTACTGAATATTCAGAAACTTCTAAAACTCTCAAGAAAAATGAACTATTACTTAATATTATTGAAACACATATACCTAAACATTTAACAAGTGTAGTTTCCAATATGCAATCTTTAAATGCTCAAATAAAAGTGTTTGCTGATCTGTTGAAAAATATTGAAGTGTAGTAAAACTGTACAACATCATATACATTTATTTCTTTGCAATTTTAATACTTTTATTTATTTTAATTGTAATAATAATAAAATATATTATATATAATAATATAATTGTATATTCTTATATTTTAAAAATGTGTTAGTAACACATATAAATATAATAATCATATATCCTACTGATATTTTATACATTTTTTTATCTAAATAAATAATAAATATAATATTGACAATATCATATTTATTTAACTAGTAAGTCTTGTCTGGAGTATGAAAACGGTAATTAGAATATTAAAAATTTCTTGTCTCCAGACTTTGCTCCAATATTTAATATTTATATATTACAAATTATTGTGTTTCAAAAAAAGCTGGAGGAAATTTTCTTCCGTATAGGTAGAGGTAGGTCTTGAGCATATCTTTTAATTAAGTCTGGGTAGGTGTAATGAATTATTGAATTCATTGGAATATAATTGTACACGGATAACGATTCTATACAGAACTAATGTGTCCTGCTTAGCTACTATAACTATTTCATAACCATTAATAATTAATTATTTTATTTATGATATGGTATGTGTTGATCTAACTTTTAACAAAATCATATTATGTAATTTAATTATAAATTATAATATTATATCAATATTATGTTATATTGAATATAATGGTATACTAATATAATATAATATAATGAATTGTGACTGTATGTATTGAATAGCTTACCATGCTTTCATGAATGAAAGCTGCTTAAAATTAAAATGTTCAATGATTAAATCAAAATTTATAAAATAAACATGTGTATAATTATTCTAAATATATGATAAGATAGAATAACAGAAGCATAGATATCTAACCAATACTATAAATTTGTGTTTATAAATATATAGTTTAAATGTAACTAGGAAAATTAAAATAAGTTACATGAATACATAAAAAAAAACATAATATATGCTACTCAAAAGTCTTCCAAACATTTAAGCACTCATTATATTATTTATCAATTTGACTTGGCTTAAAACAAGGAACTTATCAAAAACAAAACAATAAATAAAATTTATACTTTAGCGCATTGATTATTAGAAAATATTATGTTAATATTTTATTAACAAACAATTTATCATAAAAATAAATTATATCTGGATAGCACAGTGAAATTTTAAAATGATTAATTATATGAATACGCTTAGGAAAGATTTTACCGCAAATATCACATTCGTATCTCTCTGATAGATTATTAATTGTATTCAGTTCTTTGTTGCATATTATTCTATCTGATTCAGATTTGTTGTAATTATTAATGTTTTCTTTTGATTGGAAATAGACAGCTTCACATTTTTTTAATTCACCATTTCCAATCTCATGATTCACTGGACACAAGAAATCTGCTATTGATGAAAGAGGTAATTCATTATCCTGTTTAATATCAAGTTCAATTTGATAATCAACTGTTTCATATTTTTGAGGTCTGTGTTTTTTTATTTCATAGTTAACATTGGGCCGTTTAATGTATGCTATTATTATATGAGATGATTTGTTATCCTGTTTAATTTTCCATTTTTCTTGACAATCAATAGTTTTACATTTTTGTGCATTACTTTTATTAATTTCATGATTATCAAATGGGTGTCCAAAATCTGATATTGACGAAAGAGGTAATTCATTATCCAAATCACTGTAATTTTAAAATAATATTAAATATTTGAAATTTTAAAAGGAACAACATTTGTAGAGAAAAGTATGTGTACAATTGTTACCCTTTTTTTCTTTTCACTAAATATATGAATGTTAAGATACAACAATTTTTATATTTCAAGCATCTATATTTATCTAATATATTTTTTTTTCTATTTAATCGCTAACTATTGTACATTTGTTATAACTAAAATAGTTTACTTTTGAGACAATTATTTTTTACATTATAACTTTATTTTTTCTATTGTATTTACAGACAACATAAGGCTATATTAAACGTTTTGTATGGTACCATGAAACATTTTAAATGTTGTTGACAAAAGAGAACAATTAAATTACTGTAAATTGACTCACTTAATCATTTAAGAAATTTAAATTTAAATAGCATTTACAAATTAGGAATTAAGTTTTTAACTTACTCTTCAAGATCAGATAAATCATTCAGATTGTTTCTCCATTTTACTTTATTATGATTATTCACAGTGGAATTAAACATCATAACTTATTGAATGTATTTCCAGATTACCTAAAATATAAAAATAAATTTATTTTTAAGTAATCCAATTTGTATATAAAATATATTAGCAAAACGTAAGTCTTTCGAATAATCAAGATAGTAATACTGATCACATAAAAAGCAAGTTATTATTAAGCATATAAAGCATACTAGGTATCTACTTTTTTTATTCAATAATCACATTCTTGCAAATAATTAGTAAATTACAAATATTTTGTTTTGTAAAGCTTACATAAAATTGAAATGTTCTTGAACATTATAAAATTATTTAGAATCTTTGATCATCAATATTTTATTATTAGAAATTACTAAAATTCAACATTTATAAGAAAGGTGGGGGTGTCAGATGTTTTTTCAACAACAACTGACCACAAGTCAGTTATGAATTATAGTATATTGATTATGACAGAACAATGGTGGTTAATAACAAAAAGCATTACCTATCTAATTGTGCAATGACAATCTGCAATTAATAGAATTTTTTTTCAATATTTTTTTGAAACACCACAAACCAATTTAATAAAAAAAAAAAAATAATAATAAGTAAAAAATGGTTTTAGACGATAGGTACTGCCCAACGAAGAGTAAACTACCAACTACTGCTGAACAGCCAGCGAGTGGATTAGCGATTATGGAATGACCATAGATTTTAGGTTTTACATGCATAATTACATTTCCTTTTGTAATGGTAACATTCGAGAAATTCGTTTGTCCAAAATGGTGTGAAAACAACGTACCGGGACGTGTGCATCATAAATCGAGGTATAAACGTCATTGAGTATATTATTTATATAACGACATTGATTTGGTAAACGGTTTGGGTGCGATTTATTTTCCCACACCGGTCTCTACATCGACCACCAACACGTCGTTCTTGATTATGTTAACAGCATAATGTATTATGTTATCGTCAATATTATTCTTGTAATCATCGACGGACTGAATACCCGCGATACGGAGGACGCGGCTGTCCATCCGTATTCGTTGTCACCGTCGTACTAGTGCGATTTTCCACGTTCAGCACTTCGCGATTGACTTCGTTAGTATTAATATTATGATACTGAATCAACACGCTGTGAAACTCGATACTGACTATTGAGGACTCTATGTATGCCGCGTTCGTGTGTAGGTTTTTTTCCGATAATTCAAATATTTACCGAGTCTTGCGCGGGTATATAAAATGGTGCGGTTTAAAAACGCTCATAACTCGGTTACAGGATTACCGTAAAAAACCAGCATACGAACACTGACATGGTTATTACCGATAAGTTTCGTAGTAATTAGCAGGCGGTCGGTTCACTTTGATATTAAAGCCAACGAAGCTAAGCCCGAATCATTGATCGTAGTTTTTATGTGTTTAGGTTAGGTCTTATATTGTAAGACGGATACGGCGAACGAGTTGTCGTCTTTGATACTGGACACCAACATATTATGTTATCTCCATCTTACAAGCGTACGATGCGGCAGCACATTTTAGGCTCACAATAATCGATCTCACTCTGTTATTTTTAAAATTAAAGTGACCTATTATACAATTTAAAGGGATGATAATTATCCAGAGAATACCTGTGCCCTGTGGCTTTTATTGATATTTAAATTACGGAGCGAGTAATTTTAAAACGATCATACATTACCAATAAAAATATCCTAAATGACGAAATTCTCTATACAATATTAAATATTATTACCTTTAAATTATTAATTTTTATAATTATAATTTAGAGGTATAATACTATTGTTATAACTATTAAATGAACATCAATTGTTCCTGACTAAATTTATAAAATAACAGGTTCTATTATTAATAATAAAAAATTATCAGTAAGTTTGGAAATTGGAAATAATATTAATCGAATATATTTTGAATTTGTGAATATGTTTTAAACCTAATAATTCATTATTTTTGTATTAAATATGAATAATGTTTGTAGGTTTGTGAATTGAGATTGTTTGACTGTATTCCTTAAAAATCATAATTGTATGCATTTTTGTTTATATCAAAATTATTTATAAATTTCATTAGGGATAGAATCTAGTTGATACTTTAGGTAGTTAGTCAGTAATAAAAACTTCTCTGTACCTACTTTTCAAAATAATCGGAAAAAAAAATTAATAGTAGTTTCTAAGTGACCTTAAAATACAGATTGCCATTCGGCCTTTTCATCAGTGTGAGAAGATTTATTTTGGAAGTTCCTGTTACTGTACGTGATAATCCTACCGTTGTTTATTAATTCATTACTTTCAAGATTGCTTCATACAATAATACACATATGTGAGAAATACCATTACACATTAACATATAATACTAATATTATTATTAAAACACTTAATTAATGAATAACGAGTTAATGGTCCTATAATCTTGATTTGTTAGTTCAATTTTAGTGAAATATTAAATGAATAAATTTATTATGTGACTCGGCAAAATATTTTATAATATATAGTTTATTAGAATTAATCATGCCATTAAAGTATTGCCTAAGTTAAGGAATAAATTATTTGCATTAAACTATGCTTGAGTTTCTTCTAATCGTTTTGTATACAAGTAAATTTCAAGACTGACTTTCAAATCAAAATATCAACTGCATAATAAACTAGTATATCATATTTACTCAAATAAATTTGTACATTAAATAGCTCCAGTAATACAGTAGTCCCTAGATTTAAATTATGTATATTTTTGTAATTTTGTTTATTACTAAGGAAAACAGGTAAGGGTTCAACGATGAACCATGGTACACACCTAAACGCTAATACAAAATTTTACTATTTCTCTAAAAATACTTTATTCTATTACTATAGACCTTATATAATCTTTATTTTTTTTACATACTCTTCTTGCCTTCATTAAATCTACCATAATACAAAATACCTATCTTGGAACTCTGTCATACATCTTTTAAAAATCTATGTAGTTTTTACTCCCAGTATTTCTCCACAATCTTTTTAATCATATAGAACACCATAGACCTTATACTAGTATAAGGTCTATGCAGAATATCCAAAGTAATTCCTCGAAATTGTTGTATCAATTCAGTTTTGCATTTAAAAATGTATACTGTATTAAAGACATTATATTATATTCTCACATAAAAATGAATAATAAAAAAAAAAATATGGTAAAGAAAAAATTGGCTTAAGTTTGAAAAATATTTTTTTATGAATAATAATAAAGATAGTAATAAATAATAAATAAGTCACAAATATTTTTTCCATTTCAGTATTTAAGTTCCTCAATTGGCTACCATCAATGAATAATGGAGAAGAATTAAGTAGTCATAAAATACAGATAATATTTAAGGTGTATGGTAATTATACATAAGTCGATAATTTATATTCTTTTTGATTAGATATATAATATTATGTATAAAAAAAATAGATGTCTCAATATAAAACCCTTTTAATATTACTTAATATATTTTATTATACTGCAGTTATTATTTAATAAAAATATAACATTAAGTACAATGAAGATTCATAAATATTTCTTATTAATGTTTTAAGTAACATCAAACAAATATCAATAATTCAAATTACAATTAAAAAAAAGTATACATAGATTATTATTTAAAAATAGTATACATAGATTATTATTTAAAAATAGTATACACACATTATTATTTAATATTTAAAAAAAAGCTTCTACATGTCTTAATATATAACACTTTTAAATTTAAATTTAATATTTTATTGTACTGCAGTAATTATTTCACAAAAACATAATTCACAAACATTTTTAATAAATGGTTTAGATAATATTAAATAAATATTGATAACTCTTATAAAAGACACAAATAGTTAACAGATTATTTAAAAAGCTACAAAAAAATTCCCGTTGTCTTAATCTAAAACACTATATATTATTTAATATTATACTATTCTACTGTAATTACTTACTAAATGATAACTTTTAAGTACTATGATGATTCAAAAATATTTTTGTTAAATAGTTTATATAACATAAAACAAATGCTGATAACTCCTATTATAATGTAAAAATGGTAGATAGTCAACTTCATTATTTGAAGCTTGAAATTTATTGGAGTAGGAACTTTAAATATTCTCTGAAAATTGAATGATATATATGATATTAGATATTAAATGATAATCTTTTAATTCAATGTTTCTCAATCTGGGGGTCGCAATCAAATGATTTAAATTTTAAATCAATGTGAAAATTAAAAAAAGAATATTTATGTAGGGACGCTAAAAAATTTAAATTAAAAAAGTGGATTGACACAGTAAAAAGGTTGAGAAACACTGTTATAACTTATAATATAAAATCTTAATAAATAAAAATAAATTAATTATAACAATGCATGTATTACAAATTATCATCCTTATATAAAATGAAATTAAGTGATTTAAGGCCTATTTGAAGTGGAGATTCCCTTAAATATAAATATTAAATTATTCAATAGCGATGTTTAAAAGTAATTTAAAAAAGTATATATTAATAATAATAATTTTTAGGTACCTGTAACCTTGTAAAAAAAACATTCTATAGTTAAATGAAAATTAATTTATCAAGCTTATTTGATGAAAAACAAAAAAAAATAATAATTTCTCAATTTTTTTTTCTTGTCAAATATCATGAAAAAAACTATTGTAACCCCTTGAATTCGACATATCTGAGAGGCACCAGCCTAATTATACCACCAGACAAATGTATGTTTTTAAAAATACTAAATTATTTAAAAAAAATAAAATAATTTTACTTACGGATTTTTAACTATTATGATATAGTTTATAATCTATTTCTTGAAGCAAAATGTTAGTATAATTTTTGTTAGGAGAAATTGATTCATCTACAATTATTGATAAGAACTTGCATGGTATTACACCAATTTTAAATATATGAGCAAAAAATTTGGCAATGTTATATGATTTATGTGTATCAAACTTGTAGCTTGTTACATAGCAGTGAATAAAAATAATTTCCATCATATCAAAAAATATCTTGTTTGTTTCACAGAATTCCTAAAAAAATAAAATTAAAATTAATAATAAAAAAAAAATTTGAAAGTAGGAATGAAGTTATTATTTTTTTATTTTTTTTTTTTATGGATATATACGACAAGTAACTTTGATTTTTAACTCCTGAACTCAAGGGTGGTTACTGATAGCAAATTAGATCTAGAAAGGTTAAAATTAAAAATACTCAATATTTTTCAAAAATTTTTTAATTGAGAAATATTTTGGCTATTTTTGAGTTATGTATAGAATATATCTAATATATCTATATTTATAAAATGTAATATTTTTCACTTCAATTTCTCTAAGTATTAATAACATTTTTTTCACTTGTTAAAAAATTAGAAAATTAATACAATCTTGATGCTAAGTAGTATATACTGACATATTGGAAATAAATAATTTAAAAAAATGTACAATCATAATCATCTTTTAAAAATATTTCAATTTCAAAACAAAAATAATAATGTTAATTATTTTGTTATAATTTAAAAACATTATTAGATAAAATGCTTTTACCTAAAATCATTTTTTTAAATATTTTTTTAGTAATTTTAAAGTAATAAAATCATCTATTGCAAAAATTATAGAGGATAATATTTTTGAGAGAATGACACATCGGTTTATATTTTATTGTTATTCAATTTTAAATATTTTATAATTGACTTTCAAAAAAAAAAAATTTTGTAAATTTAAATGATGTTTTAATTGTTTTGAGACAATACTTGGGAAAATTGATATGTTTCATCTTCAAAAATTGTATTCTCTATTGTTTTTGTAATGGATCATTTTACTCTTACTCAAAAATATACAAAAAATAATTCTGTGTAAATGCATTTTGTGTATATTGTGCATGGTCTAGAGAGAGAAACGAACAGTACACTGACATCCTCTTAATAGCAATATCAAAAAATATATTATAACATTTATTTAGTGATATAGGCTTCTTAGCTCAGAATTATTTTTTGTATACAATGATAAATTATTACATTTGAAATTTAACACATCCATCATAGTAACTCACACAATACCGGGCTCAATACCTACTTTACAGTAGACCAGTATATACTTTTTAATAGTCTAAAATGATATGTTATTAAATATTTTTTAATAGAATTTTTACTTTTACTAGAAGTCCAAAATTCTCTTTATATGTTTTATGTTCACAGCAACAGTCCAGAATCATAAAACAAAGTTCCATTTCTTGACCAGGTTTAATGAATTTCATATAGTATTTTTTATAATCCGTTGATGAGTCTACAATTAAGTTTATAATTGTTCTTAAACATATCTTTTTTAATGATGTCATATTTATGTCTTTTCCTATTTCTTTTCCTATGTCATTAATATGTTTTATCATTTCAATCACTAAAAAAATAGTAAAATTTTAAGGTTAATCAAAAATAGTTTATAATTGTATTATAGTTCCTATAAATAAACAAATCATGTGTATAAAATGTTAAAGTAAATTAGTTTTTTTAAGTTGATGTCAACTCAAAATTATAATAATGCAAAAAGAGAATGTTCTTTAAATTTGATTTATGGTATAGTACGTATAATTAATATTAATACGTATAGTTAATATTTCAACTAAATAGCTCTTACATTTTTTTTCGCCATCATATTGATTATTAAAATCAGTTACAGATTCAAATCCATTTTCTTCTTCATTATCATATTCTTGTAATTCTAATATCAAACTTCGATACATATTTTCATTTGATTCGAATTCCGGATCATATTGGTACTCTTTATTTAAAATTTAAAATTTAAAAATATTAATTTCAAATAATCATGAAATGTATTACCTATTTTATTTAATGTATTATCTATAATTGAGTCTAAAGTTGAAAAATGAGTGATTTGACAGTCATTAGTTGGTAATAAATCAAGATGTTTAAACTTGAATCCATTTTCTTGTAATTCTGATAGTCTCAAACTTAGACAATTGCGAACCTAAAATTAAATGAATTGTATTTTGAAATTAAAAATCTAATAAAACTTTGCAGCTGATTAAAAATATATGTGATACTAAAATATTTAAAAAAAATAATTTTTCAATTAATATTTTGAATGATAAAAATAAATGGGTATAATCTGGAAGTAAAAAAAAAATAGGAAAAACTTATTTGTTTACCTCTTCATCAAGTTGTTTATCATTCAATAAATTGCGAATTTTATCAAATATTTCATTCAAATACTTTTTAAAGACATCACTAACTCTTTTAATACATATTTCCAAAAATACAATAGCTATTTCAACAGAAAATATAGACTGTTCTTCAAAAAAAAGAGTTAATAGTTCTACAGCTAACTTTTCATCAGCCTAAAAATTAATAAAAACTGTAAACTATTAAAAATGGAAACATAAATAAATTAAAAACTTACAACACTGTGATTAATCAAATGTCCAATGAACATCACAGACGCTAAAGCATTTGATTGTTCGTTTTCAAAATAGGCACTTTTGAATTTGATAATAAACCTGTTTAAAACTAATTTTCCTATCTCTGGAAACTATAGATTAAAAATTATAATTTTAAAAATAAACCATACAAGACCAGTTTAATAAAATTACATTTAAACACTTACTACAAGGTTTATGACAGCAACCAAAGTTGCATACACATGTGTATAGTTGGATAATGAAGTTAGTTGTGCTTGGATAATAAAATGACAAAACAAATGTTTACCTCTTATCATGTTTTGTTGAAGTAACTTTTTTTTTACAATTCCAATATTAATACCATTGACTTTATATACTAAGTAGACAATTGATGTCTGCAATTTTTCCCAAGTAATTCTTTGATAAACATCTCTAAAAAATTGAATAAATTAATTTACATGATTTAATTTATTATACACTATACACGAAATAATATAATATTATAGCATTATTTAATTAATAAGAAAATTAAACATATTCCAGATTTTTTTTTTTTAATTTAAAATTTAGTCATATTTTCAGTATGATTAAGTTTTTAAAGATTGAACCATTTTAAGATTAATTTTTTTAAAAAAAATGTATTTAACTGGATAAAAAAATGGTTGAAAAAATTTGATTAATTATCTATGTAATAAATATATCTTATAACAGTTATAACTAATTAAAAAAAATAAATCTAATAATATGTATACTTTATAATATTTTATGTGTATCAGCGATTTGTCCCTATAAAATAATCAATAATTTGTTTATAATAGAGATTTAATTAGTGGCAGTAAAGGTAATACGTATATTTCATTGGAAATTATATTAATATATTTTTTAAAAGCTTTTTAAGGGATGGGTCAAACATAAACTTTTAATAACTTGAATTGGAATTTTATTTTAACTTTAAACTTTAAAAATATAATAGTAGTAAATTAATACATTTTAATAAAAATAAATATTATTAAGTTTTAAAGATTTTTACATAAATTAAGTATAAAAATTAAAAAAAAAAAAAATGTTAAAAACTTAAGTGTTTACAAAAATTTTAATATTTTTATACAACTAAATATTGTAAATTTAATATTAAAATATTTAAAAAATACATTACAAAACAAATTATCAAATTGATATGATATAATATTCAATCATTTTAAACTATATTGTACTTCAAATTTTTACTTAACTTCAAACTGTTTGAATTGTTTTAAATTTTTGGAATCAAAAAATTTAAGAATTAAATCTTGCTTTTTAAAAATGATAATATATTTTGAAATTATGTATTTATCATTAAATATGTCTAAAAACTCATTAGATAAATTATTTTGCAATTTAAAATAAATACTTTACATCCTACAGTTTTATGTATACAATAAATTTTATTTAATTAACAAAAAAAATAATAATGAAGTATAACAAATACCTTGATTTATCTATAATTCCTTGCTCATCATTTACATAGTTTGATTTTGTATCTGTAAAGCAAATTTCATAATTATAATACAATATTTGATGTAATATATTTTTGTTTATAAAAATATAAATAGTAAAAAAAAATGAATATGACTAATCAATGAGCTAATATGTTTTATCCTCATTTCTTATGGCTTTAATTTTAATTTTTAGTAGGTATCTCTTTTATATACATAATATATTTGCTTATATATTTTATATACATTATAAACAATTGTTAATTTAGATCATGTTAAAAATTATGATTTTATAGATAATTATTAATTAAAGAAGCAGAAGACTAAACACGTTTATCAAAAAACAAAAAGCCAATTCACAAAAGTAAACCAACGCATGCAACAATATTTTTACAAATCTTGATGAAAATATAAATATTACTAAGTGTAACAAATTAGAAATAATCTATATTGACAATTTACAATATATTTAATTATGTATGTTATGTCATATTAATATTTTACTAAATTTACTAAAAAATGTTTAATGTACAATAGAGTTTCTTTTGATCAGAGGAAGAGTGGATAATTGTGAAATCACCTTTCACCTATTTTTCTGATATTTATTGATAACTAGATACCTGGTAATAATTCACAGTCTCACAGTTAGATAAAATATTTTTAGAAATACATAATATATAGGTATATTACTATTTTAACAAGCTAATCATTCAATAGCTGAAGCCATAAATACAAAATAAAAATAAATACTTTGCAAAATTTATAAATAAAAGGTTTAATATTATGAACAATCAAAATAATTTATATATTGTTTTATAGTGCATATTATTAAATAATAAAATATAATCACCTACCTTAGTTTTTACAACATGTAAATTGTACATATTACAATAAATGTACTTATATGATATATTATACTTATATAATGAAATAAAAAAACACATATTTATAATGGGGATTTTAATGGTTATATGATATTTATTTTTATATTTTGACCTAAAAAAAGATATTTGTGTACTCCTTGTTTGAATAAGCTAAATTACAAATTTGAATAAGTTTTTTATGTAATTATATCATAATTTTAATTTTAATATATTTTTAAAATTTCCAAATAAGGGTTTCATAAAATTTTAATAATTTGTATATTAACCAACACTGATTTCTCTGATTGATTAAAGTCACAAATGGTTAATTTATACTTAACAAATATATAGTTTTTATTTATATAATATTATTAGCACAATACAAAATTAAATTAGGATATAATGAAATATCAAAGTAAAATTAAAGGTACTTGAATAGTGAAAAACTACCTAATTTAGTTTATTTAATTTAAATTATTAATGTATACAAAATGAAGTATTTAAGATACATTAGATGTATATTGTATAGGTATTGTACATGAGAATACTATTTTAAGTATACTAAGATAATTACATTTCAAAACATTTATTAATTTATCATCAAGTGTGTAGGTATTATAAGATCTCAAATTTAATGGATTAATAACAAATCAGTAGGCAGAAATTAATGTTCAATGGTTATCTGTAAAAAACTTGTATAAAATGTAAAACTAATATTTTGTATAGTTCATAATATAATACATAAAAGGGGTCTCCAAACATTTTACTTAAGGGCCATAAAAAATTAAAAAACTTTTTGCAGGCCAAAACATATAGATACTTATTAAATAATATTTACAATTTGTAATTTCATAGATATGATTTACACTCTTAACCGTTGTTATGGCTTGCTGTTGTTCAATATAGTTTAGAATAAATTTGAGTTTAGCTATTTAGAAGAATTTAGTTTTTTTAAACTTATTTGTTATAAAAAAAATAGGTACTATACTATACAAATTGTACCCTATTAAAAACTTAAATAAAAAAAATGATGAAGATAATACAAATATTTCATTTTTGAATAATTCATTACAATTTAAGTGTATGTGCGCATACCATAGTTTGGAAACTCCTATATAGACTATCATTTACACTACAATTTATTATTTGACCATAACCATTTTAAATTTTGTTGGAAGACAGCATGAAAAAAATAAGATACTATAATTACAAAAAAATCTGGTTCAATGGTCATATTCTGCGCGTTTGAGTTGAGTCACAGATTAGCTATAGGAATGCGAATGCTATTATTTTATATTGTATCAGATCCAGAGCTTGCTGTATTTTTGTTAAACATGTAAAAATAATGAAAATAACATTTCAATATTTATTATATAAAACATAAATAACTACTACACCGACCGTAACACTAATACCAGCAACTTTTGGTAAGAATACTTACACGGTTTATAGCCGTGAATATCCAAGCTCCAACACATTTATGATCACCGATTCAAGATTCTAAACTGTTAAAAGATTAATATGAAATCATTGAAATTACTAAACGCTAGGTACATTGGAGGACGAAAACCATATAAAATACAACTGTGCTCTGCATACTTGGCTGCTGGTGTGTTACGGTCTTATCACCAATACTAACTACACCGTCGTACGATTAAAATCGTCACCGAAACAAAAACTTACGTTGTTCTTCGCCACTAGCGAACGGGCTAGTGTCGATTGATAGCGTTTCCATTTCTGTTATTCAGTGCAGGAAAGTTCTTCGGCTTCGACTCTCGAAATGAAAAGTGAAGAGTAACGAATAACGATAACGATTGTCAAACACAAATAGGTAATGCAAAACGCAAACTTGCAAAACAAGATGACAAATATTAAACGCGCAGGCGCGGACGTTGACGAACCACGAGAACCAGCGATAGTGGACGATCGACTAGTAGGCGTGATAAGTGAGCAATGCGTCGGCGTCGTTTGTCCGTCACACGCTTAGAACTGGCAATGGCGTCGCTCAACGTAAACGACGCGGTACAGCTGCCATAGCCTCAAAAACGGTTGCGAATCGAGAAAATAGTAATCAGTGCCCACTGGATAATTACGAATTAGCAATTACGTTATCCACTGCCCAGTCGCGAGTAAAATGATTAACGAACGTAACAAAAATTACAGAGTAATGCGGAAAAACAATAATCAAATGTACAGTGTAAGTCGCATTACAACACGAACCACTACTGAGTACTAGTTATGATAAGTGTAATAACTCTGGTAATAATTGTTTATCACCGTTCGGAAAAATAACGTAAAATGTCAACTATAGGTCAACGGCGGGTATATCGATAACGAGTTATCAGCTGCTACTACGCTCTTCCGATTTTACTGTATTGGGTGTACCTAAATTGTATTCCGTAAAACAATAACAAATGGGCAATAATATCTAATCGACTTTACCTCGCCACTCACAAATTTCGATTTTGAAATTTTTACATTTCAGATAGGTAGTTAAAAACAATGGCGCGTTCAGAATTTGTTGGTCAGACTTTGTTTCGAAGTCATAGTATACCGATGTTCATCAATTTGGCATTTATAACGCTCGTTATCATTGTTATCTTTTCTTTTTTAAAAATCCACGGTACCTACTTTTGATGCTAATTACAAATATTTATTCAAAAATAAATACGTGGAATAATTAGTTACAAAATTACAGCCATTTAAAGTAGCCGATGTTAGTAATAATGCGTGGCCGTGCGTTGAGCATCGGGTACAGCAATTATATAGCGCCGCTCAGTCGCAATTTGCGAAGATCCACTATTGTGTTTGAGCCCCGGCAGTCTGACCCGCGAAACTAATTATCATGGTTTAACTAATCAGTAACCAGTCATGTAAGTAGTTCAAAATAGCTAAAATTTTGAAATGCATAGTTACGCAATATACTTATTAATTAATTACCTAAAATACATTTTTGGTGGTATTAGGGGTTTCTCCCCCATCCATTTAAATGTAATATTTAGACTAGACATTTTGTAAGGGGAGGGGTGGGGGGTTACAAACCGTATACAAATAAACATCTTTTAACAGTTATTTATTTGCAAGAACTTAGGTATATCAAAGTTAATATAATTTTTATATTTTATTTCCCAATATTGAGTACATTACTATATTAGTATAATAGTAATAATAATAGTATGATAATAATTTATGTTACTAAAATAATAATAAAACCAAAGTTGAATAGTGAAATTACAGATTTTATTGAGAACATAGACCAAATATGGTTTCAATAATTTGTGTGAAAATGCCCCTCCCTTAAATATGTAACTGGTTAAGTTGTTATACCTATAATCTACTTAAAATGTTACAATTGTTAGACTGATACACTAGCCAAACCTAACCCACTTATTCTGAAGAGGTATTTTGTATATGTAGGTACTATTTTCACCGTGGTGTGAGGGGATTGGACGAGGCAAACCTACGAAAAATCTATGGGTCTCAAGTTTGGCAACCCACGTTGGCAATCGTAGTCAGTCTGTAGGAGCTAATGAGAACTAATTTATACTAAATACTGATCAATCTAATTACGAGATGTAGATTTTGAAAACAAGTTTGGACTTCTTATAATCTTTTCATATTTAGATCCTTCTAACAATTTTTAAATACATTTGGACCTCATGACTTGGTAACATTTTGTTTTGAAAATGTATAAATGTTATACATTATTAGGGCAACTATTTTATCGAAGAACACTTAATATTTTAAAATCTATTTATGTTTTAGAAAATATTTTTTTATATAATTTCCAGTCAAAATCGAAATTATATTTTTTAATATTTTTCATCGTTATACATTTTTAAGTTTTATACTCTTTGGAATGACATCATAAATTTTAATTTAATTTTCTGAAACAGAATATTTTTTAAATCATTTCTATATATAAAAATCGAAATTTGAATTAGTAGTGTATGAGTTATGAGTTCCATTGAGGGTTAGCTATACGGCGGGTTGAATTATATGGATACATCGAAAAATGTTAATCTACTTCGCTAACCATTTACCTAAACTTTAAAGACTTCTCATAAACTCGCAGTAAGTGAGTTGATTCCCGAGACCTACTTTATGTATTAGTTGATTCCCGGGTCATTCTTAGGTAATAGGTATGTACGAGTTAATTCCTGGGTCATTAAGAGGTAAGTTGTGTATACGAGTTGTACACTTATGTTGTATATCAATAGACTGCATGACCGTAAAAAGTTTGACCATCGTCCGTCATACACAACCCCCGCTTATATTATTTTTTAAATAATTTTTTACCTAACTACTAAATTGTCTTACTAAAATTTTTTTTAATAAATAATAAATTATAATATAATATAATAAATAGTTAATAAATAAAAATTTGATGATTTTCAAAATATGAAAAACTAAAAAGAACAGTTTTGAAAAATTTGTCAACCAACTCCTTCGTGGTATCTATTAGGTTATGCTAATAGGTTGAATATTAGACTAAATATTGAAAAATAATATATAATGACCCGGGAATCAACTCAACAACGGTATCGGTGTAGGTAAACACTAAATAGGTAGACAGGAATTAACTCGTAAGTACACAGCCCATAAGTTTATTCTTCAAATTTCGAATTTTATGCATCGATATACTCTGAAAAATATGAAATTAATGCTGTAAGTCAAAAAAAGAAAAAACTTTAAAGATTATAACAATAAAAAAATATATATTTAAAAAAAAATATTTCATTTTGACTAGACATTATGTAAAAACCTATTTTAAAAAACGTTAATATATTTTGAAATAATGAGCGTTGCTGAATAGAGAATCACCCAGTATACATTTTTGTTATCCAACAAATATCAACTTAATATTATTTTTTAAATAAATAAATGAAAAAATTTGTCCGTAGGATAAAAAGTACCTAAACATACGAAATTAAAATTAATTTTCAATATCAATATTTAGAAAAAAATTTATTTTAATACTTGTATACTGTTTGAAGTGTTTGAATATGCAATACAAAATTCATCATATTAGTTAACCTTACTGGAATAAAAACAAATAGTATTACGTAAAACCACATAATATCTACTCACAATAAATTGTAAGTAGAATTTGACCTCCTACATGCAGTTGACAATTATTATCCACTTTCTAAAAACCCAAAAAACTGACTGGGGCAATTCAATTAAATTCAGGCGGACGCTACCAGTAACCACTTAAACACGAATGCGTGTATATAGTGTTTGCCATACGGCCGGGCTTTTTACAAAATCATAAGCTTTAAGCTGCTATAACTTTCCAAGTACCTACTTATTGCCGCAGATTTATTTTTGCCTATTCGTAGTCACTAATCAAAAGTTTTATCGAGAAACAAGGGTATCTGGTAAAGTCCGTTTATTCTGAATAATTATTATACTAAATTATAAGGGAAATCAAAAGGCTATAATTTCGAAACCGGGTCTGACCGACAAGTTAGTATTACACTATCAATTATAAGTCATTAAAATACACATTGTAATATATTAAAAAAAATCAACATTTGTCAAAGATGTATATTTTTATAATATAAAACAATTTATACATGATGATATTGTATATGTATACATTTTTTTTTTATTTTTAATGAAGGGGTGAGGGTATTGAGTGGAAAAATTATGTCACATGGGCGTAATTTTTCTAAATACTCATACATCCTAATTGTAGTGCAGGCATGTTAAACACACGGCCCAAGATTAATTTTATCTGGGGCTCGCATTTACCAATATTAATGTTCAAAATAAAAAATAATAATAATAAATTACCTGTTAGATCTAAAATAACCGGCATACATCTAAATGCAATCTTAAAAGTGACTTCGTCCAATAAAATTTCTCCTGAATAAGAAAAGTTTATGTCAGAAAAGCGATGTCAAATATTACAAACCTTAAAAAGCGTCCTTAAACAGTTTTCAAATGAGGGAGACGAGCCTATATTCATTTTTATTATACACAATTTTAAATATTTTGTTAATAATGAGAGTAATTTCATACATTAAAATTAGTTATAAGGGAGAGGGAGCTAATACCGCTTCATCCTCTCACACCATCCCTTTGAGGATGCGCCTGTTCAGGTATATATTTTTACACGCGTTAGTGTCATCAAAATCGTTCAGTAGTTTTATCTTATTATTCTAGAGGTATTAGGAATTTGTAAATGTAAGATTATTCTACTTAATACTGTATTTTATTCAGTGTTCTAATATTCAATTATTCTATACATGTATTATTCAATGTGTGAAACTAGTGTATTTAAGATGTTTTTATAGTGTTGAGATTGATACTGCTCAATATCACTATAATATACTTAATAATTAATAATAATTCGATTTTAAATAGGTTTAAAATGTAAAGTTTTATGATGATGTATTATGTCCTCCAAGCTGTAGTTCTAGTAAGTTAATATGATGATAAGTACCTATGTTACGCAGAACTCTCAAATGCTTTGATTAAACTTGCGTAGTCAAATAGCCGTATATGTATACTATACATATTTTCTATCTAATTTATTTTTAGTACTTAATTATTGATCTGATTATTATAATAACATTAAAATATAATATTACAATAGTATTATCTACTGTATCACAGTATACCTATAAGTTAGTATTATAATGTAGATTATACTAGTATTGCCTGAATGCCAATTACTTTGTTTAACATTATAATTGTAGTTAGGTTTGGGAGCGTAATAGAATGCTCTTAGAATTTCGTAGAATTTTGGTACGTTATAGATCATAGTAGAATACTAGAATGTTATTTAAGTGTAAAGTTCATGTAGAATATGTAATAAGTAGGTAAGATGTATTATTCTATATCCTATAATATGGTAATATTGAACTTAACTATTTCGTTTATTTATTAAAACTTTTCAAAAAAATGTATATTATATTACCTACAATAATATTTTAAATACTCTGTACTATAGAGTCTATAGTCTATACGATTACGACCTTTCGGGGGATACTTTTGTAAATATTAAATTTTGAGAAATTTTTTTAATAATTTCCTGTGAAAAAATATAGCTAGTTGTATAAAAGTTAAAACTGTTAAGTATAGAGTATGTAGAAACTTCATAGATGCATGGAAATAAGTATGAACAATGGTAAAGTTCAAGGGCGAATACAGTGGTCTTAAACGGGGGGGGGGGGGAGAGCAATTTGTTAGTTATCAACTAAAAAAAGGTCATAATCTATTTCAAAAAAAAAACTTTGTTGATTTTTTAAATAAGAAACAATAACTGTAATAGAGTAATAGACAACATTTTACTGTATATCAATATGCTATATATATTTAAAATTCAACAATATTAAAAAAATTACCATATTTTTTATAATATTTGACAAATTAGTATGATTATATATAATATTATGAATATAATATTTTAAATTATAAAATTCTTTTTCCTTTTATTTTTTGAAAAAATATCGATCACTTGGTCTTTATCAACTGTTGATCTCGGTAACAATGAATGATCGCCAATCAAGTGAGTCTTTCTTGTAAGTTTTTACTCTTTTAAGGGCGGAAAAACTCCTCTCTGGTGAAGCTATACTAACTGTAAAACTAGCTAACAATTTTAAAAGTCAATGTATTGTTGGAAACTGGTCTTTATCACAGTGTTCTAAAGAGTTTAGAGCTGTATCAGGAATATTATTTTTTCTTTATTCCAATATTCCTTCAACAAAATCATTTCCCCTTGCAACTGTCTAATAAAAGCTTCTCTATTTTTAAACATGTAATTTAATCCATGTATATTTAAGAACTGATTCCAAATAGATTCAAATATTAGTACTGGGGTTTCTTGTATTTTAGAAATTAATATTTTCGGTACAAATATTCCTAAATCATACAAACCCAATGTTTTTTCCGTAAATCTAGATTTCATATAATTTATCATAAAATCTAAAAACGGAATGTACACTGTTACACGGAAATAATATTCTACAATTTTATCTCTGGATTTAGTTTGTGATGCTGTTTTGATATTGTTCTAGGCTTTTTTACAGTAATCTCTAATGTTTCAATTTTTTTAACAGCTTTCAAGTACAAACCTTCAAACTCATTTTTGCTGTTCAATCTAAGTTTATTTAAAATTTCGGTAGTTTTATTTATGCAGTTGACTGTAGACTGCTGATCAAAATTTTTTTTTTTCAATATTACATTAGGTGGTTGTGTAATAAAAAATATATGTGAAGTACTATAAAGAATGATAACGAATTCGCAGACTATTGAGTTTAATAAAATTTTGGCTTTAGTAGATGAATCTCGATCATCCCAATATGTTATTTTTTGAAGAGAACCATTGTACTTCGGGATAGTTAATTTAAAAATAGAAAAATATATGAATTGTTAACTAGTGTTATAGTAAAAACAGCAGTACTATTAGATAATAGTAATACTATAGAGGAATATAAAACTATACATTTGGACGGAGGAAAAAAAAAGTTACAAATGGAATATATGATACTTTTTTTGTGAACGGGGGTAGGAAATTGCCCCCCCCCCTTGTATCCGCCCTTGGTACAGTTACTATCAATAACGAAAGCTATGTAATAACATCCGGAATGAGAAAAATAAGTTAGTGTTTGATATTGATCATCAACTACCTAACCTAACTTAGTATTCACCAACAACAAACATGTGCAACAATGATGATATCCTCCTATGACATAGACATAGACGACTCGGTCACTTATCAGACATAATGAAAAAGTTGTTAAAAATCGTCGATAGTTTAAACATAGGAAGAGACTGCTCCACATCTGGATGTTCGGTATGTACACAGGGAGAACAATTCGTAAACTCATTCCACGGCATACGCACAAGAGCGACAAGCCCACTGTAGTTGGTACATACAGATGTGTGCGGACCATTAACTACCTGATTAGGTGAGCTTTACTACGTGTATTTTATCGACGACTTTACACATTTTGTTATAGTATCCCTAATAAAGTAAAAATCTGATACTTTAATCAAGTATATTTGAAGCATTCGCTATAGCTCACATTGGCTACCAAGCTTAGAAGTGACAATGGAGGTGAGTGCACACCATAGTCGATTAGAGAATTCTGAGCGGGGAAGGGAATACAAATTCAATACACATTACCCCACACCTTACAAAAAAAAATGGACACACAGAGGTATTAAATAGAACTATATGCGAAAGGGCCAATCTCTACTTATTGAAAGCAATAATATTAAATAACGCGATTTGTCCAGGATTTAAAGTAATATTAACATATTTTTCTTTCACTTCAAATTTACTGTTTATAATGCTACAAATGTTAAAGTGTTTTGAATCCCTTAGTATTTTCCGTATACGTCGAATGTACACAATAAACAAGCAACCAAAATATTGTAAAAACCCTCCTATATACGCCACTGAATTTATGGCTGTTGATTTGTGAAGTATTAATGCTGTATTATAAATAGTGCTAGAATAGGTAAAAATATATGATAAATTTATAAAATGTTTTATTAAATATACCAAATGTATTTATATTTAAAATTTAAATTCAAAAATTAGAAAAAAATATAAGTGATTTTTCTTGCGATACCGAATACTTTTGGAATCACTGTTAATATTTTTCGATCTCTTAGTAAAAGATAATTTTTAAATGATAATTATTAGTATTTTTTTTTAAAAGTCATTAAGATGTACGATACCACCGACAATCTCAAATATCCCTTTTCTCCATAATTATACATTTACACTAATGTATAATATAATTAAAGATAAAAACAGAAAAATGTCTACCATAACTATAAATAAATTAAAAAATAATATTAGTTTATACATCATATTTATCTGGGCAATTATTTTATGTCCTAGGAAACTAGAATACTAGATAGAAGCTACGAAAAAAAATAACAATTGGTCGAAACAATGCAATATGATAATATATTATTGTATACACAAGTTTGAAGTTGTTTTTATAATAACAAAATAATATAATAATTGTTGGTCTTCTTTTTTAGTTTACCGCTATAGCCTAAGATAATCAAATATAATATAATATAAATAAATTATGTCCAAATTAAGCAAATGTTATTGATTATTTTATGTTTAAAGCTAGTTGTAATTTTAAAATTTTAATTTCATTCATGTAATCAGACTTTCAATCCATGTAATCATACCTATTCATTGAGTTAATTGTGTTCACGTTTTGACTTCTTATATAATCGATCTGAAAGCGATCTAGACAACTCTAAAACATAAAAATTAAATTAAATAAACTTGAAAAAATAATATAACTAGAAAGTAACCTTTCTTTTTCTTAACCACTTTGTTTTGAATTCCGCGTATTGTATTATACAACGTACACACTAATATTTTACTGCGTTCATCGTTAGCCACCTTAGAATCTTCGATCAATGCTATGGCTATATTCAAAGTTTCAATTGCACTAAAGTATTCACCATTACTAGCATTAGTTATAGCTCGTGCTATAGCAGAACTAGACACAATTCTATTCCTGTTAATAATATAATTTATTTCTGATTCTGTCATATGTGTTTCATTAGTTATATGAGATCCATGAGAGTTTGTACAGGAAGGATGATAATCTTTGTATGAATAGCTTTGAGAATATGTAAGAGGTGCGCTGATTTGATTGGATATTGAATGATTAACTGGTGCTTGACAATGATAATTTTGATTCATTTTATCTGAACAGAATATTACTATACAGTTTACATATAAATATATATTAGGAATTCAGTTTTTAATAGATTTAAAATAAAATATTTTACAATAATACAAAAATACATTATTTTGAATTGTGAGTTTTAAGAAAGAGTTTAAAAAATACAACGGACAGTTTCACTCACTAAGTGGACCCCCAACTCCTATTAGACATTTTTCTGGTGTGACCTATAAAAATATTATCATAAAGAACTTTTAAACAATAAAATAGATTGTTACATTGAAACTTACAAATGATTTACCCATATTTTGTTGATATGATCTCTTCCATTGATTTTCATAACCTGTGATTTTTGAATACTGTTGATGGGTTTTTATACATACAGACATCGGTGGCATTCTAGTATGATAAGGTTTACCTACTGATGTATTTTTTAATGACTTTTTGCTAGGAATTCTAGACATATCTTTCATAGAAGAAATGTTTTGATAAATTGATGAAAGGGAAAACCGAGTTTCTGATTTTGATTCAAACTAAAAAAATAAAAATTTTAATAAGTATATTAGTATATTAATATGTTAATAGTATAATAACTCGTAAATGTAGATAAATTATTACCATAAAATATGCACTCGATGATGGATATGTAACATCAGGTTTTCGTCCATGAATAAGTTTATTTGGTAATTTTTTCAAAATCCGATTTAAACTTTGCTCTGATTCTAATGTAACAATACAAAAACCTTTTGATTGGCCATTTTCTCGATTTTCAAAAAATTGAATATCAATGATATTATGCACTCCAACATCAATTATAGAGTCCATTATATCTTGATCTGTTGTCCACTATAAAAATTATACAGGTATGCTATTCTACATTTTTAAGCGAATTAGTAGGATAAATAATATGGCTTAAAATTTTTAGTATCTATAGACATTAAACTATAAATATATATATATATATATATTTATTTAATTTACCCAAGTCAAATTACCAATAAACAATTGGTGGAAATTAGAATAATTGATTTTATTTGTTATATCACCATCATCTATCAGTGAATCATCATTGGAACCAAATTTTGAGTAATCAATACTCTTACCAAGGGTTGTCACTAAATCATCCTAAAAAAATAAACAGTGTGGTGGTAATTCTAGAAAATAAACATATAACGCGTGAATATTAATTTATATTAAGAATAATGTGAATACATATGAGTAAATATAGTAAATTTCGTTAAATAATGAGATTAGGATTCAGTTGGGGGGAGGGGCTAAAAAGTAGCCTAAAAAAACATTATTGTGTTACTTAGATTACTTTAATAGAAGTATAATACTATGATCAGTTGAATTTTAGTTAATATTTAAATTGTATAGTTAATTGCACATATTTACTACCTATGCACGATGATATTATGATAATGTAGTATATTGCATAATATAATCAATAATTATTTACTGTATAGAGAAAAAATAGTCAAATACTCAAATACTTATAAATAAATAGACCTTTAGGAAAGTATAAATAGGAGGTACCTACAACATGGGTACCGTTAATTCCCTAGTAAAATGTAAGAAAACTATCCAATCCATGTGTTTACTATGAGCAGAAATTGTTTAGGATGTTTATTGTAATATTTACTTCATATAGATATTATTTTTAATTAAGTAGGTACCTTTTTGTAACGGGGTTCTAATCGATCCCAGTTTCCAGCGTACTGGTCCTGATCCATGTCAATTTTAGTTATCAACGTCTTCATTGATACGTTGGAATCATTCCCAATCTCTTAGGTTTGGAATGAAAATAACTATTCGTGAATAATCCTGGATTAATCCTTGGTCACCTTTGCGGGACAACAAACAAACTCATCGAAGATTATTGATGACCTCTATCGGGATTGATTAAGTATGATGCAGAAAAATACGTTGTGTTACCGTAAATGGCTGACAACGGCAACTGACGGCACAGGTAGTGTTATCTACCAGTAGTGCAATGATCTTGCGGCGTCCTGGCGCAGCAGCAATCTAAAAAATGTTAGGTTTTTTTTACAAAATTCGCTTCAAATTCATAAAATCGAATCAGATTTCAAAATAATATTATTACTGCAAATTATCCATTTATAAAATGTTTTTCGTGTTTATAAAATAACGATAACATGACTACACTATTTATATAGTAGGTATTAGTTTTTATTAACCAGTAACATATTTTATAATATTGTGTATACCTACTTAATAAGTTATATTATACTTAATTAATTTTATAGTTTAGCTTTTAACGTTTACACATTCATATAATGTAGCTTTAATAGCTTTAATATACTCGTAAGAGTGAACTTAATATAATAACATTAATGCTTAAGCGTAAATTTTTTTTTCGATATTTACAAATAAAAAATTCTCAAATCTAGCTTGAAATTAAAGTATTTTTAAAAGTAGACACTTAACCACGGGTTCATATTTTTAACCCTGATAATAGGTCAATTCACTCTTATATTAAAATTAACAACACACGCATAAGTGTGTCCTCTTAAATATTAAACAAGGTATTTTTTAACTACTTAGTAAAAAAAGTTAAAATATGAACTAATTATTAATATTATTACATTGTTAGGTAGGCTCGTATTATATTGTAAGTTATAACTGTTAAGAGGATTCAGCACCTGCATGTGTTGTCTTCGTCTTACAAATACGCAATATAGCAAATTTACGCTCAGCAGATTACGTTTAGCTTCGATAATTTATGAAACTTGATGGTAAGAACATAAGTGTATATTGATTTTTTACGATTATATAGTTTTTAAATGAGTTATGATCATTTTTAATTTACGCTAAATTATATACGCATAACTTGCTAAAAAATTAAACTACCGTAAATACCCAACACACATGTTCTTACCATCAAGTTTCATTATAGATCAATTCGTTCTAATTTTTAAACTAATGAAGCCAAATGCGATCTGTTGAGGGTAAATTTGCTATGTTACGTACTTGTACGACAAAAACAACACATGTGGGTGTGACGCCCTCTTAAGAGGATACTACGTCCGTATTTATTATATTCGTCTAATAAGTACGCGACATGGAAAATTACGTTTAGCTGTTTACGGTATTAGCTTTAAATATCGAGTAAATCGACTTATCATAGAACTTAGTGATAAGAACTTTATTTGAGTTTGAATGATAATTTTTTACAATAATATCGTTTTTAAGCGTATATAAACATTTTATTAAACTTCACTATTTTTACACACAAAAAATCGACTTGTAAAAAAAAAATCTATACACAAACACAGTAAGAGTTTACCACTAAATTTTGCAAACCACTTAGCATAGATTTGCTATATTATACACTTGTACGACGGAGACATCAATAATGTTGGTATTACGACCTGTTAACAGCTGTGGCTGGCCGTAATTGATAACAATTGGAGTAAAGCAATTGGTGGTTTACAGTACCTATCACAACATTTACATCGATCTCCTATCATCAGTCGCTGTTAATTTGTCGATTGATGATTCGTATTTTTCATTAGTCATTACTAATTACTTGTACATTGTGATGTGCACTGGAATTTGGACCAGTCAATAATTATCGAAAACGAATAATCTGAACATCAGCAATGGTGAGTTTATTTTTAAATTTGTTTATATCATTAGGCCGTATTGTCAGCTATCAACAATAGTGCGAGCCACGAGGTACTCATGCTATATGAATGTAATACTAAAATCTTAGTTACTAAAAAACAGAATATATTATACGATTTGAGGTGTATACTGTGACGACAAGAAGTCTGTACACTGGGTGGTTCATTTCATCATGATGATTACCCATGACAAAAATGCTCGTTTATCATGTGTAATGACAGATAATAAATTGTAATTAAATGAAAATAAATATTCTAGGTGTATTTTATTCTCTATATCACTGTAAATGGCGTCCAATTCCATAGTTCTTAACATAAAACTTCACATTTTATTTTATTACAGTTTGCACTTTTAGAAACTGCAGTTATTATCACAACTTTGTTATTATACTACAGCAATATTATTCAATTTTAATTATATTTTTACTGTTTGGTACTTCCTATAGGACCATTTCATGACTCAATCAATGAAAGTAAAAAAAATAAAAAAAAAAGATAATCATGATATGCCTATTATTCAATTGAACCATTTCATTACTCAATCAATGAAAAAAGAAGAAATCAAAACAGAAGATAATCATGATATGCCTAGTATTCAATTTAACCATTTTATTACTCAATCGATGAAAAAAGAAGAAATCAAAACAGAAGATAATCATGATATGTCTAGTATTCAATTGAACCATTTCATTACTCAATCAATGAAAAAAGAAGAAATCAAAACAGAAGATAATCATGATATACTTAATATTCAATTGGACGCACCGTTCAATAATCAAATACAAATTTTACCGCCGAGTCAAATAATATCAAGTTTCCCCGAGCAACAATTCTTTATTCATTCTAATGCTCAAGATTTAAACCAATTATTCCAATATGATTTACAGAACAATCAACAATTGCAACTACTGTCATTACCTGTAGTAAGTACTTTCCGTTTGTTTGGTTTTTTTTTAATATTTTGAATATAAATCAAAGTTATATTATTAATAAATAGTCAGCACCAGCACAAGCACAGTTGATTCAATTATCTAATGGGCAATCATTCATTTATCAACCAAAAAATGTTGTTCAAACTCAAGTTATTGCTCAGCCACAACAACCACAACCAATGTGTATGTATCATTAAACAAACAATTAAATATATAATGCATGTCTTGAAAAATATTTTTTTTTTAATTACTACAACTTAAAAGTAAAGAATAATAATTTAAAGTTCTATAAAAAAATTAAATAACTGAATTTGTGAGTTGGAAAAAAGTTAATATATTTTTTTTTACTATGAAATATTAATTGTAGTTACATTATGGTATTTCAGATTAGGTGTTGTTTATTTTTCAATTAACTATAAATAATTTAAATTTATATATCATTAATTAATAACTAGTAATGTGTTAAATGTAAGCTGGATTGGTAGTATTTTTGACCTGAGAATATAAATTTAAGTAGTTCAAAATAAACTTTAATTTTAATAAAACAAATGTTCTTTGGTACATATGTATCAACAATTATTTTATTGCACATTAGATCTTATCAAATAATAAAACAAATATAAACATTTTTATATCATAACGATTTTATAGTTATTATTTAATTATTTAAAAATGAAAAATACTAAAACAAAAATATAATTTAAATTGTTAATTTTTAAAAAATCTAACACATTTTTTATAGCATTTTGTAAAGCTAATTTTTTTTTACTTTTCAATTGTTCAATAATTAAGGGACTGATTAAACCTTTTTATAGAATTACAGTGCAATTGAAATAATAATTTAAATTATTACCTAAGTTAAAAGATATTTATATACAAGTGTTAATTGTTGAGATATGCATCACTATCCAAAAGTCACTAGCACATACATAACTTTCCCAATTTTTTAACAGGCAAATTGACCACAAATGAAAAATTCCAGCTTCTAATCTTTGAACTTATATATATATATATATATATATATATATATATTAAATTAATAAATTGCTTATCTAAAAAGAATAGTTACAGAATTTACAGTTAAATTCAAGTTAATTTAATTTTTTTATTAAAAAAAATATTTCCTTAGTTGTTATTGAAAATACTTAATATCCAACTAAAAATGTATGTGTAACTACCCCAGACATAAAACCTAGTGCATATCTATGTCATTAATATTTAAGTTACGTAACCAAAAAAAGTAATTAAATAAATTATACTTGTTTAAATAACTTAGTCATATTAAAGAGTAACTATTTCAGTTGAGTTTATATTATGTAAAAAATAACACTGCAATAGTTAGATAGAACTTCTTAAAAGTAATTAAACATGAAATGCTTAAATCTTAGTTTGTTTCAGCTTGCTTTGATTATACTTAATAATTTTATGTACTTCACCATACATATTTATGCTTATTACAATTTTAGTAATTAATATAAATGGACGTATAATGCAGTTGGATAGTACAGTATGTAGTATTTCTCCAACACTAGTTGCTCAATCAGTCACTTCTACTACTGTAGGACAAGCAGTTCCTCAACAAAATAGTTTAATGGTATGACATTATATTTGTGCATGTTTAATTAAAATAATAAATAATAAATTTTAAAATTACACAAAGTAATAAAACTGGTTTTATACAATTTAAATAGACATTTGTAAAATCAGAGCCACTTGAAGAACCCTTATATGTAAATGAAAAACAGTATCATAGGATATTGATAAGAAGGCAAGCTAGAGCCAAACTAGAAGCTGAAGGAAAAATACCAAAAGAACGAAGGGTATATATTTTATATAACATATTATATTGTAATGTATCTACTAATAATGTTATTAATTTTAGAAATATATGCATGAATCTCGTCATAAACATGCTTCAAATCGAACGCGAGGCATTGACGGTCGTTTTAATTCGAAAACATCAAAGAAAACAAAAACGTCAACCACTGAAGTTAAACAAAAACAACAATAGTATAATAGTCCAATTATCAAGGATTCTTACTCTATGACTGTTAATAAATCATTTGATAACATATAATATAGACAGTTATATAAGTGTTAAACTTTTTTTTATTAGCATGAAATTGTACATATTATAATTATCTTGTAAATTAAAGCAAAATAATATGTTTGACAACTATTTACTTAAAATAATTGCTAAGTATGTTTTAGGAGTAAAATTGTATAAAATTAGTTTATAATAAAAAAAATAAGTATTAATAGCTTCCTTAATTTAGGTATTGTAAGTAATTTCAATTTTTATTATTCTTCAGACTATTATATATTGAGAAATAATTATAACTACCTGGTGTCACTGTCTGTATTTGTAAAAGTTGGACTTAGTTTTTAATATAGTTCTGGCATCTACAAAAAAGTAATTATGACACTTAAGCATTTTTTAAAACTTTCAATAATGCACTCAAAGCAACTTTAGAAATATAAGATACGGCCCACTTTGCCAAATTATTTAAAATTGATGAATCTGTTTCATTATCTATGTAGTGATGTTAATTTAAATATTCATTATTACTCAATTTATTCTCATACTCAATACCAGAATTGGACGATAAACTAATTGTGTCATATTCATAATTATTAATTAGATTAGGTGTCGGCAAAGAGTTTAATTCAGAATTTAGATCTAAACTAACTCTATAACTAGACACATTTATTTTGGTTAGACTATACTTTTTGATTCACTATGAATACTTTTATCATACAGTTCTATCAATTCTAGTTTCTTAAAATATCTTTTGCGTTTAGTAAATTTATTAATGGTTGAGTATGACATAATGAAGTATAAAATATGCTTTTTAAAGAATATAATTAGAAGTCTAAACAAATGAATATCAAAAAAAACTATAAAAATAATAGTGAATAAAGGAATATAAAATACAGAATCCAATACCTAGAAACCAATTATATTTAATAAAATAAAAACATAGCAGATACCCAAAACGTTTTGTAATAAATTGAATAACCAAAAAATTATAATATTTACAATACTATTTATGAATTAATCAATTAATTTATGTATATATGGTGATTATTTTATCATTAAGCACTCATTATTTCGTCAAGTATTGACTTTTTTTTTAAAACCTTTTATTTAATAGTGAAACCACTATTAACTTTTCATTTTCAAATGGCAACCTAATTTTAAAATTTGCTAAATTAATAAGGCTATAATTTTTTTATAAATTTTAACATTCAAATTATTATTTTTTATTTATTTTTTAGTGAGATATAGCTTTTCTAAGTTGGGCAGTTTTTGATTTGTATAATACTTATTGCTTCATATATAATAAATTTGTTATCAATTATCGTTGCAGTGATGAACTTAATACCAGTAGTTACCAACACCTCACAACCATAATAACCTGTAGGACACACACCTAAAAACCACAAACTATTCAACTTTAAGCAGCTATAACTCACTAACGGTTAAAATAAAAAAATATTTTAATATTAAAATTCATAAAAAAATAGTCCTGCTATTTTATGATATTTTAAATAAAGGTTGCCATTTGAAAATTAAAAATTGATAGTGATTTCACTATTAAATATGAGGGTGAAAAAAATAAAAATGTTATATAGTTTTAGAAAAGCTTGAAACTAAAAATTTTTAAAAAAAAATTTAAAAAATGAACACTATGAAATAATGAGTGTTTAATCATAAAAGAATCACCCTGTTGATACTAGATATACCATATTCAAATTGTCTGAAACTTAAATAATTTAAAATAACATTAATATAAATTATTGTTAACATTATTAATAATTAGAACAAGGACTTTCATACACTAAAAAATCTTTAAATATGCATTTAAAATATACACTTATGCATCAAAATATTAAAAATATGCAATTAAAAATGCTTCTAAAAAAAAAATTAAAAAACTAAAATTTATAGTTCTAATAATTATTATTTTTTTTAATATTTAATTTTAATAATTTTATATTATCTCTCTAAAGTTTTAACTAGATTTATTTTATTATACTAAACTGATTGTTGAATTATTCTCAAATTTACCATAAATAGTAAAATATAATAGTTTTTGTCCTTGAAAAATATTCATCAAAGTATATGATTTTGAAAAACCTTCAAAATATGCAAAAATATGCACTAAAAGCTTTGAGCTTTTGATTACAAACGTTGTGAAATGTATTGTGTTATTACTCTGCATACGATAAATTTAACCAGAAAAAATATACGAATACATGAAAGTCCTTAATTATTAACATTATTAACTATGATTTATATATGTATATGAATACATTTTCAAATATTATAATTTCAAGTATATTATACAACTAAAAATACATAGGTATTAGGTATCTATAATATATTTAAAAATCAAAAAACAAATGAATAGGTTTATAGGTACTGAGTATACAATATACATTATAATATTATATAACTGCATAATACTTATCAACTTAGTAACTCTAACTTACCGCATTTCCGACGATAAATCCACCAAAAGTGGGTAGATATAAGTTATTAGTGGTTGTCTTTGGACAGTTGACCCTTCAAAACTTACACAGAAGGCAGAACAACTTGGTGAAATGAAAAAAAAAAACAAAAGTTATTACCGAAGACCATTAAACGCGAATAGCGATTACGCATACGGGTAAAACAAGTAAAACACTACTGCAATAGACACGACACACGACTCAACGCGAACAACTGCAGTATAACCAACATTTAGCACTTCGAATAATAAATTTAATTTAAATTTAAATCGATCGACGGCGGTCGAACGTTATTATTTTTTTTCTCTCCGCTTATTGGAATAAGCCATTTCTGTAGTACCGCGTTCGTATTCCGGGGAAATATCGGTATCGTAATCCGTCGTAGTCCATGCTACATTCGCATCCGGGCCTGATCGTACATTATGTAATAATGATTACCCGTTACTGTGCTTGACACGTTCACCGCCACCGCGGAAAACGGATCGGCGCTGGTTGTAAATAGTAATGCGCAAGTTTTGTAGAAAACAACCGTTATCAACGGTCGTGCGCGACGGTGTGGGACTTGATTAGAAATGCGTATGTGTGCGGGCCGTGCACGCGAACACAACAACAGATAATAATAGCGGTGCGCATAGCGCGTTATTATAAGTCTGTAAGGCCGGGGCTATTACACGGCGTATTCCGCCGAATTCTGTCTCGTATCGGAGTAGCCGTACACGACAGGCGTAATACTTTTCATCAGCGGCGGAAAACGCCTTGGATATAATAATATCAGACAAAATACCCGGCTAAATTTATAATGTTTAAATATTGCCCAACAACTCTGTCGGATCTTTATTTCATTGTTTGTGTTTCGCAAATACTATTTATAATTTCAATAAAATACGCACACCTACTTACATTTTTTTTTTTAACACAATAACAGTAGGTGCGCAATAGTATTTAGTTCATGACCGACATAAAAATTAATAATATATACCTACAACACAAAATATAAAATTATATTAGTTCGCACCTTCGTAAATTCATAACAATATAGTTCATATAGCCTTATATTAGTATTTCATTTACCGATGAAAGGTTAGATATAAGTATCGATTATGGTAAAAAATACGCCTTCGTCCAGTAAGTCATGATCATCTTTACTTATTTTTACTACTTTCTTTGTGATGATTATACCTAAATGTCCTAAATATCGCTGTTTATTAATTATTTGAGTATTAAATTAAATCGACGAAAATTGCAGGGACATCTAAACAGAATACATAATTATTATTGTATTATAACGTAATAGATACGCCATATTATGGTCTTCGCTCATCGCTCCTTAGTTTTAATAAACAAAGTAAACACCATTGAGTATACAATATTATAATACGTGGTATATGCGCAGCACGACTATAATATAGTCATATAATAATATAGTAAATATAATATTATAGGCTCACCCATATATGTAGGTGTGCGCAGATTCTCAAAACAAGTAGTGTCCATATTTATCATCGGCCTTCTGATGTCTGGTCAATCATTTTATTACCCCCTTTTCTTACATAGTTTAATATAATTTTAATTTTTAAGTATATTATTTTAAATATTTTATACTAAACAGGTACTAGTAAAATAAATAAAGTATAATTATCCAACAAATATAATAATTATGAAGTACATAGCTAGAAATCATAAATGTATTTTATTCGTCTATTACTCATATTATTGAATTCATATATTACTGCGTTTAAATCTACCTTCGATACCATTTCTTGTTGTTCTGTGAAAAGCAGTAATAATGACTCAAAATGTTCATGACCCATTGTACTGCATAATTTGTTTTTTTAAATTTATTTTTTACTATGGTTAATTTTAAAAAAACGCGTTCACACATACAGCTAATTACAGCCGTTACAAGTATGATTGTAAATATTTTTAAAGTTTTAAAAACACAAGTAGGTATATACTGTGGAATTTTCAATTTTTTTCAACCAATGAATCCATTCATAAACAAATTCAGTAGTAGCACCATTTAGTAGCATAACATTTTGATAATTTTTTAAAAGTTATAGTTCAGTGATTTACTGAACTAAAATAACTGAATTTTAGTTCAGAATCCTCTGAAACATTGGAAAATGTTAACAAAATTATTGTAGTATTTCGAGTTATATTCATATTTAACGTACATGCCATAGTATAAACCAAGACAAATTTATTTTGTTTAAATCTTAAATTAATCATAATAAATTATTCAATTTTTTTAAAATTCGCTTTAAAAAAATTATCTAAAATTGAACGAATTTAAGTATTTAGGTAGATTGAGCATAGGGCGCTTCGGCTAATGAAAAATCACAGGGCGTGCCTGGGCACACTTGACACGCCCTGTACGCACACCTATGGCGCTCATCTTTTTTTACGGCACACCTCCTAAAAATTCTTTACATTAATACATTGGAAAAAAAATTACAGCCTATTCGTATATATAATTAATACATTTAATACAAATTGGATTTTATTATTTATTAATTATGATATATTTTAAAAATTAAATCAAGATTAATTTTTAACGTTGAATATTAATTGTGCTAGTTTATAATATTCAGTTTAATACATTGATAAAATATTAATATTTGACTGTAATCCATTGTTAATTGTTTTATATTTATTAAAATGCTTGTAAATATTTAAAATTCAATTTAAAGCAAATATTTATTAAATAAGTTTCATTGAAAAATGCCGCTTCGACTGAACAGACGCCGTGATGACTGTACGGAGTCTGAGCCGTTCTGCCTGCTTTCATAGCTTCCTGGGCTGAGTTACACAAATCTTCCAGAGCCGGATAATGACCACGTGGGCGACGGAGAGCACCGGTGAGTGTTACATACGCGAAAGTGGACGGAAACAAAACACGTGTATGATTAATACGTATAACAACTGGGAGCGCGGTCGAAGTGGCTATACGCTTTATCATGAGCGTACAACGAGCTTGAGCGAAGTGCACACGATTAATAAACGTGGAAATAAAACATGATGATCTCCATGACAACGGCAAAAGTAACCCGGAAGTGATATCACAAACGGACCATAGAGCAAAATAATAAATAATAAAAGCCTCAGGGCTTTACCTACTAAATACGTAAAGAGAACGATAATTCTACGATAGTCTAGGTGAGCAGGTCCATTTCGCCAGCAGTGCCATTTTCGAATTTTTTAGGTTTTGTGGAAATATTTCCATTTTTCTTTAAAATAATAGATACTAATTTAAATTCAAAATAGTATCAGTCTTTTTTGTAAACATTGTAAGAAAACTTGTACCCACTTAAATAAGCTTATAGAATGTATACCTAGGTTATATAGTATAATATACTAAAAATATAATAAAATATATTAAAAGCATTTATTGAAGTTCAAATATTAATACAATTCGAAATCTTGAACATTTAAAAACTGTTTCGCAGTTGAAAATTCATAAACTGCAGCCAGCGCAGTCCATTTTTACAGCTAAGATTTGATAATATAATATCATGTTTTTCATGAGTGATTCATACTGGAACCATAAAATTTTTAAATACAATCAATATTTTATAGATATTTCAAGTTCAAAATTGGACGAATTACATAAAATTTTTAAAGATGAATAACGGTGTTAATTATTTTGTTATAATTTGAAAACAATATTCACGGGAACTTAAAACTTTTACATATATTATGAATTTTAAAATATTATCTATTTATACCTACTATACCAACTTATTTAAGACAAGGTATTTTAATATATAAATTATTAAAATAATTACAATAATTTAATGTGGTATAAATATATTATATTAACATAATAATTAAATAAAAGGAATGTTTTTGGAAAAAATTAAATCAACCTACAAAATACTAAGTTTAGTAAAATAAACGACTGTAATGGACATTTAGATCATGTCCACTCAGAATCGTTTTTTGTGTATAATTTAATTCAAATTTAACGCACGCTTTACAGTAACCCACTCGACACCTTATATACAGACATACAGCAGTGTGACACTCATTTGCCTACTTTATTTTTATAATTTCATTGTTATAGGTAAATAAATCTATATTAATTATTTAATAAAGCATCCACCTACGACATACATAAAAAAAAAAAAAATTATAAAATAAACACCATAAAACTAGAAATGAAAAATACATACATGTACATTAGATGTCGAGTGGATCACTGTAATGAAAACGTTAAATTTGAATGGAATAGTATATTATTATTTACGAAATATGATTCAGAATGGAGACTACCTATCAATTTATAATATCACTAAGTATACTTCACGATATGTTATTTTTATTTTTTTATTAGTTATTTATTTTAAAAATTGTATACAAAGAATATTCGTACTTCAAATACATATAAAAATAAATTGGTTCTAGGTCACTTTGTATAGTCAAGCATTAAAAGTGCGGAACGTGGACACTTTTTGTACGGTCGGATAAAAATTAAGATAGCCGACATGTACTATTATGTATATAGATAAATGAAGTCATGACCAATTTTATTAAAAATGTTATTAAGTTTATTTAAATAATATTTATTATTTGTATAAAATTAAATAACTACCTATAGTATATTTTTCTCATTGTTAAAAATATTATTTTTTTTTCAACGATATAATATATTGAATACAGTACATAATATGTTTACATATATTTCACAAATATTATAGGTACGCACTACTTTACATAATATATAAAATAAGTATTTTTGTTAAGGTTTTTAAAATCTAATGATTAAAAAGAACTGATTATTTTGACTTGTAGTTAATAAATAATAATATTATATTTCATAACGTTTGTAATTTACTTTTTATTTTATATTTAATTTTTACATTATATAATATACTTACTACTTTGTTATATAATTATTATAGACATTAATGCATATTTTATGTATATGATAGTACAAAATGTCTGCATTTTTAAAATTTAATTTTTATCTGAGTACAAAATGTCCGCGTTATGCAGTTTTAGCAATGGGCCGTACAAAATGACCGTTTATCAAATAAAATGTACATAATATATTAATATGTATTTTTAATATTTTTATGCAGATATAAAAACTACTTATATGGGATGTTGTATTTAATGCCAAGTATTTTTACACTACAAATTGAATACTTGTCAATTTGTCATGACTATAAATTGTTTAAAAAGAGTTAAAATATTTTGAAAATTGTATCATATAATGAAAAAAATAATATAAGCATTTGGTGAAAATTTTAAAATCATAAAATGCATGTGGTAACTTCCCCGCGGTTATACTAAATACTTTAAACAATACAATACATTTTTATTTCTTGACGTGTTTCTAGGCACTAAATATTATTATATTTTATAAAAATATATATTAAGTTGCAGTGGTCGTCATAGACGCTATAGCAACTGAATCAAATACATATATTTAAAACCGACAAAACTATTAAAAATAATTCAAATACAGTTTTAATAGATTAATCCCTTTTATTCGTCGTCGTCACATAAATAATTTAAATAAATACATTTCATAAATACATACACATAGTTTAATTGTTTGATTAACCGATGAAAAATAATATAATGCGCGTATACAGCGACAGATGTCACTTTTACGATTTAGGTACACGTGCAGCGCATAAGATAAAATATCGTCGGCGATCGTCTAAATAATGTCATTTATACAATATAAAGTGGAGAAAAAAAAAAACAAAATACTCAAAATTAAATGTTTAAGATTACCTATAAAATACATAATATAGTCGCTATATAGTGTGGTTTGTGTGTAAACACAAAAATATATAATAATAATAATAACAAGACTACTTGGATACTTATGACTTTTCTGCTCTTATTATGAGCTAAGGAGAGCGGTAATATAAATAAGTATCATATTGGTCCAAACGCGATACAAGTGTCTACGATAAATATTATATAACAACGATACATTACTACTGAAAAATTATACTAGTTAACTATAATAAAAATAAAAAGGTGAATGGTCACAATCGTACTCGAATTCAATAAAATATTATGTACAATTAGAATATAATAATAAATAAATTGGTGGGGGAGGGCAGAAAATAAGTAATAATGAAATCCAATGGTTATGTAAATAGAAACTCAAACACAGAGATGGGTACAACGCGAAGGCACACCACAATGTCTAATTTTATGTATAAAAAAAATATTTTACATTAAAAGTAATAATCTGGATAAGGTTAATGAAAGTAGGTCCGATAAAAAAAGAAAACGTGGTCATAAGAATAAACAAACGAAAATAAAAAGGTAAAACTAAAAATTACAATCTACACAATACTAGTATAGAACGTAAAATGCGTCGATCACGACGGACGACGTACGATTATTATAATATTATATATAGGAGTGTGTGCCCTGAAAAACGAAAATATTTTCTAGTGACGTACGAAAAACGAACGCCGAATGGACACGAAACGAACAGGGAAAATTGGTTAAGACGACCGGCGTGCCCACTACTTTTTATTCCTTTTCCTCTTGCCCAAGGGTTCGACCGGATCATCGTCCAGGAACTCGAGCCGGGTGCCCCTATCGAAGAACCGCACGAACGCAGCCGGCGGCACTTTGGAGCCGTCTCCGGTGCGGTTGTCGTTGTAGTCGATGGCCATCTGCGGCGGCGGGCAGTCCGGACTGAACCTCTTGTTGTGCGATCTGATGATGGCCGCGGTCGTCATGCCGTTGGAGTTGTCGTCGGTGCGGTAACGGACGTCGCCACAGTCTTTGAACACGAAAAACGGTTCGATGTCTCCTTCGTCCAAGTTTTCCGCGGCCGCCGCGGCTTCCTGGTCGTCGGCGATGTTGTTGCGTCGCCGCTGGCTGTACACGACCCGCTTGCCGTGGAACTCGACGTGGTCGCCGACATCCGTGGGCACGGCGGCCGGGATAGTCTCGTCGGTCGCGTGTTCCTCGTTGGTGGTCACCGGTTCGCCGGTCGATCGTAAGAAATGGACGCGGGTGTGCTCGACCAGGTCAATCTCACCGTGCGTGCGGTATGTGCAAAACCTGCACGACCGTTTCCACGACCGCTTGGACGCGGCCCCCGACGAGTTCATAGCCGCATAGTGATGCGTATTGTGCCGGTCCAGCTGCGATCGTATGTCGCACTCAAACGGGCAGTGTGCGCACCGGAACAGGGACGTGATCGTCTCACCGACCAAGTTTCCGGTGGCCCCATAGGCGGCGTTTAGCTCGTATGCTGTCTGCTGGTCCGATATTTCGTTCGTGAAAGCCGTGTCCTGTGGCTGTAGTTTGACCACTGGTGGTAGCGCCGGTTTGGTTGTACGCAGTGGCTTCCGATCTTCAGCGGTCGGTCGCTTGCGAATCCGTTGCGCGTTGGCCGCATCTTCCTGTTCCTTAATCATTTTCGCCCTATCGGCCGCCTGTTCGTTGTTCTTCCGGATTTCGGCGTCACGCGCGTGCTTCCGCTGGTGCTGTACGTAATTGGCCGTGTATCGCACCGCATAGTCACATTTATCGCACTGGTACTTGTCCCGAGCACCGTGCAGGGTCAAGTGTACGGCATACTGGTCACGCTTATCGAAAGCTGAAGGGCATTTTGGGCACTTGTACCGCTTGGATCGAATAACGCCGTTTTTTATTGTGGTCGGATAAAAGAAAGATGGGTTGCCCAACATGATGGATCCGAACTCGGGATCGATCCCGAACTCTTCGTCGTCGTCGACGTCGCTTCCATCTGTCAGTTCCCCTTTTGCATCTAATGGTGTAGGCGTTGTTGATGAATTTGCGGACAAGGGGATTTTTTTACCTCTGGCTTTAAATTTTGACAGAGCTTTCAATTTTTTTGATGTTTTGTTCTTAATCTTTTCCCTAACAGGCAGGTCTCGGTGTACTGCTTCGTGCCGAACCAAGTTACCATAAGTGCTTACTGCGTAATCACAACATCTACATTTGTGACGCCCCGGACCACCATGTAACGTTTTGTGGTACTGCAAGGCTGTAGATTTGAAGAACTTACCCGGACACATGGTGCACATAAACTGTCGTGTATAACTTGCTTTAGTAGTCTTCACAGACTTTACGGTGGCACCGCTAGTGGTCTTGTGAGTGACAGGCTTAACGGCGGCACCACTGGTAGACTTTATTGCAGTAGCTACTGTGGCCTTAGGCGCTGGTAGCAACGGTGGCGGTGGCGACTTTGAACTGATCACCTTAGATACTGGTAGTAATGCTGGTGGCGGTGGCTTTGCATTGGCGGTTTTCATAGCAACGCCAACTGTCATAGAACGACGTCGGCGTTTACTATTGTCATCGACGTCCTCGGAGGATGGCGGTTGCGTTACGGTGGCGACGTTGGGTTCAGAATGCCGTACACGTTTTGTCCGTCTTTGACGTTGGCCGTCAGGCTCGGGCGAGTGTTCTTTTGAATGTTTGTAGCTTAGTAATTGAGGTGGAGACCATGGTCGTTTTTGAAGCTGAGGTGGGTCGTCACTCACTGATGCTGGATACTCGGAAGGCCGTGGATATTTAGGGTTAACTGGATATCCGGAAGTGAGCAGTTCGGTAGTACGCTGTGCATATTCATCACAATGCACGATTTCATGCGCATCTACATGGCTTTTCGCCCGAGCTACAAATGAACAGCAGTCGCACGCATTTTTCCAGCCTCGGAATCTATGAAATCGGATGTGGAATTGGAGATCAGCACGGAAAAAATACCGAGCCGGGCAATACGGACAAAATTTAAGCTCAGGATCATCAATTTCTGTATACCTTGTGACGTCTTCGGGGACTTCATTATCGCTGGACGAATCAGACAACACTTCATTACTAGAAAGTGATAAACCACTGTTAATGGTAGTGTTTTTGTCTAACAGCAACCTTTGTTCTAGCTCCATTACGTATTCAATGGCCCGTATTTGAACCGAGTCCACAACGGTGATATCGTAAAAGCCCACCGTTGAGCAGCTGTAATTGGTTGAGTGTACTTTGACATGTGATGCTAAGACACCCGCGTTGTTACACACATAAGTGCATCGTTTGCATGGGTGTAAGGGAGCCGGTGGAACTGAACAGCCTGATAAACGCTGTTGCATTTGTCTGTGATTCTGATGATCAGGATGATCCGAGTGCATGCGTTCGTGCTCAACCGTGTTGTGCCGTCGCCGATTAGTGTGAGGACAGTACCGGCACTTGAATACTTTCGTAAAAGGTGGAATGTTTTCTTTCCTGTAATGCCATACCATAGGGGGTCCGGTAGTTTCATCCACATCTGTTGCATTAGCCGTTTTATTTTCTAATTTGTTGTCGGAATTTTTTGCATTCATGTCTCTTTGCCCAGCTCGAACAATGGAATCTTCTGGATATCGAAGCTCTGGTTCTTCGATTACATGTCCGTGTCGATAATGATGGTACAAAATAGCTGATTTAGTGACGTTGAACACGCATTCCGTACAACTATATAACGCACCCCGCTCGACGTGCAGCTGTTTATGTGCTAGTAAGTCTCTTCTATTGGTTGAATAGTACCAGCACTCGTTGCATTCAAACACTTCAATTTCTTTGCGCGATATAGTTGTGGTATTTCCTTCTGATGTTGCTGACGACGTTGTAGGCGTGAAAGTGGCCTGAAATTTCAAAAATATTATATTATAAATACAATATAATTTACAATATTTATACGTTTAAAACATTTATTAGTTATTATATATTAACTTGTTTAGTGAAAAGGAAGAATGGAGAATTAAACTTACTTTGATGATTTTAACTGATGTAGGTTCAGTTACTTCTTCTGCTCTAACTATTATTTCTTCATCTTCCATTTGCTCGTCTTCCTCTGGTTCTTCAACTCCATCGTATTCGCAACTAATCATACTGTCAGCTATTTTTTCATCAACGGCAGTACTGCTAAAGCTGCTTTTTTCAGAGCTCTTGCTCGGTATTGATGATGTTTCAATAGCTGATGCTCCGTCATTATCAACAAAATCAGGTTTGCATTCTACCGTTTCGACCACGACGATATTTTCATCACTGGTATCGAACAACACTTCCATATTGGTCGTACCGTTCGTGTCATCACTACCGTTGTCAAACATTGTCATATTAGCTGTCGCGTCGTTACTACTACCGTTTTCATCGATTGCCTGCATTTCCTCCTCGTCATCATAGTTGATTGAATTTGAAGCCGATTCGTCTCGTTGCTCGGTTCCATAATTTGTATCAGTGGCATTAACATCGGTATTGACACTACCATCATCCATCTCGTGCGCAAACATCATGTGGTCCAACATAGCTCTTTATTAAAAATAAATAACATTAATAATTATTAAAAAGGTGTTACGGAATTCAGATTTTCAAACTGAAATCAACTCACTTTTTTTCTTCCGACCAAAACGGACAGTACTCACACCTATATTTAGTTTCTTCCGGAATATGGGTACGCTGCATATGTTCCTTCAATTGACCCGGGCTAGCAGCTGTCACGTCACAGAGTGGACAAGACAGAAAGTTTTCGTCATCTGAAAAGAAAAATAATATAATATTTTATATACTAATATAAACGTCAATTATTATGTGTAGCTTTAACTATTTGGATTAAATTCTCTGAATAATGCAATAATTAAAATAATATTTTTAATACAATGCAACAAAGAGAAATAAATAAATAAGTATAATACCCACCATAAAGCATTAACGACTTAGGGTTAGTGGACAACAACAACAAACTATCGGATGTAGACCCGGTTGTGGGAGTCTTTGTTTTCTTGCGATCGGCGGTTGGTGAATTTTGTTCTGTTGTTTCTTTTATTTCTGCCGATTTTTTTGTTTGAACCTAAATAAAATATAAAGTGATTAATTATTAATTGATAAAATTCAACGCACAAGTCGACAATATTTAACCGTAAAAAAATTTTTGTTATAAATGCGTACATGATGAGTACACGCATCGTGTTCCGTAATATTTATAAACTTTAAATTTAATGATAGCTATTATTATTATTACGTCATGTTATTACACGCATATTTGATTTGAAATAATTTTTTATGCGTAAGTTAAGTAGTTATGTTAAGTTGCATATTAAAAGTTCTGATTCATGGACAATAATAACAAAAAGTATATTGAAAAAATAAAAATATATTTATAAATATTTTACACCTAATTGTATCAATAGTCATTTTTAGTTGATACAATAATGTATCATATTTTTAAGTTTTTATTAAAATAATTATATATATAAATTATATTATATGTAATAATATGTATACCAGGTGTTTAATAATTTTGGAAACTCGTAATTATTGTTTACATATAATACTTATATGGAACAATAACAGATAATACTGCATACAATATAATGTAAAATATTTAATAACCTTATTAATTATATCATATTATCGTTTATCAATCACAATTAGTCTAATGACTGTTTTCAAACTTATTGAACACTCTGTATATACATTAATCGAATTATAGAATATATTTTTATCGATTATTGAGGAAGGTTAAAGAGAAATGATAACTAAAAATGATATAGAAGTAAGTTGTATAATAAATAATGTACATATATTATTATCTGTTTTTTTTTTTTAGTTGGAAAGGTATGAGTAATTTAATTATTATTTAACAAAAAACGCTTAAAACAACAATTCATATGCATAAAGGTAAAATCAAGAATATCTATTTCGTATAAACAATGAAAAATAAATAACAGTAAACCACTATTATACATATGAAGTGTTAGCACTTAAGTAATAGTTACGTTGAAGGTTGAAAACAACAGTTTTATATTTTTCTGATATAAACTGTATACTTAATAACAGTTTTAAAAACCGGATAAGTCTTTCTGTTACATAGTAGTTTTGAGCGTACCTAGCATTGTTGAGTCAATTCAATAATTAAGCATTACATATAATAAATGATTCTATTAAATTAATTTTTCCAAAAATAACACATATATTATGCAGCAGTTATTAAAACATTATATCATGTTTTATTGTTATTGTTGTTAACCTTTATTAACCTGTAAGCAATTGATTATTGGTGTACAATAGGATGGTATAAAATAAGGTAATAACTAATAATTTAAATATTTTAAAAATTTCACTGAAAATGATTGCTAATATAAATATTAAAGAATGTTTTTGTTTTCTATGATTGATATTTTTTGAATTAAGTAAAATACGATAACTAAAATTGTTTAATGAAAAATCGTTATTTTCTGAATAAGTATCTAATTGCCTACAATAAAAATGTTATTTTCAAATACTCATAAAAAAATGAATGTGGTTTTATAATAAACTTTTTATTTTAATCTCAATGAGAATTATAACCTGTAAGGAAAATTCTACTAAATATTCAAGTTTTAATGATTATAGTTAAAAATGAAATGAATTTTTAATTATAAAATAATTTGCATTTATCATAATTTCACTGATGCCGAATTTTCAAACGCTTAAAACAAATGACACAATATATTTTTGATATTTTTTAATAGCCTTAGGAACATTTGAGAAACCTTTTAATATATTTTTAAGCAATATAACTTCTAATAATTGTATCAATATAAATGAAAAAAAGATGAATATTTCTACGGTTATTTCTTTAAGAATTATTAACAAATAACAAGACCTATTTTATAAAAAAAATGTTACTTGGTAAATATTTCGGGTTTTTGAAAAGTTAAAAATTTAAGCTCCAAATTGTGATGAAAAATATAACATTCTAAAACTAACTCAATCATCGCTCGGTTTAAAAAAAAATATAAGTAAAAGATGTTTATGAGTTGCTTGGTAAATTCAGTCGATTAAAAATAATATCGATTTATTAAAATATTGTTTCGTATGCTACTGAGGTAGGTAAAAGTGTTTTACGTTACCAAATTCGAGCAACTGTCGTGAGCGTCAATATTATATTATACACTGATATTATACTATTTATTGACGAAAACTCGAAGATAGACACTTTATCGCCATTTTGGGAATTCGATTGCACAATCGTCCAAACGATTATGTATAAATAATATATTAATATTACTAATACTCAGGGATTGTGTAGGTTTTTAGAACTACAGTAGTTAGCGACGTCGTTGTACGAGTATAGATCAAAAAATGATATAACACAAAGAATGGTATAGACATAGTAACGGTGCGAAAGAAAGGCAGAAAACTGCATTTAAAGTATAAAAAGCCAGCGCGTAAATTAAAAATTATGGACATACGCGGAGAAAAATATGCTAAATAATTTCGTTGTACGGGACGAGCAATACAATTGTGTATAATGTTCATAGGACCAAACATTCAAACATATTTACTACAGTTAAATTATATATTACTAAATAACTTATTATTGTTATGTTGATAATTAATAGGCATGTCGTGTGTTGAGTGACGCGCAAAGTTAATTGCAATTATAGACCATCAGTTAGAGACACAAGTAAAGTTAAAAACTATGAAAAATAATTCGTTGGGGTTGCGAATTATAGTGGAATTGGTATACGAATGCTACAGTTGAGTGAAGTCACGCTCAAAGTTAAAACGAATAATGCGACGTAAACTTATACACAAAACAGTAAGCGACGCTGCTAAAAGCACAGCCAAAAAAAGGGTATAAATGTGCTGCCGTCGGATTAATCGTACCCGAATACGCACGTAAAGTGGAATGTTATAAGTATCTATATAATTAAATTATACGTGCACTATTAATTATCTATAGTATTAGAAGCACAAATTAAAATCGGTAAAACCCGTTTCGAACCATGAGATACGTGTGATATATTCTACGGAATTTTGGAGGAAAAAACTGGATATGCATGTAACTTATGGAGACTAATAAATATAATAACTTTATAGTTGCATTTATTATTCAATGACGAATCGTACTAACAGCTGCATTTGTAATTATGTCTTGAGGCCATGTTAAAAAATAAAGCTATACAACAGTTATCAAAAATATAGTTCATATAAATTGTTTCGTTATAAGAGGTTATCGATTATGTTATTATCATGTTGCATTATATAATAAATACTGTCTTTTGGCATTATAAATAATTATACGAATTTCGATAAGGTTGCTTATTGGTGATTTACCATATACATCTAAGTTTCATTATTATTTTTTTAAATTAATATAATAATATTTGTTGTGTATTAGGTTAAAATATAATATAATCGAGTTATGATGAACGGGGGTTTAAATTTAATAATACTTATTGTATAATTATGTCATGGTATAATTTTGAATAGTAAATAGTATACTAATTAATAATATTATTATATTAAAATCAGTTTATTTAGTTATGTTTTTATGATCCGTGGGCAATCGCTAAACGCAAAGAGGATGTTAGCGCATTATTTATTTTTTCTGAACCGCACACTCAACATAAACAAAATTAATTCACGCAAAATAATTTTTAATGATTTCAGTGTAAAAAATTATTATTTACTCAAAAAAATATAAATAAATGTACATTTAAATAGATTAACACTTTTTTTAAATAAAAATATTCTCTATAATTTTCCTCTAATATTATTCAAAACCATGAAAAACGATTTTCCATTAATACATAAAAAAAAATAAAGACATAAAGGTCTTCGATGCGGTCATTGGTCAAAGAAAAAAACAAATAGTGATTTGGAATCCTACTGAAGAACGATGAGTTGGAATGAGGTATAGTAATCTACACATACGAGTACAAGTAATAGGTACATCAATTATCGGTCATATATAAAAAGATAAAAATCCGAGTGATAAAATAACGATTGTTTACGTTAATCAAAACATTGCAGCATAATATCAATTAGCTTATAATAAAAATAAATAAAACAATAAATAACTGTTGTAGTAATTTGAATGTGTGGCGATGACCTTTCTATCTATATAATAATGTGTCGAAAACATCGTTGAAATTTAGAAGATATAACTTTAATAATTATTTTTTTTTTTTTAATCTATCACTTCAGACAGACAGTTATTAAATTTATAAGTTCGTTTTTAGTTTTTGAAAGAGACTAAATTATTTAAGATCTAAGTTAAGCAAGTATAGCTTAATCCGACTTAGTAAATATACTATACATATAGTATATTATAGACACTAAGGTTTGCTATACATTTTTTTTACCTAAATTAAATTTTGTATTAACATGTATGTTTATGAGGAATTAAAATTTTAAGCATTAAACGTGTTAAAATTATAATTTAAAGTAATTTCCAAGTCGTTTTATGTCAGTAAATACCATTGCTGGTTATTGTTGGTAGTTATATAATTACAAGATTATTTAGAAAAACTGTTTCGTACGTAAAGGAACCACGTAACTACAGTCATAAATACGAACCCAAAATTAAACACGATAAAGAAAACAATATTTTTTATATTTTCGTGGTTTTTTTTTTTTAGTATCATTATTTGTGAATAGGTACACAAAAATATATTGTTTCAAAATTCATTATTTATAACATGTTATTCAAATTTAAATAACTTTTATTGTATTGCTGATAAAACAATATAAAAACATAAAAATAATGTGTTATGTATTGTTTATAGATTTGGGTTTTCAACTGAATGGCTCTATAACCATGTGGTCATTTTTCACACGAAACGGTTTTCACAAACAATTTATGGGTGTTTGGAGTGTTCTCTAATACAAACTTTAATTAGTGTTAGGTACGTACATATAATTCGCTGTTGATTGCGGTGGTGGATGTGTCAATGGCAGTAGTGCCTGTATCGTCGTTCTGTTGCGATGAATTCATTCTAGTCGCACTGGTGTCGCTGCCGAATTCTCCTCTTCTGTAATGCGCCTTGACGTGGTTCAAAACAGTAAGCCGATCGCAGTCTCTGTAATGTATAACAAGAGAAAAAGAAAAATCATAAATCAATTATAAAATATAATACATTTTACTAAAATAATATTAAAAAATGAGCGTGAGGCAGGCGAAGGAAATACAAATATAGCATACTGTATTTGTGTACTCCACCCTTATCTAAATAAAAATCAAAATATAAGATTATTTGCTAAAAAAAAAGATTTGGTTTAATGTTCAAATAAAATACCGAGAAACTCGCGTTACTGATGCTGTCTAGTAAGTTTTAAGTATCATTAAGTAGATCTCTAATATAAATGTGTAAAATTTTAATTCAATTACATTATTTGTATGCGAATAATTATTTTGAGCGGAGCCAGCAGTCTCTATTTCTAAAAATATTTTATATTGAATGTATAGGTATTAATAGGTACTATTAGTAATATACTAATATATGAAAGGTTGAATAATTGTTTGCCAAAAACATAGCATAATCTAAGTTAATACCGTCGTACAATAAAAAGGTCTAATCGGTATATCGAAAAATACCTAGAATCATAGAATAAATAGCTTAAAACTAGAAAAAATATTTTAAAACTTTTGTTGTATACATAATGTATAGAATATAATAATTTGAATAATGGTAGAATTACGTTTAAAGTATCTACGTCTGATAATTATTAAATAATAATAACAATTTAAATCCTAGAAGTCTATAATAAAATTTATTTGTAACCTTGTGTTACGTTTTCAAGTGTATTGACTCTTAAAATAATTTTTTTGTTGTTTAAAAAATCAAAAAAAAAGTTTAAAAAAAGTAAAAAGATGTCTACAAATAGCTTAAAAAGAATTAAAATATTTTTAAAACTGTATTATGTTAATAAAAATATTTTCTGAAAATTTCAAGTCCCTGCTTAATTTTAGAATTAAAATAAAAACATTACAATTTTGGTGACCTATCAGTGTGTAACAAGTAAATTGGCATATTAAGTGTTGTGCTTTTAATCTGAACATTATTTCGCCCGTATGAATGAAATGTTCGATGCACTTAGCAATACACTATTTCGCTATTCGTACATGCTAGACAGATTTCAAATATCAATGAATAATTATAGTCACTATTTTCATGCCACAAAAACTTTTTAAAAGATGCTATTGTCATTCAAAACTAGAATACAGGTTGGAGAAATTTTAATATATAAAACGGATTTTTATTCATTAAAATTTTAACTATGATTACATAATTTTTTATGTTTACATTTTTACATCACGTACAACATATTATTAGTTAAAGAAATATTAAAAATCGCTTTAACTAAAAAATCGAAACATAAAAACTTGTTAATGAAGCAAAATTGGTTTTCAACATTAAAATCCCGTTGAAGGCGTAGTTAGATTAGGTATAACCTTTTTATTTAACGACTGACGATTAAACTAGTATAATACTATAATAATATATTTAATATTTATTATATTATGTTTGACGTTTGAAATATAAAATAGGTACATAATAACAATTTGGAGAGAATCAGAAAAGATTTTGTTCTACTATAATAAGTTAAATGTTCAAATTTGTACGCATTTACATATTTCAACATTTTATTTTATTTTATTAAAGTATATTTTTCAACTTTAAGGTTATTTATATTTGGTATTTTTATAGTATATTTTACTACTTTTAATTGAATAAAAACTTATAATTTTGAGAAAATAAATTTATTTTTTCTGAATTTTATATTAATATATATATATATATATATATATATCATTTTTTCAAAATATATAATTATACAGTATTTAATGAATAAACAAACGTTTCTGTAACTTATTTCACATTAATTAAAAACCAAAAAAATAATTTTTCAATAAAATATGGGTTTTACGTGACATGTAAATGAATTAAAAAATTGTTGATGTTTTCTTTTGATATTTTTTATTCATTAAATGAGCACAAACCCTTTGTTACAATTAATACTTAATAGTAAATAAAATCGTTAATATAATCACATACATTTCTTAAAATATTATTTATAATAACAATTATTTAAAATTAATAAAAAAATGTTTTGTAAACATCAATAAAACCTACCAAACTATAACTACAACTGATGTGAACTAAATATACTGTAGTTATCCGTTACTATTTTATTTGTCATTAAATATGAATAAAATTGATTAAAAGTGATATCAGTGCTCTTGTTTTCACTCATGTGAACCACACGCAACATTGAACATAGCAATTTTGCATTTAGCCAAACCAATCTTATGTTGTTAGCTTTAATATTAAAATGAATTGAGTTCAATTGACCTGTTATTAAACTTAAAGATAAGAAATATTATCAGTGTCCGTACGTCGGTTTTTTTATGATATTTAAATTTTCATACAATCTATAAGTATATAAAATATGACGATTTAAAATGATCATCATATCACAGAAAAATTAAAATATAGTAAAATATCCGGCGTATACACGCAGATAATGTGGATTTTAATTGATAATAGGTCAACTCACACACGGCCTACAACACTAGATTAGTTTATAGATGAACGCAAATGCACTAAACGTGGTGCACGGGTCACAGACGGTGAAAATAAAATATTATAGAGCGCTGCAGAATAACGCGGACACTATGTAAATAATATAATATTACATACTTTGTGGTATAATACGCATTAGTGGTTATTTTATTTTCGATATTAGCTAGCACATTTCTTTATCGCTTTTGGTTTGGTGATGTAATTTACTGTACTGTAGATGTATGTATATGTACATGGGGAGAGGGGATTGACAACACTCCTTTTCCGGATAGGACTAAGTATAGTATTAATACAAATCAAGTAAGAATCTTGTAAGTTGAAAAAATAATTTAAAATAAATTTCTTCAGCTTTCCTCCTACCAAAAGAAAAATTTTTATGTACGCAGTGAAATACAAACATCGTCAACCCGTATCCACGTGTAGACGTTTATCATATTAAAATAATTTTATTTACCTGAAGAAGCATTTTTTGCACTTCCAAACGGTCTTGCTGCGGTTGTCGCTTCCAGTGGCCGACGGCGGATTTGACGTCGACGCCGCCTGGTTGTGGGTCATGTGCTGGTTCAGCTGTTGGTTCCGGATCGCTGCGGCTTTGAACCTTTTCAACTGTCCCGCTACTGCCGCGGACCTGCCTGTCAGAGACGACGTCTGGGGCTGGTACTGCTTGAGTGATGACGGCGCACCCTTGTTGTAGACAAAAGCGGGCGCCCGCCGCTTCCTGGCGATGCCGCCGCCTACGGACTTGCGAACGCCCTTTCCGTCCTCGCACTCTCCACCGGCTGCCTTGTCCGCCCCGTCCGCTATATCCATTTCCATTACGGTCAGGTACCGGTTATATTTGCTGTAATTCCGGCGGCCCGTCTCGTCCGTCATCAGCACCTTTGCACCCTGGTGCGAATTTGCCACCGCTACAGACTCCTCGGCGCCACCTTTCCTGGCCGACTTGAGTCGGATGTGTTTGGTGATGTCCCAGCGCCAGTTCGACCGGTATGCGCAGCACGAACACTCGAATGGCTTGCGGTTTAGATGGCCGACGATGTGCACGTGGAATCGCGAAGCGGTGGCCGCCCAGAACGTGCAATGTGGGCACTTGAACACCTGTAGCATAAGTATAATTTTATTATATTTTATGCGTGAGTAGGTATACGGGACAAATAAAAAAAAAAATATCGCAATAAACAAGTTTATTTATACGATGTAATGTAATATACGAATTATTAATAATCTAACAGAACAAGTTATAGAAAGAAAGAGTTCGGTATTGTGTGTAGCGACGAGAACATGCGCTTGGATGATTGTCACAATAGTTTGCCGGAAAAGTTGAGGTAGCGTGGAAGCGAAGTAAAGCGAGAAGACATATTGAAAGTATTGAGGGCAATAGATTTTATCATTTAAGAGTTTGGATAGAAATCCAAAATTGGTCAAAGAAATCTTTGTGAATGGTGTATTCGTGTATATCTAGTATAGACGAAATATCGCGTAAGAATAGGTTTTAGTCTCTTTCAAGTATATTGCTAAACTGTAATGCGGTAGAGGGATAATCATCACAGAACATTTCCAAATCTGAAGATTGGGCGCACAAGTGTACAATATATGTAAAGTCTCGAGAGATGATACAAGTTTGAAATCGCGAGATATGTGAAGTTTTAAGCCTAAAAGTGTTTTACCTTGCAACATATAATATATGATTAAATTTATATGGATGGCCTATAAATCACGCATATTTTGTAGATATCTAGACCACTTTTTTTTCAAAATGTATTCAAAATAAAAAATTTAATTATTTTTATTATCTCTAATGATGAATATAAGTACGTTTATCTACACTTTAGATTTGCTGTCAAAAAAAATAATACAATAAACAAATTATTTAAATTTTAAACATAATAAGATATTCATATTAGTGAATATGCACCTGATATTTTAGTCACATCGCTATACAGATGAATGCATTATTATACAATATACCTACAGGGAATGAGTTTTAAACTGTATTTAATTATATTTATTGTCATTACATATTGTAAAGTATTTTATTTTTAAAAACTAAAATAAATTTAATCGCAAAATGTATAAAACTAAATGTATTGTAAAAATACATAATATACACAAATATTGACGAAATTTTAAATGTATCTATACATAAATCTGAATTTATCAGTCATATTTCTAATCGATTTTATACAATTATTTACTATTATATCACTGTCATACAGTTAACCTAACTAAAAACATATTAAAATAAAAATAATATTTTTGCATGAATTAAGGAATTTATAAAGTTTATTGTTAAGCAGGTATTAATTTAGATTATTGCATATTAATTTTAAAATTATAGTTCTACGTCTCAAAGGTACAAAAGAAGATACTCTTAAATTCTTATTTACTTAAATATAAAGTTTATAGTGTTTATACAATTACATTAGTTATATTAGGTAAATTTTAGGTACATGTTTTAATAGAAAATATATTCGAAACCACATAAACATAATATTTAAATAGTTTTCGTTAAATATTTTTTACTTCACGTCAAAATTGATTATTAGGTATTGTTTATGATTTATGACCTATTATTATACACATTGATTAAAAAAAGATCATTATTAAACGTAATAACTATATAGTGAAATAATAAATTATTTTTTACAAAAAAATAAAGTATGATTAAAATTAAGTAGTACAATTGAAATAGTAATTACTAATTAGTAATCAATATTATCAAGATAGGTCCATGGGATACTTGCAGTATACTATATATTATGCATAGATGGTATACATCAAATAGTAACTAAAACACTTACCGTTTTGTACATTTTTCCTTCCTTTCTGATTGCGTGCTTTAGTTGTTCTTGATGTTTTAACATCTCAGGGTCAGACGGATTATTATTGTCAGGTGTATCGTTGGTGTCGTCTTCCGACTCATCGTGCGGTTGTCGGTTCACAGACGGTGATTCGACATTGGGTGGCATTCCGATTTCCGTCACAGTAATGGAATCTCGTTCTTCGCAGTCGTCATCGTTTTCGTCGTCGCCCTGGGGCGGTGTCGTCACCGCGGCGGTGTTCCACACGAAAATTTTATTTTCCATCGGATGCTGTTGCGTTTCTCGGTCTTCGTCAGTAACGATTTCTTTCGCGATGGCGGACTGACTCGGGATATCCATCGCTGCGGGCGCAGTTGAAATGGCAGTTGTTCCTCGGCAAGTAGACAAGTGCACGAGCAACTCGGTACTGGTTTTGCACCGCTTCCGGCACCGCTGGCACCTGGTCGACTTGAGTTCGGCGGCCGTAACCGGCGGCGGTGGCGTAGGTGTCCGCTCTTGTGTCGTTGCAGTACGATCGGCCTTTAGGCTGTCCGCGGTCGCGGTAGCGGCGTCGCCGCCACCGTCGACTCCGTGAGTCCGCTGATGTCGCATGAATTCCGACAGACATTTGGACTCGTAACGGCACACCTTGCACGTCAAGTCCGCAGTCTCGTCCACTTTGGCTTTGAGCTTGTCGAAAAATGAAGCGGTCTTGCTCTTCGGCGACGAGGTGGTGCTGCTACTACCCGCGCTGCTACTACTCCGCCGTCTATCCGCCGCGGTTTCGGAGGTGGCGACGCCACTGGCGGAGGCATTGGCCAAGCCGCCAGTCGAGTTGAACGGGCCCGACGCGCAGTCCGTGTCATCGATAATGGACGCGAAATCGCTGAGTGCGCTCTGGCCTGCCGTCAAGCTGTAGTAGTCATCCGCGGTGATGACGGCAGCGTTGTCCTGCGGAGGCGGTGGCGACGATGTCGTCACGGGAAGTCGCATGCGGACAATCGTAGGCACGCGTCGCTGCTGTTGCTGTTGCTGATCAACGATCGGTATGAGCTTGGGCATGGGCCGGCGTCGCGACGGCGGCTTTTGCTCGGTGGTCTTGATGCTGCCCTCTGGCGGGCTGGTCACAGAAATTATCTTTATTGGCGTCGGCGGCAACGGCGCGGCGGTGGTCGTTGTCGTTGTAGTCTTTTTCACCACTGTGCAGGTGCTGCTGGTGCCTCCGATCTTTGCCGCTGCGGTCTTGGACATTGAGCCACCACCGCTGGCGGATACCGACGGCGAGGTGCTCTTTGTCTCGGTCATGATCTCGACGATACCGCCTTCTTTGGTTGTCTCGTACGTCACGATCTGAAAACCATAAACGATTCTTTACATTTACGAGATTTAATTTGTTTCAATAATTACGTATTATACATATATATATATATATATAGCTGGTGTAGTATAATATACTATAAGGGTTGGCATAATAGGAAGTTTTGCAGGATTGCGATATCCATTAAAAGTACGTATTATTTAATACGTACGATTCACTCCCCGTAAATGCACAACACTATAATAAATAATCAGTACATAAAAAATCAGTTTCTAATTGAATGGTTAATTAAATCATGATTACAAGATCTAAACTAGAATATGAAAAATATTCTAGTTTAATGAGCAGTGTAAGCGGATCAAGCAGATTTGTTTATTTTTCATTACTTTAGACGATTGCAGAAAATAGATTAAATACATATAATAAATACATATAAGAACGCGTACTATATAACCCGAAGTGTAGAGCAATTCATTTTAATAAACAATTTGTTTTTTATACCTACACTTTTAACTTATAGACTGACGGCAAATAACACTGTCCACTAATTGGTATTTACATTTTTGGGATAACTGTACATATTTTATTTTCATTGGCTTGATCTGTTCATACATTAATAGTTACGTATTTTTCTCAAGCCTAATACCCGCTACTAAGGTACCTAAGTCTATGTGTACCAAATAATAAGTATATTTTTGAAATTATTATCTATATTATAAAATTACCTTAAACGTTTTTTTTTTGCACTGAAATGTGAATAGATCCGTTCCGATAAATAATAACAGGCATGCTTGATATCAATAAAAATAAATTTCGGTATTAAAAATGAAAAACAAAACTAGGGTCAACCTTACCTAACCCAGGGCACGGTATCTATATAGGTAATACACCTGATTGGCAAATCGAGAGTAGTAGTTTTCAAAGACTCTAATTTGCTGGGCCGGCAATTGTATTTTATATAACGATGTGTACTGGTTTTAATACTATATACGTGTATAGGTACTGTATAATATATACATTACACAGGTTGCTACGTAAACGATATAATATATAGAATGTCGCAATGATTAAAATTGTGAAAAAATTTTACATCAGGCACATTTTCGTCACATAAAAAATGTGATAAAAAAACAACATTTAAGCTTCTCTAAGAAAAACAGTAAACTTCCAGAATGGATAGATTGCACGACACTGCAATGTCCACGTGGTGTATGTTATTATACGTGTTCGTCGTCTATTATAATATTATATGCGTATTGCTTGATTTCAGTAGTAATCAAATTGTATTAAATTTAATTTTAATCATACATACGTAGTGTGAATCATTATGCCACATAATAACTGCAAGGAATGTGCACCAGAAAAAAACAAAATGGAACTATTTTAAAAATAATTTACAAATTAAAAAGTAAGTATATATTAATTCATCAGACACAAAAAATTGAAACAAACGTCGACCTCGGATTTGTCTCGTCTTTATAAGATTGAATGAGTAGTATCACTATTTACATTTGAAAACGACTTCAAAGGCATTAATTGTTTGTGTCCACTTGTGATTACATAGCGATATCGCAATACAATACATATTATACATATTAGCCGTAGAAGGTATATTATAGAACGTAATTAATTTACACTGAGTCAACATATGCATTATGTATATACAAAATCAACACTCATTAAATAGAACAATAATATCTGCTTAAAAAATATGTCAGAATAATCCATGTACGGAAAAATCAAAGTCCAACGATCTATATATCCGGTCAGAGACTAACTATCTATATTGACTTTTCGCAATGCATATTATATTTATAATGTGTACTAATATTTCCCATCAATTGCGAGTGCGCGACGAAAATACATAAAATGTTTTATAAAACGTTACAATGAGCGTTTAAGAGAAATAAATGTGATGGACGAGAGCTTGTCAATGCGAAAATGTAAATTACCAAAAACCATCTAAAAATCATCGTGACCGAACTTTAGAAACGCAGTCATTAAAGGATATAATTCAACTTTCCTATCTTTACGTTACACAGTAATGTTCAATTACTATTTTATGCCAAAAAAAAATTCAAATCTTTGTATTTTATCTTTTATGAACTATTTATAGGCATGAGAAATTTTCAACTATTTTTAATTGCTTTTTTTTTTTATTAACATTTGATTATTATTATTTAAATAGTTATTTGATAACCATGATTACCAACAAGTTAGATCATTTTAAAAAGTTCTTTATGTATAAAGTTAGTGCTGGAATTAAAAACAATTAGCGTATTATGAAATACCTACATAAATTTAATCTTTTCATAGAATCGTTTTTCATATACAATAGGTATTAATATATATGAATGAATCGATTAAAAATAAAATGAAAAAAACTGTACAAATCAGTTAAGCCGTTACCCACTTTTTAATTTCGTATAACACACTTAGTATTTCGTACTACACAAAGTCTGTGGTACTCATACAATATTTTAGTCCTTGCATTACAATGACTTGAATGACTTAGGAAGGTACTCAACAACGAGGTATAGGTACTCGACAACTGCTGTACTGCAGAACGGTTATCTACTTCCCCTTTTTTATTTTTTATCTGTCAGGTGCCAGCAGAGTACGCAAGAAATTTACAGTTTTTGTATATTAACTCTAAAATAGCATAAAAATAAAATATTATTTCAATTCTTATAATAACCAAAGTGCTATGAAGATGAGGAAATTGAAATTTTCATTTCAGTGGAAAATGGAAAAGTATAATATCGTATACATGGACCTGGCAGTAAACGACAAGGTCGATTTTGGCGGAAAACGGTTACACCCATAAATATAAAGCGACCGTCGTAATATCATATCATTGAATATATATATATAAGATGCAACGACGAGTTTAATATTATTGCAACCGTTGTAAGACCATATACAATACGATATCATTGTCATTATATTATGGTAATGCGAGTGGCCTAAAAATGCAAAAACACGTTTAGGCCGAAGCGAACGACTCACGCGCATGCACTCACATCATACCACACGAATGTATATAAATATAATATAATGTATAAAAGACGTTATTATTTTGTCGTCACTGTAGCGGGCTGGAACGATTATAAAGACTGTCGATTTTTTTTCCGGATACAAATGTAACGTTATACTATTGGGAAACAACGTACCCGCATAGATAATATATTCACGCATAACTGGATAGAACATCCCTATATATACTTCATATACATTATACGCGGTGATCGAAGTCTATACGACCTATATACTAGTTACCATAATGGTCATAATATGCGGCTGTGAGTACGGTTTATGATAAAGAAATAATTTTATCAATCCTCTATATCCGACAAATTTTAAATCTATTTAAATTTGTATATTATTTTTATTATTATTATTTTGCAATATAATTTGTCATAGTGTGTACTTTGAAGTTATAATTATATTTTATTATGATATTTAGTATGATGCTACATTCGTATGCATATTCTTCGGTTACCCAAACTCCAAACGTATAAAATAGCAAATTTTATGTTCTGAAGAATCCATTTAAGCCTATTTAATATTAGAGTGAATTAACCTATATTATCAAATTTTAAATTAAGAATATAACTTATAAACTCCCGTAAATTTTTTTAAACCTGTATTAATTTTAAAGTTGGTTATGAGCATTTTAAAATTGTAAATTGTCAGACGACGTATGTAGGTATAGCGTTCTCTTGTTTATTATCAGTGGTGATGGTGAGGCGATACCGCAAATTTAATTACATGTAATTTAATTACCACTTTGATAATTTTCAATCATATACTTGAATACAATGCATGCTATATCTATGTATTTAGATCGTATTTAATGCACACTTGGCGAACTGCGTAATATTGACAATACCAGACAGTGTAGGTTTACACTGTTTATATTTTGGGTATATTAGACGATCATATACATTATATTAATTAAAAAAACGATCTTTCTTTGCTCGCTGCTAATACTTATTATAAATTTACTTTTGTTTAGTTTATTAAAAGTTTATTTAAATCAAAGTGTTATTCAATTGTATATTTTATAAATAGCAAAATATTAATACATTATGTATTGTATGGGTAATGTACATATTCCGAAAATGTATGGACTAGCTATATAATTGGAGTTGTGAGTAGCATAGCGTAGCCCCCTCCTTAAGAGTATATTTAAACAGAATTGAGGTGTAAATTATTTACGTTTATGCACAACTGCCGAATAGCGCAAACGGCAGCTGTTTTTGTGAAATACACGCAATAATACAACGATGAGGAGTGGTAAAACTGTTGTCGATAACAGTTATACAGGCATTAAAGGAACCGCGCCGTCATCAGGTCAGAGATACGCAGCCGGTTATCGCTCTGCACCAAAGAGAGAAAAATCGAGCCGTGGGGACGACGACAGCGGCCAAAGGCCAAACGACTGTCTATAACACAAAGATAATAGAAACGAAAAGAGAAAAAAATGAAGCTACTCCAGAAAAATAATTTTTTTTGTATCTTTTTGTAACTTTGTCAGATTACATGGTCACAAAGTGCAGTGACAATTGTTAATGAATAAGCAAATAAAATCTTGTTATAGCAAGAAACTTGTGTGAAAAATCAATATATATATATATAATGGTACATAATATATATACTACAATCGTGTATTTGGTAGGAAAAAACATTGATAAAACATACATAACACATACACATTATGTTTATTTAACACGATATTTAGTAACCAGTAAATTAGGTATAGTAAATAATCAAATTTTATTGAAAACCCGTGTATTTATATTTTTTATACTTTTCTATAGGTTTATCCAATTCAAAAGTTTTAAGCCATATAAATATACAGGATGTTTATTCAAGAAAAATTCCCAGAGAGGAGGACAGATTAGATAACATTAAATCCTATAGTGGTCTATAGTAATATAATTATACGAACATTTTGAATATCGTAAAAATACATTTTTATTTCGATTTCTTTATTTTCATAAGTTCCTACAAACAGAATTTAAAGTAGGTAGGTATATATATATATGTATTTACATTATTTCTAAACTAGGATGTTTTTATATAATATTCACATCGAAATAAACCATGCGCGTGGACGTTATATTTTGGGTTATAGTTACATAAATATATATATATCCTCATTGCAACATTCATGCACTGTAGTGTACCTGCAGACACTTATTCCTAAATCTCGACCACGTGTTTTAATAACTATAAGGTTTCCAGTCTTAGTGCGCTGTTTGTAAGTTAATATTTTATAACAGTTATTCTCACAGAAAAGGTTAATAATATTCGATACTCATATACTGCTGACCCGGATTACGGACGGTATGGAAACAAAAACTAGTGGCGCCGGCGCTTTGTATAGGTACAAAAAGACGAATAGTGATGTGGATGTACGTGCATACCACATAGATGATCCATTCAAGTAACAATACGGTGATATAATGTTTCAAAACTTAAAATGCTAGTAAGCTAAAACAAAAGAAAGTGGTTTTTTTTTAAATTACACAAATGAAAAAGTAAAATATTTTCGTTAAATATCTTGAAATAAGTTCAATTTTAGGTTTAATTCGTTAATGGTACAAGCTAAGAATCTTTAATAACTAATAAGTAATAAGTATAAATAGATCGATGTTACATTTTGAGCAGACGAACAATAAATAAAATAAATTTTTTGTTTTTTTCTAATTAATTTTCTAATAAAAATTTGAATAATATTTATAAATTCTCTAAAAATGCTAATTATGTAAGTTAAAGTTTCAATACTGAATTTTCTATAATACAAGAACAGTAGTGGTAACAGAAATTTTTTTAGGAGGAAATTTTTTTTTTTTATGTTCATTAGAAGAGGGAAGCGAAATTTCAATATAATATTTATCCTTTTCCTTAATATATATATATTTTATACAGCAAAACATAACTTTATAAATTTAAATTAAATAGAATGTTATAAAAATAAATTACTTTCTAAATATCTTGATTATACGCCACAATTTAAAAGAAATAATATTCTAATATAAGTTGTATACAAATTATATTTTGATACATAAAACATAATGTAAGTTTATATGGGGCTTATAGATTTAAAAACTACTGAACCAATTGGCACCAAAATGTATGGACATATTAATTTTCCAACCCTTATATTATAGGTTGCCATAGAAAAACTGAATATTTTATATTTTATATACATAAATAGAACTGCCAACAGAAATAATATACTTTTATATAATTTATATATATATATATAGATCGATTAATGTTTGCAACTTATATATTTTAAAACTACTAAATTACGTTAGAAAAAATTTCATATTGTTCTTAGAAATATTAAGAAAATGTTGACTATAAACTATGTTCGAAAATAAACCAAGTGCTGTATCTAAACCTACATAGCTAAATTACCATCTCGGTCGATTTAGATCACAAGCAAGGTATACACCAACGTCAATTTGCTTATGAATTAAAGTATATATACTAAACCATATATATATAAAGCACGGTATTTTATGTTTGTTCATTTTTTTACGGACCAAGTTGGGCTATTATAGTGTAAATTATTTGCACAAATGAAAATATTATAGACATATTTTAATTTCAATATGTTAGTTGTATATAAGCAGGACAAAACATAATATTAATGGGGAACATTCATATCATTTGTTATTTCATAACATTCAACTCCTTGATCCCAATTTACTAGTTTACTGTATTGTATTGGATAAAAAAGAAATTCTATTCACCAGACCACCAAAAAGAAAAAAACATAGATAGGTACTTATCGACAAACTCGCAATATTATTTTTAATCAATACATGGAAAAACCACCATTAAGTATCCCTGTTGGTGTAGGTGTATAACAATTAATCGCACGTCGACGTGATTTAAAAATGATAGGCATACATAACAAGTTACGGCCATACTAAATATTTTAAATACAAAACGAGCGCAGTACACCGCACAAATAGTACGTACAAAATAAGATAACATATATTATAATTTTCTAATGACGTACTCCGTATACTATGTAGTAGGTTGAAGGATGTGCAAGTCTAAATACTGATGTACATATTTTTATTACAAGTTATAATATAGTATACAAACTATCTACCCACAATTTTTAGTTACACAATATTAATATAATACATATTTGTAGTAATTCCTATAAGAGACCGGAGGCGGCTGAACCGTCAGCTAACGCAGCAGATTAGATAACGCGAGGCGGCGTGTTTGTGTAACACATTTCTGGCTGCTGCTGCTGCAGAAGCACGTGTATATCATGATATTATACGCAGTATAACGTTGTATGATGTATAATATGTTAATAAATAAAATATTTTATTTTTTAATGTTACGCACATGCGTATGAAACGATACATCACATAATGTAGGCGATCTAAAGGTTATCGTTTTTTAGAACTCTGGACGATAAGACCGCGCGAACACGCTTAAAATATGGTTCGTTCAATACTCCGGAGTTCTGGGGTCACTAACGACCTGTCGCAACAAATTCACAGAAACTTACTGAAACTATAATTTTCAATCGAACAGTTATTCGTTTAAAATTAATGTTGTTATAAAAATTTAAAAATCCAAGTTATATGCAAAACAAAATACAATACAATAATTATAGAAACGTAAAAAAAGACCACCATAATACATAATATTGTGGTAAACTTAATGAGTTCTTGAGTTTATAGTAAGTGACTTTCAATTCAACTATAACATAATCTAACCTGTTGGAGATGCATTGTACGAACTACGATCAGCGCTTCATAATAAATAATATAAATAAATAAGGTAAACGGGTATAAATGGTATACTTTTTAATTTCCTCGATATTTGGTAAAAACAACAATTTCACAAACCAATACAACTGCAAGACGCGTAGAACGAAGGAAAATGAAATCCAATAAACACGTATTATAGGATGTTGCCAGTTAAGCGGCCGACGTTAAGTTAGGAAAATTGCCTACATTTATAAATTGAATACAATAATATTATATACCTCATCTACATATACGAATGGTGACAGCGGCGCTATTGTAATATTGTTCTAATTAGATTATAATTACGTCCCGTCCAAGTGTATTCACAACTGTGTTTACCGCGTGTATACGTCTACAGTTAATAACGCACGAACGACTGTTAACGAACTCGCGGCTGCGGATATACTTCTGGCTCACGGAACGGACTATTAGTATAGGTACCGCCACCACTACCACTACTGTTGCTGCTACTGCTGCTGCTGCTGCTGCTACTATGGTTATGTTATAATTTTTATGCCTATACCACATTAAACAGTACTATATAATAATATTATGTACCTATATAAATTGATAAACACTACAGCACACTGACTGCGCGGCGTGCGTGCACTGAAATGTGTTTTGCAAGCTGCGACGTTCGCTGCAAAACCGTTTTCGAAGGACGCGTAAATGTGACAAAAGTACATATAGGTATATGCTATTAATACTATATTATATATATATAATATTTAAATATGTACAATATATCAAAGTTTACTTTAATTCAAAAATAAACAATTTGTTCTTTATCCGTTTTGTGATAATTTAATCCCGTGAGAAAGCTATAAGTTCATGTGTATGGTAGTTATAAAACATTATTTATATGGATTGTGAGTTGTTTTTTATGCCTGAAGTCACTTTTTGTAGTAAAAAAAACAATATATACTTTGATCTTTAAATTCAAGAAAAGTTTTTAGTAACAAATTGGATCTAATGTTGAGGTGCCGAAAGTAGAAATTTCCTAGTACTTTTCAAAATAATTGAGGAAAACAATCATCTAAATTTTATTACAAACTTAAAGTTTTAATTTCTTATAGCCAAAACTTTAAAATATAAAATAAAATTCCTCATAAGTTTTCATAAACAGTTTAAAAATACATATAATAAATATTATACACATTTTATTTATAGACATTTTAAGTGCACATGCTTAAGCATAAACATTTTTAGTTTATTTTGTAAGCTGGGTATATATATATATATTTGTATGTTTACAAAATTATGTGTTTTAAAAAGTTGTATTGTTATGGATTATCCAAACTTTTCACCATTATGTTTATTATTACTTACCACACGCAATTAAATTTTAAAATATTAAAGACAGTCACTGTACAGAATCGTTTTCCCTAAATATCACAATATCCAATACAGTGATTGATGACGTGGTACTTACACTCGACACCTGTATTATACAGCAATTAGACTACTCCAGTTTTTATTTTAAATTGTTGTCCATATCTATATATTTACTAACGAAAACGCCCTTTCGGGATTAGGCCAGGTATTGTCATGACCTGCAGTTTCGCTTATAATAATGACGTTATGGAAAATATCCACCCTTCAGCCAACTCCATCGTTCATCACCGTCCAAAATTGATAGAAACTAACGAGAGAGGATTTCGTATTGCTATTATTATTTTTATTATACGGGTGTATAGTTTTGTATTTCTTTTCACCACACTGGCTGTATAAAATATATATACCTATATTTATATGACACAAGTCCGCGGTGTATAAACGGCAGTTTCCGCTCCGTTGAGGCGGCGAAATATAATCTAAATTTTATCGAGCCGTATATATATAACAATAGCATATAATATAACGCACCGCCCCGTCACTGAACCGCAACCCTCCAATCACAATAGTCTTTGGCACTACGGGGCCACCACGGCAAAGCTCTATAAGGGATAGCTGGGGAATGTCTATATTACCTATATAGTATCGACCAACTTAAAACACGTTTACGTCATATCCGTGCTCGCTATATAATATATAACTGCATGCGGCGAGCCACCGACTGATACCTATACATCATATTGTTTTAATATCAAACTTTTGATTTAGATCGAAATTTACGGGAAAAAAATTACATTTTTATGTTCAATATTACAGGGAAATATTATAGAAAGAACATGGTGATTACTTTACGAATATTATAATAATTGAAATGCAATGTTTAGGTTTATAAGTTCCCAGAAGGCTAGAGCCGTTCTTATAGAAAGTTATGATTTATAATATATATATATAAATAAATAATTTCAATAAAACTTGAATCTCCATTATCTATAAATTTATAATAGTAATAATATTAAAACACCATTAGGTATAAACAAGAACAAAATCGAATAAAATAGTAACAACTTAAATGCATAAAAAAAGCTCATAAAAATGGCACACACTTTCAGGCCAGTCTCAGGACGGAAGCTTGATATGGAAATAGTTTCTGAGTGAGACAATTGGCCAGTCTCCCAATCATATAAACTACGTATGACATTGGGTATCCTGGACCTTTTAGTAAGTAATCGTGTCTCTGTGCGGGTCAATACATACAAAAAAAATGTTTATTAAAAAAACAATGTTAATTCTCATTTGCGATGCGTAAAAAAGTGTTCATTATTATTTATATATATATATATATATATATGTTAATGGTCTACAATAGGCATAATTTATTTTAAGTTTTTGAAGCTTATTCAAACGTCAGTATTCACAACACCTCCTTAAATTGTAATAAAGTTTCTTTAACAAGAAAAAGTAACGAAATAAAAAAGACCGACTGGTTATAAACTCATAGCAATAATACCAACACTAAGTTTTATTTTTATTTCATTGCAGAATACGGGGAAGTTACTTGAGGAAATAATTATTTTTATATGAAAATTGAAAATTATATTTTTAACTTTATAACTATACTACATATATTGCCACTGATGGTATGTGATATATATAACTATGAGATCTGTCGAACGACCGTGTGAAAGAATAATAATAAGATGACCGCATGACGATGACGTATATACAACAGCAATACATAATATAGGCAATTGGAAGGAATTTTTTCGATGGTGCCGTAATAAATACATATATACAATGAGAAACACATAACAGCAGTCGAACACGACACCAAATGACGATGTTAAATGCGCACAGCATGCAATTTTAGCAGCAGAATGCGCACGCCAATGATGGCCGAATGTCGAACGCGCATAATAAAGAAACCTATTAATCCAGTACAAATATACAATAATGAAAATATTATAGGTACGTCTATAATTTAACGGACGATTGTTAGAAATAATATATTTTCCTATACCTACATAAACCATACGAGTAATAAAATATATAATGTATAACAGGTACCTATAGAGATTATATGATAATATACTACGATAAAATACGAATGGTAAACATTATATCTGTTGTAGAATATATATAATAAACTATTACACCTGATAAATTAGTACTTGATATTTTTAAGGATATATTCATTCACTCTCCTAAATCCCCGATAAACTTCCTAAGTTAAAAATCACCTATAGATATATACAACCCATCACGATAATATGTAGGAGTAAAACATGTAATATATTATACAATATGCATAAAAGACATAATATACACACACAAATGGGTAGCTAACAATAACCTTCACAAATAAAAATAATAATGGCATTGAATACCTAAAACATGAACTATCGTGCACTCCCAAATTTGGTATTATATGTGACTGTGCCATTTTAAATCTTATCATCGGCTTTTAATGGGTTAATAATATTAATGTTAGGGTTGTAAGATCAATAGCGTCGTTAGGTTAATCAAGTATAATACATAATATATAATAATAATATAATTTAATAATTATAAAATAATGTGGACAACAGTAAATATTCTAAAAGTTTTGTTAATTCCAAAACTGGAGTCGCATTGCAGCTAATAAGTAATTACTCTACATTGAGTATACATAGTTAAAAATGTGATTTAAAATTGTTTAATCTTATGCAAAATTCAAAAGTATTAATTAACTTTGTTAAAAAATATTTTAGAAGGATATAACCACCCGTATTTGTTGTCTCCGTCTTACAAACGTACACTTAAACAAATTTGTGTTCAGTAGTTTCAATTTTGTGTATAGTACATTTTAATATTATTGAGTGATGAATTGTCTATTAACAAACAAAGAGAACATTATATGTATTTCTCATTATTTATTGTTTCTCATGATACATATATTTTAAAGTTCGCTATGATAATTTTTAAACTGGAATATTTTACATGCTCGTAAAATGCTTAAAAATTAAAATATTGTATAAAAAACATAATTAAACATAAATTATATTCTACTTTTATAAGTTGATAATAGGTCAATTCACTCTACTATTAAAGTTACTATCCAAAATTTAAACTGTTTAACAACAACTTGTTATGTTATATATGTTTATAAGACAGAGACAACCCTAACCCAACCTAACCCAATTCTCTTAAGAAAAAAAACTGGAATATTATGAATACATTCGTATTAAATAAATATAAATATTTAATAAAATATATAGTAGATCAAACATAAAATTCTAGTGTGTACGAAACGTATTATAGAGAAAACTATTTTAGGATATAAACAAATATTATGTTTACTGAGAATAAGTTTTACTTAAAACCTACATAAATCTTTAGAACTGACAACTGTTAATGCATATTATAAACTCACACTCCGCTTCAGTTTATAATCGATAGAAATGCATTTCTCAGTACAATATCTAGCAAATTATTTAGTTATCTTCTTAATTCTATTATATTAGTTCGATACACTTAATATTTTTTATTTTATTTCATATTATTAAAGGAAGGTTCTAAGGTCTTTATTAAAGTAATGCAATTTAGCTAAAACTTACATAATATGTAATTTATGTATTAAATTATAAACCGAATTTATTTAATAAAGGACTTGTTCGTAAAGTTTATGGTAGATACTTTAAATTGATACTGCTTAATAAGCACACATATGTGTATTTAATAAAAAAATTAATTTTCATAGATATTCTTTACGTCATAATTGACCATCTACCTAATACAAAAATGTATACATGGCATATAGTTTACAATATTAACTACTATATACATTTTTCATTTAAAAATCTCATTAGTCACCAATGGACGTATTATAGACTCATTTAATATTTCAATATTTTACGAAACATAATTAAGTATATTTAAAATTTTTTCTAATAAATAATAAGTAATAGCAACTTAATAAATTGTACACATTTTACACTATGCACCGCATAAGAAATCCAAACGTGATGTAATATTTAAAAGATTCTGCATATAGGCTTATATAATATTATATTAACACAGCTACAAGTTTGTAATTCGTTATATTATATATTTGAAAATTGTATAATATAATATTTGTTTTTATATAAATCTTAAAACTCATTTTATGGCTTAGAATAAATCGTCGATACGCATTTCATTATAAATGATGAATATTAAATAAGTACATGATTTCATTAAAGAGTTACGATAACTTGTTTAAAAAAAATAAATGTGAATCCTGTAATCGCAATTCATGAAACAATACTGTAAGCATGTCTAGATGGACAGAGGGGATACAATTATAACGAAAAATTCAAGGTGGCGAGCAACTTCCTCCGACCCCGAAGTACAACTCCGTCAATAGTTTAACAATCAACTGTCTAATATAGAGCGTATACTTATAGAGGTTTCTTTGTCAATGGTGGGAACATATTTAATATAAGCGAGTGTACAATATTATAAATAATAAGTAATGACAAACATTTATGACAGAGAAAGGTGTACATATTCAATGAATATTTCGGCGGAAATCGAACCGAAGAGTATCGACAGTAGTAACGACAGTTATAATATTGTATAAATACGTTTCGTATAAACCAGCTGCTGCAGTATTATACGTTACGTTAGGTCGAGTATATCACATTAAATTATTATTTCCTAACACACAATACGCGAAATTTCGCCGTTACACAATAGATGTACGTACCTCGGTGCCGTCGACCGCCGAGCCAGGAGCGTCGGATGCGCCCACCCGGTACCGGCGGCGGTTGGTGCCGTTTGCGGGGAACACACCGCCGACCGGTGGCACGTGGTGGTTCGTCTCGTGCACCGTAAGACTCTGCTTGATGTCGGCTGAGAACGAACAGTGCGAGCACTTGTACGTGCCCGGTGCTATGACGCTGTGGTTACGGTTGTGTCGGTCCAGGTTCCACTTGTACGGCGTCCGGAAGTCGCAGTCGTCGCACTTGATCATTGGCATCGTGTGGTACTTGACGTGCTTGGTGTACCGGGCCCGCATGTGCGTCACGTAGTTGCACTTCATGCACCGGAAGAATTTCTTCTTCAAGTGCGCCGACTTCTCGTGTCTGTTGACCAGCGTCCGGCTGTGGCTGCCGAACGGGCACACGGAACACCGGATAAATGTCACGGACTGCTTGTCCTGTTTGTACGATTTCTTCTGTTGTTGGGGCGGCGGTGGCGGTGCCGGGGGCGGCGGTGTCGGCGGAGTCGTCTGCAGCAACGAGACCGCGGGCACACGGTCGTCCGCGTCTCCCGAACCGTCATTGCTCAAGTCCGCCTCGTCCTCCGGCTCGTCTTCTTCGTCTTCGTCGTCTTGTTCTTCTTCTCCGCCGACCTCTTCGTCGTCCATTTCGTCTTCGTCTTCACCGGCTTCGGCTTCGACTTCGGGCTCGACGTCTTCTTCGGCTTCTTCTTCGACACCCGAAACAATGGGTTCGTCGGTACCAGATTCTTCCTCGACACCAGTTACCATTTCAGTCTCGTCAACATCCACGTCCTCCACAATCACCAGCTTGGCGAGATGCTGGTCCGTAAACTTTTCGAAACGTTGAACGCGAATTCGGACAGGCGGCACCAAGAGCGGCTTGCCACTGTCGTCAAATCCGTGGTTATTTTTGCCACTTTTGTTCGTCTGGTGCACCATCTGCACGTGCCGCTGCAGTTTCTGGCTGTGTTTCGACGCGTACAGACAGTGTGAACATTCGTAGACCTTGAGTCGTTCGGCGTGTACGTTCTTCTGGTGGTGCAGAAAGCTGCGTGGGTTCTGCGTGTAGTACGGACACTTAGCGCACGCGTAGTTCCGCTTGACTTTACACTGTGGCAGCGGGAGCTTCGAGTCCGACGACGTCGACGATGGTGGTGCGGACGAAGACGACTGCTGGTGAGAATGTTTTGGCTTTGGCCCGGGCTTTTGGTGGTGCAGGTCACGAGAAGAACCGGCTGATGGAGCCGGCGATGCCGTTTTCGCCATTTTAAAGTATCTGCAAATAAAAAAAAAACGCCATGTATCAGTGTTGACCCAATCCGTTTAAGTATTAAAATTATGACTTGACGTTTGTCATGAACGTCATTAAACTATTTGTATATTATAGTATAGTAATCGCGTGACAATTGTAACTACCTAGGTTCCTAATCTCGCTGGCTACCTACAGGTCGTTAGATATACCTTCACCAGTGAAAATAGTGCCAGAGCTGTGGTTATTATTGTTTTTAAATAGACACATGTATATCCGATAGTCTCTACACATCATATACTGCAGGATATGCTGTTATAAAGACTGTCGTTCGAACGCTTTTTTTTAAGTATAATTATCAATGTGTATTCCGGCGCTGTCGCGCTGATCGGAAAACATGAAACGAAATCGTATATATACGATATGCCGCCGGCAGAAGCTGTGCACCGCCGTGCGTTCTATAAATAACATGGCAAAGAAGACTGCCCGCTGTTGCTGTTGGTGTAACGCCGTTCGCGAAAGTCCCCCGACGACAGCGAGGCAAATATCGATGTCAAGGAGGCGCGGCTAAGCGCAAAACCTTGGCGTATATACTGCAGCACCAGTAGTACAAGCAATGTATATGATGCACAGCCAACTATATATATAATATACATGTTCCTATGTAGGACATATTATTATTATTATAACCGCGTCATACCATACGAGTGCGTTTCCGACAGAAATATATCTGTCGATGAATCTCGCGTTTATATAGAGACGAGACGATGCGATGACGACCGATGACGAAAACTCTAGCGGTTATTATTATATCGTGTCCTGCAACTGTGCGGCGTCGCACACGTAACCTTGGTGATCCGTTTATTATATATTGTATATAGGGTGAGAAAGACAAGGTATACTAGCTGTTGCGGTGGGAATCCGAGCCAATATCGATTTGTATCGTTAGATTCCTGACGCTTTTTAGAACGATCACGATTATAATTATATTATTCTTGTATTTTTTGTATATGTACACGAACGTAACCGGTTAAATCGATAGTAAGTATAATAGTATGGTAACTAGTCTGCAGAGGGGACACGCGTTCCGCAATGATTTGATGTTCGAAAATCATCTACATCGCATATGCATTATATATAGGTACATTTTACATCATCATATAAAGGTTTTTCGGGAAAAATTGTTTTCATAGGAACACAATGCGATTTTCTTGTATTGGTTTTTCGAATCACGGTGTAACATTTGTTCAAGTGTGTATAGCAAACACGGGCGATGAGGCGCGTGCGCAGGAATTAAGTCGATATATAATATTATATTGACGTCAATACAATTGTGTAAGTAAAATAAATACAGTATAAAGCACATCTTAAACTCATCAAATAAAATAGTAAAATGTTAAGTTAGACAAAGGTACAACGAGAATATAAATTCTAGAGAGGCGAGGGAGCAGAGAGCCGCAAAGGCACAATTTTAAATGAACAATATATATATATATATAGGCAAACATAAAAATAAATGAATGCTGTGGTTATAATACAGATATCTCTAAAACTAAGTATAAAAATTTAGCAACTAATTATTTCGCATATATATATTATGATATTAATCGCTCCTGGTATCTTGGTGGTTCGTTGGCAGTACCCTCAGTCAGAATTAGGAATACTTAACTGTGACTGTCTAGTTATAAAATTGAGTTTCCACTACGAAACGTAGTTTAACGACTCGTGTCGTGTAGAATTGAATACATTTAACATGTATAGATAACGTGTTACCAACATTTTTTCACCAACTACGGAACACAAAAAGCCATGGCGTATTGGAAACCCGGTTAAAATCTTGTAAGATAAAAATCGATGTATAAGTTAGATATCGTGTATTGGTACCACCGATTACACATGGTGTTCTGGTATAGGTATGTGCGATGATTTTTTAATGTAAAAAAGTTGAAAGTTAAAAGGAAATGATGACAAATGCACGAGCATACAACTACATAATTATTTTCATAAAAATAACAAATAATAAATAGGTATTGCATTTTAGGTACAAGAATATAACAAGCAATTATTGATTTGAGAAGCATGAATAGAATAAGTAAATTGATCTTCATTAATTCATTTATGAGTAATGATTAATGTTTGTATACAATTCAAGTCTCAGAACCAATATATTATACGTATTGATTAATATTATTATACTAAAAACAGATATTGTTTAATCATTTTTGGTGAAAGAGTAAGATCGATCTTATTTTTTTTTTGTACAGCCACATTTTATTAGCTTGCAACAGTAACAACCATGTGGTTCATCTGCTTTCTTTAATGGACTTGGTAGCACCATTCCAGTAGTTTGAATGTTACCCTGAGTATTATATATTATACGTATATATACATAGTCATATATTGTTAGTTTGTATGTGAATGTGCTAAAATGTAAAACGCCATAGGGAGTACCTACTTGTTTCTGTAATAACCACTCAAAACAGTATTTCCTATACTTATATACTCAGTTTACGGGCCACAGTTGAGATATAAAAAATGAGAAAATGTGTCACTTCGGGCCGCCATCGAGTGTTCTCCTTATATGACAGCATACCCTCGTAATATGTACAAATAAACGATATTATGATATTATCGTGAGAGTTTGCACGCAATCGTTTACGGCAGTTACGATTTCCGCGTCATTCTCGTCGTCGGCGCTTAAAGAAACGACAATCGCGCGGCGGCCTGCAGCATTGAATACTCAACGACGTTTTTCTCGGATGTGCGCAAGACCACGATTTCGGGAAGCAGTCTCGTCGCACGAATCCCGATGCTGTCGAACCCGTCAATAATAATAATAGCCACAAGCTGCGCGTTTACGGTCGAAAGTCAACCGCACGTGGCGCGTCGCATTTGCAGCAGCATCGGAGAAAGTTAAACGCGAGCGGATAAACGAAAAAAAAAAAAAATCGTCGTCGCGGTCCCGCCGCGCCGCACATACCATTATTTCAGTATGAGTTATTCGTCGTCATCTGTCGCTCGTGTACACCGACGTATCTACAGACTGCGCCCGCGAACGACGACTATTACGGCTGACACCGTTCACAAGACCGGCGGGGCGGCGGAGGGTTTCTGTTTTAATTACACGAGACGAATCGTACGCGCGCGAAGAACGACCGACGGACGTTGGCATACCGTTTGTTACGTCAGGTGGAGCGGAAAAAAATAAAAAAAGAGAAAAGCGATGTGACGTTAAAACCGATGACCGTCCAGAAAAACGTAAACGTCCGAATGTATCGCGGGCAACGACGACGGCGACAATAATATAGCGTTATTGCGACATTGTACTATAAACCGGCCGCGTGAATATCCTACACCGCGGCGGCAGCGCACTGCTATAGCTGTTTCGCAACGCCATACAATTTACACACACCTCGTGCGCGTATGGGTACAGTGCATTACGGTACGGCCGAGCACTTGGACATTACACGTATGTGAACGTGTACGTGTGTGTGCGCGTGTGCGCGGACAACCAGTGCCGGCGGCCGAGGTATTTTTTTTTTTTTTAAGCGTGCCTATATATATGTGTGTGTGTGTGTGTGTGTGCTTTCCGAAACGAGCAATCCTGCAGCGAGCACGTCGTATGCGCGCGAGGAGACTGGACACGTCGACTTTCTCTCGCCGAAAAAACAATGTGCGCATAGAAATAGCGGCGGCCCGGCCGAGGATGGCCGGACGATGACGGATGATCGTCGACACTCGATGCGCGGTGACGAAACGCCGCGCATCGTTTACGGCGGCGATGATGATATCGATCCACATTGCGCATTGTCTGTGTGTGTGTGTGTGTGTGTGTGTGTGTGTATATATAATAACGATATCGCATTATATTTTGTTGTACGGGCTGTGCGAGATTTATGACGAGTAACAACCGATCTTACAGTACTTTTATACTCTGTGGTACACGGTTGTAGTGGTTGTAGCGGAGGCGGCCAGCGATAGCGGCGGTGTTCGGAACGTAACTCTTGCGAGCATAAAAACAGACGATACTTCTACACCGCTATTGGTCGCGTTTAAATATAATAACAAGTCAAGGTCTGCGTACGACGTATTACAATATATCGTATTGAACAAGACGAAAATATATTTTTTAATTCAATAAAATTAAATACTACCATATGCGCATCACATAATAATACCCATATAATACACACATAGCCGAAACCCCAACCGCCCCCCCCCCCCCGGTAACGCGGCGTATATTATCGTTGTAGACGAGTACGTCGTCATATTATTATTATTATTATTATTATAATGCACAACAACAATATGTTTTATGAAAACAACCGTGAGCCCCTTTCCCCTTTTCCTCTCCCGCACACAACCCGTTCGCCGAGTCCAATTTATTTCGTTACGATCGCCGTCGGACGAACCCCTCACCATTGTGATATTACAGTCCCATCCTAAGATTGATAAAAATAAAAAAGAGCAAACTGTAGAGCTGCATCGCCCGTTCCGTAACGTCGGCGACACGCGCGTACACGTCACACACTGGCTCTCGGTGATAACGATTAGATAGTCAAGCGCTGTTGTACGCACACACGCGCGTACGCCGACGTGCGGAGACATAATAATAATAATGTAATATAATATCGTACGAGCGATTATTAAACAGAAAAATATATGTCGAGCGGCGTTCGTGCACATAGAGATAGTGCGTAGTAATAAGTAGTAGCTAGACGCGTATGTATATAGTATAAATTATACGTGTATACGCTTACGCACACTGTCGTCGTAATACAATTACCGCCGACGCTCGGAGCCGCGTACCGCACACACGTGTGAGCTAATAAAACGATGTCGTTATGTCGTTTTATTTACGCGCGCACATAATGCTCTCTTATGCCTACACTTACTGCGGTGCTTGTGTACGATAATAATATAACAATTATATCGTACGTAATCGTTACCTCCACCACATCATCTCTAAACAAACGCGCGCGTACACACACTTGCGCACTATGCGTAATTGATTTAGACGACGGTGTATCATAATAATACGATGTAAGTGTCGTAACCGTATACGCGGTTATACGCTTTACGATATTTTCAAGTTATACCTACTCTATGCACCTCCTACATCATCGTTATAACAATATTATATGTATATATAAATAGCGGTCATTAATGCGTTGCAATAACGTTTATAAGAAACTCAATGTTGCAATAATATGCACGTGCAGTATATAGTAAACACGACGGATGACGTTTACAAGTCACGATTATACGGCGCCGCCGATGGTCCAGAGTTGGCGCGAAAAAGAAGACCGTGTGCGAGAAGTAATTAACCGTATGTATGTATATATATAACGCGAGTACTGGTTGCGCTGCAAGGAGAACCGGAAGAAGAACGCGGCGGCGGTGTATATAGTTGTGGACGACGCACGTGGTATGCGCGCGAGAAAGGAAGAGGCGAACGAACGGGTTTTCTGGAGCGGGCGGAAACGGTCATCAGTGGCGACGACTAAATATAGGTCTTTGACCTCGCCGATGACGGTGGTATACACGCCGCGGACGAGTCTACGCGGCCTGTGATGGCGCCCGGCCGCTGAAGACGCGGCCGCCGAAGTCTGCCGCAAGACACGCAGCCGTGACAAACGCTGCGCGCCGTCGGTTTTCGGGCGGCCGTCGCGGGTGTCTTTCGCGGGTGTCCGCGCGCGCGTTGCCTAATGACGAGTGTGGGAAACCGGCGGAAGGCCGACGAGGCGGACGTGTGACGGTGACGTTCGCGCGCGGTCGATGCGGCTTTTTACGTGCCGGCCGGCGCTGTCCTCGTTCCACTTCGCGCGCGCGCGAGAGAGCAACCGACGACGTGTCCACGCGGCGCTGCCACTTTCCGCAGATTTCACACACACGAAATCTAAGAACGCGACGTACGTTTTCGGTTTCTTTTTTTCTCTGACCGATACACGCGCAATACCACCGCGTAGTATCGGGACCGCCGCAGCCGTCGGTTTTCACGGAGACGCGTGTGCGTTGCGCGTAAGAGGATTTACTGTATAGTATATAAAATATGTTTCGATATCCGACCGAGCAAATCGGTCACGACGTGATCGGGAAAAAAAACGGAGCGTCCGTGCGTGTACGCTAGCCGCCGCGCAGCGGTTTCGCGCGCTCGGCCCATAATCCCCGCGCCGCTGCGACGGTTCAGGGTCGAGCGCGCCTTTTGTCTCGTCGACGTCGTCGTCCGGCCAGCGCGGTACCTCATCGCCCCGCCGCGTTTCAAGCGATGGCGGCGGCGGCGGCGGCGGCGGCGACGGCAGCGTCGCGAGTACGACGACTGCGATAATATTATATTATTTAGGTCACACGCGCGCACGCCGTTACGGGTTTGCGAACGCGTATTATGTACACGTCGTCGTTAAATATTTATGGGCAGCGGTGCAGAGGTCTCGCGTTGTTGATCGTCGTCATCGTGGTGTGTAATGTACAGTCATCGCGTCGTCGTCGTCGTCGTTTCAGTCTCTTCGCGCCGTCATCGCCGTAATCGTTGTCGGCGAATCCGCCGACCTTGCGCCGAGTTACACAGCCCGTCAAAAAGCTCAAACTCTCGCGGGCTCCTCCGGCAATAATTATAATAATAATGATACCAGTATATCAAGACGTTTTACTACCGCGATAAATCACGCGTCTTATCCGGCGATAAGAGTCCGGTGCAGCATACTACACCGCGCACAGACGACCGCCCCCGCTCAACGCGCGCACATATAGTTATATAGCGCATTAGGCAAACGAAATAGCCACGCCGCGGAAAAAACTCTATTTATTATTATTATTATTATGTCATGAAGGAGGGGACTCGCGATGAAATTCTTCTGTGAGGCCACCGAGTTTATATTTTTCATGACCGACATGACGACGACGACATTCACGCGGTTTGCGCGGCGATGTAGAAGAAACGTGATATATGACATAAAACCGCAACGATCGATACTTTATTAATATACGAGCAGAGTATACTCTGCTCGTATATAATATATTAAACAGTCGACAATCGGTAACTCGAACTTTGATATCTCGAAATAAGTCGTCATCCCGAGTAAAAAAATTCTTGGCATTACACTTAATTGATTTTTGATATCTCGAAATTGTTAATTTATGACTTGAATGTTGTTTTTCCCCTTGAACTTCGAATTACACAAGAACCTGGTGGCGTCGGCTGGGTTGAAATATTATATAATATATTACTATGGATTAACTCGCTCGCTATCACGAAATACGCGTTAGAAGCTGTGGGCATAACGCGTTAAAAAATCAACCGATGCACAGAATATCTATAAAACACGAGCAACACCGTATATTATAACATTAATATCGAAATAGATATACTCGGCATGACAACCCCGGGGTCGTACGAGCATCACAGTATTAAAACAACAATAAACGGGAGTACGGGACTATATTATTTCCCTCTAAAAATAAGATAAGTAGAGTTTTCTCAAAAAATAAAAAACAAAGATACTTTTTATTTTTTCTAGACTAAATCTACTTGGATAGTATTGAATAAAATAAAATAATAATAATATAACGTATTAAACAAAAGTTATTTCTGAGTCAAACTTTGTGATACACTACGTGTATTTGTACATATGATTATTTAGTTTATATCTCTGTTTATATTATTATATATAACACTCATAATACGTAATATTAATACAATTTAATTTAAAAATAACAGTAATTTATGTACTACATTTTAATAAATATTTTTATAACAGTGATTTTTTATTTTTTATTATTTCATTAAACTATTATAAGATATTTTTGGCCAATGTATGAAAATAATAGGACCCTATTCAAATCCATGAGAAAATGGGTCTTATTTTGATCGTGGATACGGATACGGTTATGCGGTACCAATCTCATTTTTGGAAGAAAATAGCCATACGGTTCGAACCCTGCGACGGCGCATTTTAGGTGTCGTCCCTCCCCGCATCCTACACACCGCAGAACGCTCGGAAATAGACCGCCGTCTACCTGGCGATGGATATAACGGCGACGAGAGCGGTCTCCGCGCCACAGTTCTTGCCAAACGGCGGGGGGACATTTGGCCGCGGTTCTCGCAGAGAGCGTTTCGCGGTGGCAAAGATAAATATTTCTAGCTCGTCGTGTCCGCGGTTAAACCATGCTATAAGAATCTACCGGAGAGGAGAGTAGCGGTCGTACCTATATATCACATAATATAATGACAATACGTAATAACATAATAATATATATAATATGGCGATGCGACGACGACCTTGGCAAACAATTTTCGTAACATTTCCTACCGTACATAACATATACTCGAAGCCTGTCATTTCAGCCGTTTATCACGTGCAATAATAGTAATATTATATCGACATTAAAATATTATAAACAAATATATATCATAGCGGATGGGAAAATAAAAGCTAACACGAAACACAATATCTGCCGCACGAGTAAGACCTTACCTTTTTTTCGCAACACATGACTCCTATGTTTAATCATACTATTATTATGCATACACAAATAGTTACCGTGTTCATATACTATATTTAACAAAATAGTCCATGTTAAAAAATGCGTTTGCATTGAACTTGCGGATCAGCACAAAAAAAATGCGTAATAAAAGTCAATAATTATTGTTGTATTTTTACGAACGTGATCGTCTAAAAACAAGACAGTTTCGGATCGTTGGTTAGAAATTTAGAATTATACCTTCGAAAATAATCTTTCCCGGCGAACTACAAAAAGTATTAAAGCAGCAACAGTATGAATTCCTAGGTCATATAAACAAGTTTTATCATGAGAGGATGCAATTGATGAGAATGTATCGGTGAACAAAACTTTGATCCCCACACATCTCCAATATAAATATATTTGAAAATTGTATTTCAATTTATACCGATCATACGAGTATACATAAAACAAATTTCAAGTTTCAGTATAATATTCATACATAGTTGTTAAAATACGTGTACACGATTTAGCTGCATATTTTTGTGGTTACTATTTTATTTATGCGTCCTTAAAAATTCAGGTTGAAATAATTGATTGTGATGGAAACAATTTTAAAATAATTTGTAATTTTAGACGTTTTAATAATTTGCTCTATGTTTTAGATTTTAAGACCAAATACTAACTAAAGAACACTAGAATATAATTAGGTAGGTAAGTATTTAACAAAAAAAAAATCACAAAATTTGCAAAACAAAAGTATAATAAGACTTTAAAAATAAACTAATAAAAATATTAAGTTCTTTAAGACCCTGATTACTGGTTGATATCGTAGACTTAGTATGGGTAATACGGCTTAAAAAAAACAATATCTAAGAAACTTTTCGAAAAAAGTTAATAATAATAATACCAATATAATAGAATAAAATCAATGACATTGATATACTTTAAGTTTAATTTTCTTAAGATTTGGTACCAAAATCCCCCACTCTCGTCTGTACGCTACCTATATTAGAACTTAGAACTCCGAAATACATGCAATTACGCGCGGTTATGCATTAAAAATGCATATAATATTATTATCCATTAATGGATTATACTATGTGCTAAGCAACATCACATATTATGTATTGTGTATCTTTATCGAAGATGTATAATATAGTATTTTATTATTGTGTTACGATGCTTACGGATACAAAGTCACGGCGATACGACGATTATTGCCGGCCGACCGAACCTTGGCGAACGCGATCTTTATAATCGCTTAACGCTACAACCGCTGTAGCACTGTATTGTGGGAGGGTGATGTTGATGTGGGTAGGAGGAAAGTAGACGGATATGAGTACTCCTAGATTTTCGTCGTCGAACAAGACACGACGGAAAAGGAGCGGCAGCGGCGGCGATGGTCTTCTCGTCATCGTCGTTGTTGTTTGTACGCGCCTAACTTACTGTACATACATAATATAATATAAGACAGTGTAATGTATATTATTACTATTGTACATAGTAGCCACGAGGACGATCGCCGCCGCTAACGCTGCATTTTATCTAAATACAAGATGTGTCGTTTTTACTTATCCAAAAAACGTGTGTGCAGCGCAGCTAGACCGGAAAACCATCTAAATATTTATAACAATAAAATTTAGATATTATAGGTCGTATATAATATAATCGTTATCAGATCTAGGTTTTGGTATAGGCATACTGCTGCTGCTGCTGGTTGATCAAGCTAAAACGACACGCGCTTAAAAATTTTACTTTCGTTAGAGAATTCGTCGACCTTCCGCCATGTATATATTATATAGGTGCATTACATTAAGCCATAAAATCACCGTACTGGGCGTACTGACTGGAGTGTTTTGCGCAATATTATTATATAACGTTACAGCACTCGCACAGTCGCACAATCTGTACTTACGCACAGTGACGACATGTTGGTTTTCGGCGTTTTCGCGCTCGAAGATAAAAGTATAATACACTATTATCATTGTAATATGTGCAGGCGGGCAAAATGGAGGGGATTCTAAAACCAAACTAATTTCGTACGAAAGTCGATATAGGCGTTAGCTCGGTAAACGGTATACCATCGTTGCTGATGTTCGCAGTGTGTGCCGCCAAACAAACACACACACATACGCATACAGTACGCACGCGTGTTTAATTGTCGTCGTCATGTCACGCTTCATTAGCTTTATTATTAGCGTTGCTTCGTGTATATATTATTATTATAATGAATCGAGAAGGAAGACGATACAAACTACTCTGTGCCAAGGCCGCAACCGCCAAAACGTATCTCGTCGGCATATTGTAATAACAATCCGATAATAGTATACATGATATATTGTATATCGCACCAAGTGGACAGGGGCAGCGGAAAATAAAAACTCGTCCACGCCATATCGATTTGCTGATAATATTCAATTTTATGTTTCGTTGCGACAACTAACGATGACGTCCAACGAGTACGTAAAAAGGCAGTGATGCGCAGCACGATCGCCGAAGTCGATTTGGAAAATAACGCCAGATGACATGACAGATAACATCCAAACGGGATCTATTTCACTCCTAACAATTTTAGGGTTTTATTTGAAAATACAAGGGATTAGATATCTTTTTAACATACGATTAAGATTATTGGACTTAATACGTTATAGTGATAATGAGCTGTGCGAGAAAATTTCATAAGAAATTTAAATTATATTACCACCGCAACTTCTACTATTATATTAATTTGTGCGTCGTGTTTTGTCACCGCAAATATTACTCTCGCGGAGTCGATGGTAGTTTGGAACGATAATAGATAACGTTTAGTGTCTATACTGCAGTTAGAAACTGCGAAAAGTACTGTTTAATAAACGTCATGGTAATAGGACATGCAATTTTCCACAGATAAATTACGTACCGCCAATGGGTTGTGTATCGCATTACCGACGACCCTCCTCATCGTTGGTTTTCGATCCACCGCCATACTATCTATATACGCTTGTGCGTCACTCGGAAATCTTTTTGACCGAGACCCCTCCCACATCCGAATCCGTATTCATAAAAGATATTATTTATATACGTATATAGTGTACGAAGACACTATCGGATTTGACCCTTCGACACTTTTAGGAAATTTTGCTTTGGGGAGTGATGAATTGTCTACGTTGGGCTTTGAACCGTAGGGGTAAGGCAGTAGGAGTATAAATGAGCCCGCTGCTGGACGGCTTGGTTGAATTCGCCAATACTTGCGCTACAACGAGCACTTGGCCAGCAGTCGGGAGGTTATTATTACACAGACGTATTTTACAAACGTGCGCGGCCGTCGTATAGCCTCAAGAGGGTGTCGCGCGGAGGGGGTTTAAAAATAACCAGTGGGCCGCCGCCATCGCCGCCAAAACGTCGAGCGCGCAAAACACAATAATATAATACGCACACGACTGCAAGCGGATGAACGCGAGCACGAAACAAACGCTCTCGCAAACGGTGTTTCCGGTGCAGTATAGTTCGCGACCGCCGCGGTGGGTGTATAAAATCACCATGTTATTATTATTTACACGGCGCATAACAAGAGTACGATATTATGCAAGTTGTAAATAATTATACGACTGACAATGACGTCTGATTACAACCAAACATACTGCGCGGTCGTCGATTATTCTACGCGTAGCGACTGACAGAAATTTCTGGTGCGAAAAGCTTGACCCAAAACATCAATACGCCCCGTTAGAGCCATCGAGTGAGTGCTATGATAACTTTGGCAGCCCCGCGCTTATTGTATGTAATATCATATAAACGACAAGACCGGATGTCCAGTCGTCATGAGCGATTTCTACGAATGGTTTCTGCGCATGTATGGCTACCCTCGACCCCGTCACTGCCGCCCAAAGCCGGACGCGACACGAGAGCTTACGAAGTGTGACGACGACGACGAAATATTACCGGCGGGAAAGACATGACGACCTAATCGTTATTTATATAGACAGACAGATTATACAAAGGACGTAAGAAGTCGTATGACGTTTCACGAGAAAGGAATCGTATTATACCGATGTAGAAAAGGCGTAACGGAAAAACTGGTCGAGAGGGTTCTTAAGTGCAGGAATTGTCCTAGTGTTCTGTGGACGTGGTCGCTGCCCAACAGATCGTTATACATCCTCATGCGCGAGTGTTCGAAATAAGTGGCACGCCGCGACAATGACGATGGTGGCGGCGGTTTGAGCAGTAGCGGCTACGGCGGCGTGTAGTGCTGTTGCTGCTGGCACGTTGTAGTGTATTATTATGGTGGAGGGCTTGTCGTCGTCGTCATCGTCGTCGGGTTTATCGATTCCCAGCTCTGGCGCTCGCGATGGTTACACAACGGGTGGCTGCGGCGGCGGGCGGGCGAGCCGAGGGGTTTCCCACCGTCGCTCGCAACGAAATACGGCCGGCGGTGTATATCATAGCGCGCGCGCCGAGGTGGCCACCGATCGTTATACCGCCGTCGCCCTCGGAGCGTAAAGTGAAAAAGAAGCTCGCGGCAAAAACAAAAGCCGACGAGGGACACGACAGGGAACACCACCACCACGCTCGCGTTTACGGCGAGGAAAGCACAAGCAGCACGCCGGCAACAGAATCAGCAGCAGAATTAGCAGCAGCAACAGCAGCAGCGGCAGCAGTGGTGCTGATGATGACAGGTGGTGTCTGCGGTTACCGGGAAAACACTACCGGTGTTCGATACATCACAATAATATTGTTATGTTTATTTCACAATTAATATAATATACAAATCATTTATTATTATTATTATTATTTAATAATATTGCGTATTTTACGAGATGTACTCGTCGATTAACGCAAATACTATATACCTATATTAATACGGACGCGATGATGTTATTAGACGGTACGAGTACAATGATAATATTATAACAAACAAGACGTGTAGTAATCATTATTGTAATAACAACAATATACTATAATACTATATACAATTTGTATACTATAATATATTGTCTAATATATTATATTATCTGGTATTGTGTGTAAGACGTACTATTACTGTTGTAGTAGTGGGCGATGAGTAAAAAGGATACTTACGGGAATTATAATAAAGGTTCGTTACGTTCGCGGCTTAAGCGAAGAACACGCCGGTGTGCAACGTCGTATCATTAATATTATTATTATTATTATTATTATTAATTGCGCGCGCGCGCACACACACCGACAATACACGCGGTCGCGGCAGCAGCTGGTGTGCCGGTGGGCTGCTGCTGGCTATCGCGTCTCGTTCTGTTCCGTCGGCCGGCGCACTACAGACTAACCGACCGCACGAGGCGGGCAGGCAGGCAGGCGGCGCGGCGGCGGCGGCGGCGGCGGCAGCCGTTACGAAGGTTGCACGGCTACCACCACCACCGCCGCTTCCACCGCCGTCGCCACCGACCGCCGCTTGCAACGTCGGTGCCGCCGCCAACAGCGACGCTGCTGCCGCCGCCGCACCGCTCTTGGTATGACACAGCGTAGTACCATCGTCGTCGACCAGACACGGCGGGCTGTTCAGCACACGCGTGCAAGGCGCGCACACAAGCCATCGACACTCCGGCGAGCGGTCCCACTCGAACGCGCCCGCACGCACAAGCGTCGGCACCCGCACACCCGCACGCACACGCGCGACTGGAGCGTCGTCCCTACTTTTCGTTGTCTACCGCCGCGGCGGGGCCGTGATCGGTAATCACTCGGGGGAAAAGAATCACAAGAGTTCACAGAACCCGCGACGCACGGTGAGCGGGGACCGACAGACAGAACACTGTAGAGACCGAGCCGGAAGCGGCGGCTGCGCGGCGGCCCGTTTTGTTCGAACACGTGGGAACGCCACGCAGGCGGAGGAAATTCTCGAACGGCTAAAGACGTGTGCATCAGAGATAACGAAACCACTAACTTTACTGTATTGTCATCGCGGCAGCGAGCGTATATCGTACAACGATAATATTGTTGTGTACGATTCCTCCGCCTTCGTGGCACGCAGCACCGCCGCCGCCGTCCAAGACAGAGATACATAATATTTGCATATTGTGCACAGGCGTCGCGCGTGCGCCATATGTGTCAAGGTGACCGCAGCGGCGGCGTAGCAGTATGAAACGACGCAATACTTGGCGGCTGCGGCGTAATATTATTATAGCGCCGAAACGGTACCCACATAATAATGAGCGTATACGTTTATAATGGCTCGAACTGCATGTGCACGGCGAATCGTCCGGCCGTGTCCGTTTCTGTTTTTCCTTTTATTCCGTTCACCGGTTCCGAGAGGGAGCGGAGAAACCGGACGGCGCGCGAAGGGTAGCCGGCAACGACCGCGGCGGCAGCGGTGCGGGGAACCGGTTCGGCGGGCGATTGCGAAACGCCGCCGAACACGGTGCGGCACACACGACGGCCGTGTCGTAGACGTATTATGTCCCGCGGCGGATTTCGCTGGAGCAGCAGCTGCGCGGCGCGCGCAAAGGGTTACGCGCAGTCGTCGGAGTGTATTGCGTAGAAGGTGCTTAACCGTTGCCGGATCGCGCGCGCCAGAGACAAAAGCGTCATCGACGGTTACGGCATATGTGGCGGCGGCACGCCTGTATAATTCTGAGGTACAGCGGAGTCAGTTCCTCCCACCGCTTATGCTGTCCCATTCCCTAACCGTATACGGTTTTTCGTCTGCTACACGCGCACGCGGACGCCACATGGCCCTCCGGATTAACGGACGTCAAATTCCTGAGCGTCTGGTCATCGTTGCTGCGCTGTCGGGCGCGGCGCGTCGTTGTTGGTGGGATGGGTGGGTGTCCGTTAAGACGCCGAAAGACTCGTTATTCCGCGGCGCATAATTGTTATTAAATAAAAATGTATTTATGTAACTACAATATTATTATACGCATTTGTGTACATGACACGGATTCGGGCGACATTGACCGTTGACGACTGTTGCGGCGATTAAGTAACAACCACGACAACGCCGAGCGTGCCTCCACGAGATAATATTATTATAATATGGTGCGCGAACGACGTCTAATATATTACTATCGTAAAATCGATACGAAGTAAACAGGTTACGAGTGCGTAAACACCGTGATTGTAAGCGTCAGGAAAAAATGATGTTAATATTTAGCTAGAACACAATATTGTATTGATTTTAAACGAAAATAATGTCTAATTTACATTATCCGGTATATTATAACAGCTCGGAAGACGAATACGTGCGCACATAATCTGTAGAACCAATACTAAAGTGGATTCGTCCCTGCGCATAATAATATTAATTTTTAATAATATATTTTATTAGTTGAGCGTAAATTATATTTTATTTTTTTTCAATAATTATACAAATCGAATAAAAGCACGTTTTTTTTCTTTTTTCTTATTACGTATTTGATTTGAGTATCATGTAAAGATTTCAACTTAAAATAAATGCTCGATCAATACAACAATTTAAATTTTTTCAGAAACTATTAAAACTACTTATTCAACTATAATATTATAAAATGTGATAAATATTCTATAACTAAACCACTCAGGTTTATATTTAAATAATCAGATATTAGTGTTGAAAATTGCAATTTTATTAATTAGAACCTCCAAAAGTCAATAAATTTTCTAAATATCTTAAAATCAGTAAATAATTTTTGTATAAGAAATAGATTCGTTTATATAAGATTTTGTTGTTAAATTAATAAATGTTCTGTACAACCACTCACTTATTATTATTATCGTTATTTAGTGAGTCAAATAATCTTCTTTTTTAAAGGTACCTATCTAATTTTATAATGAAATATATGAGTAAAAATTTCAATTACTAAACCTATTTCAATGAAAATAGGCGTATTTTACCATTATCCAAGTGTTAAAATTGTTAAATCCTATCCAGCACATAATATATTATATATACAAACAACAGTTATAATACGGTATATTATAGGTATTACAAGCGCGCGTGTTAAGTGATGATTATTACACGACGTTTCGCCGTCGAACATTGTTTTATCGAGAAATAAAAAAAACGTGGATGAGCGTACTGCAATTATTATATAGTACACATACATTAAGTGTATAATATGACAATGATAATTATTTATGACAATATAATATGAGTGCACGAACATAATAACGGACAAAACGACAACGGCGAGAGCATATGGAATCGGAATGTATGACGTGTACAAAATATAATATGAATAAGCACTCTGAAAAGCCATCGATCCGAATGTATATCGGTCAATGTTTGATTAGAGTGTACAAAGGTCACGTATAATATAGCGTATATATATCAACAGCGTGCGTATGTTAGTGTTATATAGGTTTAACGACGTCCGCCACACGCCGACAAAACTAAATCGAAGCGACGTTTTATTATTGCTCCCGAAAATATAGTATAACGCACATTAGTGTTTCGAATGTTTATACGCGGTTTTGTGTTTTGGGCGATTGGCTTTATCGGTACCTAATCCAATTAATTTTACGCGGGGACGTCCACAAGATGTAACTGTATTCAATACGACACGCCATCCAAAAGACTGTCAAAAACGAACAAGTCAAAAGTAAATTTTATTGTTGAAAAGAGTCGAACGTTTGAGAGCGTTATTAGATAAAATCATATGTGAGCGCGATTTCATTATCCAATAAGAGCGCCTTATGCCAAGTAGTTATTACTTCGGATATAATATGATAGTTCCACAGTCTAAATGAGCGCGGTTATAAAATGTACGTACTAGATTAAATTTATATCTTATAATATCAAGTAGATACCTAAGTTCATTGTACATCATATTTTTATATTATATAATGATTGTTACGTGCATTCGGTTTTGTAAATTTATATTAAATAATACAAAAAATGTGTAGCCCATTTGCGTTCGTTATAAATTTGTATTATACTTGGTTAAGTTTGGAACCCAAAGTGTTGATCATTTAATAAAAAGTGGGATGACAAATAATATAAGGTTTGTTTTTAATCAAAATAAGTAAAACAGCTAACGATTATAAAAATTAAAATATATATAGAAAGAACAGGAATTCACCACCACCTACACCACCACCCTTCAGGGCTACGGAATTATACGCTACCACTACGTGGAGACTATACGTATACTTACCAAGTATAAGATCCTAATCAAAAGCTTGTTGTCTGTTTAAGGATAAGCTAATCAATATTTTAAAATATTTTAAAATAAATAAAATTATCGTAAATGTAACAGTAAATATATTGATTTTTAATTAGCTATCGAAAAAAAGGGTAGGAAGAATTGACATTTTTGTTAATTGCACGTGTGCTCTTAAATGTGTCAAACTACTTTTTCGTTTTATGTTTGTTACTTTCTTATTATAAATTAATATTTATTTTAATGAAACTCCCATAGATGATCAACGTTTTATCGTTGTTCGGCGAGAACGATTCAATTAAATTGCAATAAAATCTCTGTAGTCTTTTGTCGGAAAAATCCTAAGATAATGAAAAATTATTATAAATGTATAATTTTCGACGAAAAAGTAGTGTATACATACGACATTTCGATAGTGATTTCTTAATATAGTGCGGAGTATAGTGCTATTATATAGGCAACTCTTTTAAATTATGATTTTAACGAATAACACGAGTAAAGGAAATAGAGTTAAAAATAATTACAACAAATAATTCACGTTATAAACGAGCTTATTAATAATAAGCAACTATTTTCAGATTGTTGAGACGTTTCAAGTGCAGAATTCTCGAAAACTTTATCGCATCGACTCAGTTACATTAACTAATTCTGAAAACTAGCCTATTCAAAATCAGCAATAGCGCGCGATAGTCTCAAGTCTGTGCAACGTAAATATGAATAATTTGTCATTTACCAATATGTAAATAATTTGCGAATGTGCTCCTAAAACTTTGACCAAAATAAAATTATATACCCAATTTTTTATTCGTAGACTGTATAAATCTACAATTATATTTCATGTCTGTATACATTGCTATCATCATTATTTTTCTAAAAATCGCATGAAGTACATTAACACCTAAGTTAATACAGTTTCTCGAGAGTATATTAAGTATGACAATCGTTACAACTAATGCAATATATTTTAATACTACTCCCTATTTTCTCCGTTTTTATCTGGAAATAGATATACAGCTGTGATTGAAACACAATTAATTTTTTTTTATCAATAATTATGAGTATATTAATGTATTAATATTTAATATACTATCTACTCGTATATCCAATTTTATAGTCAATAATTAGTTATTGTGCATTTGGAACACAAATTACAATAACAATATAACTAGATTTCATTTTAACTCATGTATAGTTATTTATATTATTTGGGAGATATAGTTTATAACTATTATTATTGGCGATTGATTTGAGTTTGTAAAATTCAACGATACGTTTGAATCGTTTGATTTTTCAATACAGCAAACCCATGGGTAGGTCTACTACACTAAGAAAATTTACATTTTTATTTTATTACCTATGTATGTTGTATTCAATTGTAGGTATTTTTCTTTGCTAAAAATATATGAAAAAGCTAATTTATTCACTATAATAAAATGTTTTCATATGTACTCATAGGTATACATAATATACTGTAAGTACATATCTTGTATTATTGTATATTTTTTCCTTAGACCCACAAGAGGTTATAATACTTTTGTTTATTTCATTGTTAATTTTCTAACTAATATCATGTTGATATTTCAAACAAATCCGAATAACATTAAAATAACATTAAAATCTTTAGCAACAACTTTAGAAATGAATTAATTTCTACAAACGCTATTGAAACTCATATGTCAGTTTTTATGTAGGTAGTATCGACATTCCACTAATACTGTTTCCTCTAATATTTAAGTTATAAGAGCAATATAATTAATTTTAAATAGTATACAAAATTATAAAACATATTATATAATTGTAAACGTATACGACTTAAATGTTTCAAAAATAAAAACAAATTACGTCTGTATAGATAACAATTTTTTGTTAACCCCAAATCATACAGATAAACACATAATATCTCATGTTAAAATGCACATAGATAATTATACAATGGCGTCTTTGATGGATTCTTATTATATGACAACTAAAGGTCTAGAAATAGCATGGCACTGCTTACCTGATCAATTTGTATACGAAATCACGTGTTATAACAATAATAAAATACCAGTTATAAATGTATCTCAATAAATAAATATGAATCTGGGACAAAATATTAATTTTTACCTAACATAATCTAAGACTAAAATCGGGGATCAACTTGAAATAAAGTATCTATGTAGTTGGATTCCCAAAGGCGAATAATGTATAACATCCCAGATTATACAACCATCGTGACCTACAATAATAATATTATAGTCTACTTGAGGGCCCAGTGACTCTTACAAAATGGGAACAATATTAATTAATGTTATAAAACATATTTTAAACTTTTATAAAATAAATATTAAAAATTTGTTATCATTATTTTTAAATAGTAGTTATAAAAATTAAAATTATTTATATTATTGACAATATTAATGTGTATAATAATATATTAGAACTTCGACATTTGGCTGTGTGATGTTATCTTTTAAGTTATAATAAACTTCCCAATAGGCAATAGTTATTTATCTTACATGTAAATACCTTAAAATTATCACTTGAAAATTTGAGGCTTGTACGTAAACCACTATAAAATATTATATAGTTCGGAGTTCCCCTGCTGTAGTAGGACCACCATTTAGGTTTAATGTTTTTGATATCTCATCCAATGTCCACATTATTACATAACATAATTGTACTATTCGAGTTAAATTTTAATCTAAAATAATTGGCCATTGGCAGTTATAGGATAGCGTTATCACAGCACGGATATGAAGAAAACGCATTTTTTCGTAATCGCGAAGATGTATAAAATTGTACAAAATAAAATACATAATACTAAACAATTTTGAAATTCAATTTCAAACGGTCAGTGCTAAGGTAACAAATCTCATAATATTGACTTGTAAAACTACTATTTGAAAAAATATATTAATTTTAAAATATGGTTAACTATTATTAATATATTTGCTACACAATTATACAAAACTACACGACTTTATCAATCATTGATCTATTAGGACGTAAAACACAACTGACTTAAAAGCAACACTAAAAAATTTACCTAAAGTTAAGTGGTCGTGTATAGTAAATATTTGTAAATATATGTTTTTTTATAAACGAGAAAAAAGATGGCTATGCCTACCTACGTTATAATATTATATTATCGCTTTGCACATATTATAAATCCCGGAGTTAGTTTGCGGTGTGCCAACTCACACTTATAATCGTAAAAAAAATTAAGCCCCGATTTAGTTATTGCTGGAAAAAAATGAAACAACTCTCATTGACCAGGGTTAAACATTATAATTTGATGGTGTAGCAACTAGCAAGCATTAGAGAAAAGTTTTAAAGTTGTTACTTGAGAAATAAAAATAAAAATTGAAATACTACCCACTACATTTATTATTACGACTTAAACGAAACATTATTATAGATGTCACTTTTGTTTTGTTTTTGTAAAATTATTATAGGTATAGGTATTTTAACAAGCTAGGTGACTAAAATAAGCTATAAAAATGTATAAACCTATACAACCTAAGTATACGATTTATAGATACTTGTTAAAACAAAAACGTTAACTCAGTGGATTCACACAACGAAGACGGTACCGATTAAAATTCGGTAAACCTCGTGAAGTTTTTGTAGTTTTAATTAAATTATCAATATTCAAGGACGGTAGTTATTGCCTTACGTTGTGTGGCGTCCGGCAAAAAAACGCAATTGTACGCTGCTTAAATCACGAGTATAAATATCTAAGTATAATGAAAATCCACAAATAGAAAGAGGGATGTATATAGGTAATTAGAAAAAGATGAAAAATGTTACACTATAACAAAAGTTTACTTAATCATAATTTAATAAGTAAATAATTAAAAGTGTATGTTAAAATCATTATAGGAGAAGTGGTACTTTCCGCCCTTAGCTAACACATAACTTGACCACAAGGACACGTAATCGACATTGCTGTTTTTTTTTCTACAAAATATTTTATTACATTACTTAAATTATAAATTAGTACTCTTGGTATTGCGGAAGAATGTATATACACTATCAGAAAATCTAAAATTTATTTATTTTTTAGTCATGAAGCCTAGTTTATAACCATATTTACACTATAAGAAGTAATTTAATTTATCTAACTTTTTTATACAATAACCATTAATTTATTAATTTATTATTTACATAATGTTATCATTAAAATAGTATTGATCAGAAACTATAATTTTGATTATTCTAACTAAAATACCACATAACAGTAACTACTACACTCAACCCATTATTGTTATTATTTAATAACTGCATAAGTGTGAGAATTGTGTTTATATTATAATATAATACAGGAGTTCAAGTATGAAAAAGAATAAAAAAGATTTGAAAAAATTTTTTAGCTATGAAAAATAATTATTTATTATTATTTTATAATTCTATGTAGAATTAGAGAAGATTGATTTTATTAAAAAGAAAATTATGTAAACATTCCTTGACATCAATTTACGTAATTGTAATCTGAAAATAGTTCTGACCGCTTATAGATTTTATAGACATCGCGTCACCGCCAGTAAGTACACATAATATTTTATGGTGGTCTCACAATTTCGAAAGACGTCTATTAAACATTATATATTTTTATAAACACTGTGGCAAAAAGATATAGTATTATACTACATTACTACAGGTACAACGTCTACAAATCCGACGGATCAAAGTCAAAAGATAAAACAACAGTATGGGTACTACTCTGGCCTCTGACACCACCACGTAATAGCATAGGTGTTCCAAGGCATTTCATACACACACAGTATAAAAACTCCGGTCGTATCTCAAGATTACCAAACCAAATTAATATAAACTATATTATGTACCTATTACTCAGTATACGTCGTATATAGAATAACAACCATGTGATATACGTATATTATATAAGTACTATTTCATCAACTACTGCAGGAAAACATGATAATTCCGTAATACATAACATCATACGAATTACGGTCTGAATACGAGACCCAAAGGCCATTGTGATTACAAACAACTGTTATTATCGTCAACTTCAAATAACAGGATGATTTCTACAGACACTGCGGTAAATTTCTATATGTAACCACGTTATTCTGAGTGCCTGAGTACCTTAAATATTTTGTATTTTTGTTCAAATATAAAGCATAAACGTATCATAAAAATCTAAGACTAGATTTCAACAACGACAATTTTTTATACAATCAACCATATAGTTTATAAGAGACAGCAACAATTTCAAAAAATCAATTAAAACAATTAACCTTTGAATCAAACGAAAAATATGTAAGTGATCATTAATATATTTAAAAACACCTTTAACAAGTCTACAAAAACATCGTCATCATAAATTTTAGGACGGTTTACGTCGATAGTGAGGCAATTATAAGCATGTCGTCTTAACTATACTGAAAACGACAAGCTAATTGAAAAAGTTTTTACGAAAACACGGTTTGGGCCGCTATGAATTTATGATAGTATTTATTTTGTTTATTATATACATATTAAATGATTGGTAAATTGTTAACGCGTCAGTCATTAATAAAAAGTACAATAATATGACAGTGATGAGGTAATTGAATGGTGGGGGATATGATAATATTGTCACGATGCTTTTTATCGGAAAATGACATACTTGTAAACTAATGCAATCATCAAAATACGTTGTTTTAAATATATCCGCGCGTTATAGGTACTAATGTAGAAATCCAGCGTGGACAAAACAATATTATTCCGCAGAATATTTCGTTTTGTCTGTAGTTTAGCGGCGAATTTTTCCCGCATGGTACTAAAAACTAATCCTAAAATAATTATAGACTGCTAGTGACATAAAACATGTGCATTTTAAACAGGAAAATTAATTAAATTGTCATTTGATTAATTACTTCTCACTTCTATTCATTTTTCTACATTTTATATAAAAAATTATCAAATACATAATATTAGATACATATAATGTTACGTGCTAATTGATCGTTGAGTATTAATATGAAAATAAACACTTGAAGTTTTTCAGTAATAATATGTATTTATTAAATTAATTTTCTTAGAAAAAATGACAATCATATTTTGTAAGTCATTATTATTTTAAACGGTTATTAAAAGAGCACTGTTACGATCCAACTGAAGTGTGTTGGGTATACTATACTTAAGTATCTATAGTGTTTAACCGTTAGCTAATTACTGCAAATCGTTTGGTAGACTCCCTAATATATTATTGTCTCATCAAAAAAATGGTGGCTATATATGATTAAACTATATAGAGGGATCGCGAATTAATATTCGAATGGCCAGACTTTTGATGGCCCCAAAGTTCGTTTTTCCTTGTAATACATAATAAGACTTATAATCTAAATAATCATATTAAAAAATTTAACAATGATCTGTAACTTTTGGTTTCTTATGTTGTGTTCAATTTTCAAATGGTCTAATTGTATTATTGTTATTAAGTGTCATCATATAGCCTTTTTTAAATATTAATTGTTAATTTGTATACAGAGTATGTACTTAACAATACTTAAATGATGATAAACGAATGGATTTGCTAGATTAAAATTTTGTAAGAAACATTAGTTCTCAAATTATTTTTTATACACATTTGGTTTTTTAATTGCACTGTGTAATTCTATCTGTTATATCTACTTAAATGTAATTAAAATGGATTTTCGTGTAGTCTGATTAAAAACTATAAAATCACTTGATCAAAAACCAAGGTTACTAAAAAATAAATAAATGGTGATGTGCACAAACTGACGAGGTATACATTACACACTTTTGCACGCGAAAAAGGAACTTGAGTCAGGTAATTCAATATTCCCTATAAAGAAACGTTTGAAACGATTTAGTCGATACTCGGCGACAACGGCGGTAGCGTACACAATGCACGACGGACAGAGTTCACAACGAGGTCGGAGAAAAATATGTAAATATTTAATAACGACGACAACGATGTGTAAACAGCGTATAACCGAAACAATTTTTACATCTCGTCATTGCCGCACATTTTTCGATTTATTTCTCTATTAAATATTAAATGATAAAAATAATCTACCCGAGTGCGGACGCGAAGACAAGAAGTGTCGGCGCCACAGCGGCGAATGATTTTCAATATTTTTGTTGAACTTGTCCGCGTACGCCAGTATTGAAACCCCATCACTAAGAAACTAAAACAATAAAAATATTTCCTAACATTTTGTAATATATAACATTTTACGGATATTTTTGTCAACAAATCATTGCAAGGTTTTTAAAAAGAAAAATATTCAACTTTGGTTTTTAAAAAACCACTTCAATATGATGAGCAACGCGTCACTATTTAACGCACCAACTACTATACAGTGTAGACACTTAATAGTGAATTGTTTGCAAGCCTTTGTACTCATCGACAGGGTTTTATCGCATAACGGGCGTCGATTCACGCACATACAAAGTAGTAAATATTATAAATAAAAAAAAAACATGTATTACTTATTATAATATATATTATTGAATGCATAATATACGAATTGTGTGGAATAGAAACGTCCGTTGAAAAGTTAAAAAAGCCTTAGCAGAGCAACGCCATTTAATATATATCATACAAACACTGACCTTTCAATAGTTAATTATATTTGCATAACTTTTTTCATGTTTATTCATAATAATAAATATTAAATATATAATCTTTTATATATTATACGTATTATATAGTTGTTGATTTTAAAATAATTTTAAAAGTGACTGTATAAAAACCAATGATTTATATTTTTAGTATACCCGTAAAGATCGATAAAAATGAAGAATAAACATTAACAATATGTAAATACTATTTAATACATATTAGTATATTACTTATAAAGTTATTATAAATTATAATATATCCATTATGTACCTAAACATTTCTCGGGCCATGGGATTTTTCTCTGTTAAAACCAAAAAACAAAGTTAGCATGACATTTACTTTTACTATTATAAAATGGGTTGACAGAACAAGTTGGATTGCCCAGGATCGTAATAACGATTATACAATATAATAATATACGAGCATATACTAATATATGACATAGCAATCATTTTCCGGGCCTTTAAGTTATAGTTACACATGTACAGATATTCATTACGGAAAAAAGTGTTAAATAAAAACTCCTCAAATAATATATTTTATTGTATAGTTAGTCCAACCCAGATGAGGACTATTATCACCGGAAGTTGACAGAGACTATTGTCGGGCGCAAACAGTTGGACAATGCATAATAATGCATCGGCGCAAATAATAAAGTGACACGCACAACCAGACATTGTGCTGCTACGCTAATATTATAATAAAACAACGTTGTATAGATCCGTTCGTTTTCAGACAAAAACTCAAAGACTGGCGCAAAACACAAAATGGAAAAGCACGGCGGCGTTGGTTGGTGAATGAACGAAAGCCCCCTTTATCGAGCTATACGCCGCCGGGAGAGCAAAAAAAACCCTATAATCCGGACAAATGATGTGCGACGTAACTTCCATTAAATTCCCGGATCGGACGGGCTTTTCCGAGTAAGCGCAGTACGAACAAGAGTGATCGCAGTTCCAAGTAACCTCATATACATTACGGAATGTAACACAATTTATCATCGATATACAAATACACAATGATGGGTGTTTTTACATTTTGCATAATATTACAAAAAGGCGCGCAATAACGATATTAGTATATATTCAGTAAATTTGTTCGTTTAAACATAAAGTTTTTACTTTTGGACAACAATAGTGCTGTATACCAAAATATTCATTTTTAAAAAAATCCATAATTTTGGTGTACAAACCTTCTACACCATAGGAAGTTCAAATGTCATATCGGGTTTTCTGTGAAGACCAGTTGTTATCAGTAAGGAATAAAAAGTTCAAAGAAAGTCCCTTTCGGAATTCCAAAAAATTATTAAAATAAAAAAATATCATATAGACTATGCGATCAGCTAAATTTACACACTTAAAACAGCTGCAGACCCCAGATTTCTTCTACTACACTATTAATGTGTATACAGTTTTTTTGAAACGATCACACCTAAATTATATTATTATTTAATATTACGAAAAGAATATATTTTCATCATTATAGAGAACGAACTAATTGCAATGACGACCACTAGACCTCCGCGCGATAAAAGTACCATTATATATTAATTCATCTATATTATATATCGTTTCAAAATTTACCTAATCCTTGTGGTCAATATATTGCGAATTGTGCGCTGACGCTTGGCGGTCGAATGTCGAGGAAAAGAGCCGATAACAACCGTCATCCGAGTAAAAACTCTGCTTAATATAATAATAATATGTATGTATAACATAATATTATAATATTTTTTTATATCGCGTGGATGCGTGCGTGCCTATAGTGTGCACTAACTATATTATGAAGTATAATATTATAGTATTTACGTTTTATACGTGTTAGCCACCTGTTGGTAGTTGACCTATGGATTGTACTGTTGACGACACGCACAAATGCATAATAATAATAATATGAAACGTATTATTATTATTACGCCTGGCCAATATATTATGAGACGATATTATAATGATACGTGATTATTCATTATTTATTTTCATTTTTTTTAATGTTGTCATGTATTATGTTGTGCGACTCACTCAAATTTAACGTTGTCCGGCATGATTCGCTGGTACCGCCGCATTACGATCGTAGCGGTAGTAGAGGTAGCAGGGAGAGTAGAAACGACTTTGACGGGAACCAGAGCTGGCAACCCTGCAGGTCTCCTCGGCGGCGTGTAAACGCCTGGCGCCGTCAACGCCATGCCGTCGTCTCGGAACGAAACAGCAATATTATATATATAATATTATAATTAATAGTACACCAAAAACACAAAAAAATTGTCAAGCTTTCGTGCTTTTTAAATTTTGAAAAGCAACATTACCTCGTGACAACTTTTTGCGAACCGTTTGACGCGTGTGCAAATATGGCCGATAAATACTGGAGAGGGTCGAAAATGACTCGACGACGATATATATACATACGACGGTGGAGGTGAGCTGCTTATCCAATACAATTATATTATACACCACGACTGACGCACAGCCGGATGACACACGTCGCACACGGTTACCGAGAGTGAACTGATCGGATGCAATAATCTAAAAAGCGAACACTACGTGTCCTCGTGTCTAACGGTCGGCGGTGAAGAAATTACAAGGAGGAGTAGAGGCAAGGCAGCACACCATTTATATACGACTGAAAATAAAAACCAAACACAGGACGACCTTGACCAAAATTGCGGCAGAGGCTTCACGAAACACCAGAAATCGAATAGACTTAATCCGTCGTCGACAATATAATAACGAAGAGAATAATGGGAATTGGGTATACAATATGTCTATTTGTCGACCGCCATAGGCTCACATAGGATCATCTCCGGAGTGGACTCTGTGGGACAGCAAAAGATCAGTTTTAAGACAAATGACATTTTTGTAATACCCATATTGATTGTTACCATACCTATTACCTACCACATTATATACCTCAATAATATGATCATCACAGAAAACCGCTTTTTGAATTAATACCATAAAATACATTATAATAGGCTATTTCCTGCGGTACATACAATTTCGAGTTCTTACATCCTTACTATGATTTTTATCCCACCTTAAATTGTAAAATGTTCTAAAATATATTATTGTCAATGTGAAATATCTCGTTTTATTCGAAGAAAGAATAGCTACAAAACAAGAAACGTGGGTTCGTGGAAGTTAAAGAACTTTTATAAAAAAAGTATAATACATATAAGAGACCAGACATCATCCATATGTCTCTACGCCAACATGCTGGTAGGTAACCTATTTAAACGTAAGGGCAATAATGAGGAGATTTTATATCGAATAATGCGTATAACAGTGCCCGACAGAAAAATAGCCTTTATCCTACGGTTGTCCTACACTACCATCCACTGCCATACGTCATTTCCGTTGTAGTTGTAAATTAACTAAACTATGTGTCATCCACATCAGTGGCGGCCGATTTATTATAAAAGGGTTCCCTCCCCGCGGCCTTTCTATGAATCACATATATTATTATTAAAAGACCAATATGGCGATGCGGTCATTTTAATTAGGATGAGAATACAAGGGTTTCAACGCATGTATTAAATACAACATCAGGGATGCCCAATTCAAAATTGCTAATACGTCGATTTTACAAAACAAAATCAATATTATCTAGTAAAATAAATACAATTTTTTTTAAGTTAATTAAATGTATACAAATAAATAATATAACAATAACCTATTAAATTCAAAAACGTATACAAAACAATAATTATTCAATATTCATAAATAATTACATTTAATGACTTTTGAAAGACGAGTTTTTGAAATTGCCATAACCTTGCAAATTTAATTTTAACCAAATCTCAAAAATCTTGAATATCAAGAATAGTAAGTTACGTTATAAATTATAATAACTATATTTGAATATACAGATATTATATATCTGTATACATTTTTATTATATAAAATGTATTAAAATTGTGTATAGGTTTCTGTACATTTATTTTTTAATATAAGCTATTACATTTTTTTAAGTTATACACTTTTATTTCATTTATCATTTAAATAGAGTGTGTAATAATAGTATCTATATACAAAGATTTTGGTACAAAGTATAACTGAAGTTATAATTAAAAAAAAGACCTCGACAACAGTTTGTATATTGATAATAAACACTTACAATTTTTATAAGTATAATAAACCAACCTAGCTAAGAATTGTTTTTTTGCAACAATCAGGATCATCTACATAATCGCTTTAAAGTAACTAATATTAATAAACTAATCTTATCTTTTACAATTATCTGTTAATTCAAATTGAACAGGCAAAACAATAATAATGAAAATGGAAAACACCCGCTATACCTGTATTTTGTCTATTTTTTGTCAATTTAAAAAATATATCGAACAAATTGAACAAAGTTTTCAAAAATATACATGGTGAACTGCCGGAAAGGGTTCGTTAATTAGTCATCTTTATAAGTCGTAAATACGATTACAGCGTAGGTAATAGGTTAATTCACAACTCAAGTATTGAAGTCCTCGACAGTTAATTGTTGATACTTTGATAGTATAGTATAGTAAGTAGGCACAAATAAAAATATGTGAATTTCAAGACTTGTAGATTTATGTTATTTTTTAAACTATCTAGTGATTATTGCATAAGTTAGGTCTTATGAACTACATTTCATTAGCTATACAGTATTATACTTTGACACTAGTATGTACTGTATACTCGTAAATACTATATAGTATATATTACATTGTTAAAAAGACAATATTATTGTACTCGATTTACTACATTTATTCTCAACCTACTTAAAAACTGAGGCCAGATAGTTAACACGTACGACGTCGGATACACATATTATTTACATATACTATATTTACATAATATGCGGATACGACAGTCGTTAGCGACGCCGATGAATAAAAAAAGTTTAATTTGGTATTTTTGCGCCATGCGTTTATATATTTAAATTAATATAGAAAGCAAAAAACAACAACGATAACACGTAACACTGCCAAGTAAAACTCCTACCATCTGTATAACTTAGGGTTAGAGTTTTCAATTACTATAATACAATTTATATAACTAAAAAAAAACAATAATTTTATAGTTAAAAAGTAAAGTCAGCCCCACTGACCTATCTGATTTTATGTTTTGTACAATAAAAGTACAATATGTACCTATATATAAAACACAAATACTGAAATACTTAAACAAGACTGTAGATTTGAATATTTAACTAGATTAGGTTAGGTGTTAACTAGGTTTTAAGATTTAGTTTGGTAATTACCGCTTACACATTCATTGCCGAAACATTATTATTTATTAATAATAGTTAACAGTTATTAACAGGGCTCGAAACTTAATGCATTTGCTGATTTTTATGGATTGACTTAAAATGTAGCAGAATGTTATGGAAATGTATCTCAAGTTACACGTTCAATTATGAAATTTGAAAGTGTTTTTTTTTGCTTTTTTCAAAGATGCTTATTTCCAGTTTTTCTGATTATTTTGATTTTTTGACCAGTTTTTCTATTCTTTATAATTTTCTTGCGATGTTGCTTATGATAGAATTAAAATTAAAAATAATTCTTACCTTATCTACATTGAGGTTTCCTCATCATTTTGTTTCAATATTTTTTGTAATCTTTAATTATATTATTTTTAGCACAGTTACAAATTATATCTAGTACCTATCTACTTTATCATGAAAAAATAATTTTTTTTTTTTTATTATTAAATATTTTTGCTCAAATTTAAGTTTTTTAAATACTTATTTGAATACTTATAATGATATTTTTAAGCGCTTATTTTAATGATTTTAAATGCTATAAGTTCCGAGCCTTGGTTATTATTATAGTTTACAGATATTGAAAATATTAAAATACATAATATGTACTAATATTATTAGTAGGTATACAACTGTTTGGTTTACTACTATATAATATATATTATAATATGTAATTTATCATTTATGTACTGCGTACCTGAGAGCATTGTATATGAACGTAAAACATATTATTTTTTTTTAATTTTCCAGTATAAGTTCAAAATTTGAATTTTTAACATGAAAAATGTATTTAAACTTGATTTTTCTAGAGTATTGTTAAGTGATATGCTGCATTGCATCGTCAGCATATTTTATGGCACTATGCACGAGATATCTTGTCGCCAATGCGGCGGCAATAACCTACTGAAACGCTATGTACTTGAGGGGGAAATTATCGCTGTCGGCAAGACCATCAAAAGGCCAGTAGGTTGAAGGGATTCTAAAGTATTTATCCGTTATAATAATATGATTATGTTATAGACCCTTTTTTTATTATTAAAATAACACTTTGAAACGAATTTTTGTCAGTCACCGATATTCAACTACTCTCCTCTGCCTGACCACTATTTATAATGTAAATTAATTATTATTTAATTTAAAGTTAAATTAAATCAACAAAGGTTCAAAGAGTTGTTTACAAATCATTTATATGAATATAAATGTATAAATTATTATTTATAACCCTTCTTATTACAATAGAAAAACACCGTTTAAAATCGATAAAATTCGGGGAAATTGATTTATATTTGCCCCTAATATACCAAGTTAATAAAATTAATTTTATAAAAAAGGACTTTTTTAGTTTTTTAATCGTTACAAGTATATAGTTTTTGAATATAAATGTAAATATATACAGCATTTTTAAGACTTTAATCCCTTAAACGTATCTTAATCTGCTTTAATATGGAATTAATTAAAATGTGTGTTGTTAACTTGTATAACGATTTAGCAGGTAATAATTTGCATCATTGTGTATATGATATATGCTGGCGCTTTGCTAAGTCATCGTGTCTCCGTGTAACTGCTTCTAATTTTATAATGAAAATTAATAAATGTTTATTTTCAGCAAAACGATATATATATATATATATATAAATACGATACACCAAGCTATCACTAATATTAAGTCAAATATAATATATAAACGGCATCGATAAATGAATACGTTATTTAGTTATTACCGTCGATAATAGATATTATCTATGGCTTTTGAAGTTAACAATTAATTGAACAGTGGATATCGAAGGAGTTTATATGGTACACTGCTGTCCTCGTCTCTCTGATTTAATTTTGTGTATTGTTTTATGGATAATTCTGCAATAATGCAACGTCACGACAGTCAAAATATTATTAGATAGCAGACATTTGAGTATAGAAATCGTGGTGATAGATTTCTACATCTGTTGTAATAATAATAATTAATAGAATTCGTAAAATCGTATGTCAAGCTAATTTCGCTAATGTGCTCTTTGAAGTTGAGCCAAAAACCGTCACTGTACTCGTATTATATAGGCTTATCTTTGCGTAGACGTTCGCAATGTCTTTAGAATTACATCGTGTTTTGGTTTAATACAGTTGTACAGAGAGCTAATAAAGAATACAAAATAAAATTCCATCCCGAATCCTGACGCACATAAACAACACGTGTAACTAATGAAAGTGTACAATATGATATATTATTTGTGTGTTGTTGTTTAATAAAATAATATTATTGCCATTGGATACACATTGTCGACTAATAATACCAATTACTAATTAGTAATTACGTTATGATATTAAATAAAACATTTTAGTATTTTATACTATAGGTTATAGTTTCGATTCAAAATAAATATATTTTTGTTCTAATTGTCGTTATCCAACATGGGGGTTTAAATATCATACTATCAATAATACCACAATATGTAGTTTTAATTTAATGACGTGATTTATAACGTTTATTGTTTATACAATTATATACTGATAAGTTATAACTTATAATCTACATAGATAAAATATATATGGTACACATTAAATACGTAACAACAAAATAACGGACATAACAAAATCTAAATTAGGAATACGCATTTTAGTTATAAATGTATAATAATAATAAACTGTTTAATTAGGTGTATCTATAATGATTTATGAGTAAGTGACACAATAAAGCTATATGATTTATTTATAAAACAAAGTATTATTAAAACTGATATAAAATTAAATAAGAAAAAGTAATATAGTACACTAATAAATTACCAAGAAATATGCTGAAAAAGGTAGAAAGAAGTAAACAATTACTCGTCAAAATAAAATCCATCGTAAATCATATACACAAATTTACGCTATGTTCGCGTTACATTAGTTTGACATCGGTCACAATCTCGATAGATCAAAAGTCGGTAAATATCAAAAGAAAGTATTTGACACTATTTGTTGATCGACCGATGACGAACAAGTCTTAAAATCTTAACCGACCTAAGTTTTAAAAGTCAAAAAAGTCAAAATAAATGTTAACTTCTTAGAATTTGAATGCAAAGAAACAGATTTGGAGGATATGATCATTTTTAAAATAATATATTAAAGAAAAAACACTTGACTAAATATCCTAGTCCTCCTTAAGGAGTTTTTTCGACGACAAGCAAACGATATCATTCCATGTGAGGAAATTAATCCACCAACGCCCTACATTGAACATATTATACATGCATTTTAAACAAAGTACGATATTACGTAATATATAAATTTGTTTAAAATGAATTAACTCTAGTTACATTTTTTGTACTAAATACTGTAAAAATAGAACTTGTGAGAGTTTGTTTTTCAAAATATTTGTCAACTACAAGAAATTGAATGCTGTCATATGTATAGCGAAATCTCATTGTATTACTATTTATTTTAATACGAATAGGTATATTTTTATTTTATATTAATTTAATAATTTTATTCTAATATTAAGTTTTTAATAATTTTTTTCTTTTAAAAAATAGTTGTCTATGGTCGATAGTGATTTAGTATTACGAATAGATATGTAGTAAAACATTTTAGATGACTGGTTTATTATGTTTATTTAATCGATAACCTAATTATGTCATTATACTATTGAATTAATAATATAATAATATAAATTGATAATACAACATAATACTTAATTAAGTCGTATGAAAAAAAATGTGAATTTATTTAATTATTAATTGTAAAATAGATAACAATTTTTAAATATGTAATTCCCTTTTTAGCACTTTAAATTACTATGAAGTCTTTAATTAATAATTATACAGTTTGATTTGATCATTATAATTTTTTTTCACATAATTCGGAGAATAAAATTCCAAATTTAAACATTGATTTTATGAGACCTAACTAAGCCAGCTCTGCTTTTATTAAAGCTGTATCCAATAAAATAAATGCTGCTACTATATTTTAAATTGAAATATTAAATACAAGATAATTAACAATGATATAATAATAGAATTTTATTTATTTGATCTACCTTTTGAAGTTGTGTAAATCAAAATTTAAGAAATACCTTTTTTTCATAATTTAACTCCTATTATTTTTAGCAATTTTTTAAGACGCCAAAACATAATTTCATTTTGCTAGTTTATGTTTGAATAACAAACTAACAAAAAGTTTTTAAAACTTGTCTTAAGATGAAGGATACTAACATTTGTTGTTTGTGTCTTATAATAGTTACGGCATAACATAGCAAATTGGTGCTCGTGTACGCGCAGCAGTTCGAGTTTAGTATTGCTATCAATAGTAAAATGAATTTAGGGACCTATTACCTTAATAAAACGTTATAGGTACTAAATAATTTAAAATTTTAAAATAATATAAATGAAAATAACACGTAAATAATATTATTTACAATATAGTAAAACGGATTTTTCTGAACATTAAATTTTTCAAATATCTTAAAAACGAATGTATGTATAAACATAGACAATTTTCTTACTTTTAAATTAAATAGAAAACAAATTCAATTCACTTCTACTAAAATTAACAAAGCTAACCGTGAATTGCTGAATATAAATTAGAGTTACGCACTTGTAAGGCGGATACCACAATTGTGGGTGCACGTCTACAAAATATCGTAAGCGTATAATATTATGTCTAGATTGACCTTTGTCGTGGGAATATATCCAACACCGGGGCGATAGCATTCATATCGCGGTTAATATTGTGGTATGGTGATAAACATCGAATGCGGGTGGAAGTACTTAGATTGCCTACCAAAAGCGCTCAGCAGTTTGCTACAACTACAAGCCATAGTTTTCAATGTATATCATATTCATTGGCATATTTCTATTTCCACAAACATTTATCAATAATATTAACACTACTAAAGTCTAAAATAAATAATATTTTATTGCTAGGTTAGTAATACATAAAACTAAATTATATAAATAAATAATGAAAGTTAAGTTTTATCGAGTTTCTTCGATGGCCAAAAGTCGATTGTGTCGATTATCAACGAAAAAACATAATATCATCACGATGGTTTCAAAAACCTATTGTTTTTGTAATTATTACTTAGTATTACAATCATTATTATTTAGGGCCTTCCTTATCCACAGGTATGAATTTTGATGCGTTAACATTGATTTTGCCCAATTTGGGAAGCACTTATACGGTAACGAAAACTTAAAAATATCTACCTATATTGGCTGTATTTATAAATACATATGAATCAAAATTTCAAATCGCAGGAAATCAAAACAAAAGGGCATACCTGATGCAAAAATGGTCATAGCGCTCAGCGTATTCGTATCACAATAAATTATAAAGGTGACTACTACAGAGACAAAAATGCGTACGATGTTCACATTATTGTCACATTGTGAAACACGTGACTAGCGCACGGCAACGGCGGCGTTTCCGATTCGATGGTTCGCAGAAAAACAAAACACAGCAACGCTGTACACTTGCACATATTATACAGTGATATACATGGCGTGTGTATTATATATAATTAAAAAAAAAAAAAAAATACATATGCGCCTACACACGCATTAGCGCAAACTTAACAGATATTACGGTTTTCGCGTTCATCATGCGTGCCGATCACAGACGACGAAGGTTTGGGAAAAAATATCCAGCTGTGCAAGATGAAAATAATTGAATTACTTGTCATTATTCGATTTTTTTTTTAAGTACATAATATCGTCCACCAAATATATTATGTAATAGCATATCGAAAAATGAATTTATTTTTAAATTAAATAAATAGGTAAAAGAAATGCTCGCGCGCCAGGTTTACGGTTGATGACGGTGATAATAATAATAATAAAAAAAACAATAATACCTAATAATAATAATAATAATAATAATAATCACGGAGTAATAACACTATATTAAAAAATATTATTATCAACTCGTTATAAACATCCAGGTACTTAAATACGGGGAAAAAAATGTAAAAAGTATATATTGGTTTTCTTACCTACGATCGACTTTCAGCGCCGGCTACTAGTGCTGCATCGGAGGTGCGACACGCACACACGTACACTCGAGCAACACACGCGTGTAACAGATAGTACGGCAGCGAGGTGAAATACGCAGCTGGAAGTTGTCGTGCCGTAAAGCGTAGCAGAAAGGGTGGCGACGACTGAGCGCGATCGGTCGTCGTGGCGGAATGAGCCGCCCGTCGTGCTGGTGCCTGTGCTGCCGCTGCTCCTGTTGGTGATGTCGCCGGTCGGCTATTGCCGCGATGCTGCTGCCCTGCTGGTGCTACGACGCACTGCTGATGCGGTGGCGACCGGCGAACACGTGTTGATCGCCGCCCGCCGACTCGCCGTCGCGTTGGGAAATAATGCGGTGTTCCGCTTCTCGCGCTACGCCACTGATTCTGACATGATGTAATATCACAACATTACGGTAAGTATACGAACAATGTACTGTGCGCATTACATGACGTTATTATTGATAATCAGTATTATAGGTAGCCGGTGGTATCGGTTGTTATTTCCAATTCAAAACATGATATCATAACGTTATGTTATTAAAGGAATATTTACACGCGGACACTGCAGCTTTTGCGAGATAAAAAATAAAAACAGCATCGACTGATAACTTCGTGGCGCTATAGGTACACTACAACTATATAATATTATTACCGTTATAGAACCGTCGTTTAAAGAGTAAAACACAAAAACTGTATGGTACACGAGCGTGGCCATCGGAACATCGGTAAATTATTATTATTATTATTATTGTTGTTGTTGTTGTTGATTATGGGCTGCTATAGCGTCGGCGAGCGAACGGTAACGCTACTGCTGGCGGCGGATGCGGATGGCCCTCGGCGCGCACAGAAAAAAAACCAACGATAAGCTACACACACACATTCGGCGGCGGCGGCGGCGCAATGTTGCCAACGTGTGCAAAAGTTCAGCCGGCCGTGTGTTCGTACGCACACGACGTGTAACAGCGGCGTGGCAGAGTGTCACGGTCGTCGTAGTCGGTGCGCGCACGAGGAACGACTATTATCATGGTGGCGATGGCCGCCGCCGCCGGTATTGTGTTTGCTGCTGCTGTGTCTGCTTCTGGCCCCTATACGTCTGCCCCACCGTCGATGACGTTGACGTTGACGCATCGTAGTTGTTGCGCCCGCGTCCCTTCCGGGCCGGCAGCCTACACCCGTCACCGGATGAACGCTGACGAAAGGCATAAAACGTCCGATCTCGTTCGCTTCGGGGACACTGTGCAGCCGCGGCCGGTGGTACGAATTCGTCACCGCTAGTCATCCGCCGGGCCGCGACGACGGCTATACGAGTCTCCTCGATTTATACGGACCCACATAGCCGCCGTCGTACGCTTTACGCACTGCGACGTGGACGTGTACCCGCCACCCCACATACACGACCCGTTCCGATGCGGGCGCGCGAGCGTCACAATAATATATACTCGGCCGTTTGCGCACAGTCGTCGTGGGGGTTTTATAGTATAACGTATAGCTATGTAGGTGCGCACCGCTGCAGCGGTGAGTGCGGTGGTTTCGCAAAATGTTATTTTTCCAATCCCGAAAGAAAAACGTCGTCAGTAACACCACACCGGAAATGCGCCTTTCCTGTAGTTAAACGACGACCCAACCGCAATCGCCTTGTTTGCGAATTCCTTTGAGTTGCCACTCTGCCTCTTCGTCACCCCTACCAACTAACACGTGATATAGACATCAAACGCACATCCGCCACCATCGGCGGCCTTGTCCCGTGTTCTTGACGTTTACCCCGACCATAATATGAGAGTGTGGTATATATCATACGATACGGATAGCCAAAAACAGTTCGAGATATTCTCTGTTGGTGATTTATATATATATATATATATATATATATATATATATATATATATATATATATATATATATACCTACTTCAAGAATAATGATTTGACATCCTCGTCTATCTATTGATGTTCATGATGACTTAACGTTTGTATTTTTGTATTTAACGCGCATTTTACTTGATTGACAGCTGCTGTGTAGATTTTAAAATGAATCATATCATATTATGACCAACCACCAGCTGGTGGCTCCCGATAATGCATTCTCCCCGCATATATTATTAAATTGTAAAGGGTTGATCAGTGGTGTAACGCAAAAATATACCACCCTCTGTCCTTCTCATACAAAAATGAAAAAACTGATCACTAAAATTAATCTTAAAGGTGTTATAGTATAGTCCCACAGTAGGTACACTAGAAAACTCTTTATCAATGCAGCCACGAAAGATGAAAACGCGTTATGTATAAGGTATGTATACCCATTATAGGACTTGGAAAAAGTGTTAAACTTTTAATTTTTATTGATGTACAAAATATTCAAGAAGTAAATAGTGATTAGTGTAATTTAGACACAATAGGATAGACCGTTATTGTACGTAAAATTGAACTTTAAATATAAGTTAATTCTTCAATATTTTTATTTTCTTGGAGTTCTATTTATTTTAAAGGTAATGCAAAATGTTTTTAAATTTAAGTGTTCCCTCAGTTATGAGAGGCTGTAGACTATGAATTATGCCACTTAAGCATGATGCCAATTGCCAATACATATCTGCGAGCGATAAGTTTTCTAGTTTATTCCACACTCCGGGACAGTAGGTAACACGACGATTGCCGAGTGCCAAAAATCACGTATGTACAGATGTCGGCACGCCCAGTGGCGTATTTACGGAGGAGATATGGATGATAGAACCCCGAACCCCGCTTCGTCTTTTTTTTACTGATAGGTATAATAATGTCGTATCTATATTACAGAAAAACAGAATAAAATTAATAATTGAAAACGGTACACTTTATTATAATATTGAATATTGATAGCATTTGGAAATAAATGATTAATGCCCGTAGTCCATACACTATTTACAGCTAAATATGTACATAATTAAAAACAATTCGTATTGTGAATTGTAAAATGTCATCAATCGTCATTATTGTCAATAACCATCCGGCTATTATAGGTACTTCTAATATTAAGCATTTGGTTGCTATTTCAAAACATATTGCACGGCGAGGGCATGTATATATAAATAGGCATTCTAAACAATCTAAACAATAAATTCCAATAATGGAGTAGGTACAAATAATAATAAAACTTAAACACTAAAATACGAGTTATTTTTATAATATTTATTATTGTAATAGTTTTTCTTTACGCTCAAGAAAATTACTAGGGAAAATTTAAAATTATACATTAAACTACTAACTAGCTATCAAAAACCTACTTTTCTAAAATAAATCATAAAATTCTGAATTTTACTTGCATTATTCTTCAGATGAAAATTAGCTTAATTTAGATACTTTTGAATAAAATAAAATTGAAGTTAAGACATTAATCTTTAAAAAAAGTAACGAGTTAATTAACTTAACGTTTTAACTTAAATATTAAATTTTAATTTTTTATTTCATTAATGCCCAATCTTGCTGGCTACTGCACTATTTTTTACTGTTTTCGTCCTACATATAAATTTGTATATTTATCAATACTATCTATTATTGTATTATTATGGTTTTCTCCGTTTAATAAAAATTTACAATAATTATGAATAATAAATCTTCAAAACAAAAAAATACAGTTTTATAAATTTATGTTTTTATTACTGATATTAAGTACCTATATAAGTTCATAACATTTTTAAGAAACGGCGGTGATGGTAAATGTATATCCCCCCCTCTCCGTTGAAGAAATTATATTTTTTTCAACGTTTTTGCTCCCCTCCCCTCTTGACAAAATCCTAAATACGTCAATTGGCACGCTTACGCATGATCTTACGTACACATATAGTTACATAATTTGAATAAATATATTATCTTAAGTGGATTCGCCGAAGAACATTATTGCAATGTGAATGTTCATTAGATCTTTTTTTTTAACATTGTAAACATAATATTATTATTATTGTAATTAATTTTTTTTTTTTTAATAATAATTTAGTTATCAACATCCACCAATCACCATTGACTATTAAAACCGGAACGACGCGACAAGGTGAATAAGTGTGCTAAGCCCGAGGCTTTTATATTTACGCATTCTCCAATTATTATTTTATTTCAAAACGGTCAATTGTCAGCGTAGTTATATAAATGTAATGATAATTTTTAAGAAATGTTTATAATTAATAATAATAATTTTTTTTTTTTTAAACATATATTCATTAAAGTCTAAGTAATACATCTTATTTATATCTACACAACTAATAATGAACTTTTTACTGATTATACGAATACCAGCTATTGCTTAATTGATTCAAGTCAAATCATAAAATTATTTCATTATTGATATGAAAAAAATATTTAATAAATTACACTTTTATATTGTTTTTAAACAACTTAAATGAAAAAAAATATATTATATTTAGTAACACTGCTGATAAAGGCAAACTGATGTAGTATTAGTACATTGTTCATGTAATGAAAATAATCGTATTACAATTAAATTTAAAAATTTAGAATGAATGTAGCTTAACAAATTTCTCAAGTTACGAAACTTTGTTATTCTTGTGAATATTGATTTTGATATCTTAGGTAAAATGTAAAGGTATCTCAAAAAATAAAAATTTAGGGAATGTTAGATCAATAAATATAGCTATGTCGATATAACGATATCACCAATTCATTAAGATTCACTACATAGTTATAGTTCTAAAATTAAACATATTTTAGTAAGTACCTACTTATTATATCAATTTTAAAAATTGTAACTTATACTATAATATCTGCTTATTAATTCAAATCCGGTCTTTATTTATAATATTTATAATCATGAAACAAATTCACCTAAGTGGCTACACGTTTTCTTTTACTTATAAATTTTAACAAGTTTAGAACTATGATGCAAAAAAATAAATTATGTAAAACATTATTTTAAAAATGAACATATTATATATAGATGAATAATAAATCGATCGTCTTACTCTCTAAATAAATAGCAGATATACCTATTAACAGTATCAATATACGTTTTAACTATGTTAATGTTTACAAATACTAGAGCTTACCATAAAATTTATTCACCAACAAATTGGATGCATTTTCACACGAACAAAATAACAGATTGCATTTGCATACGTCTCACTGAATGAAAAAATACTCAAAAGAAAACACTAATCCATGAGCTTTTAGACAGACGTCGAGAATCAACCCGTCACGGCGAAAAGAAAAAACGCAATTGAAATGAAATCGAGTTTTTTCCGCTGTTCATTATGTTTTTATTTCTTATCCGACCTGATATACCTATAGGCTATAATATATAAAACAATTTTAAGTCCTAGAGACCATGGTACAATAAGCTTACCTAGGTACTCGTCAATAACCATTAACCGTACTACCGCGGGCGATAGTTCGCGGTTTTATTGCGTAGTTTCTCGCTAAATTAATTCCTACGTCTTATCAGTGTTATCAAATGAGAAAATATCGGTCATTGCCTCATTGAGTCGTATCTACTATCTACATAGGTACTATAATTATTTACTTACGTTATTTTTATCTTGAAATGTATATATCTTTCATTTATGGATGGTTATACATTAAGATATTATACTGCGCACTGTAAGGTATACAACAATAATAATGTTAGAAAGAAACCATCACGAAGTTTGTATTCTCACTTGCTAGCATCGAATAAGAACAAAATTATTAATATACAATTCATTTAAAACTGAGAAATATCATTAAGTGTACATGCATGTAGGGTGGTCCTTATTTATTAAGTATATTTTCGTTTGAAATTTACAATTTCCTAATTTGTTAACTACCAAATTCTGATTTTACAACATTTCGGCATAAATTAAAACTATAGTCTTAATATTTGAAATAAGTAATGATACTGAAACAGGTGAGGCCGAATGTACCTGTAGTAGTGTTTAGTTTTGTATAACTTGAATTGTTTAGTTCATGATTTTAAATCATACACGTGTAAGATTACAGAATAAGATATCAACAATTGAAAAAAAAAATTACTCATATTCAATAAAATATAAAGACCAATGTATAATGACGTACAAGTTCACATATTGTTTTAAACTAGTGAGTACCTAAGTAATTTATGTTATATCGTCATAAATTAATACTTAATATTTATACAAAATATAATAGATCTTAATTATTATTTTTTTTATAAAATAATTATATATCTTTAAATTTGAATTAAAAACGAATGGTTGGAATAAAATTGTTTACAAGAAAAGTTTAAATTTTCGTGTATTGCATGTTTTTTAATGTTTATTAATTTTATTAACTATATACTAGCAGGTGTTACCCGGTCTTTTTTTGCGATTATTTTTTTTCCTTTTACTCCAATAGAAAAAAATAATTCAATTTTTTTATTTATTTACTTCCAAAAATAATATTTGAATCATCCTACTACCGTTAAAATAAATTTAAACAATTTGATTTAATAATATTAAGGTTTCCGCAAATAATAATCGTATGTATTTTATCATAAGCTTGTCGTGTTTTTCACGCACATTAAAATATCATGTATAAAATTCCAATTTTAATAAACCAATATGTATACAATTTATATAAATGAAAATAAAACCCTAAAAAGCAATTAAACATAAGAAAACAATTAAATTAAAAAAAATATTACCATCAATGAAAGAAAAACAATTTAAGAAAGTCACTGGAAAGCTGTTTTTAAGCACTTTAAAATAGTTTACACTACGTATATCCCCTTTTGGACAAATAAGTTTGTTCATAATGACCACAAAAATAAATTAAAAATCCTAAGGCCTTTTTAAGACTCCTAGTGATCCAGAGAGTCACCTGAGGGTGGTATAAGTATGACATGATTTAAGACGAATGACTATGCGGAATTACGAATTAATCGGTTGGGTAGTTCAAGAGGATTAGAGAACATTCGTTTCTACGAAAAAGCAAAAACTAAATTTATATATAGATAATATACAATTATACATTAATATATAAAATGCTTGAAAAGACAACAAGAAAAATTCATTGAAAAAACATAAAACATTGAAAATGTTAAATATATTTAAAAATATTTAATTAATGTTGATATATAATAGGATTTAAGTTTTTATTTATAAATCATAATGGTAATTATTAAAATATATCTATAAAATAAAAGAATATTAAACTGCTATTAAAACTTCTTATACTAATTTAAGAAAAAATGTATAACATATTTTGTTATATTTTATAATAAATTATAAATTTACTGTCTAAAAATCCAATATCTTTGGTCATAAAACTAGTATATAATTTATTGTACAGCATTTATGATTTATTCATGTTTTCTTTTTATCACTTTTGATATCATAATAACAAAAAATAGAAATTGAAAATATCTACGATTATTTTAAGTTAAAAAAAAATGAAATATTGATTTTTATTAAAACTAGTATTACGTAAATATTTTTTTTTTTTTGATAGTTTTTCCCAATTATTAGAAAGATATTTTTTTCAACGATCATAAGTACTGACAAGGTTAAATTTATTATCAGCGACTACTGCTCTCATTGTTCATTTATTTGAGAAAATGTATTGCTCCAAAATGTGAATAGACATTCAAAAATTTAAAAAAGAAGAAGAAGATAATTTTAAGACCAATATACTCTTCACTCTGTTTTAAAACTTTCCAAAAGCTTGCAAAATTAGTTTTAATAATTATGACTAGACAATTTGTACGACTATAAATATTTCAATGTTAAAAAAAGTGAATACGATTAAACGTATTTGATTTCTCTTTAATCTTTGCCCCTTTTAGACTAGTCAAAAATATTCCACAGTGAGTTTGTAAAATTTTTTTAACTAGGTACAAGTTTGAACCTTGAAGTCTCGGTTCGGTGTCATCTATAGTCTATGTTATCTATAAAAAGTGAAAAGTCTGTTCCGATAACATTATTCAATATATACACTACAATAGGTATAACAAGTAACAACATTTATTTACATATTAGTAAATTACTTAACGTTATATACATATAGCTTTCCATATACGTAGAACTGTCAGATTTTTGTTTTGTCAGGACTAACCATTGGATGCGTCATTGTATAAAAATCTGTATGCTGACAAAACTGATACCATTGTTAACTGCAACCTCGTCACTATTATTTAAACGTTAGTTTCTATATCGCTCAGAAGCTTCTGTGTGAGTGTGAACCATCGTTTCGTTCTTCGCGCTATATAAAAGTTTAGTGAAGGTATAAGAATCTCGTATCCATATGTTTAATTTAAATGAGATTAACTTTCAAATTATGTGAATATGGTAGTTATAAGTCAACAAATATAGGCAAGACTTAATCTCCAATGCTTTTCAAATATGCATTTTTAGTACTTGACCTTTATTTTGTTCAAAATATGTTTATGGACATAATATAATTTCGTTCTTATACGTCGATGAAAAATAAAAAGATATTACCTAAACTTATCTAACAACCTAAACATAAAAATTAAATTATATTACACTATGTTACTAGTTTACTACGCAGCAAATCAGAGGCATCTATTTAGAATATTTTGGAATACACGTATGTAAATATTGTAAATTAAAACAGACCTAAATTATTCGTAATGAGCTTACATTTTTTACGGACTGTACTGAAGGTTGATACTAGTTTTAAAAGTTATTAGTTTTTATATTTATTATATATTATTATGTGTGGGTAAACCTATACACAATGTTACATTTACGTATTACTTACATAGAACTATACAAGATATAGATGTAGATGATGATCAGGAGTGTATACTAGGATACTGGATAGTAATTTTGTCTTTCAATAGAGTAAATTAAGTTACTTCAGGTGATTTATTTTAAAATATGCAATTTATTTTCCAAGCTAATAGGTTAATAAATAAAAAAAAAAAGTTAATAAATGTATATATCTAATAGCTCTGTTTATGTATACTTATTATTACTTACTGAACGTTATATAGTGTAAAATCAAGAAAAAAAATCAACTCATTTTATTTAATAAAATTAAATAAGTACGTAAATAACTATATTTTATAGTGTATGATGTGCATACAAAATATTTAATATATTTTGTAGTATATTGTATCTGTTAATAATAGCTTAAACATAATATTTCAGATTTACCTAACAGTCCACAAATTCGTATTTTAGTATGTTAAATTATAAGAACTATATTATTTCTGGAATTAAGAGCATTAAGTAAAATATTTATAGCAATATCAAATCTACATTTTATTTCAATGGGCATATTATTTTGAAAGAAATCTAAACATGTAAATAATAAAATTAGTTTTATTTCAAACTAAGTTCAAAATCAATCTTCAATAATTTAAAATTACTAATATAAATTTTTCTGATACATTGTGTAATATACAGCTTAGAATATCTTTTAAAATAATTTTGGGAAAATTTGGAGGTATTCATTCTGGTAAGTGGAGGAAAATATACAGCAGGGAACTTTAAAATTTGTTTATACGGCCTAGTATAACTATAGAAGGTTGAAAAGGATCAGAACTACTTAGTGCAAAGAGAACAATAATAAGGGTAATAGGTATAAATAAAAAATATGTCAAGGGTTAATATTAAAGGCCGTTACTCTAACCCCACCCCTTACAAAAAAAAACCAATTTAAATAATAAATATTGCTAAATCTTAATTAATAAATTATAATAGTACTTTAATGTCTGAGTTCAATATTTAAATAATTTGTTGTACGATGGCCACTATACCACTAAAATATTCATCTTTGGCAACAACGCTACTATGACATTATATGTTATTTGTTTAAAGAAATAATATGTGTAAAGATTTTTCAAAGACTCATAAAATCCAAAAGGCATAAAATATAACTGATAAGAGGTTCTAGAGGAATCGTGACTTCAAACACATGCAATATACTTATTTTTTAGTCAATAAATTTAATAAATCTACAAAAAACATAAAATTCATCGATTTTATTGTTATTTTAATTCTTAATATACTTGTGTATAAAAATAAAATTATTATTTATTTTTAACTTGAAATAATAAATAAAAATTATTACAATTCTCATTTAAAAAAATCGTTTTGTATGAAATTATATTTATTTTATTTTTTAAGTAATTTCTATTTTATACCACTTTTTTTCAATTTTTATGTTACCTACAAATCTCTTTTAAAATTTAAATGTCTTCATTTTGAAAATGTATGCTTATTTAATAATTATTTTTAATTTTGGACTCTTAATAGATTATAATTTTATGATAATTATTATAGTTTTTTCACGTTATCTAAAAATAATTCAAATATATCATATCCAAATAATAAATAATTATAGTTATGGTTTATTTGAACGGATATGTTGTGAAATATTTTATCTTCTCAAATAATTCAATCATGTTTAATTTAAATATTTTGGATAAATAAATTATACATCGATATAAGACTAGTAAAAATTGTTTAGATTGGTCATTACACATTAATTTATCGTCATCCACAGTTTGTTTATTAATATATAATTTATTAATTTATACTTCACATTTTATATAAATGAAAAAACCCACTGCTTTTATTCTATATGCAGCTATACAACGTAGTGTATCCATTGTAATCGATAAACACCGACACAACGTTTTAAGGCAGTGTATACATAATATCAACTATTCGCATCAGCGAGTACTCGGAGCGAATTGTATATAATGGTACTTGACTCGCAATAAAGCGATTGAGAACAGAACCACGCCGCAGTGGTATGTCACGCGGAACCAATTCCGGATTAAGACATTTTTCGCCAAAATCGTTTTTTTACCGTTGCACCTAAAATAGGGGCGATATCAATCAATTTTCTCTTGCAGACCTGTAGGTTTATATATTGGCTGAAGGTCAGAAATCTTTAGTCATTTAATTTATTATACACAATAACTTTCTCGGATAAGCATAAGCGGTAATCGTGATAAGTAATTATATATTAGTATAAACCCTTGAAACGAACAATTCCAAAATAACGCTTACATATAGAAAGTACTTTCAACTTGTACTACTTATGTTATATTATAATAGTTTTTATTAACTGAGTTATATTAGATAGATCTAAGTTATTAATATAATTTCTTACGAACTTTAGTATATTATTAGGATAAATATAATATATATTTTGTATTTATATTTTTAAATACAATGTACATTTGTTTCTAAAATAATTGAAGTTACTTTTAAGTGTATTGTTTTCTAGAATTTTGAGACAATCAATCAAAATATTATAAAATTATTAAAAAAATTTCTAACATAGTATTTGGTATCTTTTAATTAATGAAACTATTAAAAAAAACACATATTATATTAATATACCTTGAATGAAGAATTATCTCGATATTATATATCTATAAGATAAATATTAAAAAAAATTATTATGAACGGTATTCAAGTTCTGATTTTTAAAAATATTTTGAAACACGATCCAATACTTAATAAAAGGGACATATATTCAATAAACGGAATTAAACTATAATAAATAAAAAGTTAAAACACAAGTACAAAAAATTTTAATACTGAATTATTATTGAAATCTTGAGATATATACGTTTTAATAACCAACATTTCCTAAATTATTTTTTTTCGAACAAATCAGTATATGATGATCAAAAGATAATTCTGTATCAAATAGAGCCCATCCCCATTGGTCCTTAGCAATATATTTTCGAGTTAATTTTGTATTATTAAATGTATAATTAAAATATAATGTAAATTAAATATAATATTATTTTTTTAAGAAAAAAAAAGTAAAAGAACATTATGAATATTTCAAGACATTTCATTTTTGTTACACCATTTGAATAAATTGTACATACACATTAAAAATAAAACTTAAAGTACAAGTTCACTAAAATACTAATGTATAATTATGTATGTATCTACTATTATCTATAATAGGTACCTATGTTTAATGTATTAGTTATTTAGTATTATATAGCCAAACGATATAAAATGTGCCATTCGTTTTAAAGTTTTGCTATACTTACGTTTGTCAGGGACTTAAATTATTTTTAAAGGTTCACTTCTTGGACACTTTTAACACCCAACCCATCAGCATACAACATATAATGTGATGTATACTTTCATAGATATATGATTTTTATTATTAGGATTTCGACCCGAACACGATTTCGCGTATTTGTTATACAATTTTGTTAGTGTAGTTACTAATTAAATTATATCTCATATATGTATTATGTATGGTTACGACGGTAAATCGATGTTTCCAATAATATATTAATATCTCGTACTACAATTCCAAACATAACGCGTTTTGTGTAGATAACATTACGATATATTAATACTCATAACATGATGGCACGTCCTGCAGGACAACTGCGAGACATCAAACGATAAATAAATAATAACGTCATAATATACAGTATTACATACTTACGACTGACGAGCGTAATTGGGTACGTACATTATAGACGATGTATATAATACTATTAATACTTATGGTCTTATAGGAGTGTTCATAATATTATAAAATATATTATAGCGAATTAAACCCCGCTATTGTTGTCATTGTTGGTTTATTTGGTTATTGAAATCGCTTTGAAAGTTTTATAAATTATAAGCTCTGCGACGTTAATGCTTTTAATACGCTGCAGATTCCTGACACTATACACAATGGAATTTTGCGTTCCTTTTTGAACAGAACTTGCGCGTTTTAATTTCTATGTTACTTTGTATTTCGTTTATTACATTTTAGATGTTTTTTGGAAAATCACGTAGAAGATGAATTTGACTAGAATTTCAACAGAGGCCTCAATCTTCAGCACTGGTATTCTTTATCACCCTCACCGACGAGAAACCGGTATTCAATGCAAAGTATTACCAAAGTGTCTGTTGATGTTGTCATTTTAACATTTTAAAAATTTGCAAAATATAATTAGTCACTACGGTAAATAAAATAACCACTCAAATTATCATCTGTAATGTACAGTATAATGCGTATCATTTTACATTTCTACTCATGAATGACGACGGCGATCGTTTTCAGAAAAAAAACATCCTCTTATAAATATAAAATATAAGAACACATTTTTTTTTAACATTGATAACGATCGCTGATGTATTATATACATACATATATACATAGGTAATAATTAATAATAATTAATAGCGATCACGAATTAAGACTAAATGTGTTAATGTGTTAGTGTTACAATAGATTTATCAACAGCGTTCTCACTTCAATTCATTAGTCGCCATCGTTCAGCAAATGCAGAGTATAAATCGTCATGGACCAGAAGTCCCGTTATACGCAATGATAAAAATATAGCTCTAATCAAGGTTATTGTGTAAAAATATACATTATATGAGATAAAAGATTTGTGTTATAGTAGTTTTATCATTTAAACGTCCAAAATAGAGAAAAATTTATAGTACAAAAGTGTTTTTATTTAGATACATCTAAAACGATGTATAATTTTTATATTCTCTTATTATATTTTAGGGGGAGGGGTAAGGGTCAACTTTAAAAATTCAAATAGAACCTAAACTTTTTTTAGAGTGTGATTAATTTTTTTTTCGTATCTAAACATTTTAATATCTGAGAATTACTCGTTCGAATTTTGAATTAAGTAAATCAACATTTTCAAAAAAAATAGCCCACTAAGTAATTTACAGTAAAAAAGTGGTTATCGAAAATTTTTCATTATAACTGGATACATTAATTTTGACCTCTTCAAAGTACAAAATAGATCTAATTTTCTATCCAAATAATTCTAAAACTACCTTTATAGTGTATAACAAATAAACACAAATCATTGTAAAATCAATACATTCATCGATCCATTTAGAATCTAAAATATTGAAAAGTTCGTAATTAAATTTTAAATGTTAAATTTATGAATAAATTAATTACTTATACTTAATTGAATATTGCTAAAGCCAAAAAAGTTTTAAAGAAAATATACTAAGCTTATTTATACCCTTTTTATGTATATCTTATTATTTAGAAATAAAATGTCAAAGTTAATTTATTTATACTACTATTAAACTATTAGAGTATACAAGTATATTTCAAGTTTAAATTTAAAATTGTTTAGATATAGTACACCAAAAGTTTGATATGATATAGGATTTTTCAGAAATATATATTATATTTAAATTTTATTTGATTTCGACAATTGTTTTTAAAACGAATTCTAAATGTTTTATTAATATTGTCTTTTAGGTAAATATTTACTTCGTACTTGTAAAAATAAATAAACTTTTTTTGACTTTATGTCAAAAAATTCTCTCAAAAACTTATTATAAATAGTATATTATACTTAATATCAAACGCTGTTGACGAAATAACAGGAATATAATTGAATTTTAAATATCAATTATATATTATAATACTTAAATAGGTTATTGTGATTTTAAATTATCTATTATATATTTTATAAAATAATATATATTATTTATAATATTTATCAGTGGGGCACATTCATACAATAATTTTCAGATGTAATTTTAAAGTTGCATTAAATTATTTATATTTTAGAATCTAAGCAGAGTAATATAATTATGTAAACGCATTAATTTTATAATAATTGAATTATTTATTTATTTAATTTTTTTTTTGTATGAAAATGCTTTTTTTTAATAGAAAATTATAAATATAATTATTACGAAACAACTCTGATGTAGTTACGACCCATGTTCATACAGTACTATGAGTAAGGCAAAAAATAGTTTTCCTCGGTCGACCGGTATAAATATAATATAAGGAGAAGTGTAGAAAATATATTATTAAATAATTAATTAGGCAAAAAAAAAATATTATCTAAAAGTTAATTTTCTATCAATTATCATTTATTACTTATACTGTAGGACAAAATTTCATCAAATTCCGTGTAATCGTAATAATTCTTTTACATTTATCTTTATCATATATTTAATGTTCAAAATATTATAATTATGTTTTGATAGTTTTAAGAACATATTTTATCTTGTGGATTTTTACGTTCACGACCAGCCACAGATAATTAATTAATTAGTACATAATTATTCATTTTTAAAAGGTGTTGTTGCTGCAAATATATATGTATGGGTAAATGTGTAATGCACTAGTTTTATGAGGTGTTTACCTATTTTTTGTATGTATAATTATCTTAAAAATCCACAAGTTTTAATTATAAGCATTCGAAAAATTACTAAAGTTTTTAATTAAATATTTTTCATTTCAAAATGTTATAAGTCTCAACTGATATAATGATTATTTAATCTTAATAACATCATTTCATTAAATATTAAATAAATACAACTTATAAATATAATTAATTTTTATCTCAAGTGTTAAGTTAATACTATAGCTTATAATAAGAGATCGAAATAATAATAATTAAGTGATTAAACAAGATCATTAATTGAAAAATATAGTCTAATAAAATATATATCTTTTATAAAAATTCACAAATAATAATTAAACAATATAAATATAGGTATAGAATATATTAATACTCTGAAAAACTAAATCATAAAAACACATAATTAATAATATGTTTATTTTATTTATTACTTTAATCACAGTTTAAAAAAACATTTGAAAAATATATTTAATTTTTACTAGTTGATATTTCAATTATCTTTTGATTGACAATGGTGTATGTGTTTTTACAAAGGAATAGCGATAAAGAAAGAACGTTTGGGAAAATGCATTATGTACATTGTACGTATTACACACTTCTATAGGTACTGAATACAGATAATAATATTCACAAGCAGTAACTAAATTTCCAGTAATGATTTGTCAATATATACATCCTGCATAACTATATCATGACGACGATCGGAGAAAAATGACGTACCGAAAAATAAAATGCCCAGCACACGACTACAGAAAAGACGTGAAATAAAAAAAAGATTATATTATTTATATTAGCATAAATTTCTCCAAGGTCGGTGTTCTGGTTTCAGTGTCGCCGTACTCTGGCAAAACTATTTCTCTGAAACCTACAAAGTGGAGATCATAATAATATTTGTTTCATCGGCGCGTACATAATATAATTATTATAACATAATAACATTCATATAATATTTTATATTCACAGTTAATACACGATCGCATAGCTATATAATAGTATATACTCGTATATAGTTGTGTGTGAAATGTTAATTATACAAACGTTCGATCATAATTTTATAAAAGCAATGCATCGACAGATCACGGAATTGCCGAGCTTTCTGCGTGTCACCTATATGGTTATATATACATAAATATATCCATTCTGTTTTAGAGAAATCTCTACGTAAGAATTGTATACAGGATGAGGCTATTGTGTTCCCCCTCTTTCCTATAAGTCTAACGGGGGAAAAACGTAGTGGCCTATCCTGTATAGAAAGTTGCTAACGATTTACTACACATATATATTTTATACACCAATAATAGACTTATATGTCACTCCAAGGGTCTCATTATTGCATCTCCAACGCGTTGTACTTATATTGATTTACAGAACGCGATGTGCTAGCTGGGATTGATGATTTATTATTTTTTTTTCTGTAACAATTTGGTTTTCAAAGACTTGTTGGTTAAAATATATCTACGCTGAGACGCAAACAATTTATTATTTTTATTCTACTAGTCACGTATCTTATAAAAAAAATTTCATAGCATTTATAATAATTTTAGGAATGTGTGTTAAACGTGTTTCGATCCACGCGAAGAGGAATATCTATATTTTACACATAGCTACCGCGGTTACTGTGACTGCAGACCCCCCCCCCCCCCACAGTGATATGTGTCATTAGCAAAACATTGCTGATATTGGTTAAATTACGTTCATTTTCATCCTTAATTAATTAAATAAGACCGGTGTTATAACTTAATTTTTTAGTTTTATTCAAGTACCGAATTTGAGAAGTAAAATTAATATTTTAAATCTGCACGAAATACGTACTGTCTATGCCGCTGTTTCAGTTACAGATGTGAATCAAAAACATAAAATCGTCAAGACTTAAACAATTTTCATTGTGCACAATTTATATACCATGTATAAGGTACCTACTTACTACTGCAGTGACTGAGCTCTTATTACAATCGCTTTTTTTTATCAATTGGAACCTAAAACAAACGTTTTCATTTCATGTCTATATTATTATTTATTATACATATACTTAAATTTGTTGATTGTATTTTATATAATTGCCTAGTGCACGCCTATTATATACCTACATAATCCGACGTAATTATCTGTACCTACCTTCAATTAAGCAAACGCTTTGCTTGGGTATAAATTAAACGCTGATGAAATTTTTCACATGAATCATCTATAATTCTGCTGATTCAACGAAAGTTTTCTTCTACACACATATGTATATGTATTTTGCTGACCAATTGTATTTAGGGAGATACTGCTCCGCCCTACAGCGATGTGAGATTTCACGACGTTTCCAAATGTCGTCATTGATGTTTTCTCGAAGCAGGAAAAAATTAATCATTATTTTATCTACAGCGCTTTGTCGGCATATGCTATTAAATACACATTTATATAATACAATGCCAGTCCTCATATACCGTTCAAACAATTATGTTATCAACAATTATTTAAATAAATCATTGGGTTTATTTAATAACAATTAAAACCGTATCTCTTTCTGTCGTGTAAAAAAATATACTCGTCTAATGTGGCGTAAAAATCGTAAATGAGCTGTAAAATTAATATTTGTTTAATGTTGTTCTTATAATCGTAACCGGACGTTTGAACATAGTTTATATTATTATTATAATACGAGCCCAGAAAATGAGTTAGTGATTCATTACTCAAATGCCTAATTATGTTGGTTAGCTGTACACGAAACAACGTTATTTTGAAATGTCTATGTTTGAGACAAACAGACATTAATAATAAGACTTATTAAAGCCAGTGATTAAATACCAGTACACCAAATCTAAAGTGTGTACTGTACAGCGACCAGCGACTATACCTATATAATTAAGCGCTTATAATATTAAAACAAAATATTGTTTACACAATACCTACCTACTATATTATTATTATGCGTTGATGATAGGTTTATGTAAATATTAGCCACAAATTGTAGGCAGTTATAGTGGGGCTATTTATTGTAGATTTTAACGGGAAAAAAATTATTTTTAGGATTTTACCTTTGATCTATACTAAAGAACTAATTTAATCATAGAAAACAATTTAGCCAAAAATAAATAAAGACGGACAATGAAAACGTTTAGTGCATCATATTTTATTAATCATTATATTATAATAAGGTAATAAATAATTTTGAATGAAAATGTTTTAATACCATAATAAAATATTTTACATAATTCGAGATTTATTTTATTAAACGAAAATATATAAGCACTCTGGGATGTCGACAGCTAAAACTTGTGCACTTGAAAATAATGGACATTTTATTTGGATGTTTTAAAAACAAGTTATTTGTTAATATATATATGCTGTATACCAAATCTATTTGGTTGTTGATTTATTTAAAGTTGCTATCATATTATTTTATTACAATACAACCGTATAGAAACTCTCTAATTATTCTTTATCAAATTTCTGCTATTCGCAGAATGAACATTTATACGATATATATGTTATATTGAAAATAATTCATTCATTAGCAGAAAAAACAGAATTTAACATAGGTTAACATATTAACATGTTATTAAAATGCTTTTTAATACATAGAAAAAGTTTTACACCCACTGTAAATAATTAGGTTAAAAATTCATGAACTGCTAAAAGTAAAGTAGTATTATAATGTTGTGTTAACATCGATTTTGGGTTAAAACATCTTGATATAAAATAAATATTAGTTTATAATTTTTTATAGATATTATAATAAATATAATATAAGTACTAATTAAAATACATTGAGCTTATGTAATGTGTATAATGTACAAAGACATTTTTAGCACCCTACACATGCTACAACATATAATAAAGATGTACAATAAATTTCCGCTAATGTTATTAATATTTTTTTTAAAGTTAATTACATTTGGGCCCTCAATAAAGGTTAATATATTTAAGTTAATTCCACTGCGGTCCATTATATGGTTCATCCGTCTTCAATCCGCATTTGCATATTTTTCTTAAATGATGAACAGTAAACAGATCATTTAAGGTGACTCACCACAAGGTCAACCGCTCACTACTTCCACTTATACTGTTTAATGGCTTCATATTTCAATTCCTTCGTATTATACCATCTAAACTTATATGCCTGTTATATGGCATTTACTGAAAATTCAGTAGAATGTACAGAAATATAAAATTGATATTATGAGTTTAATGTTAAAATCATTAAAATTATGTAAATACTATTATACACCATTGTATTTTTATTAAAATAGTACATCACTACATATGCAATAAATAATAAATCGTTATTCTTCAATTATGTGAAGTAGATAGTAATTATATTATTTAATTTAGTTATTTATTTAAACATTGGTCATCCTTATATTTAAAAATATAGAAACGTTTAACAATACACACTTATAGGTATAAGTACCTAATACCTATAAAATAATTCTACTTTAGTCGTTAATTTCGGCCCTTGAAGTATTTATTCATTGATTGATTAAAAACCATAAGAACCCATGTATAGATACAAAACATATATAATACATTTTTATTGCTAATTGGCATATTAATTATTATAAATGTTATAACCAGGGTTCGGGACTTATAGCATTTACATATCCATCATAGGTGATGTAAATCATAGCAGAGTGATATACAAATACGTTTCATAGTACAGAGAATTCATACAAAAAACATTTCATTAACAACAAAACATTTTTAGTTGACACAATTTTACAAAATGTGTATTTTTTTAGAACATTCAAAGCCCAATTTTTAAAGATTTTATTTTTATTTTTTTAAATTCATTAATTAATAATATATTATATTTAAATTACAATTTTTTTATATATATTTATATGAAATAAATCCTTTCTTTATGACCTTTTTATAAGTGCTTTTTTTTAATTTTAGTGCATATTTTTAAGCTTATCTGGTCATATTTTGTGCTTTTTAGTATTGTAAGTCCCGAACACAATACATAACATAATACAATATGCGATATTATAGCTATAGATAGTGATCACTAACCATATAGTTATTTATTTCGTTAAATTATATTTCTAAGTAATTCTGATACCAGTGATACCTGTCAAATAGTTTAATTATGAAATTAGTTAAACTACAATTTCATATATGACAGGAAACGATCTGGTTAAAATTCATATAAACAAACTTCATATCCGAATTAAATATTATAAATGCTTATGTATTTGACAAGTACCTAAATACAAATTATTGGTGAGAATATATTATATACATGACTCAAAATGGATTAAGTATGTTTTTTTTTATTTGGCCTTACCTTGAGGATCGGTAAAAAATAAAAATGATTTAATATAAAACATTGAAAGTGATTTAAAAATTACAAATTGGATCTATCTGGTGTCTATTGAAGAAGAGAGGCTCAAAAGTAAAAAATTAACAATACTTTTCCAAATTATCAGAAATAAAACGAAATTTAAATGAAGAAAATCAGTTTTTTACAATTAAATAAAAAATGAATTATTACAGAGTGTAGATACTTGATTTGTATACGAGTATCTTTTCAATTTATTTATAATAAAATTATTGTTTTGGAGTAGAAAAGCTTAGTTGAAAAATAAATACAGTTACAATTTATTTTTATATAAATGTTAACATTTTTAAAAAAATTATTAAAATCGCAAACATTTACAAATTATTTAGTAGTTGGCAATTCATAGAGTTTTTAATTATGACAATCGAGGTTTGAAAAAAAAATTGAAGATTCCTCATTTCTCCAAAGTAATTTTTTCTGGAAATTAAATAAAAAAGTCTAGCATAAAGCCAGATTATTTTATGATGATTGATTAATGTTCAAAGTTGGATAACAGCTACTTATTAAATATTCATATGTAATACACCGATTTTTTTTTCAAACAATTTTTATTTATTTTGTTGTAATTCAAAAAATAAAATATCCTATGAACTATAGATAATAAGTTGACAGGCCGTTTCCGCTCAGAATCGTTTTAGTTTGCAATGATTATATAAATATTTAATTCAAGTATAACACACTCGTTACAATGACTGAATAACCAGAATCACGTGATACTTACACTCGAAAACTACTATACAATATAGAGTAAATTTTTGAATTTTCCTTTTTTGTACATATATATATATATATAAGAAAATAATATTTTTTATAAGCATGGATTTCAGTATAAGTCTTTGAAATTTAGACTAGTTCAATTAAAATTAGTGTACAGTATAATTGAAATATTTTAAAGATTATATGTAGACAAATAATTATAACAATTACGTCATTTATGATAAAATATTCATTATAAATAATAGTATCGTTGCTATTATATTTTATTACATTAAAAAGTAATAATAATGATGATATTTGAAAATTATCTTCGTAGTTTCATTCGTAAATCATTCAACAAGACTCAAGAGAAATACTTGAAAAGTTATTATTTATAACAATAATGATTTGATTTATTTTTAAGAAAGCAGTTTAATCCAACATTACAAGTTATGTGTCCACTACATACGACGACATATAGGAAAAACTCCATTTCCTTATTCTCGTATTCTTCTGTATAAACTCAAGTGGATTTGTTAAATTTTATTTCAAGGCAAAACAATTGTGTTTTTTATATAGGTGCTCGAGAAGGGCGCTGGACCCACGGAAAGGAAAGGAACCATTTGAAATTGAATTTTATTAGTAAAAATTTGTTTATATTCGTTTGAGGATTTAACAGCGAACTGAAGCATAGGAAAAAAAAGAAATATTTAAAAGTACGTCAATGCTGTAGAAGTATGGCGCCTCTCTTATAGATACTGAATAAGATTATTACAGAGATATACATGTATACAACAGTATAAACCGCCTAAAAACATTACATTTAAGTGTAAACAGAAATATTCGATTAGTTCCGTTCCACCAACATGTCTCTTTTATTTGTGTAATATTGTCCAACAATGTTTCGAGGTGTTTTATGTTATTTTCGTTCTCATCCCATTTGCATATCGTCGTTATTCTTTATAGTAAGTTATTATGTGATATTATAATAAATGTAAATATCGCAGATTGTATCATGATGTGTACTTGTATTTAAAACATCGAGTCAAAGGATAAATAGCGCTATATCGTGAACAAAAGTTTCTCACCGTCGCATAATATTATCTGAACTTGAAACTACACAAATCAACTCCTCCGATTAACATTTCTTGAGAAAAGTGCACAATACAGAAAAAAACGTTTATTCATATTTTAAGTAGATACATACATTCAATTCTTAGATAATTGATAAAAGTGAAATAGTTTCATTTTCATTATTCAAAGAGATTTCGTTTACAGACAATATTGTATACAACCACGTGACGTCATAAGGTATTATTATATCTTCTATACATATTATAGTTGTAAAATGTAAGCTTTTTCATTTATTTTTATCTAATCTGGTGTTAAGTGTTGAAGACTGAAGACGTTAATGCAACCATAGTAAGAATGCAGTGAATAATAAATTTAATTTATAATATTACATAATAATGCATTTTTGTGATTTCGTAAAAATTGTGTCTTTTTGATATTTTTAAATCATCAATTACGGAAGTAAATTTTTAAATCAATAAACACAAAAACTGTATTTAGCTCAAAAAGTGAAAATATTTATAAATAGTTCAACGGTTCCAAAAAAAAATTGAGAATTTATAATAAATCTAGTAAAACTAGAGATTTGATATTAGTCTTTGATAATAATTTATTTAATTTTATAATTTTTTTCTGAATTATAATAAAAGCACAATATAAATTTATTTATTGAAAACTGGTGTGATTTCGCGTTTTAGCGCCGCCATCGTAAATTTACAATTGTAATGTATCAAATTTTATTAAATCTTCTGATTCAAAACGTGATAACACACATGAAAAATAAACATATTATATTATTCGCTCCACTCTGCTCGAAATCAAAAATGGAACGATCTATTTGAACGTGTAAAAACTAATTATTAGCACTATTTTACTTTTTTCCATTTTATTTTAAATATCTCTCTTTAAAAAAGTAAAATAAATATAAGGCTATAATTGTATATTATTTATTGAGTATTCAAATATTTAGGTAAGTACTTTTATTTAATTGACCCTCGAAAATTATAATTATAATACATTTTTATGAAAGTGAATTTTTAAATTTCATACACATATACTTTACATTATACTAGACAAAGTTTGTCTGACAAATGCAGTAATAAATTAAATACAAATTCTCTATCAAATTTTTAAATAATATAAAAGTCCTAAAAGCTAAAATGAACATAGAAATTTTAGTATAACAGATTATAGTCAATAGGTATCAGCAAAATATTATCTTATGAACTTTAAATTTTACATTCCTGATCTGTCTTACTTTATGTAAGTATACATTATATATTATAGAAAAAATTAAAATAATATTACAAATTAATCTCGAACTTCGTAAATACTAATTTATAACTATATTTGAATGATGTTTAAAGCTTAAACAATTTTAACAATTATTAAAATGTATTTTATTTGTAATATACTATAATATAAATTAAAAATATATATGTATTTACTTTACCTGTTGTACAAAAATCTTTTTTTGTCTAAACGGTTTTATAATTTTATAAACAATGATAAATATTTAATAACCAAGATAAAAAGTATAGGCAACTGAATTATGCATAGTAATTTCTTTTATCTTAAATATTTTATATTCAGTAAACCTCTTTACAATAGATTCCCTGTAAGACAGAAATCTCTTTACAATAGAAAATAACAAGTCTCGTAAAACCTATATCCCGTATATTTTAGTCTCCGTATAACGAAAACTCCTTTATAACAGAAAATTCAGTTGGTCCCGAACGAATATGATATAAGATGAAAGTCGTACTGTATACATTTTACAAATATAACATCAGATCTAAAATGTTCGCTAGCATCATTTGTTAATTTATATTTCAACACTTTCTAATAAATTCAATTATTTAACAAGAATAAATTAGATTATAATTAAAAATAAAATTAATAATATGTAAATTACTATAGATATTACCTATCTATGGTATTACGTTGATTACTATAATAATAAATAATTGTGATATGACAGAATTGTATTTACAATTTTTTTTAGAGAGATCAATCCAAAGGGATCTATAATTGTAAAGAATAATTTTACAATCCACTATAAAGATTAAAAAATAAAATAAAAATAACTAGGAATATAAACGCATGTGTTACCAATCATACCGATATGTACCAAAGAAATTGAAAATAAAAATACTGTTAAAAATAACAGATTTTGAAATTATTTAATTATATTATTAATTTATTAATGTGTTTCACGATTATTAATTTTTATAATAACATACCTTATCGTGGTATCATGTACATATTCTTCTTTAAAAAAAGGAGTAAGTAGGTAACTACTCTGCTTTACATTAAGTGTCGAGTATCTTGATAACGAGTTAATCACTTATCAGGTATGTATGAAATTTGAATTCAATGAACCATTTGGAATCATTCACAGTATCTATTTATCATACATTCATACCCATAGGCCATGGAATAATGAAATTAAAAATGCCATTAAAATTGAAATAATAAGTATATTATATAGGTAATAGTTATTCGATTATCAGTAATTGGAAGTTGTTCAATTTCTTGAAAATAAAACATATTGCTGTTTCGAAACTCAAAGAATTTGGCGAAATGCGATGTTTTATATTTTTGAAATTGGATTTGGCAACTATTGGGATATTTTAGGGATGAAAGCATTTATTTTGGTGAGAAATCGAGTTATTTATTCGTAATACATAAATCATTTTTATACCTTTATCAAGAAAAATATTATTGTTTGATCATTTTTGTTCTATAACTATTTTTCTTAACAGACTAGTACCTAAAAATTATAATTACTAAAACTATAAAATCTATACTTACATGCTCCAATTACATTACGTACAATATACTTATGGCTTAAACATAATTATATTGATTATCGGTTTATCACTATAGACCATAATACTATGGTAGTCAACTCTAAATAAGTTATTTTATCTTTCTTCCTTCCATTAATTATACTTACGAATTTACAAACGTCTTTTACTTTTAATTGACTTGTGAAAATATCATTTTTAATTCACGAAATTCATCTATCGCTATCATAATAAGTAATAATACACCAAGTGTATAGGTATATTACATTACTTATTTTATTATTATAGATCATATACACCAGTTTATATTATACGACACTTTCTATCATAATTGAATGATTAGGTTTAGTTTTTTTTAGTCAAATGTAAAAATATATAATCAACTGTCATTTTTCCAAAATATTTCCATAGAACATTTTTAATTTGTACATTATATTATGAATTCGTATTTTATGGTTTATGAGTAGCATTTTCAAATTTTTGTATTAATCAACATACAATTTATTACAACATATTTTGTAATTTTGTAATTTTTTTATATACAGTAAGTACATTAATTACAGAGTTTTGTATAAAAAATTACGTATAGTGTGTAATAATAATTCACATGTTTATTGATTCAATTAAGATTTTAATTTTGATGTTTTTGAATTTCTATATATGTATTTAAAACATTATTCACAAATATTTAAATGCACAATCGCATATTTTACACCAGTTTAACGTAATTCTACTTAGTGTATTCAGTTATTCTATAAAGATTTAAGCATATAACATGGAACAAATGGAATAATAAGTATAATTAGTATTAAACATAATTTCTGGATAAAACATTCGTTGAAGTCTATTCGTAATAATAATAATTTTAACGAAACACATATTTTGGTTGATGTAAATATTATAATTTGTAATTTATAAGGTTATAACATTGGATTAAAAATAATAATCACATAAAATGATTAGCTGGGAAAACATTTTCTTTGCTTAATTTTAAAATAATTTATGTAGGTAGTTATAATAATTATAAATACTTAAAATGTTTTTTTAATGTACTAAAATTTTGTACTCAGTGTTACCTATTTATAGTTTTGTATTCTACATTTTGTAAATTTGTATTATCATATAGATAATCGATATTGAATATATACGCTGAAATAATTGCTGCCTTTATAATAAAAATGTCTTGCCATTTAATTTCTTATTAATTTATAAGCGTAGCCAGGTAGTAACTAGGAAGGGTAATATTTTCATAGAACTCCCTATTTATATATTGGATATTGAAAGTAAAAAAAAATATGTTTTTTAATTTAAAAAAAAATTAGCTAAGAACAAGCTGCAGTATGGTGCAAGAAAACTCAAGACTATTTCTCAAATTTGGCTAAACTTAATATTGAAAGAGATTTTGTTAATTTATTAAAAAATAAATAAATGATAGAAAACATATATGTATATTTAGATATGCGAATGAATGCAAATGTATATAGTCTTATGAGTATGAAATTTATTTCATAGATTAATAAAGATAAAAATATAAGGACTTGAGCTCTCTTACTCCCCCTCCCCCCTCCCCAAAAAAAAACAAAAATTGTTCCTAGTTTCGCCTGTGACCATAGTTGTATTGCGGTCAGCGGATTAAGAAGCTATAGATTAGTAGTCAGACCCTTGGCAAATCGTATAGGTAAACTGCAGTAATTTAAATACATAATACCTTAATCGCACATTGTAAAATTAGTGCCGATCATTATAGCAAACGGAATAATACATTGCATATTTGAAATAAGCGGTCGAAAGAGTATAACGCGATATATACGTACGATCTAAATAAATATAACAATATATTTTCCGTGATTCTACTGACCGTCAAAACGATTTTACTTCCACCCCCGTCGTCGCCGCATGCCGTTTCAGTCATAATATACATCTATTAATATTGCATCAGCCATCATGCCTAAGATTTCGAATACAAAATATTGCGATGTCTTGCAAAGGTATACATCTTCTTGTAGGTATAAATGTTTGAGCAGTTGCCCTTTACGCTATATATAGCCGCGCTCTAACGCGATGACGTTGGGTTATACACTTATTAAAACTGAAACGATGAATGCGCGCGTTTTGTATAACACACGTAATAATATTGTACTATACATAAATGTATATTTTATCTGGTCTCGTGCGATGTCGAGACAGCTGTCTGATTCGCTACACCCATATATTATTATATTATATACTAAAGTTTACTATCGACGTATATAATAATATATCTTAAAACTTTATTATGTCGTCGTGTCAAACCCTGTTTGGCGTGCGAGTGATATGGACACAGCCGCCGCGACTCTACAGCGGCTATACAATTGCCATGCAAGAAAGTCCCGCGCGTTTTCCCGGGAACCATTTTTCCAAAAATATAAAAAAATATATATATACGTGTATACGTTGTACGCGTAATGCGTACGGACGAGGGTTTTCGGGGGTGAGTCCACAGACGCCGAGTGCGTGTCCGAGAGAACCAATCGAGTTTTCCCCGGAGATCCCTTAATCCGGCTCGCTGCAGCTCGAATCGTAGGTTTATCTACGCACAGTTTTCGCGCGTCCCCCTCACAAGTCTCTATACGTGCGTGCGCGTACACAATAATATAAAAAATCGTATGTGTGTGGATAGGTTGTTCTTTTATCTGTTTCTCTGTTTCTCTGTTTCTCTCTCTTTGACCATTTATATGTAATATATATATATATATATTTATATTATATGCGCGTATAGAAAGGGTCCTGGAAGAGTACGACTATATAGGCCTCGTCATCCCTTTTTCCTCCACGCTTACTGTACCACCGCCGCCGCCGCTTCTTGCCCTCCGATCGCCGCGCTGCGTCCATCCCGAGAGAGGTCCGTCCGACCGACTAACGTCGCGCGAACATCGCACGCTGGCAAACGCCGCGTACCCCATCCTGCCGGCTCGGCCACGACCTCGGCGGCGCCGCCGCCGACTCACGGGACCGCGTATTGATTTTCCGCCGGCTCTGTGACGCCACGTTCGTTTCAGCCTCTCGTCGGACCCTCCTGATGGATTGCGCGCGCGCGCGCGCGGGAATGTGCCCTATAGCTATATAGTAATATATATTATATAATACAATGTACGTATCCTGCACTCCGGTCGTAAAGCACGAGAATAAGGTTTAAGCCCACTCGTGACGGGATCACGTCACCACCTATCTTTTCTCTTCTCAATCTCTCTCTCATTCTCTCTCTCTTTTTCTCTTTCTCTTCGTTTCAATCCATCTCGATCTGTCTATGTATTATTACGTAGACGCGAACCGGAGAAAAGGCTTTTCCCGCGGTTTAAATATGTAGGACCTGCTACAAGAGGTTGCTGCGCCAATGTTACTAATATAATATCGATACGATTGTTCCGGAGTGTGATGCAGAAGAAGTGGCTTTTCCGCCCCCACGCAAGAAACAAATAAACATGATCATACTTGTACGGCAATTTTATGAAAGTCGTGCACAATATGTTATGTCTTATGTATAATGTATATATTATAATCAAAAATATTGGTAGCTCTCAAAACTTTCTTACATGACGCGTCTAATGATAATACAATATACCTGCCCATCTTTCCCTATATATATATATTTACACACATACGAATAAAACAAACCTTACATCACACCATGTCGCTGTATATTGATAACAATTTTATTGATAGCTTGCAGTGGTCTTACGGTTCTCTAACGACTTAATTTCGCTGCAAAAGTCTTGTCTGAATACATGCGGCCAGCGTATAACATTGCGACGCAACTACGCAACTCTTTACCAGTTGATGGGTATGGAAATCTGTAAGATACGAAATATACACCGTTGAGACATTGGTATATTTCCATATAGACGAGATGGATGCTTATGTCCATCGCCTTTTTTTTATTTTACGTGTATAAATATATATGCACACATATACATGTGAGTTTATGGATCATGTACTACTTCTGCGACAGCGTGCAGGGAGGAAATAAAAAAAAATACTGGTACATATATATTATATATATACTTGCGCTGCATGTTTCCATCTCAAAAATAATATTATTATACCATCGAAAAACTTTTATGTACGCGTGTTGCGGTCCCGCGGGGTATATCCTATGACTTCACTATACACCAAAACGCGAGAGGCCAAGCTGGTATTAGCCGGTAACTCGGTAACTCGGATACTTGTTTTTTTGCATACATCATATATCTGATTGTTTACTCAAAATCCATTTGCTCTGATTGTCACTATAAATATGAATTGCTGCGTGTTTAAATGCGCTGCACAATAATTCATTTTTGAATTTAATATATAAATAATATAATTGTTTTATTTCATGATAAATAACTTTTTAGTCTTTAATGACTTAATCAAGCCATATATTTGTAGATGCGTTTACATATACTAACACAGAGTGGTTGCAAACATGGTTGCAAAAAACATTTTGGTTAAAAATATCAATAATTCGTTCTATAATACACATAAAATAAACGGTTTAATCAAGTATATAGGTACCTACTAAATATTGAAATTCTACAAGTCATTATGAACTGCCTAAGAGAATCCAAATAATAACAACAGTAGAAAGAAGCATGTTATCCAATATATTTTCATTTAGGTACTAAATAGTTCTGTACTATTGTAATTGAAAATACTAAAATAAAATATACATGTATATTTAAATACTTTTCTTGCAAATAAAAACAAATTATAATAGGAATTTATTCATTCATAGCATTACTCTCGTTAAGTATAAACGCTCGTTGTGCAGTTTACTAAAACACAATATTGATACAGCAACAAGTTCATTCAGTTAAAATATTTTAGTCTAGATATAAGCTTTTATCATTCAATTGAACTTTTGTGTCATTTTAAACTGATTATATATACTATATTCACCGTTACAAAAAACATGTATAACTATAATACAAGTACACTTATTTATAATTGAAATGTAATATTATAGTAACAATTAACACATTAGAGACGACAATTTTTTAAGGCATGGTTACGTTTAGGACGAGCACGGCGCTGATAGACCCGGCGTCTAACACGGTCTGTGTTTTAAGCATTAGATACAGCGCTATTTTTAAACAGTTTAACGTTGAGGACGATTACCGTGTTTAAAACGGGAAATATTTTTGCGTTTAAAAGACGATCGCCGTGTTTTACAAGAAAAAGAGTATATATATTTATGTATATTTTCATAATATAGTATGTGTCAAATAATAAATTTAAATAACGTAAAACTAAAGATGTATTTAAGTTAAATTAGTCGGCACCAGATAAATGTATATACCTGAATAATATGTGATAGTTAATGTCGTAAATCTATACTAAACGTTATTCTTTTTTAAATTAATATATTAGTCTATAATTAGTTTATTGAATTACTTTTTGAAACCACAAAACCTGTTCTGTTAAATTTGTATTAAAACATAACATTATTAGATTTTAATAATATTTAAGAGTTAGCATTAATTAGTTAAAAAGTTAATTTTTTAAAATTTTTTAATAAGTATTTTAAATAAATAAAAATTTTTTTACTTAATTATTTAGTAGACACAAACAAAATTAATTTACCTAAACCAATTTTGTGTTGTTAATCATTAATATAAGAGTAAATAGATATTTTATCACGTTTAAAGGAAAGACTACATCTTTTTAATCGTTTTTTTCAATTTTAAAGTGAGTTATAACCATAAAAAACATTACAATTTTGAAATGCTGATAAATCGTATAAAATTATAATCGTCAGTAAAACCCTTCAATAATGATGGAGGTATACATATATCATGATAAGACAAAGGTAACATTGTTATCTTTAAATTTGATATTAGGTCAAATAATTGTAATTTTAAAGATAACAACACAAAATTGGTTTTACTGAAAACAAATTTGCGTACGTTTAGATAATAAATGCAGACGCGGGTGTGACGTCCTCTAAATTTAAAATTGAATAAACTTTTAACGCAGTTATAGTATATTATCATACATCAATATTTAATATATTTAATATATACAAGTTATTCTTTCTATATTATACATATTTAGATAAATATTTTTTATACTTACCAGTTCATAAAATTTTGATTAATAAAAAACAAAATGTTTTCTATAGTTGAACACTAACATATTTGAACCATAAAATTCTTAATTTTCTCATTTTATGTAGATACTCACGTATTTAAAGACTATACGCTTTTATTAAAACATGATTTATGTACAAATTATTGTGTTTGTTGTTTCTTATAAATACAAAGTTAATCTGTTATAATATGCTTACTATTCCTATGACTTATTTAAGTATAATATAAATAAATATTTTAAATACCTAATTAACTAAACATAATGTTTACTATAGATGTAGAAATAATTTTAAAAACTATTCTTCGAAACCATACTATAGTAAAGTACCTAGTACCTACTATATAGTTGGTTACTAGTTATAATATTCGATTGTCACACTGTCACGTACTCACGTTTTATATTGTTTTGTAGATTTGTAGATGTAGATATAAATGGTGATGGCTCAACTGAAATTCATATATTTTTTAATATAAAAACTATTAAGTCAACATTAGAGACTAAAATGAAGCTTTAATACATAATATAGATAAATATTATTAGTTTTATTTTATATTTATATATATATATATTTATATACATATCATATCATATAATATAATATGTAATATGTATACACATTAAGATAAATAATATAAAGATTTCGATTTTATTTTTAAATTTTGACGCCTGTACACAGTGCGTGTGTTCATTTCTATTTATTATACACTTGAACAAACATGTTGATAATAATAATAAAAACATTACTGAGCTTGTATATTTTTCAATCGGAACGGAAAATTTGTGTCCCTTTATAGAAACGAATGAATAGGTACATAGGACTATATTTTTGACATATAAGATATTATATTATAAATGCACTTTGACAATAACAAAATACAATGCATATCGATACCATCATACTATACCAGTGTTAACGTAGTCGTCATATGACAATTATTTTTATTCGTTATATAAAATGGTCGGCTGGTGGAAATCGATCATTTTATTTAGCACGACCATTCAGTATAAGTATTAAAACAGAACAAAAAACAGCTGATTTAAATTTCTCGGCATTTTTATGTTTATCAATTTGCCTAGTCGTCACGCGTGTAATGGTACCTATATGTGGTAGGCGCGACCTCTGAAATATACTCGGACATGAACGCATTAATTGTATGTCGTTATAACACAATGATTGAGAAACACTGTAGGCACTATACTAAATACTAATAACATAAAATATATCAATAGCAGGTATTCTACAACAAGCTGTTTATACTACATTAGATACCATATACACTCAGGCATAAGTTCAGTTAAGTAGAAAATATTTATCTTTGGCTATTTTCTACGTAAAATAATACAACATAATAATATCTGTATGCCGCAATCACTTTAAATATGCACAAGATATTTATACGAATAACACATTTTTACAATTGTACTGGTTTTATGGTCAATATTATTATTATTATTCCCTGCGGTTCAAGCTCTATGTATTATGTACACTTATAGAGTATACACTTTAAAATGTATGTACATAATATTATTTTGAATTTTTTACTATTAAGTTAATAGAAACAATAATATTGTAGTCAGTGTAATGTGAGTATGTATACAGTTGTGCGCGCGTGCACACACACACATACATTTAACACATACATATTAAGTACCTACATGTCCGATCGGTAATGGTTAACGATATACATGAATATATATTATATTATGATAGTGTATATCATATTTCTTGTAACGAAAGGTTAGGTTTATTTACTTATATATCTAACATAGTATTTTCAATCTCTGAATCTTACCTTTTTTAAATTTCAATAATATATCTGGAACCTACATCTATACACATACATAATGCTTTCACTAATCTAGTAGCAAAAGTAATATACGAGTATAGAAAATAAAAATATATTAAAGGATAAAAATAACCTCATATAGATAAGTAAGTTTGATATTTCTTAAATAATAAGTATATAATATGCAACTCATATGTCACAAGAATAAACGAGCAGAAGAGGTCATGGCTTGGAGTTTGTATTTAATTAATCAAGGATAAACATAAAATAGATTGATGATCAGGTTACGTTTAAGTATATAAATTTCCAATTGGTTATTCTATTGAATACAATTATTTATGAATTTTTTTTGAAAAATCTTTTACTGCATTCATTAAATCATAATACACCCCAACAGTAGTAAACTGAAAGTTATGAATTGTAGGTATATATTAGATCATATTATAATACGAGTTAATAACAAACAATATATTTTATACTTGATTATGACTGTCAAACACTTAATAATATGTACTGTGTACCTATTCAACAAATTCCAGTATATGATTCAGCAACCGAGTCAGATAAAAACAAATAGAAAAATATTTGTAACTAATTATTCACAAATATTAAATTCTGTCTTCAGCTCTTTTAAATTTACTTATTTACTATATTTTTTTTTCATTAACTATAGGTACGTGTATAATGAATGTGCCAGTTTAACTTTTACTTTTTTATCGAATTTATTATGACATTTAACCCTCTATACAGTTTTGTTTATGCATTCGACTTATTAATACCATTATTTTTATTTTACACATCTATACAATACACACATTATACGTTGTTTTTAGACAGGAGCAGCAGATTGTGAATATATATATATTATTCTGCACCAAGTTTACCCGAGCTGATTTTAAGAACCGATTACGATACCAGGGACCAGCCGATCAAATTTAATTCAATTCTTAACCTTTTTTATCTGAAGACTACATTTGTATGTGCATAGATTATAGCACAGGAACCAAATATTACAATGCATATTAATATATTATGCTGCAACTATAAATGCTAAGCATGCTCAAAATCCCAAAGGTCAAACTCCATAGTATATACAACAATTAATCACTAGTCAAACTAATCAACTAGTACCTAGTATTATAATTATAACTTAATAAAGCTATCTGATGACTGATAGTTATATGAACATAGGTAGCCAGGATTCCATAACTAAAAATAATATTTATTATTAAAAAAATAAATTGTATTATGTATTATATTACTCTGATATTAATATATTATTATGTTGACAAGTATTTAAGACGAATAATTAATGATATTTATGATTTTAAAAACATGGTAAGTGCTTAATTAGGTTTAAGATATTAGTAAAGTCTATTCATTATTATTGATTGAAATAACTAAAAAATATTACGTGTTGTGACTAAACATACTAATTATATTAAATAAATATTAAATATTTACAAGTTTGCTTATATATACATATATAGGTATAATATATACAATAATATTATGTATAAATATATGTATAAATATACGTTTAACAACTTCAGTCTGTTAAAGTAAACAAAACTAATATGAAATTAGATAATTAATATCCAAGCATTATAAGTATTATAATAACAAAAACCGATTTTAAAATTTCACGTTCCAAACATTTAAATTTAAAATTATGATTGCCAAATAATAAGTCTGTAATTCTATAAAATAGAGGCAAACTAACGATCAGTATTAACGACTTAAGTTAAGTAGAAAATTTAAATTTCATATATTCTGACAGTACTTCTAACAAATTTCAAATAGTAACAATTTGAAAACTTTACAAGCAGCTAGTACTCAGAATATCATTCTGAAAACTCAGTCTTTGATCAAAAGTGATACAGATGTCCTCAACTAGTCAATTGTATTATACCGTACCACTGTTACAGGACGTTTACTCCGTTATTGCAAGTAAAGATGAGTGGATTATTGACCCTTTAAAGTGTCATTGTACATTTAGAAATGTTAAACGTTAAATTTAACGCATTAACCCACATGGCCATATCAATCAGATCCTTTTGCAAGTAATGACAGTCCTAAATAGAACTCATTTAAAGAAATGGTTAGACGCCGCAATCAGTGAAAATTAGAAAACAGCAGTGCATTATTGTAAAGTCATTATTTATTATTATTAGATCATCCAGATGAGAGAGCGCTAGCTAAAAGATTAACATTTGACTTTGTTATGAATAAACTATAATAATACAAAATTCTAAGTACCTACCTATTATATATTATAATACTATAGACGGATATCTATAGATATATTATGAATGTTTCAAACAATACTAACAAAATTGTTAGGATAAATTACCCAATGTGGAAATGTATGTATATTATTTTGAGATTAGTTATAATTATTATCAAACCAACATCAAGTTGCTATATCATTTTTATCAGTAATGAAAAATCGTAAATATTTTGTGTCAAAAAATCGAGTTTAAATTTCAGCTTTATCAATAAACTATTGCTATCGTTATTAACTATAAAATAAAGGCACCACACATAACGATTGAAACGAATGCGATTATATTATTACACATACTCCACATACTCCAACAAACACAGATAAATAATCGGTGTAAGATTAGTGTACAATTGGTGTAGGAACTGTTATATTAAGTAATTTTTTTGCCGTATAGGAACTTACAAATACCACTTTTTCCACCATAAAAGAACTTATACATCGCATTTGTAGAAATTAACGTAGGTATGCAATTTTTAACCTGCTACTATCGCATAGAAACTTACAACTCCTAATCACCCCATATGTTGTGCATTAGATGTCGAGTGCGTCACTATTATGGGTGTATTGAATTTAAATTCAGTGATATATCAATTTATACTAAAAGTAAAAACGATTCTGAAAGGAGACATGTTTTTTAGATATACGTAGCCATTAAAATCATTTATTTTACTTTTAGTCGATATTATTATAATAATATATATCTACTTATACCATATTGTATCAACTTATATATCTCAAAATGTAATAGGATTTAAATGCAAATTGTATTTTTGTCTGAATGTCCGAAAACATTGCTTTCCATAGTACAAGGTTCATTTCATACGTCAAAGAATAAAAAATGTAACTTTTATAGGAAAAGACTATTAATATTTTCTTGAAATATCTTGAAAATAAAATCTTTATTTTTAATTCAGATACAACGAATCATCTGATATTAAGTTATTATTTATAATTGGTAGTTATGATTTATTACTTTATTAGTACACAATTAATCAAAATATTGAAATAAAGCTGATAGCAATATAAAATATAGACAGCAGTGGCGTAGCCAAGGGGGTCACAGGAACCATACCCCCCAATCGGCTCAATGCCGTATCATATATATAAAAAATAATACTCAAATTAATTAATTTTGGCTATGTACTATATTGGTTTAGAGTTTAAATTTAAAAAAAAAAATGTTCATTGTTTATCAGAATTTTATTATTTGATGTAAGCGTGTCACATGCACAGATTATAACCATCAAGGGTACAAACATTGAACTGAACGAAATAAAAATATTTAGAAAATTAAAACCATTGTTATTTGAATGTTATTTATTTAATTTTTGTTGCCCCTCCCCTTGGAAATTCTGGCTACGCTACTTATAGACGGGTATCTAATACTTTAATGTTAACAACAAAGCAACGTATTAAGTATTGACAATGATTATTCCATATTAATATTCTATACGTTTTAGCTACTATTTTAAAAATTAAATGAAACTATAAAATGTATGTTAATAAGGTACATCAATTTATATATAGAACTTCAATGTCTCCCTTAAAATAAAGACCTATTTTCCGATTGCTATAGTTCTTTTAATTTCTTAAAAAAGTGTAACTATCTGATATTAATATAGGTAGTTAGATCTAAAAATTAATGTGCATCCGTGTTAGGAATTTATATTTTATTTTAAAAGATACTTGGCCTCTACATTGTTTGTTTTCTGGACTATTGAAAACTCTCATATTAAATAATATTTGATTCGATTACAAAACTCTGATTTTATTAATTTATTCTATAAAAAGTTTTAAAATTTAATAACAAATTTCTCGTATATTTTTATTATAGCTATTAAAAAATATTAAAGGTCTATTGGTAAGGTCTTTTTTACAAGCATTTCTAGTTAAAATTATGACACAAAATATTTTATAGTTGAAACTGTATTAAATGTTAACTTTTTAAAGCTAGAGATTAAAATTTTAATACAAGGTTTGTCATAAGTAGTTTATATTGTAACCAACAAATCTTAAAAATATATAAGTAAAATTTTTTTATATACATTTTAAATTCTATTTAAGATGAAATTGCATATTATGTAAACGAAAAATATCAGTTTTAGTTATTTTGTTGTAATTTAAAAATATTTTTCGTTGGTACTTGAAAGTTTTAATGTACCTATCATTATATTTTATAAATACAACAGTATCCTGAGGCCATCTTCCAGTAGTGTTTTCAACAAAAATAACTCTTAGTATATAATATATTAATATATATATCTACATAGTGCTTGACAATTTCGTTGAGTGTAAAATTGTAAAATATTAAAAGTTTAAACACTAATTATACATGCAACGTAAGTAATTTAACGATGTGACAGTATTATCATTAAAATAAATGATAAGCGAATGAAACAATTATTTTCATGGGACAAATAAAAATTAAAGAATATAACGCATTAATAACGTCTATCAAAAAATACAATAAAATAAACTATTTGTTTCGGTTATACTCTCTCAATTATTAACTTATTGTTACAAAAATAAAAAATTTCGTTTAAGACTGCAATGGCATATAATATACGTATATGACATATTCATCATAGTTTTGACTTATTTTAAGTATAAAAGTCAAAACGAACGACGTATCACAATTACCGATTAATAGTAACATGTATTTTTAAAAAGGTCAATCGAAATAATTTCAAAATCAAGAAAGTCAAAAACGGCAACAAATTTTTTCATATTAAGGAATATATATACATATTTTCTTATTATTATTTATTACAATCTAATTTGTATATAATATTTTATAAATATCATAATTTTCTTATTTGTATGTTTGTTTATTTTGTTATTTATTAACCTAATACACATAATGCGGATTGGGATTCAAAAAACATTTTCTTTTGTTTATATATCAGAATAATATTTTAAATTGAAATAATATATTAGTATAATATCATATTATTAACTAATATATAGAACTAACTCTTATTATACATAATTATAGGTAAGCTATAATAAATATTATATTGTTAAAAGAATATTAATATGAACATTTTTTATTTGAAACAGCTAAATTCACTTTTAAGACATGTTATACGAATTATAAATTTAAAGTAGTTATACGCCTAATAATCAACAAGAAGACAATAATTTTAAAATATTGGCAACAAGATATTGTTAATCAAAATCAAATTAGTACTTAAAACTTGTTGGCAAATTCGTTATGATATAATAACGATAATATTGTTATAATATTGTTAGAAATATACATGATTTACCTATAATATTTTCCAATAATGAAAACTATTATTTATTCTATTGCCCTATTAATAAATTTATGTACTGAACCTTATGATGATGCGTGGGATAAAAATAAAGGATTTTAATAATAAAACTGTCTACAAATAACGATGTATAAAAATCACATAAAAAATATAAAGTATAAGCATTTAAAAAAAAAAAAAAAGAAAGAAAGAATAATATAAATTTGATTTAAACTATTGGTCTGTAAGTAATTTATAAAATCTGTATGAATTACGCAATAATGGCTTAGATTTTAAGAATACACTAAATAAGAAACCTCATGTTATCAAATTAATTTTGTTTAAATTTTCTTAGTTGAAAAATTGTGATGGAAATGTAAATAATTAATATGTATGTTCAGTATATCGGTACATTACCACAATGGTTTTGAAATTTAATATCTGTGATATTTTTCCGACCCAAAAATACGGCGGATGATCTTCAATTATTTTATGTTCGTTTGTACATAGTTTCTAATCTAGTATAATATAAAAATCTGCTGCCATCTAATATTATGACGTGTTAGTCGTTACATTCATTTATATTAAAGCAATGGAAAAAATAATTGATTTCGAACCGGATGAGAGTTATCATGCAAGGCGCTTATAACACTTCGCAATTACGGTTAATGGTTATGTAACGCACGAAGTCCCTGGAGGGTTAGAGCAGTATCAGTTGGACTCTCTAGGACTCTACAAGAACATATTATTATAATACAAACTACGGAAAATACAATCGTCTGTTTCATTGGAATCAATTTTTCTTGTTACATTCGTATAGGTATCCAAAATCGGCCCTAAATAACGATGTGTCCGAAAATTAATTTTAAACCTTATTAAATCATAAAGAATTATGACGATAATAAAATTATTTCTAAATAATATAATTAGAGACATTATAAGCTTGGAACAATTAACAATATGCAATATTATACTCCATGGGATTTACGCGAGGAGGATGGGAAATATTTTAATTTGAAAATTTAAACATAATAAATTATAAGTTGGTACTACCCATAATGAAGGCATGGCTTTAGTGGTTCTCTTTAGTACGTGAAAATTCCGTGTGTGACAGTTGACTAGTTGAGCTAATAGCCGAATTGTATTGATTATTAAATCAGTGTACATTTATAAAATAAAAAAAGAATATAGGCAAGTACGTGTTTGAGATAATTGTTTAGACAAATGACAAATCCTAAACTTCAATAATAATAATAATATAAGTAAGTTTAAAGTTAAAACAGCAGGAAAGTAACTATATATTCAATATAAATCCATTGTACATGTTTTTATTATTATTTTAAGACAGTTAATCATCACTACCCAATAAACTGTACGTTAACCTACTAAATTTTACGAATAAAATATGAGTATTGATAACTAAACATTTAAGTTGAGCGACCTCTGCTAAATTCAAACATTATCTAATACTGTGTAATAGTTGCCAGTGGCTTAATGATAATTATAATATAATATGTTAATATGCTTATATACCTGATTACTTGACCGACCGTCCTTCCGTCATACGCTAGACTGATGATGGGGGAAACCCCTTATAGACTATAGTGTGGATTTAAAATATTGTATTTTTATAAACATAGGTTTCACTTTTTTAATTATATACTTGTGTATATTATTTAAAGAAATTAGTCTGATGTGTGGACTACATGGTCTACGCTCGATTCTTCTATATTATAATATTATAATTTATAATCACACTATATTTATTTCTTTTTTATAGTTTATCATTCTATGCAAATATAAATACATCGATCAATCAGAATAAATAACATTAAAATTGATAACGGTATTAATAGAATGTAGACATTTCAGACTAAACATTAAATGATCAAATTCCAAAAATGGATAATTCTTTCAGCAGTTTTTGCAAACTACACACTAATACACTACACAGTACTTTTGTCACATTCCTCATCGATATTTTTTTTAAATGTTATCTGAAAAATAAATTATATATATTTTTTTTAGATTCTAAGAGGCGATGAATGTAGTTATGTATACGTGTGCATGATTTATAGTAGAAAAAATGCTTTGATTTTCTATTTAAATATATTTTCTGGTAGAAAAATGAATCTATAATTTGTATTAAATTAAAAATTCAAACAACTTCTTTTAAAAATTGGGAAAAACGAAAACAAAATGAAGAAAACCAGTTATGGATGTTATGGTAAAACCAAATTTTTATTATTTTATTGAAATTTAAAAACGAATAAATTACATTTAAATAAATTCAAGATTTCTATAGTAAATACTAAATTGTTAGTATAGCAGTATATCAATTTAATAAATATTAAAGATACGTAAGCAGCATTTTTTTTATAAGCATTTGAAAATTAGAAACATTTTAACAAAATTTGTCAAAATCAACGAACGTTCAATTTTTACAACCAAGGCTCAAAAATGTAATAATACAAGGTTCTTCATAAGTAGAGACCAACTTTTCCCCTTTTTAAATGATTTTAATTCTTAATTAAACAATAAAAATCCTTTAAGTATTTAGTTCTTTGAATTTTTTTTAGAACCTGAGTGGAGCGATGAATGTATTTTTTACAATTACAATTACTTATGTGTGTTTTTTTATTTTTTGTCTGAAGTCAGTTTTTTTGGTAGAAAAATGCTTTGATCATTGTCTATTAACTTCGACAGAAATTTCTAATAGAAAATGCTGAAAATAAGATCTAGTTATGGAAGGTTACTTTTGGAAGGTTAAAATTAAAAATATTCAATATTTCAAAATTATCAGAAAAAATAACAACAAAAAATAAAGGTAGGCAAGTGGTAACAGCTCTGATGTACATTATAGTTGTCAAGTGGGTCACTATTATGGGTGTGTTAAATTTAAATTCAATGATAAATCAATGTATACTAAAAGAGATTCTGAAGGTAGACAGTTGGTAGACAGTAGTTCTATACCACTAACTATATTATATAATATGTTTTTTTGATATAGCTATTAAAGTCATTTATTTTACTTTTAGTCGATATTATTACTATAATAATATATATTTAGTTATACCATATTGTATCAACTTGTATAACTTAAAATTTAACAACATATTTCTGTAACTACTATAAAGCAGTAAAAATAGATTCATAGTATAACATTTATACTATAAATAGATAATATCTTAAAATAAGTCAAAAATGTAATTGCACAAAAATTATAATGATACACGTAAAAGTTTTAAGTTTCAACAATTAATCTTTAATAAGATTTTGATAAAACAAAATAATTAATATCATTATCATTTTTAAATAAATAATTTCGTCTAAATTTGAAATTAAAATGTGTATAAAAAATAATTTATTTTTTATATTTATCAGATTTTATGATTTAATTTTGAAATATGAACCACTTGTGAGGAATTTTTTGCCATTCTGACGAATTTCGTCAATATTTTAACTTCAAATACAAATAAAAAAAATTGTGTCTATGTACGTTTAATATTTTTACATAGATATAAAAACAACTTTTGTAGCATCTTGTACTAAGTTTTCAAGAATTTAGACTCTGTAAAATATTTTTATCGACCTTTATTAAAACAAAACATATATAAAATTTATAAAATATTATCATATGAAATATATTATAATGAAAATTATAATATAAAAATGTTGTAAAATTTAAGTTTAAAAAAAAATATTGTGACTATAGATTTTCGATAAAATAAAATAATAAATTAAGAATTTATGAAGTGCTTTGCATTAATTTTTCAAGCATTTTTACCCAACTAATAATTTATAAAAAAAAACTAAAAAAAAATTGAAAGTTTATTACGGCTTACAGTAGCTCAAAAATAGCTCGAAAATTTGTTCATAAATAGAAAATGATAATATAAACGTTTGGTAAAAATTCCAAGTATCTATACAGTTATTATTTTTCGAAATACATTAAAACAACGGGTAATGCGGAATTGGTTCTCGAAAAAATTACTTTCCAATATACAATTGTTACAAAATATGTACAAATCGATAGTCTTAAAATATTTTATTAGGTTTTAAGATGACTGGGAAAGTTTAAAAATATAATTTTATATCTAGTTGTATCTAGCAGTAATTGTTTTATTTCACTTAATTATTATTATTGATACAAGGAAAAAATATTGTTATACTTACATATAAGCGTATAATATGAATATATTATAGTGAGCAACATTTTTAACCATACCTAGGTATTCTAGATAGTGTATGAAGTATGAAATATTTCATATATTTATACATAAATCAGTCCTAAGTTTGTATAAAATGAGAAGGAAATTGTTGCTGATTGAATATATTATAATAATTTTAAAAATTAATTTAACAAGATTGTATTACCTATCATAAAAGCTCGCGGGAACCAATTCGTATGCTATCTATAGACAACCAGGGAACCAACTTGTAGTCTTTCAAAATAATAAAATTGGATTTGCATAAAAATGTCCATTTATTTCTTAAAACTTTAGTTTGTGTTTACCACTAAAGTACCAATTTGATCCAATTCTTTGCCAGAAACAAACACATTTATGAAAATCAAAACATTTGTACTGTTCCAAAAGGTAATGATAGACAGAAAAAAACCATACAATTTCATTGTAAAATCAATACATTCATTGCTTCGCTCAGAATTTTAAAGAGTGGAGTAGGTAACCACTTAACTGTGCATTAGGTGTCAAGTGTACATCATTATTGAGTAAGTCACTATAATGTATTATGCATGTTTTACATTTGATTTCAAATCATTATGTATACGAAAAACGATTTTGAGCAAAGACAGACATTACTGCATCAACCTATATTACTAAGTTTTACCTAAGTATACATTAGTATAGACAGTATATACCATGATATATTGATATTGCCTTTTATGTCATTTATTTTATTATTCGTATTACGGTAGGGTGATTTAATTTTATTTTTAAATTCCAAAAACGTAGCGTTTATTATATTATTAAGATAGTGAATAATTTATTTATTTATTTTATTATTACTATAAAGCTTTCTTAACGTGATAATCTAAAGTAAATATAATTTCGTTACAATGAGTTTGATATTATATAACAATAGATAAAAATCATAAAAAAAAAATACTATGCTTTGCTACAAATAATAATTTTCTTCATTTAAAATACTATACTATACTCAAAGAGGTACTATAAAAAAAAAATCTAAAGAATATTATGTATAATATTTATTAATTATAAAATATTATAATTTTAAATCTCTATGTTTTAAGGATCAAGAGTTGAATTTTATTTTACAAAGCAATTTAATTTAGGTATATCTATTAATTCATTTACTCATTAACTGTTTCAAAAATAGAAAACAGATGGATCATAAACGTGTCATGTGTATAGGTAATTAATCTAAATATAAATCTATTTTATTTTATCCTCTAAGACAGAGAAAGACATGAATTTGAAGACGATTACATTGACATTTTTCACCATACGTAGGTTCACAAATTTCTTGTTGTTTCCGTAAATAACCGTTAACCATAAAACCTGACCGAGTCACACTGTTACAAAAAATAGTAACTTATATTCCTCGTTACTATCGTAAATAAAAGTTAACTAAATTAATGAGTTTCGTATGGCCATATTGGAAAAAAATAGTTGATATACATTGAATCATATAATATAATTTAATAAATCGATAAAATAAAAATTTAATTTTGTTGATCAATGAATAAATATACTAATAAATTGTTAATTTGATTTTAATTTCAGAGTATTAGTAGTGTCTTTTATATACCTTATGGAGCAACTCGTTTGTGCACATTCGACATTTTTTAATTGAAAATTGACGACTCATTTGGGCACAACGAAACCCGTAGTTTAACCTAAACACGGATGACTCGTTTGCACACAACATAAATACTGCGCATATATTATATATTTTTAAATTTGGATTTACATAAAATAATTGAATTATCGGTACAAATTGTCAATTTTCGAATATTCTATAGCAATATAAGTTGATCTTATAATAAAAATATATCATTAACAGAAGAGTACTATACCTAGGTATATAAAAAATAATCGTCGTGTATTAAACATATAGATATTACGATATTGGTAGGTTTCAAACTTTTAAATAGTTGTTCGCCAGCAAGCGATACTTTGACTACTTCTAACTATGGATATCCAAGTTTGTATAATGTTTTTGAAACGCGTCGAGGTAAAAAGCGTATAAATATAAATAGTTATAAATTCATTAAATATCGAACTTTAAAATCTAGTGATACAAATTTAAGGTGTAAATGTGCACAAATGAGTTGTACCTTTATTATTTAAATCTAAAATATATGTGCGCGAACAAGTCGTACCTTATTAATATTTTTTCGATTAAAAATATTCAATGTACATTTGTTATTTTTTTTTATGATTTTATTACGTAATTATGTTAACAATTATATACATGTATCTAAATACCTACCTATTTACCGTGCTCGTTTAACTGATAAGTACATTATATTAATTTATTAATAATGATAAAACAATAAAAAAAAAAACGAAGTATAAAATATTTTTATTCATTTGCCAACGTTAAATCGTACAATAATGAATGTAACTTTCTATACATTTATATGGTTTCCACGATCAATGTTGAAATATAAATCAATTTTTATGATATCTGAAGTTGTGTAACAACTGTGTAATGGTGTGAAATCCTACAGAATCTTTGTCAGCCTTTTCAGAAGTATATGCAGTGTAAGGGTGTATGGAATAATGATACATATATTGTAATATATATTTAATTAAATATTTATTTAATGTCTGCTGCAGTTGCGCAACTTCCGCAATTCGTACGAAAACATAGGCACGCATCTAATGTGAAACATGCTATATACTATAAAAACATCATATATATGTACTATATGCGTGTATATATATATTTTTAATGTCCAAAAACAGGGTTTCCTTTGACATTGAAAATTAAAACAGTGACTTACCAAGTTCGGTTTTAAATTTAATTTAATAACAAAAATAGTAGTGTACATGGCTTAACAAGCTTAACCTGGCTGTACAGAGAAACCTTAATAGCGTCGTTTTAAGACACACCTGATCACATTTATTATTTAACCTATTAGTCGCGTTTTAGAAGTCGTTCTTTCGTCTTGTGCAATTAGTTCTTCGAACATCAGTAATAATGGTGTTGAATTTTAATGTTTTCAAAAAATCTTCGCCTGATGGCAAAATAATTCTATATTTGAGCAAACGTAATATTGTTGACCATATAACATTCATCGACCCCGTCGGTATGTATATACATTATATACTTTTCGATGATACTGAATACAGAAAGTTTCATCAAGCATGCTCAACCTCCTATCATCCTTTAATAATTAATTTTTAATTTTTAAGTAATATATAAAGACCATATTATTTAATATGTAGGTAATGTGTATTTAGATTTTTTTTACCATTTAAGTAATACCTTGTGGTGATACAAATTTGTTTTTATTCAAACGAAAATATTTATTTTTACTATAAAATTATTATACAATTATAAATTTAAATTCAAGCTAGTACAGTATAATACCTATATTAGGACATATAATACTTTAGAAACTACTAAAAATAATAACCGTGAATAATGGTTGTAAATAAAATATAAGATTGATTTAATATAATTTTATTTTAGTATAGACGTATTATAATAGTGTGCCTACTTATTATACAAGGACATTTTTTTAAAATTATTAAACGTTAACATAATTTTTGAAACATCTAAGAGGCAAATATCTTCTAAACCTATTACTTATATATAATATATAGTTTAATATTATATATATATACATATAAATAAAAAAGGAAAATTGGGGTGATCACGCTTAGAAAATTATTTTATTTATAATATATTAACCAATATTAAGCTATCAAAATATTAAATTTATCGATAGGCAGACAGGCAGATAGTAGCTGGTGTTTGAAATTGGACGGACTTGTAGTTAAAATATACAATGCGACCCATCAAACGTAGTATTATATAATATGATTTTTTTATTTATTTCATATTAGTTACATGCAAAATTCAATATCAATAAAAACATACAGTTTTTTTTCATTTAAATATGTTTTTTTAAACAATAAGTTACTCTCTGTATACATTAATAAATTATTTAAATATAAAACGTTTATGAATTTCAGTTAATACTTTATCAACACGAATATAATATATTATATAACCTTTTAATTAATTCATTGTAAATTACACAACTTTACGTTAATAAAATAATTGTGCGTGTAAGATATTTGGTTAATACCTATTATATGTTGTAATTGGGTATTTATTATTTAATAAATTTGTACTTTCTTTGAAATGCTTCAAGTACATAAAGTCACTCGATTTTATTCATATTATACTTGCCAAGTGAACTAAAACTTAAAAGCATTCAACTTTAAGAGACTGTATAATTATTAATCTTATTAGTTTAAAATTAATATTATTATTATTGAATGTATCAGTGTAATATATTTTTTTTTACAATTAGTTATTCATATACGATATATCAGGTATATTAACTATAGAAGATTTAACTATTAAATTTGAACGGAATAATAAAACAATATGTATTAAAAAAATAATATGTTTTTTGAATATTTGTACCTTTACGCTTTTTGGCTAAAAAGAGTATAGATTGGTACTTTTACAGTTATTTCTTAAATTTTCAAATTTTTTTCATTTACAAAAATTAAATTTTGTTTCTTATTAAATAAGTAGCTTTATATTATTTGATAAATATTACAATAAAACAAACATAAATATTCAAATATTTAAAATGATGTATTATTTTCAATATACGTTTGTATAATGTATTTACTAAAAATATTTTATGCAGTCATTGATATACACATAGTTTATTGAGTATTGTATTATTGTGGGAATAGAATTGCAAAAACAATTCAGGAATAAAAATTCTTTCCCCACACACGATTACAACTTTATTATCGAGGTAAAATTATTGATAATCTTATAAAGATTTAAATGTCCATACATTATTAATGATTTATAGACATATTATAGTTTTCATCAAATGTTGACTATCATCCATTTTTAAAAACTAATTATAGTAACTAATTATTAACTACATATTGCTGTAAATACCAACAATTTATTTATTTTCTTGTTAATAATTTTATGAAATTTTGAATTTTAATTTCTAATTTTTTATTAAATTATCTTTTGTCTAAATAAGATCATCTCAATAATAGTTAGATAATAGTATTTATTAAATTAATAATAAATTTGAATTTAAACAGTGTGTAAGCATTGATATTTTATTTTTTGTTACATAATTTATATAATTAATAAGTACCTGCATTAAACAAAAATATTAAAATTACATATTTACTTAATACTCATTAAAAAAAACACACATATTTAATAAACAAAATAAATCACACAATACAAAATATATTTTTAATATTATAATGTGATTTACTTCATCCTTGTAAACCTAATCGATACTTCGTATAAAAATAACAAAATTATCTTAACTTTATTAAAATTCTACTCTATTTAAAATTTACACAGATGCCTGTTTTTATTGGCGGTGATCAGAAAACGCTCGACTGTTAGCCCCCCCGCGAATTACCCCCTACTACCAACTAGAATGTATTTGTGTTATTTTATTTTATATAATTATAAGTATTTTTAGGATAAAAAAAATTAGACAATTCAGTAAATAATAAAATGATCTAGATAACTTTAAAATATATACCGTTTTTAATTTTTTTTTATCTACAAATGAGATAAAAGTTGAATTTTTTTTTAAATTAACTAGGTGAGATATAATTTACGAAAAACGTATTTAAACAATTCTGAACACTGTTTAATATTTATATTATGTATCAATACTTAAAACTTTAGTCAAATATTAATCTCAAGTATCATATTATATGACAAATTCTATTTATAAGAAATGTTTAAAATCGTAACTGATAAATTCTGTTGAATAACACTTTAAATTGTAAGCCTTATGAGCTATGAAATTACTACACTTAGAACACCTAGTAACTAAGTACTACATCACGATGAATTCTCATTTTTCAAATTTTAAGTATAATAATCGACTGTCCGACTACCCTACAACGTATATATATTATGCACGGTCCGTTCTTTTATTTAATACCTATCTATATGTCAGATATTAAATTATGATAAATATCCATTATTTAATAAATCATAAAAATAAATACTCACGTATAAATAATAATTCTTAATAGTTGTACATAATTAAAATAAAAAATAATAATCGATAATATGGGTACCTAGCCTAATTTATATGATGATAATGCATTTCTAGCTTCACTTTGGAACTACAGAATTGTAGAATACATGTAATTAAAATTTATATTTTAGTTTTTAGGTAGTTGTAAACAACTAAAAATATATTGTTTAATCGTAAAATGTCATTTTTAAACTAAATTTTAGTAAAATTGATAATAAAACTACAGTAAATATTTAATTGATAATAACTTTAATACCTAATTATGTACAAAATTAGAATATTATAGAAATTTAAAATTGAATATTTGTTTCTAATTGTAATTTGTATCTCTATTTTCAACCATAAAATTATTTTAATCATAATTATTATTTATTTATTTTTTATTATTATTATTATTTTATATATATATATACCTATAGGAAGGTGGGTAAACTAATATAAAAAATATATTTTAAAAATATATAATTGTATTATGTATTAAATTGTATTTTTTTAAATTTATGTGGATAAGATATTATATATTATATATTGGAAATATTTCACTGAATAAATGTTAAATACTCAAATTTAAATTCATTGGTTTTGTTTGTATTAATAAATATTTTAATTTAATACCTAATTCTGTTTAAACGGAATTTATATTAAAATATAAATAAATATACCTCTATCAATATACAATATATATTTTACATTATTATAGTATTATACAATATAATATAATTTTTCTTAGATGGCGTTGTTATGTTGGACAATTCTTATTTGAAAAGTGGCAAAATATTTGGTCAAATAGTATGCAGCTTTCGGTACGGTCGGAAAGAGGATGAAGTGATGGGATTGCGTTTTCAAAAAGACATGTACTTGGCATCAGCTCAAATATATCCTCCTCTTGATACCGACAATCCAGTCAAGTTAACCAAAATTCAGGTAAATATATCCCTATTTGAAAATAAATTTTTAATAACGTAGAATAGAATATATTATACTAGGATAAAATGTATTATTTTTTCTATTACAAAATATTTTATATATATTTTTATATATATTTATACCTATGCCTACCTATTTTGGTATCAATAGAGGGTTATCATTGAATATTATTATTAATTAATATAAGCGTTTTTTTAATTTTTTATATTAGATTCAAATCATAGTCAATATGTTTTAATAACTTTTAACAATATCACAATAATATATTTATAAAAGATAATATGTAAAACGTTTTTTAGTTTGGTTTTTTCTTTTTATAATTTTTGATTAAAATATATTTGCCAGGTAGAAATGCTTGACAATTTAATACGAAGCTCCTTAAAAGTTGTTTATTTATTATTTCAAGACTATTGAAAATGTATCGTCACAATAATTTTTTATAACCGTTTAAATTTATAATTTTGACAAAATTGCGAAATTTAGTTATTTATTTTGTAGTTCGAAGTTCATAAAAAATGTTGTTTCTAATGTTTCTATTATCTAAAATTTAAAAGTGTAATGCAAGGTTTTTTATTAGTTATTAAAACTATATATGAAAAAAATTCTACCAGAAAACTTTTTTATGAGTTTTTCAAGTTCAAACATAACTGTGTCAAAAAAACCATTATGAAATATACTTAGTAATTTAGACTGATAAACCGTTTTCGTTCAGAATCATTTTTTGTATACAATGACATATCATATAATTTAAATTTAACAGACATATTATAGTAGTGATCTACTCAACATCTAATGTACAGCAGAGCAGTACCCACTTTTTTTTTAGAATCCGAAGATTGGTTAAATGACAAGTGATGTTTCTCTCCGTTGTTCTCTATCAATTTTAGTTCCCTAGATGTTCTAGTTTATTTCAGTATCTTTCATCGCTTACTTCGTGATAGGTGTTCTAGACTTTCCTCTTCCGGGTTTACTTCATTTTCCCCCTCTATTTACGTAGTTATCCAAAGACTATTCCTTATTAAATATCTGATCCATGTTTTTCTTCTCAATATCAGTCTATTCTTTATCGATTTTTAAGTATTCATTTTTCTATAAACCTCAATATTTTTACCTTTTCGGTCCATGGAATATTTAACGTTCTTAATACATATTTATACCTACATTTTTTATATTTATAATATCTTATAACAAATATCTTAACACGATCTTTATATAGTAATAGATTTTTATGTAATGTAGATGATTGATTGTTGGTGATTTTTTGTAGGATTGTTTAATATCTAAATTAGGGAGTAATGCCACGCCGTTTCGTTTTAAAATTCCCGAGAATGCACCTGCGTCAGTAATTTTGCAAGATGGGACATCAAATTTAGCTGATGCATGTGGTGTCCAGTACTATGTGAAAATATTTGCTGGTGAATCTGAAACTGATCATAACCGTTCAAAGTAATCTACATTTTTTAGTTTAAATATTTTATTAGTTTTTATTCATATTTTATACATGACATAGATATATTATTTTTTAATATTATTAACAACAGTGTACTTAATATAAAATATAAAGATAATAAAAGAATTAGGTACCTTAAAATTAATTGTTTGTATTTTTTTACATTTTAAAGTTAAATTTGGACTATTATTAAAAGTGTACAAAGGTTACACTTTTAGACAAGGTTTGTCATCTTGGTGAAAAATTCATTATTTTAAAACGAATATCAATACCTTTTATTAAAATGAAAAATATATGTAGTATTAAACTATTAAATAGTACAGTTCAATGGAAATACAATTGTAGTAACTGCACCTATTGCAAGTTTACAACACAAAATTGTTTTTTTCCCTAAGAATATAAAATAAATACTATGTATATACATTTTATATTTTAAAAAAACAACGTAATCGGTAAACCAATTGTTTTTAATATTTTATATTATTTAAAGAAAAATAAATACTAATATTATTTGTCTAGGCTAATATTTCTTTTAATTGCATTGCACTTATGCAAGCAAGTAATATGAAACGTATTTCCTACTACAGATAAACTCATCAAAGTAGAAAATTGAAAAGTTTTCGACATAAACTTATACTGCACCCTACTTAAATTGTGGAGATTATATGTATGAATAATTTAAATAATGATTATGAGTAGGTACAGAGATTAAAGATTTGGTACAACAGTTGTAAATAATAATGATGATAATATAATACGCAGTGTTGAATAAACGTCGACGGAAAACACGTCGGTGTAAGATACGTATATACTTTGATATGCGACTGTTTATTTCGTTGACGACCTTCGCCGATTTAAATGAGGTCGAAACGTGTTGGAGAAACAGTTGTGGTTATATTTTTATTTTTTTCACTGTAGGAGTTTCGTGGCGATGCGTATCCGTAAAATCCAGTTTGCTCCGGTGATGCGTCCCTTAAGTAGACATCCTTGCACTATCGTCCGCAAAGACTTCATGTTCAGTCCTGGCCAACTGGAATTGGAAGCAGTACTCGACAAACAGGTATACGTACGCATGCGTTAGACTTACTATTACAATAATAACAATGCTCAATTATATATTTATATGTAGGTAACAACAAAATCACGTGTAAATTCACAGGATATAGTAAAATAATTTTTATATTGTAAAATAATAATATTATTACGAATGAACTTAGTGTTTGTATAATTTACATGATTATATACAAACGGTAACGCAGGAGGGTCAGATCCTCGTACCTTTTTCTTAAATGTGATTTTAAAATTTAAATAATACTATATAAAATATTACATTTCCAGACTTATGTGTGTTTTTTCTAATCAAGAAAAATTAATGAGACTATGTGTTGTCACTTGATCTTTATTTTCGTAGCTTTATCTATGAAATAATCATGTTTAACATTATTTTCGGGTACTCCATAGCTCACCCTAATAAAACGAAAACCGAGGAACTCATTCGACTATAAAGTTGACAGGTGTCGAATGTATCTTGTTAGATAACTAGTCACTATAATTGGTGAGTTAATTTTTTTTTGAATTTAATTAATATAATCGAAAAAGGTTCATTTTTTAAAAATTAGTTACAGTAAAATAACTAAATGGTTTGATTAAAAATCGTTATTTTTCATTTGAACATTAAATATACAATTTTATCAAAATTTAAACTTCAAAAGTGTATGAACATTTTTTTGGTAGAAAAAATGCTTTGACCATTGTTCATTGACTTCGATAAACATTTCTAACAGAAAATGCTGAAAATGTGATCTAGTTAATCTACAAGTATTTTGTAGTAAAAATTATATAAAAAACTTTAATTTTTAAATCTAAGGTTTGAAAATATAATATAACATATTTATCGTAATTATATCATTTTATATTGGAACTAAAAAATCTAAAAAAATATAAACTTTATAGACATTTAAAGAAGTAAAAATTTGAACAAAATCATATCATATTTTACAGTTAATATAGGTCTTTGTAAAAAAAATGAAATTTTTACCATGAAGAATATACTTTTAAATTTGTAAAAAATAGTAAAATCAAAATATTTAAAATTGGAGCGGTTAAGTTTATTGCTAAAGAATGTTAGGGGAGAGGGGTGATTAGCACACTTGACGAATCATTGTATATATAATAACGTGGATATTTTACACTGAGCACGTTCTCGCCCTTCAACATACCCGTTCTATAAAATACATGTAAAGCCCGATAGCCGTACAGATTGTATTGGCGCTGTAGTATACCGGGAAGGCGGCACAAACATAGGTAATAAAAATGTGCGTACACAAAATAGTACCTAACAATAATAATAATATTTAGTGCAATGCGTGCGTATACAATATACAACCGCACGTAAATACGTACCACGTTGCATACTTCATCATTTAAATATTGCATTAGGTATACGTTCGCACGGGAAAACGTATTAATATTATTGTGTTACGATATTCGTGCGACGTTAGGTACCACCGCGGTTGCAAGAGAAAACTTGAACAAACAGCTATTAACGTCGGCTTATAATTGGTTCATTGTGCGAGTTCAGGTATTATAGCTGTTCCGTTCGGCGACAGATATATTATAATTATTATATGATGATGACGCTCTATAGGCACTTTATGTTGTTTTTATCGTCGTTGTTGTTTTCTTCGTTGCTGTGATTGCTGTAACAATATCGTTGTCATTGTATAGGTTACATATTTTTGTGTCCGAAGTTTTGGGTTTTCACGTACCACATACCATTATACTGAACATAATATGCATTTTTATGAGAGTAAAAAACGTTGAAAATTCATTCAATACAAAGCTTACAATAAAACGTTTTTTTTTTTTACATTTTAGAATATTACTTCAATTACATAGGCATAGGGCGATTAAATATATTAGAGTGTCTGGAGCCCCACTGGCCATTATACATTTTTAACGTATCATTGGGCGCATGTTAACTCCGCCACAAGAACCTTTTTTTACTGTAAACTTCGCCAGTGAAGAAAATTAAATAGTAGTATAGAATGAATATGATATATTATTAAAAAAAAATATAGTATAATATAATATCATATTGTTTACATTAAATATTTAAATCATAGTAAAAAAATCATAATAAATAATTGTTATACCTAATAATCCAAAAATATATAGTTATGTCATGTATGTAAACTAAAATGATGTGATAAAATTTGTAAATATTCTAAGTCTTGTATTACTCCATACATGTAAAAAATACTGGCGGAGTTAACATTAGATCTTTTATTACCTTTTTATCTTAACCGGTATTCTGGCGAAGTTTACAATCGACCCATTTCGTAGTGGGCTCTGCTCCAAGTTGTTCAATGTGAGTATGTGACCCCTGTTAACTTTGATACACTTTACCATACGATGATCTATTGAACTCCGTATTTTTTCAACATATTGTTGTATGAGAAATTATATAAGCCACATCGTTATTCCAAAAACTGGAATTTTCCTAAAATTAGACAAATAGTTCATTCCTTTTATCTCTAGCTTATGAAATTACGGATGAAAGTTACCATATTTTATTATCTAATATTACACCTAAAACACATAACATAACGTATGGCAATTCGATAATTTTAAGATGTTAATCCTAATTTTGTTATATTTCATCATTTTTATTAGTTGACAGTATAAAACAACGTAATAATTAATTATGTATGTTAAATGAAAACAAATAACTATTACCCTTGTTTATCTTGTAGTGTTCTCGTTTACAATTTAAACTGAAATTTAAATTCTAAACGTATAGGTTGATTACCTCACCGATGGTTGACACAAACAATACTAGACAATTTACTCAACATCGTATTATAAAAATATATTACATATTGCAGCTGCATCTATGCGTTTTATACTTTTATGTATTGGGAATACATTAAATCGGTATCAAATAACCAACTCTTGTCTTTGAAAAATTTTATATCTGCATATCACAATGTTATTAGTCGAATTTCCAAGTGGTCAAGTGTTTAGACTATTTAGTTTTTTTTTTTAATAACAATACTATAATAGGTATACTTATGCTATTACTTATCATTATTTATAAATATGAAATTATAATATAGGAATTAAGTTCGTTCAATCGCGTTCAAATGGAAAATGTACCTATAAAATATAGCAATTATATTCATATACTTTTATTGCGTTTTAATTCAGGTTTACACGCATGGTGAAAACGTTCAAGTGACGATATGTATAAGAAATAGTAGCAACAAAATGGTGAAAAAAATAAAAGTGCTAATACAACAGATCGTGGATATTGTCATTTTCCAAAATGGACAATGTAGAACCACATTAGCCTCCGTCGAAACTCAGTGAGTGAACTGTTATTTATTAGTTTATAGCTATAGAGACAAGAGTATAGACTATTGCTGAGTTGCATAAATAGAATTTATTAATTTAATGACTCGCTTAAATTTTAAAGACTAATCATGGGTCACTAAGTTATGTTAAAAGGACCGTTATTGGCTCACTATTGATTCATTAAATGCATAATGATTGCTTAAGCAACCAACACGGCATAATAGTCATCATTATAGTCATATAATTATTTTATTTTTCAATGTGTATTTTGTGAATAATATTAAATACATAATAAGTATATATAATAAAAATTACTATACTTCTATGCCTAAAGGATACGAATAAGAAAAATACCATAATTTTTATTTATAAAAACATATTATATAGATTAAAAGTAATTTATAAACATAATATTATTATTAAATCATAAATTAAATACTAATATCGAATGTATTTTATTTTAATCACACATTGCTTAAATAGCTTAACATTTTTTTTTTTTTTTTTTGTCCACTATTAGAATATAAATCACAAATAAGAGCTACTGTCTTAAGTAAGACATTAGTTATATTACAAGTTACAATACTATATAGTATATAATATTATTTATAATGTTATGACTGTTGTTTCTTGCAATGTGGCATTGTATGATGTTCGTATCTGACCATAGAAATAGAACATAATTATTTTTATTTCCACATTGAGTCGCTTATATTTTATATATATGTTTCCTAACACATAAATAAGTCGTATTTATTTTGTCGGGCCAAATATTGGGGATTTGGACCAAAATAATTTTATTTATTTTTTATTGGCCACTTTGAATTATGTTAGATCTACAATAAAAATAATGTATAATTTCTATTGCGTGCGTATACAATGCGTTTAACAGACAACGTTTATCATTACGTTGCTTATTAATTCGATATTATTATAATAAAGAACGACTTATATAATATGACAACTGTAAAAAGTGGCCTATGGTTTTATCTCAATGAAGATAATATTAAAGTTATACGGTAAATGCATGGCCATCGCCCATAACGCATAAACAAAATTGGACTCATTGGAGTAACGATCTGCAGTTTATCACGAACAGCGCCATATTTGTTATTGTTTAGTTAATATTTTGAATAATACGTTTTGTGTTATATTAATTAGTGCACTTTTTCTTTCATACGTCAACTTTTTAAAGCGTTATACATAATAATTGAATAATACATTATAGGCACATGATAGCCAATTCATAATAATGTTAAGTTCAATAATTAAAACTTATTATATATAGTTATTCAGGGATGTACCTAAACATTTTTTCGAAAGGAAGAGTCAATATTTTTACTAACATGTATTCCAAATGCATTTATTTCACTAGATAATAATTTTGGTGTGTACCTACTTATAAAATATTCATACAATAAACGGGTGTTGACCAGTTTCCCTCAACGGGGATTTATAGCATTTTAAAAATATACCAGTTGCTCTCAACACCTAATGTATCAATTTTTCTCCATATTATTACATACAAATACGTAAAATAGGGGAATTAAATATGTAAATAATAATCATAGTATATAAAATTTGTATTAATAATAATAGCTCACTTGCTGGTACAAAAAATGTTCTAAAAGAAATTTAAGCGAGTATTTATATTTCTATGAGTAGTGTACAAGAATAGTCAAGAAATAAAAAATATCACCAATAATATCGCTCATACATAAAAAGAAAAACCGAAATTGAAAATTTTATAAATAAATATAAAAATAATAATATTAGCAAATAAGATTTTTTTTTAATCTGTTAGTTATTATTATAAAACATATAATATAATATATTATAATATACTCTACTATAATATTCATACTATTTTAATTTTTTGACAAATTGCATATTATGTAGCTAATAATTATAATTGTTCATATTATTTTTACAAATAACACAAACTGATCATTATATATTACTTTTTTTATTATATGTATTTTTTATGTTAAAAAATACAATACCTACACATCTTCATATATGTAATTGAAAATATTATTTTATATTATTTTATTTATTTTTTTGAAAAATTACATTGTATATCACTTATAATTATTGTATTTATCCATTTATAATAAATATTATCATTATTTAACTTATTTATTAATTTATCCCTCTTATTTTATGGATTGGTATTATATACCTATTATAATCATATACATAGTATGTGAGGGCAACTTGTAGATTTAGTTGAGGGCAACTGGTGCATTTTGATCTAGGTAGTTTGGGGAAAATTGGTAAAAAAAAAAGGTACTTTTGAGGACAACTGGTACACACCTCAATAAACATATTATTCAATAATAATATTAAAAAAATAAAATAAAAAACACCCTTCTCCAGTCATTTCACCATGTGTATTACTATATAGGTAAGTATATGCAATTATTAAGATATATTTCAAGGTATAGGTAATTATTATCAATTTAATCATAACAGAAATAATGAAGTAATATGACAATAATCTTGTATTGTGTTGAATTTCGTTGAAAATTTGTTAATAAAAAACTTTCAATTTGGATCCCAACTCTAATATTTATCATAGCTATAAAATATTTTTTTACAAATTAAACTTGGTTGTTTCGTGTCATATGTGTATGATTAGTAGTTAACTAGTTGAATTACAATAAATGAAGAATATTAATGATAAATATTAAATATGAATAAAACTATCGTGAATAAACATATTGTATAAAAATGAAATCATTAAATTTAATTGTCATCAATTATGATTGATTGAATCCAACTATTACTTATAAAATAAACGCTTTTAAATAATTATTTTTAAGACATGTCGATAAAAAATAATGAATCATAAATAATCATCATAAAATTATGTTTTTATAAGAAAATTAATACAATTTTATATTTTATTAACGTTATATTAAATAATAAGATACTATTGATAGGTACACAAAAGATTCTCATTAGTCGTTAGTTAAATAAAAAAATATTTTCCTCAATCATTTTTACAAAAACCACAACCTTTACATTATTTGGACCCAAATTTACAATAACTATATGTATTGAAACTCAATGTTTGAAATACATTCTAAATATATGTTAGTGATATTATTCGATTTATTTGGTTTTAGATTCTCAACGGAACGATGAAAGTATTAATTTTATCATGGTGTGTTTTTTGGAGGGAGGCGAATATACGATAATTTGTTAATAAAATCGTTCGATTTTTAAAAATAGGAGCTGTTTTGGATTTAGTTTTGTATTTTAGTGAGGTTAGATTTATAAATTCCAAGTAGGTACTTATTTTTATAATCGAAAAAAAACCAACAAAAAATTAAGGAAAAACATGAATTCTTACGCAATTCCAATTTTCAAAAATATTCTTCTTTATTTTATTATAAATCAAAAGAAATAGCTACAGGAACAGGAAATTTTTATTTTTGATGTAACTCAAAAGCTATAATCGTAGTTATAAGAAATTGTTACAATATATTTAAATACATTATCGTTTTTTTATTTACGATAAAATGTTCAAATTATTTCATCTATTTTTAAGTTGTCTATTATTATAAAAAAATTTAATACAAATAAGTTCCTCTTAAGTTGTTAATGTATTATTTAAAAGCTATAGAAAATCTATAGTCAATACTTTTTTATAAGTGTTTAAAGTAAGAATATTGACAAAATTCGTAAACATCGCGAAAATTAGTAATTTAGTTAGAAATTCATAACAAATATTATTCGTATTAAATCATAATAATGTTATACGATTTAAAAATTTAATAGGTACAAGGTTTTTATTAGTTGTACAAGATAAATATGAAAAAATTCTATCAGAAAGTTTTTTTATGAGCTTTTCAAGTTCAAATATTTACGACATTCGATATTAGACTGTAAAATAATTACTGTATATTAAAAAAAAAATAATAATAACAATAGATACTAAAAAATTTCACCAAATGTTTTTATTATCATTTTTGTAAAATTATAATTTTTTTAATTGTTTTTGACTTGTTTATAGATATGAGAAATTTTCAATTTTTTTTTAGTTTTCTTTCAATTATTAATTTTGATTAAAAGTTATAATGAATGTTGAATAGAAATTTTTGAAAATGTAATACAATATTCCTCATTAGTAGTTCATATTGGAACCATAAAATCTAAAAAATGTATACAGACAATTATTTTATAGGCATATACTTATTTGAACGATAAATAATGATATGTTAATTATTTTGTTATAATCTAAAAACATTATTCGGACGAACTTGAACTTTTATTTATTTTACTTTGTTATGAATTTTATTATACCTACACACTACCATTTTTTATTTATATTAAAATATTATGTCTTTATAATTATCTACTGTGAATTTATTTTTACTGTCTTGTGGCATTTACAGAAAGATATTACTAATTTTGTGTAGTTTAAGTCTATATACCTAATATAGTATAAATATATATTACAATAATAAAATAAATGCAATATATTCGAAAAAAATTATATCAACCTACTATAAAACTATAAGTAGAATAAATGTCTTTAATGGTGGTGGATTTAGCATCCGGCAAAATAAGCAGTTGCCTAGGACGGCAAATTTATTCAAAAAAATGGTGATAGATTATATTATAATAAATATTGTATTGGGTATACTTGATTAGAACAGTTTATGATCACATCCAATGATTATTGTTTAGTATCAGTTTTTATGATTTATTTTTTTAGTAGCTATGTTAAATAAAAACTTAAAAATACGTTTTTTCATTGTATCAAAAAGACATATCATGAAATATACTTAGTAGTAGTCTTATAGACTGTTTTCCCTCTAAGTCGTGTTTTTTGTATTCATTGATATATCATAGAATTCATATTTAACAAACCTATAATAGTGATCCACTCAATACATAGCAGAGCGATACCCACTGATCTACCTTTTTAAAATTTATTTTTGTTATGTAATATGATCATAAGGATAATAATTAATAAAATATCATAACTTATGATTCATAAGTAATGTATATATTCGTATACAGTATATTATATATTATATTATAGTTATATAACATACTCCACATACTCATTATATTATTTTATTCGTCAAGTTTATAAGTTCAATTTTTTCCTTTTTATTTTATAGTGCCATAATTGATTGGTCTACGAAAGTTCGGATATTAAAACTATAAAACCGTCTTCATTCAGAATAGCATGACGTCAAAAACGAATTGTGTAGTCACGTCAGCTTTGAAACTAAACCCTTAACTCTCAGGGCTTATAAATGCCAAAAAAGGATAGGCATATGTTGGTAATCCGAGAACACTATAGGGAGGGTTATTTGAAAAATAATATACCGGTCTTTCAATAGTCTTTATTTTATCCACACTCGTTGAGTTATAATAATTTAATAGATTTTTATTGACATTTTTGAAATACCTATATATTCTTTTTGTTATATTTGCCTTTATTGTTTTTATTTGTCAACAAATCATTTATTAATCATTGTTGGCTATAGATAAAAGTATTTATACTTATTATATAGGTAAATGTTTATAAACAGCGCGTGTAGTATTATGTTAATATAATAAAATGTTTATAGATTTAAAAACTAATATACGATAAACATAAATCAAAAATGCATTCTATCGAAGTAAAATAATAAAATATCAAAATACATAAGTACATAAGTATTTTTTGTTAGTTAAAAATATAATTTCTGGTATAATATATTTCAAAATTTTATGATTTTAAAAAATGTTTACTTAATGTATATAATATTAATACTAATATAAATAGCTAGTAAACTGTTGATCAACTATATAATAATATTTTATTAATTAAAATAAATTAAACGTATTGATATACATATTATTATACGGTATGCGCACATTCCCCTCATATTCTTCATATAACAATTAAATATTAAAATAAATTTTACGAAGTAGACGATTTAAATAACTATTTAAAACTAAAATTTTAAAATTATATCGCAAAATAACTCCAATGGATAATCAATAAAATAAAAAAACCAACTTAAGACATTTAAGTATTGTATTATCATTGTCATTGGCGCTATACACATATTTACGTCAATGTATAATAAATTATATTTTTAAAATAATATAATAATTCAGTATCTAGATTCCAATACACTCACGGCTCACCTATATGCCTTAGTGAATTTTTGTCCAATAGGGGAGCCAAAATGCTCGATAAATAGCACCAATAAAGTGTTATTCTGAAATATAATACATTGTATGCCTATTCGGTATTTTAATATTGTGTTACCAATAAATCATAATAACAAATAATAATTGTTAGTTACTTTAATGACAATCAAAATCCGTCCGTTTGTATAACACACGCGTGTAGTATTGTGTGTTTCATGGCGATCAGTAGGAAACGAATAATAAACAGCAATATATAATATAGAGTGATTCTTCTAAAGACAAAAATGCATTTTATTAAAAAGTGTTTACGATTTTAGAAATCCTTTTTTTTTGTGTTTAATTTAAATTCATTACAAAAGAACATTTATAGAAAAAGGTTATATTTATTTTGGTCTTTGTTGTTATCGTTTTTAGCTTTTTACATTTTTGAATTAAAGTAATGTACATTTTTACATTTTTATTTCATATTCTGAAGCAGTATATTTTTATGAAAACTCCAATGTATAAAAAATTAATTTGAAACGAATAATAATTAATAAGTTATAACTTATTATTAATGATTGGTCTTGTATGAAAAATATAACAGTAAAATATGGATTTCATTCTGTTAAAATATGCAATAAAAATATTTTAAAATATACGATGCATTTACCAAAAATTTCCAAACTATCATTAAGTATAATAAAAACATGTCTTAATTTTTTTTTTAATAGATTGAATAAAGTTACTTTTTACATAAGCTAAATTATTTTGTTGAGTTTTACTTTTAAAACAACTAATGGTATTTATACATGTTTTTTTCATTAAAGAAAAAAATACTGAAATATGAAATTTAAAAAAGGAACATAATTCGATGTGATATATAACCTTTTTCACTACTTTTGTTTAAATAAACCTAAGAATATTAAAATAAAACATGCGTTTTTCAAATTTAATTTTAAAATATAGAACAACATACATATTATTATACTAAAAATATATAAATTGAAAAATGTATCATAATATTTTGTATCAATATGAGCCATTGGATGATTTGTGATTTATAATCAAATTTATAAAATCAAACAACAGAAAAAATCATATCTAACCAAATATCCTTAGCCATAAATTTAGATGTTTAAAAATTAAATGACCAATGTAAAGTGTGACATAAGAATATTCACGAACCAAAACTTTAAATATTTATCAATAATAAATAACTCGCACGAAGTTTGATTTTTATACACTTACATTTTCAGAAAAATATTCTGCTTTGGAACATGAAATAAAAAAATGTAATCTGTAGTCATTCAAAAATGTATAAAAATATATTTTTTAGAAAATATTGTACTTATTCTTATGAATTCAAATTATGTACAAAAATATTTCGAAAATCAAGACTTTACTTTTTGACATGGGTCGATCTTAAATTATCACATTATATATTATTGGGTATTTTACTTTGAGACAGAATTTATTGTAACGACCTTTGATTATTTAGTAAAAATAATACATTTTTCACTTACAAGATGCCTTGTCATATTGACAGATGATATTCAGAAATCTTAGTTTAAATTAAGAAATGTACTTAACATCCAAGATTACTTTTCTATGTCAATCCTTTGATCAACTATCCCCATTTCAAAATAAAAATTCTCTGGTAACCTCCCAGTAGACAAGTCCATCCCTACAATACAGTCTACCATTCTACTATCTATTTTAGAAGCATATTTAGGAATATTTAATTATTAAAGGGATAAAATAGTTTGATAATAATGTGAATCCACGGAGGTTTCATCCCAGTCTAATGAAATGTCCTCTTTTTATCAATATTTAGTCACACCTCCTTAAAAAAAAAAAATTATCATCATTTGTAAACTTTTTTCATACATCGTTGCTTTAAAAATTGCTTTTCATACTCCCCTGTTAATAAATTGCAATCAACTAGGTCCTTGTGGCTAGGAGCACGAGAATACCTTAGCTAATAATAATTTATTTTTTGATGTTTTTTAATTTTATCATTTACCTTTAATTTATCATATTATATTTTTATTTTAATATATGTAGATATAAATATGTGTGTGTGTGTATATTTTTAATTTTCTCTTATTAATAACTTATTATTGTTGTTATTAATTTACTTTAAACGTCCTGAAAACGATCTTTATTATTATTAAATTAATTAATTAATTAATTAACGGAAAATCTTCCTTGTTTTTATTTTGACTATATGATTTTGATAACAAGGAAGTCAATTCGACCAGGTCAACCTCGCTCTCAATCAACAGTCAATACGCATCTGATGTATGAATATGTAGGTGCGGAATTTGAGGTGTCCGTATAGTAGGTAGTAGATTCTAGATACTTCTCAATCATAATAATAATAATACAATAATACAATATTGAAGAGGGTCATCGTCACGGACTATACAAAGTATAAATATGTAAGGGTAAAAATTCGATGTTCGGAGCCGGACGCATATGTATCGTACGATTTGTGCATCTGCTAACAGGACACATCTGTTGTCTTAAATAAATCATATCCTTATATCCTATACATATAACTAAATGTCTATATAACTAAATATATTAAAAATTTCTTCGTCAACATATTGCCAATTGAAGCACGGGCCACTGTCCGAAAAACATGTTATTATAATAATATATTATACATAAATAGTGAAAATTTATTTTTTAAGATATTTTATTATATATTTATATTGTTTAAACGTACATTTCGCTAGTCCACCCCCACCCCCAATTTTTTTTTCACTAAACATTAGTACGCTATTAATGTGAATTTATATAAATATTTTCAAAATTTGTATGATACCGGGATAATCGTAAAATCAAAAATTTATAGCGGGGGCTAGAGAAACCAACATTTCGTTGCCCCCCCCCCTCCCCTTAGAAAATATTAAAATTTTCAATTTTTTTCGCTATATCATTCCATATTTTATTCGTAGTTACTACAATTTTGAATTGAAAAATAATAGTATATTAAATTGAAGAAAAAGCGCATTGAAAAATAAAATATATTAGAAACATATGCGATATGTGCAGGTTCTTAGGTACCAACAGACAATTTTTGTTATAGTATGAACTTCTTATGAGAAATCTTTCGCTTTAAATTTTCAAGGTTTTTGATCTACCTTAGAATTTTTTATCTAAAATTCTAAAAAAACGCTTGCTAAGGCAGAGATTGGCATGTAAACTTTCTTGATTTTCAATTTTTAGAAATTTATTGATTGTATGCAATATGTATGTATAATGTATTTTATTTTCATTTTCATTTAGTGAGATAGATCTCTGAAACCGGAGAGCGGAAGTTTTTGTTTAGGATCGTGTTAGATTCACATTGGCTAGGAAAAGTGTAGTGAAGATTTTCAAAAATTTATCTTTTATAGTTAATTCACTACAGAGCTTCAAAAAAAAATTAAAACACATTTTTTGAGCGTTTTTTATGTTTTTCAGCTTTATAACTTTGTAGTGAGTTAACGATTGAAGATAAAGTTCTGAAAATCTTCGCTGCATTTCTCTTAGCCAATATGAATTTTACAAGACCTCAAATAACAAGCAAAAAATAATTACTTTTTTATCTGTAAAAAATAAAATAATTATATTGAAAATGTTTAATCTCACATTTTATATCTACTTAATAATCCCTTTTTAATAAGCTATCAATCAATGTTTTAGCTATAATAGTTTTGGAGAAAAGTTAAAAAAAAATAGAAATTTTGGAACTGTTCACACCAACGTTTTTGTGGATTCAAATCGTTTTACCGCTTGGATATGATATCGGATCTCTCTTAATAATATTTTATGTTAAAGCTAACTTAATTATCCACCTACTCATTACAACTGAATTACATTTTTATTATTTTCCTATTTAACACAAATTCGTGAAGTTTTAAAAATTCAAGCTTTTTTTATTTCAATTACCATAATACTTACTTGATTATAAATCAAGAAAATAAAAATTGATATTATCGAATTTACAGTTAAACTGGTATCGCACAAATTCACATTAATGGCGCGCTAATTTTCAATGAAAATTTTAATTGTTTTTTAGGGTTGGTGAAATTTACTTATTGTTTAAGTAATTTCTATGTATTGGTAAAACAGTGGATTGAACTAATATTCGTTAACAACCAATCTTTTAAAATATTTGAGTAAATGGCGTTTAAAATATTTTAATACTAATATACTTTTTAGAATACTTTAAAATTACCTAGTATTTGGAAAATGTTTTAAATAAACTCTTGGACGTATTTGTATTTGAAAATCAAATACTTTTCAAAATTTGAAAGAATTGATGAACAATTCTTTCATTTTTTTATGGTTGATAACCATTAATCAAATTATATTATTTTTTTATTGTTATTAATTATAACTCGGTAGCTAAGGACATAAGTTACAGTGACATAATTACTATTTACGATTATTAAAATATTTACATTATATTACGTTAATTTTACAATTTAACTATATTTTTTTCAATTAAATTAATTAATTAACAACATTTAAGGATTTATTTATATTTCATTAACAATTAAATACGCCGTTTACGATTTAATTATTATTAAAGTAGGTATTTCAAGATTGAAATATAACAAATTTGTATTTATTTTAATTTCTCAGTAAAAAACAAAAAGCGTATAGTATAATTTTCAAATAAAACTCATATATAAAATTTTAATCTTAAAATCAAATTTGAAATTTGTAATAATTTATACTTGAAATTAATTTTCTTACATACTTGTAAAATTAAATAACTGATATTGAAATTGAAAAAGTATTAAAAAGTTATTTGAATAGTATTTAAACACTTTCTAAATGGATGTTTTTGTGTCAGTAGATAAATACAATATTAAAAGTATTTTTAAGACTGTCAACAAAAAATCGCATACATGATACATTATATAATACGTACATTAAGTTGGCCCAACAATTTATAATTGTTTATAATTTGTCCGAAAAAAATTGCACAATGTGGGGGGCAACCTCATATACGTTTATGTAATAACTATTATAATATTATTATGCATTTATGTATTTATTTTATTTTTTTTAGTAATACTATAGGAAATAATATTACTACCTAGCTATATAATTAACATAAGATTCAACACAAAAATATTGAATAAGCTCAAAATCAATCTAAATATTCAGAAAATTTTATCATATATAATATAATAATATACGGAGTGGTATAACGTTTTAAGTCCACGCTAATAATATTTTTTTTAATTACAACAATATTACTAAAATCGTTATATTTTATTTAAATATCTACTTTTGTCAGAACTTGAACTTTAAACAATTTAAACTATTAAAAAAATATTAGCCAATAAATTTTTGATAATTTAACTAGCGATAAATAAGTATAACAACAAAGTTAAGTTATGAGAAATCTTGTGTTAAATATGAAAGATTTCTAACTGAGCATTACATTTGTTATCAGTGTTTATAAAATTCAATTATTTCAAAAATATTGTATTGTATATAAAACATGATGATTAAGGTTAAAGTAGAATGTTTCAACTGTTTTAAGTTTCTATAAATAACAATCAATAAATATTGAATAACAAAAATCTTTAAGGGAAAATCTTTATTACGTTTGAATATCTAATGTTGTCAAAACTTTAACTTCGACCATTCATTAAAAATTATTGTGGCTTTTTACATCGCTCCGCTCTGAATCTTAAATGTAATTTCGAATACATACCTATAGATCAATAGTAAAAATATATATTTTCAAATATATAACACTTTTTAGTATAATGATAGAGTTTATTGTTAAAAAAATCACGCTGTATAACTTGGGCATTCGTCTGGATCTAGTAGCTATTCATGTGCATATTTTATTTGTGGATGGCAAAACGTTTTCGAATCGAAACCGTAAATGATTCTGACAATGCATGCGCGCATCAGAGCTTCTAGGCGTGTGCTGCAAGTTGACATTAATGGCGATGGTAGGTGGGTTGGGTGAATAGCATAAACTCTTCCGGCGATAATGTTATATTGTGTTCACAGTAGCTATAGTAAATAAAAAACACATATTTTCAGATATACACGTATGCGATGTAACAATATAAAAATAAAAATATGGTAGTGGATACCTAAGTATATAATATGTATTAGAAAAGAAACTGCTGTAGGTATATATATTATGTGTAGGAATATTGGATTGTTATTGTTTTTAACTTTCAAACGTTTTTTGGTGTTCAAATTTGTCTTTCTTCTTGCAAGTGTGTAACATCGAAAACATTAGCGTAAAAATAATTATTTTAAAAATACGCCAGATGCATCTATAATAATATGTATCTACCTATCTATATGACTACCATTAGGTACATAAGTTAATAGTATTGTTATTAATTTATTGGTAGTCTTAAAATGGATATAGAATAAGGTCTATAGGATTGACTAAGCACTTAAACTTTAAGTAGGTACAGTTATACTAACATATTGATTATATTATAGTATATTAAGTAAAGTAAGTAAAGTATATGAGTTTATACGAGTGAACTGCAGCTTCAAATATTATAATTATCGTAGCAAAACATAGTAATTGATTAAACTTTAAAATTCATAAAAATGATTAATATTTCGAATGACTGCATTGCAGTCAGGCTCTGTACGAATCATGTAACGTAATGACTTTAAGAGAGATAAGCGCGTTTACGATGATCTGTACGTACTATTTTATAACATAACAATACATTAATGTGTGAGTATAATATGGAACATAAGCAAAAAAAGTAAAAACCTTTAAAGCTGTATACGAATGTATGATTCAATTGATTTTTGAAATATCAACATCCAACAGATTTTTTTATTGCATATACAGTCGAAATATTTAATGGAGAGCTTCAAAAAAAAACATTTTTGTATCATAAATTCTCTGAACCGATTAATGAATCAATATCACGAATAATCCTAGTATCGTGTATATAAATTGTAAATTATCGTTGTTGATTTAATAACATTCTAATTTACTCAAATATTATATAAAATGGTAAAATCAAATCATTTAAAGTTTCAAAAATTAACTGAATTTTATAGAATATAAATATTACGCATCACAGTATTCAAATATGTTTAAAATTTAAAACATTATAACACATAGGTAATAGCAATCATATATTAATATTATGTTTTATATTTATGGTTATATATTTTTTAAACTTCTTAGCGTATTAATTAAATTTTATAATATATTTAAGATGTCTTAATCAAAATGTTGTTATGTACAGAACGTTCGTATTACTATTATATATTTGGTCTGTATTGTATGATTAATATTTAATATATAAAATGATGTAACTTAAATTATTACGCTTGAGTATGTTGGATGTAGAAAATTGGAGAAAAAATTATTTAGAATAGAAAAATATGGAAAGCTGTGACAGTGATAGTGAATTACTCTTGGAGAGTTATAAATTAAAAAAAAAAAGATTGTATTCTTATATTTGTATATTATATTTATGTGTGCACGCTATTTCCAGGGAAGGATGTCCGATATTACCGGGTTCGTCTATGCAAAAGACTATAGCCATGATGCCAACCCTAGAAAACGTCAAGGGGAGGTATGGTGTTGCACTGGAGGATCAAATCAACGAGAAACAAGAACATTCATTGGCTTCGTCCGTCTTGTAAGTAAACACATTATTATATATCTTTTAGCGCACGCTATGTTCATCGAAAATGTGTACGCTTCATAATAGATGCAATCCTAGCAAGTATTGTCTACGCTAGTATATAATAAAATATGAAATGCGAAATCAAAACGATAAATGATTATGACCATCATGTCTATTGTATAATATCACATTGTGCCTATAAATTATTATTGTTTACTTTTTATATACACACGTTATATACTGCCTGTCCTATATACAATGTATATTGTACATATAACACGACTTACCTACATACTTATCGATGTTGACCGATGAACTGCCTTGTTATTTTACTGACACAATACCGACAACGATGTAAATTAATATTCATCCTTTAATTTCCCAAGACAAATAAGGCCACGCGGGAATAGGTAGTTTGAATGGCTTCGTATAATATGCGTATATTAACGGCTGCTACTCGCATCCAGACGATTCGGTTATAATTATACACATGCATGGAGTAGTTATAATAATATACATATCAACACAATATTATTAGTTTAGGTATACAGCTAGTACAAATACATAGTCTGCAAAAATATATTCGTTTTAGTTCTCAGATAACTCTCGGAAGAATAATTACGAATAATATAAACATTCAAAAATCTGCTTTCGACCTTTGTTAAAGCCTTAGACAATAGCGCAATTAAATACAATTTTTATTTTGGTAGAGGGGAATAGGGATATTTATTTTTAAATTGTTTAATTTAAATTTACACCATTAAAAGCATCATAAAAAAAATCCCGTTTAAAAGACAATATGTTATATCAAGTTCAATATTTCTTAAATCTTAATAATGTTATAACTTTTAAAAAAGTATATGAAAAATCTCTCTGAGAATTGAGATAAAATGATCCTGTTTCCCCTTACATCTCGTATATTATCTTAATTTATAATACACCTATTATACAAAATTTTGTTGTTATTAACTTATGAGTGTGAATGCCACGTTATACCTTAGATGTCTAGGGCGCCTAGAACATTGCTAGATTAGTAAATAGGTTTGAGGTATAAATGGCTTAAAATTAGTGTAAATATTTTGAAAACTATACTGTGTATAAAGTAATAATGAAATTTAAATTTAATTTTCTCAAGTTTCGGTAATTTATATTAATTTAATTTTAATTTATAGTAAAATAACAAAAAATGTTTAACGATAAATCGTTATTTTAGCTACTATGTTTGAATATCAAATTTTAAACTTTTTCAACTATTAAAATACTTGTAAAAACTAAAAAAAACATGAGTTTTAAACTATAATTATTTGTAAATGTCCGTGATTTTTATAAATTTTGTTAAATTCTGAAAATTAAATGCTTATAAAAAAAATTGTGGCATTATATTTTCGATATTTTTTAAATTTAATAACAACGTATTATGAAAAACCTTGTATTTACATGCTGAAACTTTTTGACGTGAAAATATACCTAAATATACCTTTAAAAAAAATTGTTGAATGTTTGACAGAGAATTCAATACTTATCCTTACAGAACTTTTATAAATTAATGAATTATAGCAAAAATCGAAATAAAATCAATGAATCAATGTGTTTGATTGTTGTTGCAAAAATATTTATTTTCTTGTAAATTTTAATATTCTAAAAAGTATCTACTTCATATTTTATACTTTAGATATCCCCAAAAATTCCAACTAGATACAATTTTCTACCAAAAACCATTTCAAAGTTTAAGATTAAATTATTTTTTCTGTTTAAAATTATTAGTTATACTCGATACATAAAAAATTGAATTTAAAAAAAACAACATTATTTTAAAACCAATACATCCATTGCTCCACTCAAAACCTAAAATTATAAAATTAACCACCATATTGCTTAAATTATGCTTACAAATAGTTAAGTATATAGCTAATTTTATAATTAATATATTTTGTATATTTATTAAAGTCCTAAATGTCTATTAATAATGTTTCATATCTACTGTTGTTATACGTATTTAATACGTCACAATTGTCAAGATTGCGACCTGCAGATTACTATTCAAAAATATATTTAAAAGTTGTTTTTGATTTCGAGTGAAATGATATATGTATTGGATTTAAAACAATGTGTAGTTTTATTTTCTTTTATTTAAGTTGTATACATGAGATGTGACCTGTCCTCTTTTTTTTTTAAAAGGTTTTCTAAAAGTTTTATCAAACTACTTTTTAAATTGAAACTGTCATCTATAGTACCTATAGTTACTTTAGAAAGGTCATTTTTTTAACTTTTACAACATTTCTCTAAGTATTACTACAAGTCTACAAAAAACTACAGAAGAATAACACACCTGTTAACATCATCAATTCTGTTTCTAAGAAAATAATAAGCCAAAAAAACTTAAAATATTAATTGATTTTATAACTGTAGTTAATTTTATATATATACAAAACAATGTTTAAATAAATTTTATCATCTCTGATTAAAAATAATATTTGGAAAAAAAAATTATTATATTTAATTGTTACTTTGAATAACTAAAAATTTAGTACAGGGTATATACAGTATACAGAATATTTTGTTATATTAACCAAATTAAACATATTTAAAAATTAATTATTGTATTAGAATTAGATGAACAATAAATGTTTTTTTAAATAGATAAGTATAATTGTTTTAAGGTTTTTTATTTTTTTTATATAAAGTTCTGTTTATTATGAATTAAAACATTTAAAATTTAAATTACAGTTAATTTTTTTTAATTTTTGGCCTACGATATTTTTAAATTTATTTTTAACTATAGAATTCTTAGACATTCTGTATTTACAACTGTACAAAATCCTTATTTTTCATCTCTCAAAATCCCAATATTAAAAAATGTAATAAATTGTTTTCTTTTACGCTCTGATTTACTTGCAATTAAATATAAGCTTCAAAAAAATATTTTAATAAAAAAATGCCAGTAGTTGATCTTAGCAAAAAATAGTTAATCACTATAATACTAATAATGTATTGATATTATTTTTCAATTTATTAATTTAGTTGATATCAAATGTTTTCCATAATATTTTCTTAGTTAAAAAGAATTTTTTCTTTAATTTACTCGTAATATTGATAAATGGTATTTTGATTATCATACTTGTGATTTGCTGGAAAAATGTTTTAAATATTTGTTTTATTTATACTTAATCTAAAGAAAAATAATATAAATAATTGGTTAGATGCTAGAACCTGTAATTAAATAAAAATTATCCAATTGTTCCTTTACATTAAAAGACTTTCGACTGATATATATATATGTATATATATTTTAAGCAACATCCACTGTTTTGATAAAATAATGAGCTTTTGACATATTAAGATAAAATTTAAATACATAAATTGATTCTCGTATTAAATTTACATATTATAAATTTATATATTCAAATTCTCAACATATATAATTTACTCATTGATTAATTGTATTAGCCACATTATATTAAACAATATGATAATTCAAAACATATTACTCAATTTACAAACCCTAATAAGTATATTAAACAAAGCTTCACTAAAATGTAGTTTTCTAATGCGGTAATTTATCGTCATATAATTATAAGATTCGTAATAATAAATAATAAACTAATTATAGTAATAATACACCACATATATTATGACATAATATGATTAATCACTTTTCAACACCTGTGCCGACATAAACGAAACAAATTTAATACTAATCATATCGTTTATGTACCTAAAATATATTATATAGTATGGGTTATAAATATAAATATATTTTAGTCAATAGGTCAGGTAATACTATTATCTAGTTAGTTTAACTAATATAAGAAGTTGGCCCAGAATGTCAAACACAAAAATAATTATTATTTGTCATATTTAAATGAAGAGTAATAAGTAAATGATGGAAATTTAGAGTTGAGAACTTATTCTTGAGAGACGTCTAAAACTTTTATTCATAGAAAATGATTTTTTAACCGTAAATATTTTAGGCAAAAAAATATTTTTAAGAGTCACTCATAAATAAATAATTTGTTATTGGTTTATTAGTACCAATACAATGGCTACATTGGTTTGTAAAAATCATATTACTTATGGTTCATTTTCATCAAAAAATAATGTCCTATGTACTTGTATATTGTAGAATAAAATAAATTATTTAATAGTCTCATTTTTCCTAAATGTTACAAGCACACATACACGGTATCTATTTCTACCTTTAAAGTAATTAAAAAAAGAGTGAGAACATGAATTGTTTGACATTTAATGTAAACTTTTTAACTTAACTGTATAAATAAATTTAAAACGGTAAAAATAAATATTATATTGATAAGTGTAAAAATAAACTATAGGTAGATATAGATACAAGTGCAGTGGTATCTATTATTTCAGAAAAACAGAACAACGTTATAAAAAATAAATAAAATCGAGGAAGTTACTCTACTATATAATAGGTATGCCAACGCCAAGTGTATTCATTGAATAGATCACTATATTCATTATATTTTTATGCATGTGTTAAATTTGAATTCATAATAAATCGTTATAAATAATATAAACGATAAAAAATTATTCTAGGCAAAGACCGTCTATCGGCCTACATTGCTGAGGATATTTTATTATATATTTATATTTATATTTGTATAACCTTTAAATTATTTATTTTTCCATCACTACAGTAGATTTATCTAATTTTTTTTAACATACATACATTACGTAATATTATTTTATATGCTGTTGTGATTAACGTTCAAACCAATACGTACCATTGAACTGCGCAATTAGATTTGTCATATAAATAGCTTAAATTTAAATATTTTTAAAATATGTATAGTTTATAATAAAACTTTTAATTAATAAAAATAAAGCTTCAAGTTACTACTAGAAATATTTTTTGTTTGAATCATCATTTAATTTCATTGGAATTTGAACTTGAAATGCCTTTAAAAACAATAGTTATACGCTTGTATTTTTGAGATGTTTACGTTCTTGTAAAACAACTTATGAGGAACCTTGTATTAACTTTACAAGCCATATAAATTATTAACAAGTATTATAAACAAAATCGATATTGTCGAAAATACTCAAAAACTAAAACAAATCAAATCAGACTTGTGTTTCCCTCAACTACAACGTCACGTCTTGTTACTAAAATATTTTGTATGTCGAGATACACGGTACCCTTACCGACTTAAATTTTTCTTAAAAAAAAGATGTATAACAGAAAAAACCATTGTACCATTTTTACTCTATGAATTAATTATATTAATCCAAAAACATGTCTAATTCATGATTCGTTGGAAGTATATTATAAATTACATAACACAAAAATACAACACTTAACATAGAGGCTCAAAATTGTGTGTACCCTGCTTACGTGAAATCCGTTCAGTTCTTTCAAGTGCGCGCATTCGTATACACAATAAATTACTCTTGGTAAGTACGCACACCGGCTAACTATTTATGTGTCGTAATAGATTACGTGTGCGTTACTTATACTATCTATAATTTCACCATTAAAGTACCTACCTAAACTAAATATGTATGTAAATAAGAACGTACCACGTAATGTTATAATTATTGCAGAATATCAAGTTCTGACATCAAAGACGTGTTCGGTATTATCGTATCATATTCGGTCAAGGTTAAGCTGTACTTGGGCGCACTGGGCGGCGAGTTAACAGCCGAATTGCCGTTCCTCGTCATGCACTCAAAAGTAAGTGGTTTTTTTTTTTTTTTTTTTTTTTTTTTTTAATATTTTTTATTAGTCCATTATACATTACATTTTATCGGTTTTTTTTTCTGTACACACGACATCAACACTACACCGACGTAATATGTATCACTGTCGTGTAATACGGGGTTAAGATTATTATTCGTTTTGCGTTTTGGGAACTGCCAAATCACATCACGCGTACCTTATATCTAACGTACATTACAATATATTATATACGTAATTACAATACGTCTTACCTATAAACTCTCTCGCATACGGTTTCAAAAATTAGACAATATATGATTGTCGACTGAAAATCAATTTTTTATTCCCCAATAATTACTAATAGGATTTTAACTACCAATTTATTTACTGGCACAAATGCACAGTAACACGTTTCGGTAGGATTGTATTATATATTAATCAAATATAATGTATGATAGCGCATGCGTTTAAGAGTAAGTATGTTTATTTATCGCATACAATATAATGGACCCGTTATGTAACCTATACAGATGTCAGTCACTACTCACTATATACGTATATAAATGAAAATTGTAATACCGTTTATAATTATATTATATGCATACTTAGGTCTTATTTAATTATATTTTTTTATTACAAATTGAAAAGCAGCATCTAGACGTATACTTAAATGGTATGGGTACATATAGGTATTCTGCACGCGAGGTTATAACCATAAAATAGCTGCCATAACATTATAATACTGAACGCACTAATACAGATAACAACTTTTAAAATGTATATGTAATATAATAATGACTTTATTTATTCGTCGTGACATCATTATAGTTCATATAATAATAATCATAGTTACCGAACTCCAATTTCAAACAAAAAATAGTGTGAATCTTTTTTTATTATTATTAATTTAAGCTTATTGACCTTTGAATAATAATTTAACAAACGCAAATAATTTATTGTACTTTTTACATGGTAGATAAATAAAGAAGTCTTTTTGTATGTTCTTATTGTTCCGCAGAACTCTAGTTTGTACATACACAGAAAATAACGATATAGACGTTCGAAATTAACTGAAAGTTGTTTTGTGTGTGTTAAGAAAAAGAATTTTTACAATCAGTACACAATGAATACAATAAATAATTCATATAAAATAATATATAGAAACAGCATTAGTGAAGAGGAGAAAATTGTTCCAACGTCCAGTTTAAGTTTTTGAAAAAAATCTTTTGAAATTTGTCCGTATCGTACTATCGTAGTAGGTCTTATGTTTAATGATAGTGGAGCGTGTGTCAAGGGTGTAAAGCTGAAAAATAAGCATGCGTCAAATTATTTTTTTTCATCATCGTTCGCCAGTTATAGTGTTATGCTTGAGGGAGTGGAACATTGAAAATTATAGCGTAAATACTCACCTTGTGAGGGACACAAAAAGACGCATCAAGTGAATGTACTCTAGCGAGAAAAGGGCGAGTTTGATAAAGCTTCTTATTAATTAAATAAATACCAATAACGCATCCAAACGACATTTCCGTGTACAGCTATATTGCAGTTTTTCGTGTCTCGACGTTTTTCTAATTGTTATCATTACAAAATATAAAATATAATTTAATTTGGATTTCAATTAGCTGTTATAAAAGGGATACGAATAGTTAACAAGTGGTAATCAGATTAAATGCTATAAAGTATTACAATACGGTCTCGACATTTCAGAATATCGCTTACGCGAGCGAAATTTTACATTACCATGTTAAATACTTGTCACTTAGTAGAAAATATATTGTAAATAAAAATCGTCAATTAATATTATAATTTAAATCATATTTTTATTCAACATATATTATAATTCTATATAATCGTATATGCGTAGAATATGCACATTTAAAAACTCGATTATATATAAATTAAAATTTTCCCTATGTTTTATAAAAAAATAACCGATTTTTCAATAGATATAAAATATGATCAATGTTGTCGATAATGTACGTATTATTGACATAATATCGTTTTAAGCTAATACTTGATTTATACTAATTAATATATTTTTGAAAATTAACACTTTAATCATGAGCTTATAATTTATTATGATTTATGACTACCTATAAGTATTTTTTGGTTCACTATCAATAATATAAAAAAAAAATGTAAAAGTTTGTTATATCGTTACTTAAACACCCGAAATAACCAATTTACGATATAGATTTTATTTGTATGTAAAAATCTAAAAGTAGAATTAGTAATTAATAATAATTGTCAATTGATCTTATTGTATGTATGAGTTAATAATAAAAACACGTATACTGATATTAATATGGCAGTGGAGTACATAATATTATAATACCTACCTAAGTGATATCTATTATCTTGTATTATATACTGCATTAGAATATCGGATGAAACTCGATACGATTCATAATGAAAACAGTATTCATATTATATATATATGTGTGTGTGTATTTATTTATAAATCTGATAATCAAATAACAATAAATATATGGCGAGTACCTACTTGATTTTTAGTCGAGTACTCAGCAAGATTTATTATGTCCTACAGCAACATCTTACATATTACAAGTATAGACTTCAACAGCATAATATCATTGTATATAATATAAAATACACTTTACATCTACATGACTACATGAAAATATTAAAATGGGTATCTTCAATTTTGATCATAAAATTTTTATTGGATATAGCCGATATAGGTAATATTATATTTTAAAATGAATATACCTATTGGTTTTCTATTAATTTCTGAAACTAAAATATCGTATTTCTACTTAATTTTGATCTGTAATACATGTCTAAAATAATAATTTTAAGAACATGACCAAGAATTTTCATAATACAAAAATATATTTACATAAAAAATCCAAATAAACAACAAAATCAGTTTAGGTATGACACGAACATCATTACCTATTAAGTTACATGAAATTAGCTCGTTTTTACATAACAATTACAAGGTAAATCTTAAATAAAAGGATGTTCTCTAGTTGTCTATAGACTATTGTACAATATATAAATTATGATTTATAACGATAGGTATATCACTTATAACAATATAATATATAAGAATTACAATATACAATATTATATTGGTAATTCTTTTTATATTTGTGTATATAGTATAATATATAATTACCTCATTAGATTTATTACAGAATATTCTATGATAATTATTCAAAGTATGATGTTTTTCCCGGCTATTCATATCTTGGCGAAATTCATTAAATATATTTTCTTACATTATATATTTAGTTAGTGGTAAAATAGTGAATTTAATGAAATAGTAAAATTTTAGATCCAAAATATGTACCACACTAGTATGGGTTTTTTCAATGCCAAAATTATTACTTTATAAGAATAGAAGACTGTTGATTTTAGTTTAGAGAGTTCAATAATATACAAATTACAACGAAGACTAAAATAATTGTGTTTCCTATTATGTTATTATCCTTACCAATACTTTAAATTGTGAAATAATAATTTGAGTTTTTGAAATATTTGATGTTATTCAATCCATACAATTAAATATTGATTGGAGTTACTTCATTGTTTCAAACATATTTCTCGGGCGTGGTTTCTCATCGATACAATAGATATGTACGTTATAACAAAATAGCGGTTAAAGTGCTAATGTTCAGGCAGAGTTCCAACGTTCAAAAAATACTACATTGTTGATCGTCTGTTATTACGACACACAATTATTGATGGTGTGCGTGCGTGGGTAAATAAATATTGTACACCATTATTATGATACACTGTAGCCATTGGTAGATAATAATTGCGACATCTTAGACTTTGAGTAATAAGAATAGACATCTATTGACCTATCTATAATATGCTAATTAGTTATTATATACATAGCTAATCAAAATGCGACATCGCGTACCAACGTATAATAAAGCTCTGCAACGCAGTCTAACATTTTTTTAGGGAAGGGATGAAAAAGTGCCAAAATAATTTTTCATTGGAAATTCGATGAAGTGTACTTAAAGGAATATTTATTTATAGGCAGTACCTATAAAATAAAATTAGAGCCCTTTCATAATTCGGCTACTATTATTTGATAATTTGGCACCCCCCGAACAAAACTTGCCCTGGTTCACGCTCCTATATCTGGCCTGGATTGTAGATATTTAATAATAATATTGTTGTATAATATATAGGTATAACAATAGCCAATAGGTGTAGTAAATTTTTACTTATTTTAATAATTGATTGTGTTATTAGTTAATATCTATATAGGTAAATTCGTTTTTTAGTTACTAAATAACATTTGTAAAATTAAGAATACTATAAAATATAAATAGGGATATCTAATTAAATGCGATAAGACGGTAGACATGATATAACTTAACATTATACAGATAAACTAGTTTAACAAACGTATACAAGGGCCTATATATTTTTTATAACACAAAATTATTCGTCGATATGAGAATATTATTATTACAAAATATACCTATAATGTTGATGTAATCAAATCTTATTAACGTTTATTAATATTTTATATAGACATACTAAATTAGGGCGGGAAGACTAATTGAAAAACGGGGAGGCCTTAGCCATCTACCTTTTTGCTATATGGTGTCACCTATCCGGTACCGATTTGGTCGGTCAGGCATGATTCCTGTATGAAAACACAATTTACTTTATGTCCTCGGCGTTAATTTTACGTTTAACGGTCGATTTGTTTGTGCGTACGTGACATTATTATTAGGTATAATACATTATATGACTACTCCCGACGACCCTAAAGTTTCTCCGGATAATGGCGCCAACCATCATTAACATAAGTACATAATAATATTAATAATAATATACTGTTTACAATATGTATAAAAAGATTAAAAACGATAGTTTTTCTTTATCCAAAATGAATACATTATACTAAAGTCTGATTTTTGCTACGCATATGAAAATATTTATTTATTAAAATTAATCAAAATTCCTCAACATTTTAATTTTTGTATTAAAAATACAAACTTTGAATCTTTGAATGTCTAAGACTAATTTAGTTCCTGAACATGTAGTATGATGTTTTTTTTTTTTTTTTTGAATGGGTGAGTTATTTTTCTTTGGTCGTTAAATATAATTTAGAGCAGACAAAATTTTGAAATGTCCAACTTTGACAGATAGTTTCTGGTACAGTAAATTGGATCTATGTGATACTATTTAAAAAGTAAAAAAAAAATATCCCCTTTTCAGTATTTACTTTCTTTTTAAATAATTACGGGGATAAACTAATGAACACGGAAATATTTACATATCACCGATTTAAAAAAAAAATATTCTATTTTTTATAGTAGTAGTCAAATAATATTTCGGTGTTAGATTTTAAACTGTTTTCTCACAACCGCGAGGACTATAATCATTCTTCAGCGGTAATTTAATCTTGTCTATTTATAATAACGGACTGAAAGATATTTACACTCAATCGATTTCAACAGTCAATATTACTCCTAACTCCTATAGATTATAATCTGTTATCGTATCAAACCATATAATCAAAATCGATAAAAATGGTCTACTACCGTTTTTTCATGTTCCCTTCATATATTTTATACTCCATATTTATATTCAAAAATCCAAATTTACGAATGTCTCTTTTAGGAAAAAAGAAAAAATAAAATAGTTATACATTTTTGAACACACTGCTTATAAAAGGGTACAAACCACGCTATATGGTGATAATTAATAAACAATAGTTATTGTACATAGCTATTATAATTTATAATATTTTATATTTTATAGTTCCTAAATACTATATTATATTATTGTGAACGTTGTTCAGAAAAAAAATTTAGAACTGTCTCGACAAAAAAAAATATTTTGTTCTTACTCGTTCCTTGCAGGATATCATCAAATATTTGTCATTTTTTAACATAATTTAATTGGTATGTACCTATAACACATATATTGCAGGTTAGTTTGTAATTTTTAACCTACTAATTATATAATATATGTTAGATACATTCATCTTAAATTATTATTCAATGATTTTTTCCGTGATTGTATTCTGTATAATATAGATAATATTAAAACACTATTATACAATACAATATACTCAACTTTCAGTTTGTCAGATCTATAATTTTAAAATTTTCAATAAATTACCAACTATATTTTTAATTAGTAATTTGTGTATGCATTAATTATGTCCTTACTGTTGAATTACTGATCTTATAATAATAAGTGAATACTGATTACATAATTTGTATTAGATTTATATACCATCGGAATTTATCCGAATAAAATTTACTTCAATTATTTATAGTTTATCATAATATATAATTTATACTGTTTTAAAAAGTATATGAAATTTTATTTCTCAAAATTAATTGACAATTCAAAAATTGTATCTTTTTGGTAAATAAAGGTATTATTAGATTAATTTCTAAGTAAAGCCTCAAATAGTATATACTTTTTTAATATAACTACTTTTTAAATATTACCTATGATTATCTTAGACAAATGTAAATTCAATATTCATATAAATAAACTACCTAATAGAAAACAACTAAAATAACTTGAAAATCACATGACACATTTATTACTTAACTATACATCAACAAACGATATCAGTTCACAAATTTTATAATTTTGTTTAAATTTAACATATGCTTATACAAAAAAATATGTTCATAATGTATTTTAATATTATTTATATCGTTAATCGAAATAATATATAATTATCTATTATTATAATCCAGAAACAAGTGAAAAATGTATAGAAAAAAAGTCCAATGGATGGTGGGGGGGTAACTCAACTACTTTCCTTGCTTGCAGGTACATTTAAACATTATATTCCTAAAACCATCATATGGTATGAAATTCTATACTATTCTGCTAACGAAAGCCAAAATATCTTCACATGTAAAACCGATTGTTATCCGTTTTCTATCCTTCAACGTATTAATACATACCTACTCATTATACTTACGTTATTATTTACTTATACTACATTTAATACAAATTAATTTATCATTAAATGTGAAATAATATGATGTATTATAGATTATAGGTACAGCTAGAGAATTATACATTATTATTAACATACACATGTATTTACATTGTACCTATATGCCTTAAACTTATAAATTTTAATGTTAATATAATACGTACTTATTATTCTGACACATTGATGCTGCAGTTGTATAATATTATGACGTGTACACCGTTTGTCTTACTCGCGTTCAACGTGTCATTACCTAACTCGTTACCGGGATATCTGCCAATAATATTATATAGCCCTGCAGACTCAGTCTGTCGGTCACACTGACTTTTTAAACATCGTTTTCTGTTTGGTTTATTCCGCCGTTTTCTACTTATACTCCCTTATAAATACGTTTTATTCTCAAACGGGTTTCCGAAAAGTGTCATTGTAAAATAAAATAAAATTTCACACAACTATATTGATAGACTTTGTAATCCCGATTACCATCAAAGTTTACCTTGCGTCCTTGTCAAAATGTTATATAACTATAATAATACGTAATATTATACAAATTGTATATTGATACTATATTGTTGTTGACTGAAAGTGTTAGTCGATAATAATAATAATAATGTCAGACCAATCCTCATAATTTTAAAAAATAAATGTATATGCACTCTGTTTAATTAATTAATAATGACTAGTCAAATAGGTAATTACGCCTAGCGAATTGTACACATTACCGCATATTGATAATACATTGCTTGTATACGTTATTAATAAGTGACAATGTCAGATTTCCACCATGATCATTTTACACTTAAATTATACTATCCATAATAAATGAATAATTACTAATATTTTTCATTCAGTTTTAATTTTGTTTCTTGTTTGTTTTTAGCCGGAAAAGAAAACATCACATACATCGTCATGATCTAATTACCATTATGTTCACACACGATGAATATGCATAGCTGACTTATAGGTATTCTCGTAGTTGTTTGCATTTTAGGGGCGTCATTCGCAGGGTGAGTCGGAGGCGTCACACATTTGAAAAAGTTCATCGACTGATCTACCAACCCATATCTATACATAATTCGCTTACATAATAAAATATATTGTATACATATTCGATAAAAAATATGAAATTACTAAACACTATCTATTGTCATATTTATTGTATTATTATATTGAACATAAAATATATTTAAAAAATATTTTTTTTTATGACACTAGAAAGTAGAAAAAATTATTTACGAGGAAAAATAATAATATAACAGGTTTTCTATAGTCATCACTCATCACTCGTCATACTTTAATCAAATTGAAGATCGATTAGTAATTAACAAACACGGCTAATGATCATATTATTATAAAAGAAAAGGAAATAATTTATATTTTTTTTAAATGTTTCGATCAAATATGAAAATCGGTCTACCTAAGTCTTGGACCCCAACTGAAATGACGCCTTTTTATATATATTACTATTTATCTAGATTATTATTCCTACTTTTATGTGTTTTTTTTTTTTGTATTATCACATTAATTTTATTCTCATAAACACAGCAAATACTTAATTTATAATAGCATATTATCTTTATTGACCTAATAATAATATTATAATTTATTACTTATAACTTAATACATTATACATGAGTAATAATTAATAAATAGTATGTTTATACATTTTTAATTCCTTAATAATATTTTCCTAATCTAATATACATACAAACAGTATCCACATAAACATTGATCATAAATCGCATATAAGAGTGGGCATTTTCTAATACAATATAAGATATTAAAGTGTAGAAAACTCTTTTTTTTTAATAACAAATTAACCTGGACATGATGGCCGTATAATATTAGTAATTTTTTTTTTTTTTTTCATACACAACTAAACTTTAATTCAACATAGTTTTACAGTGTAATTAAATCCAATATTTAAAACATCAACATTTCGTTATATTAATTCAAAACTAACATAACTATAAACCAGATTTCTATTTGAAAATCGAAAGTCGATTCTGTTTTAATAAATGATATGGACTATATTAATATATTTATTTTATTTATATTAATATGTAATGTATATTACCATATTCATAATAAATAAATATTATTTATAGCGCTGTACGCAAATTTATTCGTGTTTTTTTTTTTTGTAAACTAATAAAAATGTTAATAAATCATTATAAATTATTCTTGACAGGCTATTTCCTGTCATGGTGTCCTCAGCCTATTATTCAAATATTCTACCTATTGTAGTTTGCAAGTCAACTAAAGTTAAGATGCTGAAAACAATACTAAGATATTTAGTTTAAAATAAAAATGTTTAAGGTAGAATATCAAAGAATTATCGACTGTGAAACGATGACGTAATTCTATTTAAATTGGAAATTAAATTTCTTCGATAAACATCCAGTGGTAAGTACGTAATAACATAATGAAATAATACTTTGTACTTACACGCGAGTATATGATATGAAATTAATTTGTTGATGGTAATAGTCTGATGATTACATTTTACTATAAATTAAAATAACATCATTTTCATTACTTTGTTTCAATGTGTTAAGTGAAATAAGTGAATGTTATTATAATATGATTAGTGTCAAGTATCAACCATATTGTTGACAACTAATTAAATATTATTACTTAGGTTATGTTTGATGCTTAATGTAAGTACTTGGATAAGTAGTTACCTATTGGTAAATAGGAGACAGTAGGTAATTATTATCTATATAAACATAAATATATTTATTCTACTATATATAGGTATAACTGGGAAGGTGCTTGGGTGGGTTTCAGCCCCGCTAACCAAAATTTTTGGGTAAATGTATGTTTCTATAAACATATTAATATAACCTTTATTTCTGTTCACAATGTAAAAAAAAAATATGTTTCTTATAAGCAAATAATAATTCAAGAGCCAGTTGTAACTTGTAAACACCAATAAAAACAAAACATAATTATCTAATTAAAAAAAATTGTTATAAAACATTTTTAGGACTCCAGCCTCCGTAAGGCCGCAACTTAAAAGACTAGTTACGCCTATGCTACTAAACAGTATTATATGTTTGATAGCCATCTATTTTTTAAACCTAGCATACAGTACAAGTTAAATATTATTATTTGGTTCTATATTTATAAAATTAACATTAGTTAAGAATACATAAAAAAACCTTTTATAGATATACTTTATTATAGTTTATAATTATAATTTTGATATTTTATTTAGTGTTTTATTCATAACTACATACGATAAGATTGATTTATATTTAAAGATTTAATATACATATTATTTATACATTTAATTAAATATCAGTGCTGTATCGAATCTTAGAAATATAAAATTTGATTAAAAATACCAGATGATAATTTACTAGCCATTAATTTGACATATTTAATAACAAACATATAAAGATATGAAATTATTGTAAATTTATGCGTCTGTAAATGTATATAGATAATTATTATTTATTTCATTATTAAATTTGTATACTTATTGAATAAAAATTGATTTATTACATAAATATATATTTAAATTAATAATAATAGGTAACAATTTTAAAAAAAATTTTGTTTTACTCTCATTGCTATATAGTATGTTATAATGTGTAAAAAATGTTATATATTATATGACATATAAATACGATTTAATTTCTTGAAGTAAGACATTATTCGTAGTATCGTAGTTAAATCATTTAATTCAAATTACTCCGTGTTAAATAACATTACGTAAATTAAGATACATAATACATGTGTATTATATATATAGTGGTGCACTGAAACGGCCGATTTTCATAGGTATATTATAAAATAAAAAAAACGAATACAAATTAATTTTTATTTATTATAATAAAGTAAATAACTTGCCATTTAGTTTTTAAAAAATTTGTCATCATGATGATGGACATCTCTTCTCAAGCAGTTTTTCACTATACGATGTATCACTTCCAATTGTGTACTGTCGATTTCTTCTTTGATTTTGTTTTTTAATTCATGAATATTTCAAGGTTTCTATGCGTTGACTTTACTTTTTAAAACTCCCACAAAAATAAGTTACGTGCTGATAAATGATCAAATATTTATTAATATCACCATTTTTAGAAATTATACGATTTGCGATTTAGAAAATATACAAAGTAGATGAGTGCTTGAGAAGAAATAGCATCTCGAAGAAAACATTTAAAAAAATAAATGATAAGTTATGTACTTCGTTATAATAAATAGTAATTAATTTGTATTCTTTTTTATTTTATAATTTACCTTTGAAAATTTGTCGTTTTAGTACTCCATCCTGTATGTATATAAATATATACTTTTTTTAAAGTTATACAGCATTACAGCATGTAAACATATATAGGAGTCGGGTAGATCACTGCTGTGTCTTTAAGTTTGAGAACAAGAATATTACTTTTCATCCGTACGGGATCTTAACTTTAAGTTGTATAATGTTACATTTTCATAAAAAAACATAAAACAAATATTATGAATATTCTCCGAAGTATAATATGTAGGTTAGTTCAAAAAAATAAATAATAACTTGGTATAATAATTCAAATATTTTTAAATCTCTAAATAAAATAATGAATATTTTGAGTAAATATGTACATGACACATAATCAAATAGCCGAATGGTACCTATTACATGTTATTTACATTAATAAAATAGTAATATATAGTATTGCTACTAATTTTATATTGATGCTATTTCTTAATCAAGCTCGACAAGGATCGCAAAATTTGGGTTGCAGGTTGTTAAAAAAATGTTTTGAAGTTCCTTTTTGATGTTAAATTGCAGTTTGTAGGTTGTTTATTATGAAACCATACTTTGACTATTGTATTTTTAATGTATATTATTAGGTAGATGGTAGATCGTAGTATCAATTATAATCTACATATGATTTCCGCAGTTATAATGTAAGTATACAAAGACGTAGTTACTATTTTTTTACTTTTTTAGTATTATAATTCATGTATGTGTATTGTCAACTTTGTGTATAGTACAAGTATGTATATATATATAATGTGTATACGTGCAATACTAGATGTATCGCTAACTGATCAGTCTATAATGTTAAGTCAAAAATTTTAATTAATTAATAATTATGATATTCATTTTCAACACATGCATTCACATTGCCTTTGCTCTTATTTACATAATACCTATATCGCCACTTATACATTTATACATTTTTTTTTTTAATTAAAAAAAAATGATTGAATTAAATTTCATATACGCAGAAATAACTGCTAGTTGATAAGACTATATTGTCTACTAATGTAACTTGACTATGTATACTAGCTTTTACATTATTATTTGTATTTACCTAGATTGAGTCACAAACAAATAAAGACAATTTTCGCATATGAGCTGAAAGGTATAAATCATTAAAAATTATAATCGCATTTCGTACAAATTGAATTTAATGCAATTACATTTATTAAATTAACGTTTATACTACTTTAGGTTACTTATAAGTTATAACTTTATAATTTATTTATTTTATTGAAGCATATTATAGCATAGGTACTCTAAATTATATTGACGATCTCGCATACACTACGTCATAGAACACTTACATAAAATATATGCTCGCGATTTTATTACCGAAATGACAAATTATATTATCTTTGGGTGTCTATATAGTATAATATGCATATACATTATATATATGCCGAAACGCCCGAAACCTTACTCGTGGCATTGAAGAAGTATCGTTCGCAACACTTCAGTAGCTGTTGAACACATGATACACACACACACACTTATCGTGACCCGGCAAAATACCTATATCAAATAGACCAACTAATCGATGAATGATGATGATACCGATGCCCAAGAAAAATTAAAAAATATATATATATTATCCATATAAAGATACCTATAATCTCCCATATAACATGTTAAATAATATAAACACTAAACATTATAATCTATTGTTTTACAGTTTATTTTTAATAAAAGATGGAAAAAATTAACATCAACAATATAGAAACCTGACTTGAAAATACAATCGAGGGAGTAATTATTAGATATTATATAGTTATAGTTATATATTATAGTTTTTAAGATTATAATATAATTAAATATGACCATAATATTTAATGAAATTTTATTAAAGAGAAGAATTTGTAATAGAAGAGGTAATCAATGGTATATTAAAGTCACTTAAGAAATAAAGTTTAATAATATAAAATCGTATATATTATTGAAAACATTAAAATATACTTCAATTAAATCTAGAGATGAGTAGTTTGGTATATAAACTATAAACATAACTAATTATAAAATTATTTCAATCAATTTTATTGAAAATAAAAACAATTTCTAAGTTTTTATTAGTAATATTTCAATTTTTGTTGGGAAATTATTATGTAAATACTTCGTTACGATTCCACATCTGGGCAAATTTACATCAAATGTAAATATTTCAAAAATATCAAAAGATATTACAAATTTTAAAGTCAAATTCTGAAGAATTTACATAACTTAAGGGCCTTGTTTCAAAAAAATCAAAAAAATCAAAATATTACAATTGAATATCTGCATTTAATTTGTTTAATTTTGATATACTTAATCGAACATTTTGATAGTACATGTAAATGATAGAGTATAAATGTATAATTAATACGTTTATTTAGTTTTTTATAATTTCAAATTATTGAGTTGCCTTCAAAATATTTAACTATAATATTATTTTCGCAATTGTTTTAACGAATTTCTGTTTCTTCAGTTTCTTGTCACAATGTTAATAGTAGTTTGTGTTATTTTACAGAACAATCTGAAGAGAATTTTAGCCAACTATTTGAATTCATCTAATGAATGGATTATAGATTTTGTAAAATGTCGAGTACATTTTTCGTATCAATACAAGTGATTTTTAATGGGTGAGCTAAAAAATAGAAGTTAACTATACGAAAATATCTGATTGGTATTATATTTAATTCCATCTCATCAAAAATTAATTTTAATCTATTACTATCAGGCTTACTTTTAGAAAAGTCAATTGAATAAAATAATGTACTATTGATTCTTAACTGTCTTTCTGCAATTGCATTAATTACACCAAAATGTGTTGTTTTAGTAATTAACTATTATAATTCGAGGCTGTTTATAATGTATGTATATAATATATAGCATAGTTTAGATATATTAACCACCCGAATAAAATCAGGTAGCAAAACCACAATGAGCCTAAAAACTCAAAAATTTACGATTATAATATTATAATAAATAATAATATATTAGATACATACATCAGTGTGGTACGTCCATCGATGGATTTAAGTCTTCGCGAACAAAATCCTATACCTATCGATTCAATTCCAGCGAGGGCATATAATAATGTTTTTAAGCCATTATTTTTCTGGAAAAATTAACAATAATTCAGCTATAATGTATAATATATATATACATCGTATCATTTTATTAAAATAACGATTGTTATGCATCACTTTAATGTCCTTATATTATCACAATTTTATAATACAAATTAAAGTTTAAAATTAATATTCACATGGAATATTTTTCTAGGAATACTTTGGCGTGTCATCATTATTAATAGCAAATTAATATTATAATATATAACACAGTCAAAACTCAAAAGTTAAACTGATATAATATATTGTTTTTATTGAACTTCATCTCATTGTAAATTAATTTACCGTCGTTCGGACCGTTGTATAGCTTTCCAAATGATTAAATGTGACACCGTGTTACAGTCCCAAGTCAAACGTAAATAATATATAATTTAAATAATATTATAGGTCAATTGAGTTTTTGATTTGTCGAAATCAATTATCCTCCAGGGCTATATCATAGAAACTTAAATACTAAATATATATACCACATACCAAAATCCATATACCAAAATACTAATGTAAAATACACGGCCTTGTACAAAGGAAATAGGAAATTGATCATAATATAGTCGTTATTATGTTTTATATGTAGGTGTACCATGTACTTAATCTATCAAATATGCTTGTTAGTAATCTAAGCAAGCATATTTAATAGAAAATATGTACCTACAATTGGATTTAACGATTAATAATATTACAGTGATAGTGACTACTATCGTTCAACCATACACATAATAACATATAAATAATATACATATCTATGAGCATATACCTATCTACAAGTAAAACAACCATGGTGACACACCGACATAGTGTAGACCAGTGATGGGCAACTGGCGGCCCGCGTACCGTTTTTAACTAGCCCTGTGGCCCATAGTGTTACATTTCAAATTACTTTATAAAAATATAAAATGTTAGAATTTTTCTGTACATAAGACCGACATAATGTTTATTGTAAAACGCAGATATAAATTCTTATCTATACTATTGAACTATAAATGTCAATCGTAAATTGTATTGACCTTTTTTTTGCCTTCTGTGTTCTCTAGTTCGCCAGATTTTCACTTTCAAAAAATTGGCTGTCTAGTAGTATTGAGTTTATAGCCCACCCCTGGTGTCGGCTGGTGTAGACCAATGTATACAACCCTTGACGAATGACGCCATACACTGTGCACATGGTACATCTACGATCTACACCACAGTCTACCGAAACGTTTTTAGATAAGCATCGTGGACTATTAAATAATATTTTTATCACGAGCAACTCGAAATTCAAACATAGATTTTAATCGTAACATAGTGTTGCTATTTCCTATTGCTGTGCTAAAAAAATTATAGTTGATATAATATTTTGTTATATTTAAACTTACCAATCTAAAGGTCATTTTTGTAACTGTACGACGTAGATATAACTATTAAAAAAAAAACCAAAAATGTTATACGAAATACTTATCTATTATTATTTATTACCAACGTAATGCTATCCCGTATTTTATAACGAACACAATATGTATCAATACCATGTAAAAATATATTATGTATACACCAAACCTTTGTAAAAGTAGATAAATAATTAAAACTATAAATGTAGATAGGTATGGAAATGTGCCATAGTTTATAAATTAAAATGGATTGTCCAATAAAACTTGTAACAAATAATGTATGATTTTGAAAATCAAATAAATATTTTAAAATTAGGACTTGAGAAAATAAAAGTATAAAAGTGTATCAAGCATTAATATAACCTATAGTTAATTATAGTATTTCTATGAAGTATAAGAGGAGGTATGTAGAATACAACTATAGACATAGACTATTAGACCACAATAAAATATTAATTATAATTATACAATAATAAGACTGAAAACATCACACATAATATTTAGGTATATAATTTTATGAATGTATTACCAGTAAAAAAAATATTTACAAAGCCTTTGTACAAATAAAAATAATCTTACTTCTAAAACTAAGCACGGATATAATACTAAACAAATATTTTATACCAATGCACTGTAATCATATGCTGGTATATTGTTGTACAGCAGTTTAAAAATAATAAATAAATAACGGTCAATCTCTTTACCTAACCGTGCATTTTGTTATCATTTTATTGAATACTTATTTAATTTAATCCTAGCTTTATATATAGATGTATCCATGATGCTTGACTAAAACCTAAGTTATATAGTAAAATAAGTATTAAAATATCTAAAATTACAAACTATTTTAACCTAAAATGTTCTACCCATTCCTAAGGTTGTACAAATACAACAGCGATAACAAGAAAATGTGCAATTAAATAATTATCATTGCGTAATGCATACACGCAATACACATATTATATTTCAATGACAATTAATAATATGATGGTGTTTGTTTTTTATAATATAAAGTCGCCTTATAGATAATATTTCCAAAAGTAAAAAAAATTAAAATTATATTTTTATGAATCTTGGGGGAGAAAGGGGACAGAGCCCTCGTTGATAATTTTGTCATGCCTTATATGCATCCTTCTCTTCCCATGAGAAATGCCCCTAGTTTCCCGTGCTAACTGTACATACCAGATACGCATATATTATAATCTACCTCACACATAAAACGTGTGTACAATTACAATAAATATGATTTGTACAGTGTAAAAAAGCATATTTTGAAAATCTATGTATATTAAAATATATATACGGGCACAATCTTCGTGGTAGGTATTCTATTGCGGCGCGCCAATGAATATATATTATATCATCTATAGAAAGTTTGGAGATCACTGCAGTGTACGATGTAATGGTTACGCAACGATACAAAAGATAACTTTAAAATGAATAATATTTATTGTATATATACGAACTATAGTCTGTAATACACTAGTAGTACACACATAATATATACCTAATTTATTCTTAAGTGGCAACCGTTATCGGTTATATATTGTTAAGCGTTAGCTGTGATCGAAGCACGTCGTAAATATTAAGATTAACATAAATACAATATTGTAACTATCGTGTCAACGTCTTCGGATCTTCTCCTTATTCTCTGAAGAATATTCTGTATTCAAGAAAAAATTTCTCACGATATATTATACAAGCGCGTGTAGTTTATTTCGTTTGTATAGCGTTCTTCAGTCTTGTATAAATAGAACGTTTAAGATGTTATTTTAAAAATAGGGTCTCAGCCCTCAGATATTATATTTTTTTGAGACTAAAATTTAGCGGCTCCAAACAATAAATATATAAATATTTTATAATATATATAAATAATAAAACAATAAACAATAAATATAGATACTTAACCTGAATTTATCAATAATTCATTTGTGTCTTTGCCACAATGAACGTAACGTCATAGACATTTTATATTATATAACTGACAATTGGCAAGTGCTATAAGTAGAAATATTTAAAATAATTTAAATGTTTATGTATTAAAATTAAAAAAGTTCAATGACTAATCATTTTTAATTATAATTAGAAATTTGAAATTAAAATAACTCTTGATGTTATTTGATCTTGCAGTATTACATTTTTGGTCAATAGGTCATGTAGAATTTTAAATTGTAAATTTCATCAAGTATAAACAATTGTCATATTTTCATAAATAATTTTAAAAATAATTGATTATTGCTTATTATTTATTAGTTTATTACTTAATAGACTAGCGTGTACGTATAATATATTCTAAATCGGTAAATATTGCCATATTGGTAAACTTTTTAGGGCATAGGACAGTAAGGACATATAAGCATATAGTTTAACACCTATTACATAAAAGGAGCATTTAAATATATTTTTTTTTAATAAGTAATCAAAATACTAGTAATTAAGATTTAAAACAAAATGCTCTTAAATTAAATTGTTAATGCTTTCTAAATTTCTAATTTCCGTAAAATACAAAAAAGAATTGATCTTTTGAGATGATCTGAGAATTTAGAGATGAGTAAATTATAACTACTTCATCATATAATAAACATTATTTATATAAGTATATAGTATACATGAACGTTACAACTATTATATATTACAATAAATTTTCCATGTAACGGTTGCCGAAGGGACCGGAAATAATGACCGTTATTTATAGAAGAGGTCGTCCTACAGAGTTGACCATTAACAGAAGTCAGAAATGCAATAACTACCATATGAGTGCTATATAGTGCATTCAAATAAAAAAAAAGATACCAAATACATAATATTATGTATAAATGAAATGTGAAACGCTGAAAAGTTATTTATTATGTAAATTATACCTACTTACATATCTACAATTATTTTTAATTTTAAAAGTTGTTACATATTAGAATTTAAAATAAATGTGAATGTACATTATACATATTAAAATTTAAAAAAATTAGTAATATTAGCTTATTTTAAATAAATTGTATTACTTGAACTTTTTATTTCGAAATGAATTATCCAAAAATAAAACTCTTTACATTGCATATGAATTGTTAGCATATTATCTAATAGTTGTTCTCTACAACTATTATTTAGTTTTCGAGATCTGTGTTAACTAAGTCAAATATATTGAAACGGGCGTTAAACAATAATTCACAATTGTTAGTTGTCTTGTTAAAATTTCCGTTAACACTGCTTACCTTTAAACTAAGAAATTGCTGACTTCTAAAATATTAACATACATTAAGTATAAAAAGTATTCAATATAATATCTAGATTACTATTGTCTATTATCTTTCTAGTTATGCAGTCTTCATATCCGTCCAAAATTATACTTTAGCAAACTGTTTTCCTTATATTTTATAAAATATGCGAGTATATAATAATAGGTATCATTTTTCATAAAATTAAATCGGCATCCAATAATTATTCAAAAAAAAAAACCATATCAAATGTACAGCTTTATGTTAAAAATATGAATATAGAATAACAATTTCAAGAATAAAAAAGATATTTTAAATTATGAAAGTGATATAATAAGACAGTATTGCAGAGTTAATGATTTGTTTATGTATGAATGTATAATGTATCTAAATGAAAATATTATATTACTATAATGTTGATTTGTTATTTTTAACTAATCGTCTTATTAATAGGTAAGTGTAATTAATGAGGTGATATTTTATCGGAGGATGGAAACGGCGAGAGTTTCTTTAGATTTTTGATTAAGATTTTGAATCGCAACTTCAAAATCAACGGTTATGTGAGAATTATAATACATAGTTTATTTTTATTACATATAATCTGTATATAGGTACATATATGCATCAAAGCTTCTTTTATTCAATGCTACTATTATAAACTGTCACCACTTGAGTGGTTTCCAATTCAAATTATACTCGCACAGTGGTGATATATAAATACATAGGTATACAATAAATAGTCTTGATAATTTGGGGAACGCAGTAATCCGAACGACAAGTAGTTAATTTGTTCGATTATTTATTTTATGATTTTATTGACAATAATAAATAATACTTAATTATTTTTTTCGTAATTTGTTAAATTTTATAAATAAATGCGGTGTAACTTATTTTCTTAGTAATTTGAGTAGGTACTCTTAAAAAACCCTCCAGTAATCCAAACAATACTCAGTCTAACTTGTCAGGACTATCATGACTCTACTGTATAATGTCTATATAGGTTTAGCAAAAATGAAAGTCGAACCTTTTCTAATTTTTATGGAAACAATGCATATCCTTAACAATTGTTACAAATTGCATTGTCTCAAAACTGTGTTAATGATATGCACAATAATAAGTCAGTTTATTTTTAAAAACTATCTCAACTACCTACAACACCCAAGACCATTAGACGTACAAATATTAATTTTGATTTAAAATTAGATAAAATTATTAATAATATTTCCATAAATATCAGATTATATCATAAGACATAAAGCATATTAAAATACAAGACAAATGATATATAACATAGACAGTACAGAATACAGATACTAAACAACTTATCTCAAATACCAAAGATATTTCATTTAATTAATTAAGAAGAAACCATACAAACAATAAAAGGCCTAGAAAATAATTCTGGACCTAATATGGAGTTACAATAAAAATTCTCAAATTAAATATAAGCATTTATCGATTAAATCATCATCGCACATTTATTATAATCCAGAAATCATAACACCTACTATTCCAGAATACTTAAAAATGTTAGTAATAAAACTAATATTTAAAATCTACGACAAATCTAACATTGCAAATTATTGTCTAATTTCACAAACAACAAACAGGTATTGTTAAAAAAAAAACTATAAAAAAGGGTTAATAAAATTTAATTAACAAGTATCTTGAATATAATAATGCATTGATACCTTCTATCATGTATTTACTCAATTCACTATTATCTTGTACTTGAAAACACTGAATAACGGAATATGTTATTGCAATAGTATTAACCTACATCCCTTCAATAAAAAAAAATGTGCAAATTTTATTTGAATCTAGCTACATAATTTCATAAATTCTTTACTAAAGAAACGACTTATAATTTATTAAGTTTACATTAAAATAAAAAAAATAGAAAACAGCAGCACTTTTGAATAAACAAAGAATTAAGTGAAAAAACTTCAATAATATTAATGCAAAAAAAAATACAACTGTAAATATTATTGTTTAGGATTAGAAATATGCCATAATCTTGAATGGATTAATCACTGTATAGAACTTGTAAAAATAGATTCAAAAAAATAATGTAAGCTAACAAAATCTAATAGATATCTTAAAACTAAGGAAAATTATAATAGTGTCAAGCGCCGAAAGTCTGAGTATAAAGTATTTTTAATTATAATATTTCTACATGTGGAGAAACACATTATAAAACAACTATTGACTAAAATTTAAAATATATATATATATATATAATGTAAAACATTATTATAAAAAATGGCCAAGATACGATAAATATTTAATACCAAAATACTACGTACAAAAAAAAAATACAATCTATATATACTTATAATTCGATCCAAAAATGTACAATATATTACCACTAAAAATAAACATAGTAACCCTTACAAGATTCTTAAAAAACATTACACTTTGTCTACAAAACATAGATATTACGTAAAAATATATCGGAATATCAGATCGCTCCATTACTTGTTCCATTGATAGCTTTTTTATAGGTTTGTATTGTACTGTAGGTACTGCGTGGTGGTATAAATGTATATGCATAAATGTATAATATATATTAGATTATAAATTAATTTAATTTAATATAATAATATTTTATTATATTATATTATGTTTAATTAATTTATAAGTTTATTTGTTGATATGAATAGTTGGAGCCATTTGAGGATGTCGCTTTGTAATTTCAAGTTTAGACTAGTAGATATTTAGTCGTTTAGATCTTTTGAAAGGTAGTTAGCAATTTCCAATTCATTCCTTTTCTTCTCACGCGTTCTGCATTTGACATATATATTTAATCAATACGGTTAATAATTATCCTTTTCTCCTGTCACTTATTAACTTCCGCGTACTAACAGTAAAAGCATGCGTTCTCATATTACCCATATTATTTTCTAAATTCTATTTTATACTCTAAATTATGACTTTATTCAATACATTTAATGTCACTCACCAAAGAAGACCCTTTCTTTAAACTATATTTTAAATAACCTAATTCCTCGTGGCATTTTTCATTTATTATATAATTTACCTAGCTAATAATTAATAATATTATATCATACTCGATTTCTATTTTTAGTTTCGAAGACTTATCCTACTATCAAAATAACATAAAAATATAACATTATCGTTAGTTACATTCTCCTCTTAACATCGAAAAACAATTATCATAGATACCATGTAGCTCGTATGATATTTAAATACAATATTATATACATTGACACTTTGTACAATAAAGCAATAATAATAATAGATAATAAATTATTATCACTAGGGATGAGAAGTTATAGGAGGAAAAATTGGCAAAATATGCACAAAAAAAACAAAAATATGCACAAAAAAACGAAAATATGTAGAAAATTTTTAATTATAAATAAAAATTAAAAAAAAAAAAAAAATAAATAAAAATAATATAATACAATTTATAAACATCGTCAACATTTCAGCACCTAATCGACGACTTCTTGGTTGAACGTCTGTATATCTAAAATAATAACGATAATATATAGTATTATATAATACCTATCCGCATTCGGCCAGCGAACATTTTTCATTTGGCATCTAGGTGTGCGATATACAGTATATAATGTTAACGGCAATATGTATAATATTGGTAATTTATAAAATGTCTAGGAACTCTATACAATACCAACTACAGTCAGCAATCTATAAAACTGTTTAAATTACCTAATCATTATAGGAAATTCCAAACGATGTATAGGTAATGTATTAAATCCATGTTATCAGTATTGATACTTGATAATGCACCTTCGCCTAATATAAATCCATTAGTAATCTGTAACATCGACAAGTTTAATGAAATATAGTTACGCGACAGATAATGCGATAATTATTTCGTCACTGTAGTCAAATACTATTTTCATATTTCAGTCTTTGACAAAATGTCGTGTGCGAGTTGCGAAGAGTTGTAATTTTTCCTTATAAGTATCTAAATTTTACATAGATTTTTGTATTTTCTAGTATAATATTATAGTAATAATAATTAATAAATATGTACTACCCATACAATTTATAAATTAATTTTTGTGTGCTAATAAAATTAATTGTCTTTTTATAATAAAAGAGAATTGATTTTTTTGGATTTTTCCTAGTAATTTCCCTATTACTATAGACTGCAAATTTGTTGTTTGTCATTTCATGAAATGCCTAGTTATTATACAGAATATTTAGGAAATGTATGTAAAAAAAATATATTATACACTTCTTTAAAAAATCACAAGGTATTTTATAGAATTCCTAGACATTTTGTATATTAAATATATTATACACATTGCCGCTAACATAACCATACCAGTGTCTTGATAAGTATTATTCTATTATATTATACTTCGATTTAAGTATAATCTTCGATAATATTAACTAAATATGCATTTTTATACACAAAAAAACGTTTAATATGCTATTCTTAAAAAATATACCCAAATATGCAAAAAATATGAAAAATACAACAAAAATTAACTTTGATAATTTATGAAACTGATTTATAGCTCACCTAGCTATAAATAGAAGGCATAGACAAAAATATATAAGTCCTATAACTTTTCATCCCTAATCATAAATAGGGGTGTATTAACGACTAATGTATATTTTTGTATATAATATGAAATATGTAGCAATGTATGTACAATGCACCTATTATAATATATTAATATGTAATATAATTAACTTTGTAAAAGCTTTGGCCATTTGTACAAGAACTCACGCTTTTTCTTTATAATAGTATAAAACAATTAAGTCACGGTTTTAATACCGACAGCTGGTGCTTAATTATAATGCATCTTAACGTGATAAAAATAATAACAATTTTTATTTTGAGCAAAATCATTATTCAGTAGCTACGTCAACGATTCTGAATTTAATATGTACCTACCTACCTATAATTTTAAATATTCCCATTACTAAAATGGTGTTAAGTTTTTGTTAAATTATTAAAATCTAAATTGGTTTAATAATTATTATAAATTATATTAATGAAATAATGTAAAAAATTTCTATTATTTTTTTTAATTATTTCTGGGGCTTGAAAACTTTTATTGTCGTCCACCATGACGCCTGCAAGGAAATTATAATATATAATTGTTCCGATACCTATCTACTAATATTGTAATATTGTTCAATACAAACACTTTACAAAGATGCGTGTGTATTTTTTTATACTTCAGAGTCAGATCGTAACACCGCTCACCCAACAACTTATATTTACACATATTGTATTTTTGTATCAAGTTAACGTTAAAATAAATATTTTAGTAAACACTTACCTATACATCATATAGATATTCATTGCCACGTTGATGCACGAATCAACCAAGTCGAGATATGACAACACACTAAATAATATTTGATTGAAAAAATGATTCAATCTTCGACTTTGAAGGTAGTTACTGCAGATAAGTAGCACATTGGATCTAGTTTATACTTTAGAGAGGTCATATCGACAAAATTAAAATCCCAGTATTTTTAATAATCGAAAAAAATAAACAAAAAATTAAGGTGAAACGGAAATTGTTAAGTTAAACCAATTTTGTTTGCAACATCAAAAAAACATATAATAAAATATACTCAAAAATGCAAACTGACAGATAGTCTCTGCTAAAAATTATTTTTGTATGCAATGAATAATAATATGCCTAATAATGTAATTGGATTTAAATTTAACATACCTGTCTATTATTATAATAGTGACCCAACTTAATAACTATTGTACAGCAGAGGGTACTTATTTGCACATCTTTTTTTTTAAATGTAATTGTACATATCGGCGTCTTGGTCAGTACTTATCCGCTTTCAAATCACCAGAAAAATAATTACACTTTACATACACGATTTATAAGTAGGTATTTACGAACATTTTTCGCGTTCTCGACTGCAGGCAACAGTGATAAGTGTTAAACGAGCCAACGGAATACTTATTAGTTATTAATCTTTCATCGACATAAAATATTAATATTTACACACAAACTTTATTTAAATAAAAAAAATTTTGAATCTGTGTACATTTTTATCTAAACAAAACCAATTGAAAAACGTTGCAATAAATGGCACAGGTATGTAACTAGTAGTAATTGAAATCAGAAAAGAATATGATACTATATGATTATGAAGTGTTATTCAAAATGAATCATCCAACGCCTTGTGCCCGTAGCTTCCTGATCTTACGCTATGCGACTACTTATTTTGGGAGTATGTTAAAAAATACTGCATACGTAGGTACCACAATTATCGTCGACCAAAGAGAAACTAAAAATCATAGCCAGTCAATAGTTACCCACGTCGAACATACCTAGGTATGTTGGTATGTATGAAACGAATTAGAGTTCTGATGACTAGATGTTGTTCGTGGGACCAACTGACCAAGGGAAACATTCAAACATTTATTGCTATCTGCCATATTGCATGGGTACATTTTTACATTTCAAATATTGTTCTTTTATCTAATGTACACCTACATATGTGTACCCATCATAATTACGTGTTACTCTAAACCTAAAAACTAAAAAAAATATAACCACATGAAATCGGATGAACCGTTTTGAATAACCTTGTATTTTAATATCTAATTTTACAGCGACAAAAACATCTTTTTAATGCATTTTTAATATAGTAATAGATGTATAGATATTATGATCATGCATAGTGTTGCGGATAGCCGATAGGTTATTTTCGTGGAAGTATTGCAAAAGCTGTTCCCGCGGCGCTGTCGGTTCAAAACCGAGAAAAAAATGTTAGTAAGTACATAACTGTCATTATTATTCGTCAGTCTGTTTTCTTGATTAATTGCCTATAATATCATTATATATTTTTTTAAACATTTGAATAATGCTATCGTTTTATAATCATTTTCACTTATGCGGGGTGTCGCGGATACAGAATTAAATGTACCTACTTACATTACTATCGAGCGACTAGATAGTTGATTTTCTAAAATGTTACATTGCTACATATATACTTAACTAGGTGCCATGTATCCAAGATCTATAAAGAAATCTATCTATCTATCTTTATAGATCTTGCCATGTATCAACAAGATAATGTTTACATTTGAAATGTAGTGATGATTATGCAATAAAAAAAATTAATTTAAGAGTCAGTTGAAAAACCAAAAAATTAAAAGCTTGTGCTTGGCATAATGTACAGCTTTGGCGTCCAATTCATTTGATAAGAGAGTAAGAGACATAGAATCTTGGCTTAGACTCAGACTTGTTAATAGTACACCAAATTTGACATACGTAGACACGTAATACTAATTATTATGTTATTACACATAACAATTAAACAATCATACAAGATAAATTATATTTACAATAATAGAAAAATTAAATTTAAAACGACGTGGGGACGATTACGGAGTATGCGTCTGTTAGGTCTGAGTTACAGTAGGTAATCAGTAACTACTAGTCACGTATAAAGTCACAAATAAGTTTTGCATATTTCTTCAAGAAATTTTACATCACTAATAAATCACATTATATATTTGTTTGTATACGCCGGTTTAATGAGAAAAATGAATTATGTAAGTTAATTAGTTAATAATACAATTTAATCGTATTAACAGTTAACATTGACCTAAACATATATTATAAAATGTAATAACACTAATAACCAATTTTTGTACATAAATTAATTTTTAATTGAACGTTATTCGATGAGCGATAAACATATTGTGTTTCATAACTCGTAAAAACTAATGAAAAAAGTTTTTTTTGTATGTTTGTGTATATATTAACTTTCGAAGAATATTTTAACATATTTACACTGTATTAAATTATATGAGTATTACAGAATATTTATGTGTTTTCTAAGTTGTTTCGATAGTAGGTATCTATATAGGCAAGAATCACTGAACCAGTTAAGTTTAGAAAAAATAAATGAACTAACCACTATTTGAGCCATTTGAAATGGTACGAAACATTAGGTAGTTAAAATATAGTATATACAGTGTATCTGATACCTAAGGTTCAAAAAAAAAAAAAATGTTACAAATATGCCAAAAAAATTAATTAAATTAAGAGGAGCCTACAGCCTAGACCCATATTACAGAGATAATGTTCTTGCAAATAATATAAAAATCATACAATTATATTAATACAATAATATAATTATTGATTCATGGTACTTATCATTAAATTTCATTATAGGTCAATTTACTCTAATTTGTAAGCTTAATACAAAACCAAACATGAACTACTAAAAGTAAATTTGCTTTGTTACACACTTGTGAGACAGACAACAAATGCAGGCGTGACGTCCTCATAATGTAACATTGTTTAAGTTTTGTGTGGTGACAACTAAAGGATAATTTTACAAGATTTATTTCCTAATATGGTTATAAACTTGAAATATGCTCCTATAAAAATCGTATATTACGTTGTTCAACAAAAAGTATTAAGGTTGTTTGGATTAGCCAAATAAAAAGCAGAACAAAATTTGTAGAAATCTCACTTAAATCGAAGGCAATATCAAAACCACTTTTATACCACTGAGATCAATTTTTTAAGTTTATTTTTTATTAAGAAATACGAAGTTAAAATTAAATTGTTGCCAAATTATGAGCCAACAATTACTTCTACAAGATCTACTGGATGTGGTAAAAATTTTTTTTTTTTGTTTATACATGGAGGGAAGTAAAAAATATAACTGCTGTAAGGCATATATTATACAATTTATCTCCCTTTCCAACTACCATCATTATAATAGAAGCTTCATCAAATAAAATAGAATGATAATAATTTTCAACTACCTACTAACATAAATACAATATTGAGGTTAAATGTACTCGTATCTGTAGATTTGTAATAGTTTGACAGAAAAGTAAATGCAAATCTCTTTTTTTATACACTCAAATATGACATTTTACTTTTATTTACATATTGTGAGAAAAAATTATACAAATTACGTGTAAAATAAAATAAGAAAAAAAAATTATATTATACACATCAAAATATCTTTTTTTAAATCAATAAAAACATACAAAATTCTAAACCTAATCAAAATTCAGATTATCATTTTACAACACATTTTAAAAAATATTCGATAACCACAAAATTTATATCGATGTTTTAAGACACCTAACTGTAGTACGTAATACACATATTATTATTATTATATTATAGGAATAACTAGACCATAAGATTAATGATCCGAATAGTTGACACATCTGATAAAAAAAAAAAAAAAAAAAAAAAACAAAAAAAAATTGAAATAAAATATATAATAATTAAATAGTAAATTTACTGTTAATTTGATTAAAAATAATGATAGAAAAATTACATACAGTGTAATGAATTTTACTAAATACAATTATGCTGCCTACGAGTCATAAAAAAAAGAGAAACAAAAATGTCACACCCTTTCAAGAGAGCATCGTTTTACATAACTATAGATTCATATACTATTAATAAACTTATTAAAGATGATAGTTATTTATATTTGGTGTAGTAAATCGATGAACAAATTCATCAAGTCTGAATGTTCATATACATTTTTTTATACATATAAACGAGATCTGAATAAAAAGCGCTATTCTGTTTACAAAATTATTATATAACACAGTGATGTACATTAAATAGGCATTTTTCAAACATTAATTGTTTGTAACCATATACATTATTTAAAATACACGGTTATGACTAGTAGTGATAGTTTTTATAAGGTACTTAGAAATATTGGATAATAGTAGCGTGTTATTATATTAAACTTACTTAAATAGTAAAAATAAAAGAATTAAACAAATAAAAAATTATGATTTAAATTTCCTTGTTTAATTATTTGATTTTTTTCTTTACTTTCGTAAGAAACTTGTTCATCAACATTTAGAGGATAAAGTTCTTAATGTTTAACTACTGTATGCTAATAATAATTATTATTATTAATTACACTATTTACATTTACATAATGACAATATACCGTAATATTATTAAAACTATTATAATTTTATAAAAGTCGAAATACAAAATAGCAATACAAATCGTTATCACATTTTCACAGCAGATTATGAATAGAACAAGAGCAAGTCATATCACTATTTTATTTAGCACTGAAGTGATTGATTATGGAACGACACAAATTATGAAGAAATAATAATTATTTTATAACGAAAAAAAGAGGTATTTGAAATAAGATGCATATGTTTTCAAAGAAACAAATGTTCAAAAAAAAAATCAATAAGATAACAAATTTATAAAATAATTTGGGAAAACTTATTAAATGACTAGTCTATTGAATAGTTCTTATAATTGTTATTTAACACATTTAATATATCTTGATTCCTTATTATAATTATTAAACATATGGAGAGTTCACTTCTATGTAATATCATAAAATTATAACTTTTCTTGATATAAATTCACATCAATTTGTTTTACGGTTTTCGTTGTTCTGAAAATGTAAAAATAAATTATATTAATTAATGTGCAAACAATTAAATTTAATCAATTAATTAATTTAAAAAATGATTTTTAAATATAAAATATACATAGTACAAAATAATGAACAGATTAACAAAATAACTAACAAGTAATAATAAATTAACTTCTGATAAAAATTCTAGTATACAGTTATTAAACTCAAGTAAATTAAGACACGATAGTTTAGTAACTAGTGAAAGATAATTATATTGTATTTTATTCAAAAAATACTTTAAGTTCTTAAATGTTTATTTTTTAATTAATTCACTCTGTCAAAACTTTAAAAATAAAATTATTCATAAATGAAGTAAAGAATATGTAGTGATGTAATTATTTATAAATATTAAATAATAACCAATACTTATATAATAATATGTAATATCAGCTTTATCTGATACCAGTGCATGATGTTTACTGAAAATGTTGGTTTCACAATATTAACTTATCGACAACCACTTTACATTAATATGATTTGTATAAAATTTAGATAACAGGTTATAATATACAGCTGAATTTTAAATAAATAATCAAAATTTAGTTTGCTATAAGTAGATACAATTTTATCACAAATTAAAAAATAAAATTTTTAGAATTTATATTATTCAATGAATCAATATTAACTAATTAACTATTGGTACTTAAATTATAGAGCAAGTTTGTACTACAATATAAGTATGTTAATTAATGCGAGAATAAAAATATTAAACACACAGAATTACTACATTTTATAAATAATTATAAAATTCCACAAGCACAATTATTATTTTTAATACTCTGACCCACATAATAATGCACCTATTTTTTGTTTTTTGTAGACTGATGACAGCGACTAAGGCCAGTGTTATAAGTATGTGAAATTGGTAGGGGATACACAAGTTTGGTCACCTCTGAGGTGCACTCTTAGTAGGTCAGAATATAAACATAGCAAATCATTAATAGTGTTATAAAATAAAGGGAATGTTATAATTTATCATAAAATTAAGTCACAATATAATTATATTAATATGCATATTATAATAAATGCTTGCATAAAAAAAATAAACAGTTAACAATTTTATATTATGAGTATTGTTGATAAAATACACATACAATCATGATTTATTTTGATTGATTATGATAAAAACGAATGATTTAAATTAATACAAGTACAATAAAATAACTTTTTTCAAAACAATATAAGTTATATATTATATGTCCCATTAATTATCCTAACATTTTTATTTTAATTAATACCAAACAATTACATAAATTCAGATATTTTTAAAATACCAATACATAAAATATAGAATTGTGGTCATCATAGAAACAACACTTACCGGTGTTTAAACCCTTAAGGATTTGCTCGAGGCAATGCTCTGACCAAAAACAATTTTTCTCCTTGCTTATTGGTATATATCGGAGCTCTTTGATAATGATCTACAAGTTGATCAAGTGTATGAAACTTGCGTTGACCAATACAATACAACGCTCCTTCGACATGCACTCGGAAATGTTTATTACGTCCTGGCGCTTTTAAAGACACTGAATAATCTCCTACCTATATATAAATAACAATATTGTAAATTTTTATGTCAAGTACTTATTACAAATTTTAAATATACATTAGTCTCGCTGTCTCTAACTAAGAAATCGCCATCTTGTCCATTGTTGTTCAATACTGTATCACATTGAGCACGAGTAATTGTTCCATAGTACCATGGTTTTCCCACCAAATGTGGTTTATCAATAACTTGTACACTACTGGCTGCTTGAATAAGTGGTTGTGCTAAATATTCACTGAGTTCCTTTAAATTTACATATTCACATTAAATAAACTATCTTATAACATTCATGACAATATATTTTATTTTACTGTATAAAACATTGGTAAACTATTTACCTGCAAATAATTCTTTGGTACTAAGCCAATTTGGCCTTGGCCATTCCTAGCTCTGTACCATTCTGGATCAGCAGCAGGTCTTTCCAAAATTTCCAGACGGTCACCTTTTTCAAAACTCAATTCCTGGTCAGATGTACCTGTGAATGGATATAAGGCAACAACAATGTCCAACACATTCTCAGCCATTGCATATGTATGGAGTCCCATGTCATCTCCATTATTGTCATCTTCTTGAGTGGTATAATTACTAGGAAACCAACCAGCCATACAACCACTTTGACCTCTCCACCAACTATAAACAAGTTTCATATTTTAATAATATATATTTCATTATAAATAAATAATGTTATTTAAGTCGTTAATGGTATAAAAGATTTACCCATCATTGCTCTTTTCAAGGATTAATATTCTTGTTCCTTTGATTAAAGATAATTCGTCAGGTTGTTGAGCTTGGTAATTGTATTTTACTAGAGCTGTACCTATTGCTTCAGATGGGTCAGCTGGTAAACGTCTGGCCATTGAAGGAGATTCACTCACAGTACGACCATTGCCATGACTACTGCATGGCAATGTTTTGCTACCAGTGCTAGAATTACCTGCACCTTTTTTTACTTTTTTCTTTATGCTAAAGTGAAAATTACAAAAACAAATTAATTATAATTATTTTTAATTTAGATAGTTATTTACTCAAATTTTAAGTAAATATTTTATTTACCTATCAAAGAGAGACGGTTTTTCTTTCTTCACATAGTTGCTTGGCACATAACCTGAAAATCCACGAGCATTTTGAACTCTCCACCAATGTTTTGAATCATCCAATAATAAATAGCGATCGTTTTTTCGTAAATCTAATTCTTGGGCACTTTGTGCAACATAGTCGTATTTAGCCACAACATAACAATTATCTTCTTGGTTGGATTTATTTACTAAAAAATAACGTATTTATGAAAAAAAAGCAAATAAAAAAGTAAAAGCCAAAAAAGTGAAAAAATTTTACCTGGTCTCATAGCTGACATGTGATGATGATGAGGGGTGTGTGGCGGTGGACGTATGTTATTTGCTGCTGACTTGCCTTGCCAAGTAGCTGATTCCCGATCGGCAGCTAACAATCTAGCTTCCAACATAACTGTATGGACTTAGTATAACTATAGCAATACTTTAATTGTCCAGGAAAATTTAAATGCATTGAAATTGAAAAAACATATTCTGAAAATAAAAATAATAATGAAATATATTATACATTTTATTTATTTTTATTATCAAAACATTTATTAACATTATTATTAAAATAATAAATACGAGTGTTTGTATAGGTTAGGTTAAAAAAGTTAAGCTTACATAAAATATTATCAGTTATTAGTTTAATTACCATGAAATTAAGATAAAATTGCTATAATAATTATCAAATTTTGATTATTTACATTATTTCAGAATTGTATTCAAAAGTCTAAACCAATGTTTCTCAACTGGTGTGTCACCGGGTAAGTTCAAACATATCGCTGAAAGTACTAAATTGTACTACTTAAATGAAACAAAATGTACACAAAGTATGAACAATTTTAATAGTGTGTCGCCATAACACAAAAGGTTGAGAAACACTGGGTCTAAACTATTATATTATACACTATTTCAAAAACATTATTTAAATAGAAATTTAAATATTTGTTAGTCTTTATACACTTTAGGAAATCAGGAAACTAAAAAAGTGAAACAAAAAAAATTATTATTATTTTTATCTATTAGTACAGGGCCCGGTAAAAAAACCTCCTGTACTTAGAGATAGCATTGTGCGAGTTGTGGTTCAACAGTAGAGGGGGTATTGATGAATAGTGGTATAGTGCCATTTTCAGTAGACGTAATTGCAAGGAACAAAATAAAAACAAAAAAAAAACGTGATAAAACACTAAAAATTATGGTCAACTATCAGGAAAGGTTTCATGAATGTGTTAACAACGGAGGCCATCACTTGACTTACATAATATTTAAACTAAATAACTAAAAATGGCATAATATTTTTTAGTAAAAAATAAAAGATTTTTTTCTATTTCTTTGTTTGTTTATTTGCAACAGCCTCTTGAAAAATGGGAGGTTTTTTTGCTGCACCCTGTATAATATAATGTAATTCAATTTGTATTAATGTATTATATTATATCAATTGTACTTTGAATTTTATTTTACTAATTTTAACAATTCTTTTTGTTATTTAAATTTTTAGGTAAAGTATTATTTAGACTATTAAAGAATATTACACTTAACATATTATATCTTAAGTATTTTAGATCATTACAGTCCCAATTTGAAGGTTTTTTTGATTAACATAATAAAGTTCAAATATAATTTGCCTGGTATCTTTTAAGTGGACAAATCTAATAGTCATGAACAATAAATGATACATTAAATATTAATTACAACATATAACATAATAAAATTAAAATTAATAATTTATAACATAACTTTAACATTATTTAAGTAATAGGAATTTCAAAAACTACAAAATAATAAAATGTAAACTTTAATTTAATTATGTTCATGATGACTGACGACTCTTACCCACACAAATATTATTTTTGTTTGGCAATAAATTTATTCTTATAACTTAAATTTAAATAAATAGGTAGGTAATATAAAAAGTTATTTAAAATTATACAGGAATCTAGGAATATAATTGAGAAATATATATTTTTAATAATTAATTTATAAAAAAGCATGTTTTGAATAATTTGTGTATTCTATTACCTACTACTACAAACTTCTTTCATATTTAATTCGAAATTTATAACTTATTCATAACATAACCTACCAATAGACATTTATTATTGTTTTAAATAAAATAATACATACTCAATTTAGCGCATTAATATGTAGTAAAAACAAATATTAATCATACCAAATAGACAATTAAATGTAAGTAGGTATCAATTTATTTTGATCAATTATTAAAATTATATATTGAAATGGTGTTTAATGCTCAAATTACTTAAATAGGTATTTAATATTTTTTTTAATCAACCCAATGTTGTAAACAAAAAATATTTATCAATTTAACTACTAGTATATACCTAAGTTAAAGGGTATAGGTAAGTTATTTTCATTTTATGCAATTTAAGTGAGGGTTTGTTATAAAAAGTTAAAAAAAACTATACTATAAAATATTATAAGTTAATTACTCAACAAAACACATTTAAACCAATGAAATAAATATACATAACTAAAAGTAATTCATCTGTATTTTAAAAATTTGTTTGGTTTTAATTTTGTATTAACAACTAAATATTATTTCATTTTGTACCCACCAACATATTTACATCATTTCATTAAACCAAGAGTTATAGATATCATTTAGAATTCAACAATATTTAACAAAAATAGGAATGATAAATTATATGAATAAACATCTTAAAATATTCAAAAAAAAAAATATAGAATTCAAGTGGATACCATCATATATTGTAATTGCAGGTAATGAGATGAACAATAGGTTGGCGATAAAAACAATCTTACATCCTACAATTATCAACATACCGGTAAATGACATTAAATTATCCATAAAACAAAAAATTAAAATAGTATGGCAAGGCTATTGGGATTCTATTCCGCCTTCCAACAAATAAAAAGATTTAAAAAAATGTACCAAAAAGTGGCACATTTCCCAAAATTTGAGCAGACGACAAGAAGTCACTCAACCAGAGCGAGAATTGGACATTTTTTTTGATCCACGCATTTTTAATTAGTAAAGATTTAACACCCAAATGCAATAAATGCCAACAAAACCCAACCATCCAAGACTGCTCAGATCTTCATAACACTCGAAAAACCTTATAAATATCAGACAATTTAGACAAAGGGTCTAAATGGAGACAACTCAATAAACATTAATATTATAAACAACTTTTTACATGATTTACAAATATTTAAATATTAAACTTGTACCATTTATATTTAATAACTAATATAACATGTACATGAGACTAATAACCTTAAATATTAAAGCCTATTTTTTATTACAATAAAAAAAACATCTTAAAGAACTTTAAACCTATACATAATAACAGACAAGGTAAATATAATAATTTCTCAGTTAATTAGGTTAGTAAAGTACTGTATACTATTTAGTATTTTGTAGTGACGCAAATAATAAATTTACCAAAACAATTTTACACAATACATTTTTTAGTGTTCTAAAAATCAAGTACCCACTTAATTTTTGTATTTTTTATCAATAGATTAGGATTATAAGACAAATAGGAAATTTTTATAAAATTATTATGATTGATAAGTGATTTTAAAGATTATAATTAATTATCAAAGATTATTATTTAAATTTAATTAAATGGTAACAAAGGGATCTAAGTCTATCATTTTATTTTACACAATTTTACTTTCTTTATAATAATGTTGCAAAAATAATTGTTATAAATTTAAATGAGTGTAAAGTAAACACTATAAACTATAAAATGGTGTTTAATAAAAATTTATCAATTTAACTGGTAAAATTATTCAGTAAATTACCAAAAAATGTTCAATGTAAAATTTGCATTGTTACTTTTTTTGTCTTTAGTATTATATTATGTATTAGATATTGACATTGTACTTTTCTCATTTTATTTAAATATTATCATCTGACGTATGTATCTACTTTTTATATAAACAAATATTTATAATTTTTATCTCAAGTTGTTACAACCTCTATTTATATGTCTAAATGATAGTTTAAAATAGAAGATATAATTATAAAAGTAATTGGCAAATTTTGACTTAATAACACTTTAACCATTTATATCAAGTCATTAACCATAATTTGACTATTTGTTTTATCTTTACACTTAATTATTTATATTATAAATATTCGTTTATATTAGTCACGTTAAAATTATTTTTAAATAGTTATAATAGTATAAGGTCAAAACACACTTTGTGTGAAAATGTTAAAAACAAATTTGCTAATGTATCAATGACAGATAATATTTTAAACAGTCACTCAAAGACCAGTCGTTTCAAAGTATGCTTGTGTAGTTATAGTTTGTAATAAGTCTAACTAATCGACCTTCTGAGAAATATAAACAGAAACAAAAGGCGACAACACAGAACACCCTGATATACGAGTACACGTACATTTGAGCAAGAGCTCGTACGTCGAGCCACCATAAGGCTCAGTCGGCCACATTAAGGAAGTCCAAATCCGACAGTAGGAAATACCAAAAGTACAGCTGACTTATGGTGTACCACTAACTGCTGTCGACATAAAACACGTAGGCTATGTATTACAATCCAGACTTTCTGGTAAGTCGTCGATGAACAGCAATCGGGTACCTACCTACCCACATAAATCATATCGAACTGGTATAATATCTGTTGATTTGAAAAAAAAAAAAAATCGCCTTCCGCGACGACCGTGTGCTGTGGTCCATAAGCTACACGTCGGACACGATTTGGTCGGCAACGAGAAGGAAAGAGACCCGGCGGTGTCTCGGACGACGACGAGTCGCCGGCAACCCTTGCCAACCGTCGGGTGGGCGGTGGTGTGACTCGACAAAGCTGTCAGTCGAATGTTTCACGTGACTCACCTTTGTGTTGTTTAGCGGCGCGTGTGGAGCGGACGACGAAGCTTCGGCGGCGGTGGTGTCGCTCGCGGGAAAGCTGACCGCCGCGACGAGGTGTCCGGACCGGACAAAAAACAGCGGTCGGGAGACGACGACGACGGGCAAACACCAACGGGACAGCGACGAGAACGGCCTGTCGCGCGCGCGAGCTTAATTCTCAAATCTGTGTCGGCGGCGGCGACGGGTGTCGTGCGGTGTGCGTGAGGCGGTGGCGTCGTCGAGTGTGGTCTCGGGTCTTCCGTACGTCGCGCGTCGCGAGTCGTCGTCGTCGACGGGCGAGCAATCACACACATATAAACACACACACACACACACGATCGCGGCGCGTATACGAATGAGATTGCGTGCGTGTGCGTACGTCGGACGGCGACGACCAAAACACGCCCAGCGGACTGTCTACTACCGCCGCCGCTGCTGCCTGCGACTCTGCCGGCGAACGATCGAGTTGGTGGTGTTGTGACGTGTGCGCGCGCGTCTGTACGTGCGTGTGGGCGCGCTAGTGTGCGTGCGCGAGGGACGACGACGATGCCAAAACTTTACCGTACGGCGTGTGCGTGTGCGAGTTTTTTCGTTGTTGTTATTTATTATTATTATTATTCCGCAGAGGTACCTTCAGCTGCCGTAGTCTGTGCCCCGTGGGCACGACGTGCGCGACCGTACATGTCGGCGCGCTCTGGTGTTAGCGTTCGGGTTAACTGCCGTTCGCTACACGCGGGAACGCTGTGATGGTATTTTTTATTATTGTTATTGTTATTATTTACATTGGTTATTCTCTTGTTGCCGTCTCCCTGTTGTGTACACAATAATAATGTTATTATATTATCTTCTCATACGTTCAACAGTAATATACGAAATACTAGACCAGTAGAACCTACGACTACGACTACGACGACTATTACAGGTGGCACAAGGTTTTTGTCGGGCCATCGACTCGATTCTAAAATGTGTGCGATAAATATTTTAAATACAACGACAAAAAATGTAACAATGTTGTTTTATGTCTGGCCTCGAGTTTAAAAACTGTAACTCAAGCCATTGACTGTATTACATATCTCTTCGACTAAGAACTCCTACTCCGACCGCTGTACGCCGCTCGAACGTTCGTCGTACCCGTCTTGCCGGCCGGGGGGGGACACCGAAATATTAATTTTTATAAAAAAAAAAAAAAAAAATATATCAAATGTCATACACTTGATAGCTGTTTCACGAGCAATACTTAATAGATAGCGCTTGTCGGGATTTAACACAGCAGAGCCATACAAATATACAATGTATCTTCAATTTGCTTTTGTGTGTTCACGGTTGATTGTTGCGTGTATGAAAAACCGAAGACTTGTTGAACAAAGTCGTCCTACCAATACACTAAAAAAAAATCAATTAATTATGATGTTTTTAAATATTATCCTATTGTGAATACGTTGATGGGACGTGATGGATGAAAATCAAAGTCTTATTGTAACTTGTAAGATCGGAAGTTTGATCATAATGACAGTATGATGTAGACAATACAGTATATTATTAATTGTCTGTACCTACTGCCTACTACGTGTTTACCGTCCGTGTAGGACATACATATCGACTATAGATATTAATATTTTCCAACTATTGGTCATTGAATAGATTTGTATTCTGTACCCAATCGATACAAATACTATTACAGAGTGTCCAAATAAGTACCCATATGGGTAAAAACACGTATTAATTATTAGCTTATTACTCGGTAGTTAAAAATAGTAATAACCAGTATAATATTACTATTTACCGTGATGTTATACTATTATTATAGTATACTACTTATTAGCACTATGTGTCCGTAACAATATTTAACCACTGACGTTGAGACACGTCTGGTGGTGTCTTTTACAAACCTATACGCATCGTGGGCAATGGGTGGCAAATGGCAATTAATTTACCGCAGCTGCAGACCTGCAGTCGACCGTCGACGTCGGGTACAACATACTTCATACCTGCAGAGACGTGCATCGTCTTGTCACAAATGTTATATTATTACGTGTATTATGTATAAATTATTATAACTGGGCATCACCTGGCACCTATACATATTATTTATATTTATAGAATAATATATGTATAACAATATCACGGTAAATCGTTATATTGCACGTAATAATATTCTGGCATTTGGCATTTATAGCCGTTTTAGTGCCGGATCGAATTGGGTGTACGTTTTGCCGGTCGCCGAAAATATTCATTCAGATTAAAAAATGAATAATGTTTCGTTGTGTACTCGTGTTGATTACGTTTCACTATCCGCATTGTCGGCGTCGTCGAATAATAGGTACAGTACAGAATACGCTATATTATAGTCACTTGACCGTAAAGGTATCCACCGCCGCCAGACGCCAGTTGTGAAGGACCTCGTGAAGTCGTGAAGTATTTATAAGAGGACGCCACACCCACGTGTATTGTATACAGTATACGTACACACGACTCCCGTACACACCACGTACACCTACTTGTCTCCGTCTTACAAAATGTTATACACAACAGAACTAATTTTGTGTTGTTACTTGTTAGCTTTAATATTAGAGTAAATTTATCCATTGTCAAACTCAAAAGTAAAATCTAGGGCTCATTTTATTTATATTTTAATTTTACGACGAGTCGTAACAATGTAAAATATTATACGATTTTAAAACGCTCGTTACTCGGTCCAAAAATAAAATATTAATAACAACCAACGAATTGCTCTGAACCTCACCTTTGATAATGATATATCAATTCACTTCAATATAAATGCTAACACCACAAAATTGGTTTTAGATGCTAAACACAAATAACAAATTTGCCATGTCGAACTCTCGTACTTTGAGTACTTGACTTAATCCCAATGTGCAAAACCAAATATCGTGATTTATGATACATTGAACGAAATAATAATGCGTTAAATCGTAATATTATGTTGTACGCTCGACTCGTTCGAGATTGCATTCGTTCGAACTTTCGAAGTATTAGAAACGTCGTTGATCGGTCTTCGTTGATTTTACTAATGCGATCCGCTTAACGAGTAATTTAATACGGACTACGCGCTTACTGGCAGGTAAAGTCATAATGATACGTTTATATAACTTGCAATTTATTATACAATCAGACACCCGTGGCTATATAAAATAGTAAACAAATGCTGTTTGAACTACAAAAAAGGGCATTGTTGTCAATCCGGATAATATACAACTTACCGTTGAAGTTTATGTAATAATTTATCGAAAGCAAATTGTGCGTGAATTATGAGCTACATAAATCTCACCTAGGGTTATGGTCAGAATTTATTATATTTATATACGATTTTGAACGAAAACAATAACGACTTGTAAATCACAATTTAATTGCTATTTGTATTTTATTACTTGTGGTTATACTAAGTCTCCAATGTCTGATGAATTCAAAATATCTTGTTTTTTTCGGTTGAATCCGTCCAATTCGTCCGTTCGAGCATGAATTATTTTTAGTAAATATGACGAAAATATGCCCAAGTATTCAAAAACTGTTTATGGGTATAGGTATTCTATTATAAATAGAATTATATTTGTATAGTTTAATAGCTATCCTTGTATATTACAGTATATCCGTATTATAGGTATTTGTTTATTTTGTTCAATTATATGGATTGCATTCTCTATCTATTTTATTGAGTATATATACTATTATTGTGCTTTTACTATAGACAAAACTAGATTTTTGCATGGCAATAATATTTTAAAATTTCGCACCCCCCTCGTCAAAAAATATTAGCTATTCAAATTTGTATATTTTTCAATGTTTTTGAATAACTTAACTATATTTACACAATTAATACTCTGGTCTTTGTTTTTTATATTAATATTTTAATATACTTAGATATCAATACTTTGTTTTTATATTATAGTTCTACAAAATATTCGAGCTTTACATTGAATTCCAAGAAAATATACCGATTATTAATAAATGACTCAGCTCATTAGTTGTGGTGTGCATACCGCGTCCCCGCAATGAAAATACGGTATTAGACATCAGCCGCTCTCTTATTATTATTAGGTATTTCTATAAATATGCGTATATTTGACAAAAACATATTGTACAAACAAATCCTTCCACAATCGAACATGGTATATTGAAATAATAAGAATGTTAAAATCCTATAATTAGCATAGACAAATAAATTAAATAGAAATAAGAATATCTAAAAATAATTTTCACTTGTTGATTTCAATAAAATATTTTAAAAACATATTTTTATTTTTTAAATTTATTAATTCAGGTAGAAGAAGTTAATACCATCGATTATTATAATATTAGTATTTATAATCAATGCTAATATTACGAATCACATATTATTATTGTTAACAGTGATAAACTGACAAAAATATATTCACGTCTATCGTTCCCATCATTAAATTTCGGGAAAGTAACCACAAGAACAGTATTTTAATTTTAAATTAAATATAATTTTTTAATATAATTTATTATTATGTACCCCATTTATATCATTAGCGAGGCCGATAACCTGTGGTATTAGATCAGGCTATGCCCTGACTGGGCCGACTCTTAGTTTCGCCTATGCTTTTTACTATTATAATAATTTTTAATAGTGGACTACACGATTGAAATAATATACATGCTGGTTATAAAGGAAAGAATTATTACCAAAAACAAATCTTATTAGTTACTATATAAATCAGATTTCTATTATACGAGACGTCGAGAGCAATAACATTAAATAATATATTTATACGTAGGAAGGTATGTTTACAAATTTGTAGAAATTTTATTTTTTTCACTTTCAAGTTTCAATCCATTTCAGAACGTGCACGTGTGTTACGACTTACGAATAATAAATAATTACGAATCATCTCACGTTCGCATCGTTTTTGATTGAAACATTCAGAATACCAACATAAATATATGATACCGGCAGCCACAGTTCTACATTATATCGCATTTGCCTTAAATCTCGGCAGTTTTTCTCCTTCAATATCCAATTTAAACACTACAATATAATAATAATATAAAACAAACATGTAGCGGTGACTACTGTATACTAACATGCTCAATGTAATACAAAAATCAATACTCAATTTTAAATGTGTGTGTGTATATATATATATATATATATATATACACACATTTATTATAATGATAATACGCATATAATTACGATGACTGTTGTACCTGCTCACTGTTGAGCGTACAATAGCTAATAATATATAGGTGGTAGTACACGAGTCTCAAGTAGCAATTTATTGTGTTTCGTGTTATATAATAATAGAATAGATTGATTTGTTATTTACGCTTTCTACTTTATTTTCAGGCTCGATACGTTTGGTTCGTATTCAGTTGTAAGTTTGTAACTGATCCTACAGGTAGGCAAACGTGTGCGGCAGCCGATAACGGCACTACACTTCGTGACTTCGAGTTTATTTGGAATTTCAACACCACCCGAATATATGCCATCACGCGAGAGTGCGAGACGCAATGTTCTGTGTTATATTTTATTGTATACTTTGAATAATTATAAGATTTAAAACAACAAACCTCAAAAATGTATAGAAAAACGTGAACCGTCCGCGGCACTCGAGCAAAATGTCATATTTTGACTTTGGCTTGGGCTATAGTTGTAACCGTTATCGTTAATAATGTTTGTATCGAGGAACAACAATTATGAAAATTATAGGATTTTATTACGATTATAATAATGACGGAAAACAAGTAATCGAGTGCAAGGAACAATCAATAATGCGCCTAACAACGAAATACCTTTGACTTTTGAGTCTATCGAGTGTTTCAAATTGGTTCAAATAGTTTTTCTAGTTCAATATGCCATGGATCTAATCCGATGTGTGTAGAAACAAATAAAAAAAGTTATTTTAATGTAAATAAATAAATACAATATTTGTATAAGATATAAATACCTCAAGAATATTTATTTTATTTTATTTTAGAAACTGAGCGGAACGATGAATGTATTGATTTTACAATGATGTGTATTTTTTGTCATTTACACACAATGAGTAGTCAAAAAATATTTCGATTGTCAACTATGAGGATCGAGGACGGTTAATATTTATGGAAAATTGGATATAGTTTGTAATTTAAAGAGGTCAAAATTAAAAATTCCCAGTATTTTTACTGGATCAAACTGCTGCAGTTATAAGTAACTCGTAGAATTTGGAACGTAATCACAAGCCGTAACGAATTATCAAAATGTCATTTATTTTTAATAAATACTTATATGCTGAATAAAGTTGATGTACTTAGGATAGTACTTGGTAGGTTGGTAGGTTTAAGCCATTCAGTATAGCCAGTATAATATGTAGAGTACCCATACAAATTAACATTGTGAATGAATAATATCTAAAATGTATAAACATATTGTAGACGTTTTATGTACTGTATGTTTTATTCCATTTTTAATTTTTTTTTTAAATAATTTTTTTTAAATTTAGACAAAAATAGTTATTTCTATAATGTAAGACTAAATTACACCATGTGTAGACAGTAGACCTACATCGACGGGTGACGGGACATTCTACCCAATATTCTTATGCATCATTATTTGTGCATCTTATATAGTGCATTATAGACTATAGTATATTATTCAATACTTTCAAGTTGAAACATAAATAAATGTAGTAAAATAATTGTATACACCTTATTAACTACTACACCCACGAAACGGCTAAAAAAACACTACTACACGAGTGAGGTTTGACGTAAAAACACAAAAGGTTTCACCGATGTATTGACTTATACGCCGAATGAAATATTATACGACATTATGTTTATAAATACGCATAATACCTAATAATATACGGAGAATTGAAAAATAATTGTAATAAATATTCATATTGATTACGAAGAAATTATTCGGTAAGGAAAACATATAAATTATAAACACGTACGTTTGCCACAGTTAGGAACTCGATAAATCGAAACAATTAAATGTAAAAAAAAATAAAAAATAATTAAAATACCTTTACCGGCTTCACCGGTTTACAAAATTGTTGTTACAGGGAAACCTATAATAGATTGTTCCCTGCGATATGTTTACAAGTTAAAATAGTATTCAAATTTTAATTTTAATTTTTTTGTGTTAATTTTCATTAATTTAGTTTGGTCTCCATTTCTGTGTCAGTAGTCAGTATTAATAATAATACAATATTATTAAACATTTGTCTTCGCTGTAGTTGTACTATAATAAATAACATATTATATATTTAATATTTATATCCACAATTCGCATAATTTAATACGTTTTTAGCGTAACGTATACCACGGGGTATAATGTAAGACGCTATTATTGAGTATTGTTTGCGATATTGAGAATATTTTGCGCTGTTGGAAATACATTTTTATGTTGTTAATAATGTTATGATAATTTTACGGTTGAGGAGGTTAGTGAAATGATTCGAAAATTATACTTTTCAAAAACCACCTATGGCATAATTTTGTGGGAATTATGTTAGTGGACTGATTTTCAAATTTTAAATATTACATATTAAATTATTATATCAGTTATATTTATTATTTTAAAGATTATTTTTCGGAAGTCGATTACCTATACTTGTTTACACCGAACATAGACATAGTTCCTATGTACCTGTACTACAGTACACAAATAAGAAAATACAACAAAAAAATTTAAAAAGTTTTAGTTAAAGCTAAGATTTTAAAAATTTTATTTATTTTTATTTTTCTATTTAATATATTTCATTGCATTGGATTCTTAGGTATAATTAAAACTATTAAAACTTATTTTCTTATATTTATATAGTTATATTACACAATAAGGTTGTATATTAAAAACTATATTGAACATTATTCGGTCAAAATATATTCTTTTTACAACGTTTATTAATTATATTGTTATATTATTAATATAATTTTAGTAAATTCATATAAATATAATGAATGATACTTTTACATTTAGAGTAGATTAGTTATAAATGTGACCTGTGATAGAAGGGTAGAGGGAATTTAATGTGTTGTCGACAAAAAGACTTAGAATAGACCTTCCAGTACTCCATCTGCACTTCACGCATGCAAGCAATATGACCAATACATTTTTTTTTGGTTCATTAATTCTAATAGACCAGAGTTCAGAGAAAATGTACGAGTTATGACGTTTCTCCAATCAAGTCTCCAAATCTCGAGCGGAAAAAATATTACTTACTATATGCAAAAATATTTATATATGGTTATAATACATGTATAACAATGTTGGTTAAGGCGTGTACCAGACACCAGTGAATAGTCTTAACCATTATACATTTTTTTAAACAATAATATTTTCTGTGTCAAACTATTAAAGCTCAATACACGATACACAATAATATGTGAATTCTATGGCATCGCACCTCCTTCATTATGTCGTACAGGTTAGATAAATACACAAATCGATTGTAAATTGTTTTTGTTTCACCTTACTTTCACGAGAATATAATACACGTCATATTGTTGTTTTTAATGTGATCACTCGAATATCGTGTCCTATTAATTAATTTATACACCCGTCATATAGCACACATAGGTACAATTACTACAATTAGACATTGTTTGTGGTTTATCTACTAAATATAGGTGATTTAGTAATTATTTGTGTAATATGTATACATTACGATGCATAATTGCCCAAAACTAGTACTTATACAGTATACACTCACAAAATTAATTCGAAAATATTTTTTTCCCGTTCTATAACTATATAGATAATAATTTTGGTTGTTAAATAATAATAAAATATACTATGTATACATGGCGGATATTTTCTTCAGTTTTTAATCTACAAAAAATTATGTTGTGTTTGAAGTTTAAGTTATTATATATCGTATCATACAAATCGTTTAATATGTATGTATATTTCGGTAACGCATAAAAAACGGACTCTTCAAATTAATGTCATATATTAAAACCTATAATATTACTTTTAATGGCATGATATTAATTTAATTTAATGATATTTCGTATACATTACTATTTTAATCGTGTGATATACGTTGTAGGTGTATAATTAATGCGGTAAATTATAATCATTAATCATCGCGTTTGTGGATGTGACCGAGAGCGAACTCCCACTTGCACATTGGGATATATATATTATTATTATTAGTTTCTACTTTGGAAAAGGTTTGTACGTAATGTTACGCGTGTCGTTCGGGCGTCGTAGACAATAATAGGATTCGTAGTTGGAAGCCAACTTATTTACATAATTTTTATTGTTACATATTGACTACTGGCTACAGCTTGTAAGTATCTATGTATTTGAGTAAAAATACAGTCGTTGTTTTATAATCTTAATCTAGTTAACCTATATTGTGAATACCTTTTTTAATTCGATTTTAACTTAAGTCTGCGAGAAAATAATTAATGGAACAAAAATACGCATAGAAATAAACCATATTATAATCACTCGAAGTATATTTTGCAGAATGAAAAAAATTGTCAAAACAAACTGTAATGAAATTGTTTTAAATAACTATAAACATTTGATTAATAACTGAATTAAATAGAAGTAAAAAAAAACGAACTTGCTCAGCCTGCAGCTTATTGATATTAATATTATATTACATTAATTGGACTATAAATGGAGTTGAAAACCTATAAATGACTGTGCAATGTACACGTATATCGTATAATATGTGTAACATGTGTATGTATTTTACTATTTTAGACATACAAATATATACATAGGTATATTTAATTATCGGCGTTCTTGTATGAATTATCAATACCGTATTGACCGTGGACTTTAATTTATTTGTTCTATTTTTTTTAGTTGATATATATTTTTTTTTGTGTTAAGTAGTTACAACACCTCTGTAAGTATAGATAGCTGATTTAGGTATAGATTATATAATTCTATAGAAGCAGTAAGCCAGTAATTGTTGAATTGTACTTATAGGACATATACGTGGTATATATACTAATATTTTACAAAAAAAATCTGGTTCGCACTATATCGTGTTCTGCCGTATAGTGTTCTGTATGTAAACATACAAGTATAAGTATATACTTATATATAAGTAAAAAAATCAAGTTGCCTACAACAAATTAAATATATTTTACTCTACACGACATCATCACGGTGTAGCGCAGAAAACGGAGGCGTAAACAAAGGAGTATCTGCCATCTGGAGGTCAGATACCTACAATATATTTTTTTTTTTTTTTAATAAGTGCAATAGGAAAGTCAAACCAATTCTAGTAGTAGAGTTCTAAATTATGGTAAACAATTTAAATTTCAATAACAATTTTAGACCTTGCTATTCGACTTATGTAAATAAGATTTTTAGTAAAAGCTTAAAACTATACTATACTACACTGTTCATATTTATATAAAAATATATAGTTTTTTCATTATAGGTACCTATACATAACATTATATGTAAATATGTTTCACATATTATTATACATATACAAAGTGGCAATAAATACATTTGATACCTATAGTTTTATTAAAACTATACTCAGTATACTCTACATAGTACAATAATATAATATAATACATTATACCTATACATACCTATATTATAAAAGATATAGAAAATAAATCTCACTATAACTTGTTTTACCAGGTCTGCACGATGGTAGTAAAACGTGATAGTTACAATGGTAAGTCGTAACAACTATTATAGTGATAGTTTATTATATGCATAGGTATTTAACTATATAAGAGACTGTCACCGTATAATACCTATATAATGATACGCGTTGTCGCCTGTCACATAATATATATTGATGCATAACGCACTAATGCACTATCAGACGTGCATCCATATACATGATACCTATAGACGATAATGCATTTGGATGGTTTGAGTTATTAAGTTGTACTTGAATTATTTGTTCATATTATACTATTTATGAATTGTTTAACAATTTTACTGCTTTTAGAGAATATCTATACAGTTTTGGAGATTTTAATGTTAAATTAAATAATTTAAAATATTATTTTAAGTAATTTGGTTAGGTTATTGATGGATTGCTCATACTTTGACAGGTATCTAATTTAATGTTATTTTAGTTTTATATTTTTGTACGAGTATAAAATGAAAAATATAACAACGTATTCGACCAACAAAAACCATTGCTACTGATGACTCAGCATTTCAGTCATTTCCTACTTTCTCGTCACATTTTTTCAATCATATAAAATTATTTAATTTCTTTAAATATTAATATATACATATATTTAATTGTTTTTTTTGCGTAAAAAAGGTTATTCTTTATTGATATTTTTGTGGTCATTACTAACTACAGTTTGGACTGTTAAGTCTCTAAGACTTAGGATTGAGGTATGTTTTAATATATTTTATTTATATTGTACAATTTATACATTATTTTTATTCAAGTTTATTTGAATATAAATGTAGTAGTTGAAAAATCCTTGATAAAAATATCCTTAGAAAAAATCCACGTATTAGGTAAAAAAAAATTCAAAGAATATAAATTAATTAAATAATACGCCGAGTACGTTATGAATATAATTAAATATTGTACTTGGCCAAGTTGGTGCATTATTTTTTTGTTTAGTCAGTATAAAAAGTGTTCAAAATTCCGAAAGTTAAGCCATCATTGTTATTTTTCGTCTGCACGCCTATCAACAATTTATGAATTAATTTTGAATGCATTAATGAATTGAAAATATGTTCTTGAAATCTGGACGTTCTTGATTGTTTGCTAAAGGAATTTTTGATAGTTAAGCATTTAAATTTGGATCTTCATTATTATGATTAAATAATAGAAATAAATCGATTATTGACTAATTTTATACTGAAGATTTTTATCCACAATTCTATAAAATATGTATAATATTGTAATGTAAAATCGTATTCTTATCTTATAATCGCCATATTAGCATTTATGAATCATACTGTATCGTCACACAACTTTTTTAAACGTATATATACATTATAAAATATAATTTACGTTTCATCGTTCACATTATATTATTTTTGTGTAACACTGACTCAACCAGGCCGTATTATGCATACACCTATTTAATTAAGTAAATATAAAATATACATCCGTGGAATTAATACCGTGATAATGGTGGAGACAGGTGAGTTTACAAACTAGTTTTAACTTTTGGTTGGGATTGGTAATCCACTGCAGGATATAGGTACATGTATATAGTAGTATTATATTTCGTGATGTTAAAGAATTTTATATATTATATGTTAATTGGGCATTTAAATACGAAAGTCGTTTTACGCCGAAATTGTATTTATATACGTAATAATTCAATACATGTTTATAATTTATTAACATATAAACAGGGTACCAATGTACATTATATTTTTGAATTTTGGAGAAAAACCTGTACTTTTGTTTTAACTATAAAAACAAAACTATATAAAATAATGTAATATTTATTGTTACTATGTATATACATAGGTACCCAAGATTCAATTAAATGCTGCAGAGTGTGAATATATAATTGTAATTATATTAGGATTTTATACAGTAAAAATGTTCTATAAAATTATAAAATATTTATGTGTAAATAGAAATGCGCCAAATAAACAGTACCATTATTTTTTTTTTTTTTTTTGCTCTCTTATGGCAGTAATAAATAGTACAAAAAAGAAAATTTTAGCAAGATACGCTATTTCAAAGAAAATTTAATACGTTTTCAAGACTTCAAAAATAAAATTAAAGGGATTAATTATATTAATTTCCTTAATGATTTGAATACAGATATGCAGTATAATATAATGTATAATAAATACTAAGTTGCACATAGAATATAGTAAATAATTTAGTAAAAATAAAAATATTTTCTAAGATTTATGTTCATTGTTATTCTCTGTTATAGATAATTTTACTATAAGTATAATAAATAGGTATCTGCATTTAAATAAATAGTTAATTGTTATATAATAACAACGGTATCAATAAATTAATAATACAATATACGAGATATAATAAAAAAAATAATAGTAATTTTATAATAAGAAACATTAGAATATAATTAGTTTTATTAACCTTAATATAAATTGCACCTTCTATCTATCATTTTTAGTTATAAAAATAACAAAGTTTAGTCCTCTTTTCGTGGAGATTAGTAAGAGAACAAGTGAGAACATTTAATAGTTTTTATTTGATTATATTAAAATTAAAATAGATGTTCAACAGCATTACACCGTAAGTCTGTAATTGACTATGATACAAATTGGGTAGAGTACAAATTTAGCGAGACGAAATTCAATGGCGTCGCATTATAGTTAGAATGAAAATATATAATAATAGTGTTTGATTTCGCGCTGAACGCCAATAAGTTGTCAAAACGTCAAACGTGATTGCTGTACGACTATAACCGTGGATTTAGCGCATTTAGAAGGGTTTTTGCTACACCTCTGGTATACTAAACACCTAACTTAGAATTCAATGGAAAAACCATTACTTAATATGTATAATCGGTAATTTAAGGCGATTTATCAGACCTTAGATTTAAATGTTTTAGTAGATAGATAATTATAATAAAATGCTCACTCCCGCAGCAAAAAAAAAATTTTTTTTTTTTACTAATTTATTTAACTTATTAAATTTTATTTTATTAACCTTTAAACATTATTATTTGTACTTCTTGTAAAAAATATTTACAGACTATACAAATTCTAAAAAAAATGAAAATTTAAAAAAATATTTTATATTTTTATATTTTTCTTAAAATTAAAATACAAAAAAAAAAATCGACGAAAAATATAGATAAAATCTGATGATATCTGATTTTATCTTATTGTATGACAATAAGGAAATTAACTGTTGTGTAACTCAAAACTAATAACACAAATTGAATTTCGCTGAAATTTGTTTATGTGTACCGTTTGTAAAATGGATGACAACACATAATACAAGTGTTACAAATTTCGTTAGAAGAATAAAAGTTCTTAAGAGGACGTCGTATGTTGTCTTCGTTTTACTAGTTAATAACAAATATAACATACCAAAACTTACGTTCAGTATAGTTACAATTTTGAGTTCTTAAATTAAATATTAGAGTAAATGACCTATTCGAAGATTCAAACTTTAAAGATAATAATTTATATTACCTATTACCTATACTATCCCGTAATTATATAATAAGTTATATTGTACACTGTAATTTAATGTTATTTATTTTTAAGTTTAAAAATAAATAATTAGATAAATCAGATTGAATAAATAAACATTCAGCCTAATAATTTATAATATGAAAATATTAACGTTAACGTATACGAAATATTGGAAAGTGAAATTTTATGAGCGGGAGCGAATTTACGTAGTATGTATAAGAAACAATGAATTTGATGAAATGAAATCATCGTGATTTTAAGATAAAAATATAAATTTTATAGTTTCTAAAGTTGTAGTTATTTATAGATTAAAAATAGGTGATAGGTGATAGGTAATAGGTGACAACTTAAAAGTTGGATCTAAATATCTACATTATATATCACATTAAATTATACTGTTAAAGACGACACGCATTGATGTCACAAATAATAATATATTTCTATTAAATTTTCAATTTATGATTTTTAAAAAACGTTGAAGTGTAGTTATTATCAATATTATTATAATTCTTTCCATTCAATGTTTTATCACTTATGTAACTATGCGGCTGTAAGAGTTCTAAGTTAGTTAGTACCTATTTATTAATGTAATGTATACTTATGACTATGACTTATGAATTATTTTATTTTTATTATCTCTTTCTGAATGGTCAGGAAAAATTAATATTATTGGTCAATAAGGAATATACATATTATTGTAGGACTATATGTCTATATTGTATAACGAAATAAAAATAATTTTTATGATTTAAATACATAGGTGCAATAACTGTGTAGTGCATATCATAGTGGTTGTAGGTATATAATAATAATAGATATACAATAAAATAATTAATAAGCGGAAAACGAACAATGTTTATTCTATAGACTATGTATTACAAAAATAAACAAATAAAAGTACATATATTTTATTGAAGACAATGTAATTTAAATATATGAAATATTACATGAGCATTGTATCATTGTCCACTACTCCACTGATTACTGATTAGTGTTACCATTGATTATATATACTATATAATATATATAGTATATAATATATATAATCAAAGGTGTTACCCACTGAATATTTAAAAAACAAAACTTTTTAATTTAATATATAAATATATAATGAGAAACTTCTTAAAAAATTACGGTAAATATACGGTTATACATTTAATCAATTTTGGACATAAAAAATTAATGTATATTACAAAGTACAATTAAATAATATTTACTTTTGTTTAATATATATTTATATATATGGCTTCTTCCTCGTGGTATAGCTGTTAAAGATGTCAAAGTATCACTCCTATATTAAATTATATTTAATTTTCATAAAAATTCGTTTTAGGGGATAACTTCTCCGTTAAATTTAAATTTATTACAATTAATACTTTAAATATATACATTTATGATTTTTTATTTATTCTTTTAATTTTATATATTTTTAGTTACACTGTGAGTCTATTTAATAAGTACAAAACGATAATTTTGTCTTCGCATAATGCGTTATAAGAAAAATATACGTTATATCTATGTATAATGTTACATTACTAATGTACATACGTTATAATTATAAATATTTTTTTAACGAGTCATTATATTATTCGTATAAGGTTTGATGTCCAGATATTTTTATTAATTATTTTAACCTTTTAAAATTATCTAAGATCGACCTGTTAATATACCTAACTCAATATTTATTGCAAAACTGATTCATTATTATATATTCGATTTCATAAATTGTAATTATTTTAAAAAATTTGTAATTATGTTAATTTGTTCTACACACATTGTATTACTTGTCACTTTTTTAAATTTTATTTGCATTAAATGTATGTAAAAATAATTATTTAAAACGCACTTAGAAATAACACTGTATAATAAAATTAACTGATAATTTAAAATTTAATATAATAAATAACTACCTTCCTACCAGACGTACGTACTTCAGCGAAGACTGTTAGCTCTCTCAAATTTATTTTTAAATTTGTAATAATGAAATTAAATTGATATTGAGTTTGACACTATAAACTAATTATAAAATGTTTGATATTTTAAATTAAGTTACTAATCAAAATATTCTCTCTATCTTTATTTTAAAAATATTATTATACACTGAAGTAGGTATAATGTATGTTAATATTGCTGAATGTTATAACTGATTATAAATAGAGCTTGGGTTTAAATGCCCTAAAATATTTTTTTTTTAAATGTCTTTTCTGAAAATGCATTTATGACTTGAAAGCACTAAAAAATTCCCCCAGAATGAATTTAAACATAAATTTACATGATATCATTTTATATTTTTCAAAGAACAATAATCGTGTATATTAATGAAATAAATAAATATTAAAATAGGAAAATATTATGTTTATTTAACATGTAAAACTGTATAAGCAATAGGTACGTATATAAAAATATAAAATGAATGAAAACTTAAATTTGATAAATTACATTTGTATCTTACTATGTATTACACATTTATACTATATGTATTACTGTGTTTATATTTATATTGTAAGTCAATTTTTTTAGTCATGTTATGAGAAATAGATCAAAAACTAAAAAAATGTATTAAAAACGTCAAAAAAATTTGTAGTTACAAAATATTACTACTTATTAGAGTAAAATGATTTTCTTGGTAATTTAGTGGTTGATTTTCAAAATATTTTTTTTTTTTTAATAGTCATCACTGGATATCTATAATAAATATCTTCTGCGAATTGTAAATTGTAAATAGTTATAGAATTTATTTTGTTTACGTCATTGTTCAAATTTTAATAGTGGATGCGACACGGGGCCATATAAGTACACAACCGAGTACGTTTTAGCCTTCTTAGTTCTAGGACAATTCGGCGTAAGCCGTAAATCATTTCGGTGAAAGACAATTATTTGGCGAATCAAACAAATAAATCATTAATTTTCGTATTATAAGTCTTTATAGTATACGTCAAAGTCATTGAACCAATCTAAGGATTGAAAAAAAATAGTATACTTAAGTCTATACATTACACGGAGAGTTACATTTTATTTGGAAATAATAATTTTGTGGTACATTCACAATAGTTACTAAAATATTAATAATTTTAAATAGATTTTTCACGATAACACAATTGTTGTTGGTGGATGATAATAGTTTAAGGTTTTTACTATTTTTATAAAGAATAGCCAGTAGGTTATCGTTTATGTGTCTATGTACTCTATTACTCTATACATTCCCTCATATCGCACAGTCGGTCGACTCGTTATAAACTGGTATAGATATAACTGTATAAGACACTAAGACATGATATCTTATCAAATTATCTGAAAATATTGAATAGGTCAATAATGTATAAGTAATGAGCTTACTATAGAAAGAATTTGACCAAAGTCAAAATTATTAGTCAACGAAGATCAAATGAATCAATCAAAGATACGTTGAAATTATAACAGAAGTACAGAACCACGGTGATTCTAATTAATACTTTTGATTTTTAAATAATTATATACAATCACATATTCGTATATGCAACAATATAAAATTATTCAAATGTTTCATGTGTATTTAATATTTATTTTAGTGTCATAAATGATCGAGAAAGCATACCATAAAGAATAAGCCTAACAATTATTTATTTATAATTATAAATAATAAAATAATTGTTAGCCACCGAAGTTTTATTGTTAAGTATTTAAAAAACAAATTATAACAAACTTTGTTATTCAGATAATTTTATAGACACGATAAATTTAAATATTAATTTAAATTTACTAATATTATAAGGGATAAAAAAAAAACACTAGAGAAGTACGAGTATGTAACACCGTATAACCTCCGTCATTCATAATACATCACTGATTCCATATTAACTTATAAGCTATAAGCTAATACGTATTTATTTATTTTTTCAAAATAACATATCAAGTCTCTGTTTGATTTTGTAAAAGTAAAAACGTACCAATACGAATTTATCGTAGCACACATAATATTGGTACCATATGATACTTACACGCACGCATGGACAATTTTTTTCAACGTTATAACCGTCATTTATTATGTAAATATACAAACGATATCAATCATTGTACGTAAAATGTGTGCATTTATAAATGGTCGTATAAAACGCGGACAAGTTCATAACCCCGGACATCATAAATTCTACACATTGAGGTGACCATAACGAAAGCAGTAAAACTATAATATAAGATGTGATCAACACGATTTTACGTTGTAAAACTGTAAGTGAGAATAAATATTAAGATATAATACTATCTCCTCCAATCGTTTGCTTAATGTAACACTTTGATGAGTCATAATTATTGGGTACCTATACGCATATGTAATTATACATATAATATAAATAATAACATATAAATATACAATATATCCATATAGGTATAGTATATTTTTATATTCATATTTACAGTCTAGTTAAAGACTAGATAAATAATCTATTCTCATTTCACTCACTACAATCGTACATAGCGACTTGAGAAATTAGTAAATGTTATAATTAAAAATAAGAAAAATAAATCTACATTATAACTATAAATATTATATTTAGTAAATAAAATTGTAGTACATAGGCCATAGGTGTTTCTAGATGCATTTTGAAATTGGCAAGAGGTTGAGACTGCTAAGACCAATTGAGGTACATTGACCGTTTGTTATATTTTGTACGGTTTTTTAATTCAATATAATATTATGACTAAGTAAGCAATAATCTTATTTACTGAAATTATAACAAAAACTTTTTTGAACAATTTTTACTGTTTTATTTAATGTTTTTTTTTAATATTAAAATTTTTCCAATTTAGAAAGTTATAATGGTTTATGTATTGTTAAATTAAATATATATACATTATATATATATGTATATAGCCTTAAAGTAAAGTTGAACTTATTCTCAATAATTTATCAATAAGAAAATGAAACAAAGAAAAAACTTACTCGATGTAACGTAATATTCTATTTACTCATAATGAATATTAATTATTACTTATCTAAGTAAAATATTTATATTCATAACATAGAATGTTTTTGAATCAAATTACAGTAATACCATTCTCGCAGTCACATGATAATAATATGTACTAAAGAGTGCGTACAGCAGAATATTTTTTGTATTATATTACTCAGAAAATGTAATATAATGATAAGAAATTTATTTTTATATAATTATATCTAACACTTTAAATAGCATCGATTTACTTATAATAATATTATGTTATTTTATTATAACATAACTAGATAACTATATGTATATTTAAGTCCTTATTGGATTTTTAACCGTGTTTCGATTATAATTTAAAGATAATACAATATTATTATTATAATTATTATTTTTATTAGGAATAAAGACTTTGACATCTATAATAGCCAATAGGGTCATTAGCCTATATTAAATTATTATTTATGTATTTTTTTACATTTATAAATATATAACTGATTATTTTACATTTTTACATTTGTAAGTATATTACCTATAATTATTTTAATTTCAGTTTTATTTAGATGCAATACCTATTTTTAAATATTTCTGTGTATTTACTATTTAGTTATTAAAAATACGTTCCCTCGTTGTTATTATATCTGTTGGTACGTATTTCAAACATAGTACCAGAACCGTATTAGTTTAATAGTAATCTTGGGTTATTCCATTTTTGGGTACCATAATCTTACTGAAAAATGTTTATACTTATTTGTTGATATTCCGGGGACTCCTTTTTCAGGAGTCTTGTGCTAGAGCCTTTTAAGCCTCCCTCCCTTAATCTGACTCTGCATAGGAGATAGGACGCTTTAACTCGTGACTATGTGTTGTCTCAGTCTTACTCAAACGTATAATGTAGCCATGTAGGTAGGTAGCAGATTTGTGTTTAACTTTAACAGTTTCAACGTTTTTAATGTTAAAGTCAATTTAACCTATTATTAAACAAACATTATCTGCGTGGTCTAGTGGATTTTTAATTTTTTATCCGACTTATCAAATGGTTAAATTATCGTAATATTTTACATTCTCATAACTTCCTTAAACATTAAGATATCATACAAACTCACGATAAAACACATCTAATTTTGAGCTTGATAAAAGATAATTAGCTTAATCCATTTTATTATTAAAAACTATTACATATAATAGGAATTGCTTAACATAATTTTTCAAATAAAGTAGAATATGAGGCCAGTTGAGTATATTAGAAGGTCTAAAGGTGTACTAAAGAATTATAAATTACAATACACAAATAGTTATATTATTATTATATACTTATATGTGCTTATAATACATATTGTATTAGGCTTAGACAACGGCCGTGTCAAGTTGACGCGTATGCGATGCGCTACTACAGTAATTCAGCACCTATTTGGTAAAGGCGATACTCACGACTTGGCAATATATTATATTATCCAAACTTGAAACTATATTTATTTATAGTATATAATATACTGATAGGACACGGTCGCCGGTCGGTATAGCAATATAATTATGTTTCTATATTAATTAATAATTCGATTGGTGTGTATCATAATATGGAGTACTTATTACATCGCGGCTCAGTTTCTTGTCGTGAAAATGTATAATGTATATTCTATACATTTTATGTTTATAAATGTATTAATATATATATATATATATAATATAATAGTAGTATAATATACCCATGAAACGTCAAAACACCCAAAGACCTGACAAGCCATGACGATATGTATATATAACATTTATATATGTATACATTTCTATACGTGACTATACATGAGTCACAAAGAATATCAAAGCATTACACTAGTCAATAGTCAAACATAAAGTACGTACCTATCGATTATAACCATACAGATACAGGAAACTGGTAATCAAAAAAAGCAGCTCGTACAGTATATACAATTTCCCATCGTCATATTATAAAAATATAAAATATCAAAATAATATGTTATTATTTATTTATGTTTATTATTTTTTTATTATTTTTTTGTACATTATAATAATGTAATATACAATAGGTTATTGAAATTAAGTAATTAATTAATTTCTCATTTAATCACTCTGTATATACAATGTTTTAAAAATTAAAAAAGAAACAAATAATAATTATTATTTAAGTAAAATGTAGTTAACACCAAAGAGTAATTGTTTACCGGCAATTGGTTGATGACAAAAAAATCAACATTAAAGTAAAATATTTTTGGCAGTCTATAAATTTGCACTCAACCTATTGATGAATTTTGTTAACACTCAAACTTCAAACGCTCATAAATAATTATTGTAGATTTGTGTTAGATTTTTTTTTAATTACAGTTAACACAACTTATAAGAAACCTTCTGTTAAATTTTTTTGCTTTTTGATAGAGCGAACAATTTTTTATTATTTTTTATAAGAAAACAACTAAAGAAAACATTTTAAAATGAGCTCAAATGTGTCAAAATAATCTATGTATAGAAAATGCTAATATAAACGATTGGCGATGAAGTACTGAAAATTGTTTACTCTTGACCTCCTAAAGTACCAACTAGGTGTCCAATGTTCTATTAGAAAACTCGCTAGAAGTTGATTGGAATGTATTTTTACTAGATAAAGTGTTTTCATGCACAGGGAAAACAGAAATAAAAAACACATCATTGTAATATCAATATATTCTTCCCTCCGCTTAGAATCTAAAAATAAATTTTGAAAATAATTTGATATAATATGGTTATTATTATTAGAAGGCACCTATACAAATAGGATATAGATGTATACTAAAATATAATGACGTATATGACTTTAACCACAAAAATTAAACTTTATTACCTGACAGCCTCAACTCACAGAACTGAGAAAATTTTACAACATAAAAATCGGGCATATAATTCAGTTGCACACTTGCACCCAATAAAAAAACTCGCACGCGATTCGATTCAAAATTTGAGTATAGGTACACAATCCGGATGCAGCCAATAATTGACTTAGTGACGTAAGTTTAGATGCTATAGTCACTTGTTAATCTGCGAATGCCGAGCAGGACTACAATATTATTTACAGTTATAGACGTTTCCGTGTGGCGTTTTAACGACTATTTAGTAAGCATTTTCAATTTTTTCATGCCAACCGAGTTTCTTCTATGCAATTTCTTATCTACGCGTATGAATACAAACGTTCATTACACCTATATAATATGACCTGTGAAACTGTGAAACAAAGTATTAACACGCCGATAAAGTGAACGTTCGCGATACGCCTGACAGTTTGCCCAGTATAATAAGGTGTACGGTTGAAAATTCTATTTTTGACCGACGCGCTGCCCGCTTTTTATACGGACAGGATGGAATAAATATTCCCGCGATGTAATTACGGCGATGCATAACTCTGCGATGACAGCTCTGTGGCGTTGACAAATATACGTATATAATATATAATGCGGTTGTACGCGACATGCGCAATGGGCGTATTCTCGAACAGGATTTTTGGATTACTTAGAGAGGATGTTCTCGGAACTTCAAACGGGATCAGACCAAAAAAATAACGAAATAAAAAATTTCGGTTTTCCGTACACCCAGCTGCGTTGAAATTCTGTTACTGATCAGTATCAAATCCCCTTGCACGCGCGGTTGCACTCTAACTTAGCAAATACGTATATTATGTTCTTATCCAGTTATCAAAAACAGATGGATCGTATTATATATATTTTATTCAGGCGTAAAAATATTCTTCGATGTCGTAAAATATAATGTATTATGAATTATGTAGGTATATCGTAAACATGAATTATGTTGGGTAGCTTTATGCTAATATATAAGAAATTAATTTGTTTTATAGTTCATTAAAATTCATCTACGGACCACTAAGTCATGTTTATAGGTAAAGTGATTGGTCATACAATCCAAACAGTTTAGAAGATAAAATAATAATTTTTGTAACACTTGTTGACTGGCAGCTAACGAAGTGTACAGTCTACAGTACAAGCACAGGCGAGTCATATTACCGTCCGCCTGTCTGCACGTACTAATAATAATTGATGTATAGTGGTAATAATAGAGTCATACATATATTTATCGAATATAAACTAAATAATATTGTTAAATAATTGTTGAAATAAATAAAACAAAACTGGAGAAATAACTGTTCTATCAACTAAAATTTGGAACACGTATAAATGGTTTAAGTTACTCTAAATATTTCGAAAATTGCATTGTGTATAGTAGAAAATTATGATTCAAGTAGTATGAAATGTTTTTAAATAATAAAGATAATGTTGCATAATATAACCCCTTAAAAAAATACAAGTTATGTAGGTTTAACTGTATAAGGTATCTGTGATATTCAATAATGTTTTAACATTGTATTCGATAGGAGTTGTACACTAGTGACGAATCACTCGTATTTTGAGGAGTTTGATATAGGCAAATTAAATTACATTTTGAGACATTCAAATATTTTTAGGGGATCCAAATCTGATTGTTTTTAAGGAGTTTAATAAAAGGAATTTTTTAAGCGTGTGCTACGAATCGTGTACATGTTTCATTTACTACGTTTATCGGTATGAATGTATAATTAAAAAAATCTTGGTAAAGTTTAATTAATTGTTTGCAACACACTTAAATATAAGTAGGTATCTTTTAATGCTAATTTAAAGTAAATTACAAGTGGAACCATGTCTGTGCGCTGTATATTATTGTTAGTTGTTGCTCAATTGTAAGAGTAATGTCTAATGAGTATAGTTTCGTGCAATGAAGTACCATAGGTCCACAGCTAATGAGCCAAAGACCATTAAAGTGATTATTAAGAAACCAAATCTACATACTATCAAAAATGCAATATTTTGTAACGAATTTATTTTTGTTTTAAATTTGATTTTTTACATGTTTTTCAAACTTTAATATATTTGTATTTGTTTATTATCATTATTGGTACTGGATCAGCTACTAAGGTTAATAAGGTCATATCACCTTAAAAAAATATATAGAACAAAACTAAGATTATAATGTTACACAAATGAATAAACAATGGAAATTGTTAACTCTTAAATTGAATTACGTTTATAAATATATAATTTTTTTTGTATTATTGAAATCAAAAAAATAAAAAGGTCACAGTCAACGAGTTTACTCGTATTTCTAACAACACAGAAAATGAGTATCTAATGAGCAATATTATTATGACTGTAATCCAAGTGGTTGTTTTTTGTAAAAAATGATTTTCACAAACAATTTATAGCCATATGGTGAAATTATGATGAAATTCAGAAAAATGTTTTATAAAAATATATAAATATATAATAACTATATACTATCATATTAGGTCAAATGCCTAAAATATGTATGATGTATGGTATCTATACTTGTAAATGGGCGTAATTTGAAAAATTTTAATGCGATCCTAACTTTATTTTATACAGGTTATAGGCATAATTATATAGGTATATAGATAATATTAATATTCGTACTAAATTTTAATACCCATATAAATTAAATCATAATTAAATACCGTAACTTTATTGAATTTATGAACCTACATTTTGCCAATTACTTTATGTTTGTACATTACTACATATGCTAATAGTATTTATGAAACATACTTGCATAGTTACCTTCATTTTTTTGTATAATAATGAACAAAAATTTTTAATTTTTAACTTTTTAAGTATACTAATGATAATATTTAAAATATTTATTCTGTGTATTTTTTTTTGTCAAATCAGAATAGATTTTGAATTTATATTTTAATCAGTTATCCGAGTTATTAAAATGTACATTATATTAATATGAATCTTAAATCTGAATTATACAGTCCTTACATTTTTTTATGCAAAAATATAAAATAGATGTAATATTTAGTTAGTAGGTACCTAATATGTGCTTATTATAGACACTTGGATAATTTTTACTAATTATAAAATGTCAATCAATCAATTTAATCAACTTTGTATCAACTATGATATTTAAATCCTCATAGCAACCCTTATATTCCAAGCCTATAATCTTTAGTATGCGTATAAAGCAGCGATTCTCAAACTATGGTACGCGGAGAGCCGATTTTGGATAATAAACCCATTCAATTGTTTAATTCATATCTTATTTTAAAAAACTAATAAATAAAAAATAATTCTACTGTATTGTAATATTTTTAGTATTTTAGTATTTTATTATTTAAAACAAATGTATTTAACTATACAATTTGGAATTTGAATCGTTTTTTTTTTACTCATTAGTGGTACGCGACTGATTGTTAATATACCTAAGTGTTACATAAAAAAAAAGTTTGAGAACCGCTGGTATAAAGTAAAATAATTACTTGTTTAAATATTTTTTATCGATTTAGATATAGGTATCAACAGTTTCCAAAAAGTTATCTGCTTGAAAATTTACAAGAAAAAAAACCGAATAATTCTTATTTGAAAAGAAAAAGATAATAAGTTTAACAGTTTTCTATATTTAATTGAGTAAAATATTGTAATTTTTCGAATAAAAACTTCTACAATTATAAAATGTATTATCAATAATATTTGTCTAATTAATAGAAATTACCAAGGGGGCATGGTGTCCTTACATTATTTCATATATTTATAATATAATGTCAAATAATAATCAGAGTTGTGGCAGTTGTGCATACTTTTGGCTTCCTATATGTTTTAGTATTTTACCATAGTTAATAAATAAATATGACTAGTTTAAGAACATTACCTGTAGGCTGCAGGCAATGTTTTTATTTAGTTTTTACGTAACATTAAAATAAGTACCTACTTTATGAGCATCACTTTTGTTAGTAGGATTATAAGGCATAATTTTGCGTCTTTTTTCATAGATATTTTTTTTTTATTTTATTTATATCGGAAATGATAATATCTGATAAATTACTATTTTGTGCGATTTCAGTTAGAATAGTTTTCTTCGGTCTTGTACTTACATTTTCAATAGCATGGCAGCATTTAAAAGAAGCTGTATTTATCACTTGCTTCTTCAATTCTCGTCTGAAATATTCATTATGGTTGTGTTGTGGCCTGTGGCGTATTTGTATTGTCATAAAATGTATTATTTTCGTTTATGAAAAAACTTTTACTCTACGGGAACTGACACGCCGAGTATAATGTCTATTAGGTATTATGTGTTCTATGCATACATTGTATAGTTAACATTTTAAGAACTATCGGACTGAATAAGGAGTAAATGTAATTACATCCGAAAACCGAGCCAATATAGTCCGACTTATTAGGACGTGGTAAAAACTTAACACCATCACTTTAATGTTCAAATTCAATATTTAAAATATTATGTAACATGTAGGTACATTTTATAAATTTAAACGTATATCTAAATGTTTCGTCATTAAAATGTATCAGTTGTCATATTTTATTAACTGTGAATAATAAACGATAATAATTATTATATTTAAAAATATTAAATACAGCGTGTTAATCTAAGACCGCGGTATGACATGTCTTATAGTTCGTTAGTTCGTAGTTCGTACCGCTGTCCAGTAACTTTGATTACAATTTATATCACTAGAGTGCGTACCATATTTTACAATTCCCAACACAGTTTTCAGCCGTACCTATGTCCTACACCGCCAACACACAAGTACACACTTTATTATAATGTGAAACAACTCGAAATTTAAAATTATTTAAAATTGTATATTATTTAAAACTGTTTTTTTTTTTTTTTTTTTATCACGATCGCTTTCAACAATTATATTTTCATTTTGTGCTGAATTCATTTGTTTCACAAACTGAAATGGAACAGGTATCGTACAATTGATGGAAGATAAAATAATGACAACACTGTCTTAATTGACAATTATTATCAGTTGTCATCGCGTGTATCGTGAACATAATCTTTCCTCTCTTCTATTAAAGAAACTGCATTATTTTGAACGTATTATTATCTACGTGCGGTCTATATATTTCAACTCACAAATAACTACATTATAATAAAGGATCACCAAAATCTAAAAACTGAAATTTGTGGTTGATGGATCATAAAAATATATACAACGGAAAGGTCGATTTTAGTGGAAAACTGTAATGCCTGTTAATTTGCATCATCCTGTATAATATTACAATGTATCGGTGAATATATAATAGGTAATATATATTGTGACATGAAGCTTTTCTACTTTTTTCGCATTGCATTCAAACTTTTATTAAATCCATTCTATTCTAACATTGCTATATATGTAGGTACACATGTTTCTAACAAACAGTAATTTAAAAAATTGACTATTATAGGTATGTAAATGAATTGTGATTGATTATTCAGACGACGAAGCCTCTTTTTGAGAAACCACGTTTTTTCGATTAGATATGAGCTATTTATATTCAACTATAATACTTTTTATAGACAAACATGATGCGTATAAAAACAACGAACGAACCACTAAAACGGTATGTATAATAATATCATTAACTAGGTGTTGCTATTTCCTATGTTATTCGAGCCTATTCGTAAACCATATATTACATTATATATTGGCATGATGCGTAATTATATCAAACTTATAATAATACTTCCCATATTATGGTCCAAAAATAATATTAATACACTGTAGTCTAACAGGTGTGTAAATAGATATCATAAAAAAAAAATTGTAAACACTGATATTATAATATGTAGGTGACCTCCAGGCAAGACACGATTTTTCTAATAAAACAATATAGTTCGTGAAAGAAAATTAATATCGGTGAATTGATTAGTATTATTATAATGTTGTTGGCGTTCATGAGAGAAAACAAAAATAAATATATCGTGTGCTATTTAACATAATAACATTTATATTGGTTTACCGATATTGTCGATACCTACATTAACTTTTGCGGGTGGGTAGTGGAAATCACTAAACCTACAATATTAAGTATATATAATTACAGAAACTCAAACACACGTGGATTCACAGAATCAGTAAACTGTCCTAAATACATACGATGGCGTAGTTACGAATTTGGAATTTTATAAAATTTAATTGGGACATGAGACACTTTAATATCCATCAATAGTTACACTCTAGTTTGTATCAATGAGTATATTAATATCATTACCTAATATATTCAAGCGCGCCTGCAGGATAAAATCCCACCGAGAGTAAGATAAAATTTACTTTTAATTGTATACGCCCTATAAAATCAATAAAATTAGAATATTAGTATTAATATAATATTATCATCTTATATTACATTTGTAAACTTATTTAATATTCCAATCTTTAATAAAACTTTGTGCATTTAAATATTATTATTAATAATAGTTAATAATTTATTAATCATTAAATAAAAGTTATGCGTGACAACTTCACGCACGTTGACAAATGTACATAAAAAATCCTACACTGAGCAATGAATGGTTCCTTTCGCTCCCCCCTGCGGGAGCTCTCGAATATATTTAGAAAGAGAAAATTCTAAATTTTTGGATTCACGGGCCAAATCGTTCAATCAAAAACACTCCTTTTAATGGTCACTTGGTATTAGGTAATATTTGTAATTTTTATAAGTTTTTCCTAAGTAAATAACCTATACTAATAATAAATGAATAAAAGCTAATAACACAGCTATAATTTTATAATTATAATATATTAATATCACAATATGATATAATTATCAAAAATTATTTTAATAAACAGTAAATATAAATATAAAGTATTAAAGCATCAAACATTTTAGGTTCTGAGCGGAGCGATATATGTAGATATTGATTTTACAAGATGTGTTTTTTGCGTATGTATATATATGACAAGGAATGGTATATAATGAATAAAATGGTTCAATTTTCAACTATGATGGTGGTTTTAGATAGAAAATTGAATTTAGATTCTACTTTTAAGAGTTCATAATTAAAAATTCCAAGTACTTTTTTTATAATCAGTAAAAAGAAACTATGGAAAACGGGCACTTTTATTTAAATCTAATTTTAGATAAAATCGATTTTATTTTTTAATGTAACTTGAGAACAAACAATTGTAGATACTTGAATTTTTTACAAAATGTTATTATCATTTTCTTTGTATAATAAAATTCTCTACCTACATATTTTGACTTTTTTGAGCTACAGTCAATTCCGCTTTATTGGGACACATGGGTTGCATGTTATTTTGTCCCAATAAAGTGGTTGTCCGAATAATCCTAAATAAAAATACCATATAAGCCGCCAAATAAGCGGCATAGTTTTACATTACAAGTTTACATTTGTTTTTTTAATTGAATAATTGTCCCGATTAAGCGGTTGTCCTAATTAACCGGTGTCTTTATTAAGCGGAATCGACTGTATTTATAAACAACTGACATATTCAATATTTTTTTGTTATAAATGCTGATTAAACATTTTTGAAAGTTCCTAATTAGTGATTCGTTTCCCAATTAAAAAATGTTTAAAATGTATAGTTACAATATTTTTTATACGCATTTAAATTTATAATTTTGATTAAATGTATTAAAATTATATAAGTTGATATTATATGGTTTGAATGTCATATACATTATAATAATATAATAAATACAATATTTTCAGAAAAATGTCTATCAACGTACTGCGTAATATTAAAAGTAAGATAAATTACTTTTATAGTTATATCAAAAAACCATTATGAAATATGCATAATGATAAAAGTTGATAGACTATACCTGCTCAGAATCATTTTTTTATACAATGATACATGAATTTAAGTTTATCATACTCATAATAGTGATCCTAATGTATAGCAGAGCAATACTCACTTTGTCTAACTTTATTTTTTATTTTAGATTTTAAATGTATTATGATGTTACGAGTTATGGCTTTAAGCGATTTATTTATTTTGAAATTGTTTTATTTAGATCACAGATGTATAATGTATAATCTTATGATGTTTTAATTAATAAATATACTTTTAAAAAACAGATAAGTTGATACCTACTCTAAATGAAATATAGTACAGACAATTGGTAGGTATACTCATTTTTATTTTAGAAAGTAAAAGGAAATATTTAAAGTGTATCACAAAGCACTGTACAGTGTATACAGTGCAAATATGCGATTAAAGACGAATAAGGTATTAATAAACAATATAAAAAGTAAATTAAGTTTTCAAAATTCCAATTTTACAAGCGACACTAGAAATTAACGAAAATTGTATTGTGATGTGTTGCTAAATTTGCATTAACCACAAATTCTTATCAAGAGTTAATGCAGAAGTATATTGTAATAAATTAGCAAGAAAATATGAATGGTCATCATCAATAATTATTTTTCTTGAACAAGAAAAATTTTTGGACATTTTTGGGCATTTTTTTTTTAAAACATTTTAAAAATGACAATAAGTTATTAATTTATTAACATTACATATTGATATCAACCCACGCACATTGCAACGTGCATACACACTGCGTCGGTGGTGAAAAATGGTACACTACATGTATTTAATAACACTAGGTCCACATCACCAGGTTAAAACCTACGGAGGATCTGACGGTAGTAGTTGTTTACGATACATAAGTACAAGGCAACATGTCTTGTTACGAGCGCCAGTTGGACGTATGCTCATATTCGAATGAGGGCCTGCGGTAGAGCGTAAGGGGCACGCACCGTTCAGACTTAAATAATAAATACTTGTGTATGTTTTAAACTATCTTACACGAAAATGATAATAATATATAAATATTTAAGTACCGTTTTATCGAATTTGTAGTCACCGCGCTATGTCAGCATAGGTATAGTAATATCACTTTATAAAGACGATTGCTATTTTGTTTTATGTAGTTTATGTATCACATAATACCATACTCTTATTTATTATCTGAAAAAATTGAGAAATATAGTTTATTATACCTGCTATTGGTTGAAAATACTAAAATCAAATATAACATTATATTTGATGGATTATATACCTAACTTAGCAATTCTCGGAACAGTCGGAACGGGAGAACATTTTTCTACGGAATGAAATAATTATATTTAATCCTTATCACGTATATATATTATTTATGATTTATATCATTTTCAAATAAAATAATTTTATTTGTGTATGCTAGCCATGCAATGGACAGTATTTAGTTGCTCTATAAACTCTATAGACTCTAGTGCATTCATAGGGTTAACAATAGTATTGAAATTTTATTTTCATTTTATTTTCGTAAACATAATTTAATTATAATGCCTCTTTCAAAAAAATATCATACTGAAAAATTAACATTTATTGTTAAAAAATATAAAAATATTGAATGACAATATGTATATATATATATAATATATATATGAAATCATATGCATTTAAAGACATCAAAAAAAAAAATTAAGGTAATATAATGAAAATTCATAAATATTTTAAATTTATTTTATTATAATTATAAATTATAAACGTATTTTAGGTACTTATACAATGAATAAATAAGTGTATATTTTTTTTGAAACATTTAACATTATTTGAGTATTTTAATTTTTATACACTCGATTTATCATAATATTTATAACTTACAAAATAATAATAGTTTAAAATATATTTCTTCTTTTATGAACTTAAAAAATATAAAACATGTTATGTAGGAGATAAGAAATCTACGTTTAAGTTTCGAACGTGTAAAGATTCATTTGAGACTTTTCGTTTGTCGCATCAACATCGCAATTTTTCACGCGAAGATAGTTGTGGAAATTGCAATATACAGACTGCTAAAATAATTGTGAACTGTTGTATATATTTTGTTTCCTTCTTTACTTCTATCCGTCCTTTCTAAATCCATTTTCTGTTAGAATAGGTACCAATATAATTACCAATATAGTTTGTAATTATAAATATCTAGTTTTACTATCATCAGTGAGTTGTGTGCACACCGTGAATTAAGATAAACTTATTATAGGTATATATATATATATATTTTAATTCATGATGCGCGCTGTATGGGCTTTTATTCAATTAGGATTTATTTATAGAAACACTGTATATTCCATTACCCAGATTAAATCTTCGATAGGAAAATAACGTTTTTAAAAATAAGTAAATTACAACAATTACATTGTTTGACATTAATTATCGATATTTTACTATATATAGTCTCAGACTATTAGTTCTGCGGTCCACTGATGCACTTTCGTTTTGACTTATTATTATTTGTGACTTGTGTTATAAATTTATTCTAACATTTTTGTATACCTCTATATTTTATTATTTTTCTAATAAAATGCTAAAAGACAAATAGCTTAATTAGTTAAAATTTTAAAAAGTTGTGTCAGGATTAGGTGCCGATACGATTTCAACCTACGGAATAAAGTCCTATAGGGTTATACAGTATAATGACATTAAATTATACGGAGTGAAAAAACGGTTTAATGTTACTCTATACATTAATATAGACACTTAGACAAATAAACAAGCAAGACAACTAGAAAACTCAATACGTAAAGGAAAAATCAAAATGTATTTGAATTGCGAATAGTACAATAGTTGATGAGTTATTCTAAAAAGTCTTTTTTTATATTTCTTAATAAAGATTTATGTCCAAATTCATCAATCAGCGTAGTTTTATATTTAAGCTATTTTAAGCAAATCGATAAAAATATAAGTTACAATTTAATTATTTTGACAATTCTTTTTTATTTGTTTGGAAATAGTATGCTATATATTTAAAATAGGTTATTGCAATTTTTATTTTAAATTATATTTATTTTATCAATAATTTGTGTTAGAATTTTATTTAAAAAATAACAACTAGGAATATCATTATAATTTTTAATACAATAAATGCGATGTTTTCAGCAAAAATTAATTCAACCTACCTGATAATAAGATCTATAAATAAAAAATAAATAACTAATATATTTTTAAAGGTATAAGCTGATAGCAGATAGAATATTTCCGCCCAAGATTGTTTTTTGTGTGTAATGGTAGTAATTAACTATATATGATCTTATATGAGCAGTGATGATGTACTATACAGTAGATATTTTTCCAAATTTTTAGTTTTTGAATGGTGAAATTTCTCATAAAATACGATTAATTTTTTCGCATATATATATATATTTATTATTAGTGATTAAAAGTATTCGTAAAATAAAAATATTATCGAATGTATGAAGACACAACATTAAAAATGTAAAATATAATAGGGCATATATTTTCTAAGATAAAAAAAATATTGGTTGTATTAAATATTTAAAACAGCTAGATTATGTTTATTAATCGTTTTATGTATAATTATTAGCTCTTGTAGTAATAATAAGTATTTATAATGCCTACGTACCTAATTCGACTAATTCTATTTTAAGTTTTATCTAAAGGTGAAATATCTCTGACCAAAAATTAAAATACATGTTGTTTACGATAATGTTATATAACTGAACACTTCATTTTGTTTTAGACGTTTTAAACAGAATAAAACTGTTTTCAATAAAAAAATTTTTTTTTTTTTTTTGTGAGCGTGCGCATATGCGTAGAAATAGAACAATAAATTTGATCAGTATACATTTAATAGAGTGTGAGTGTATTATTTATAATCATATAGCCACAAGTCTATTACCATCATTGTCCATGTCTTTAATGAAAGTATGGTTTGGAAAGTCACTACAGTGCATTTTTATGGAATATTGCCTATATTAAATCTCTTAAAAATTGCTTTTTTAAAAATCCTTTTTAACAAAAACATAGATTCCTTTATAGAGGTATGATAAACAGATATATAGTACAAAGTACGTATATTTGTATATTAAAAGGATATAATATTAAAGTAAAAGTTCAAACTCCTATGTGTTCTCCAGTGGCGAATTCAGGGGGGGGGGAGGGTGCGATCGGGGCGATCGCCCCTTCCGTTCTCTCACAAAAAAATAGTTTGAAGTCCCTGATTTTAGTTTTTTTGCAACTATAAATATTATTATTATTGTTACTATTACTATAAAAATTTTTTTTTTCTGTACGAGACTGTGGAAAGTAACATATGTATATACCTAAATAAATACTTTATCAAAATTAATGTGTGCCCTTTAAAAATTACCCCTCCCCCCGTTGTCTGGATCAGCCCCTGGTGTTCTCAGATCATTGTTTTAGCTTGGTATAGTATTAATAAATGTATACATAATATAATAAATTTTATACACACAAAATGTAGCGCGTATTATAATCCTTCATCTTTTTGACAATCAGCTCGTATTTCGTTTTATCTGGTGCGTGAAAAACCTAGCATTTGTTTAATTTTCCAAAAGTGCTTTTGACATTTTGCGTTCGCAAAGGATACAAATTACGAAATTGTTACAAGGAATATTAAATTATATAAAAATAAAAAAGTTATGGGATGAGTTTATGAAGATGGTAAAATTGTGTCTGTGTGTCAAGGACTTCAATGTGGAACAGTTTCTATAATATGCTTACAGATCATGAGGACGTAATAGGTATATACATATAGGTGTAGGGTACTTGTTTATTGTAGTTTTCAATATTATAACAAATAAATGAATATTTTACTATTTAATTACTATTGTAATTATGATGTCTATACCTATTGGCAATTATCTACGTATAAATATACAGAAAAACATTAAAATTATTTTAAAGCAGCGATTCATTTGATTTTATCATGATGTATTTTTTCTTTTTTCTTGTGTATACACGTTAAGTTGTCGATAAAATGCTTTGATTTTTAAAAATGGGGGTGGTTTTTGGTACAAAATTGGACATAGTTTGTATTTTAAAGAGTTCAAACTAAAAAATTCTCAGTATTTATTTTTTAAATTTTGAAAAACAAACAAAATATTGAGTAATAATGCCAATTTTTATGTAAATTCAATATTCGACAAAATCAATTTTGTTTTTTTTTTATGGAACACGAAAACGAAGAAAACTAGAAACTCTAAATTTTCATACAATATCTATGTTATCGTTTTTATATATTTACAACAAAATATTTTGAATATTTTCGAGCATAAGAAATTTCCAATTTTTATTTAGATTTTTTTACAAAAAATTGGTAGAAATGTTTAAAAATTTATTACAAAGCTCCTCATGAGTTGTTATTTTCTTAATTAAGAAATATCAAACATCGAATATAGATATTCGATCTATAGTCACAATATTTTTTTATAAGAGTTTAAAGTTAGGATTTTGACAAAATTCATAAAAATCAAAAATTAATAAATTATTTTATAGAGTAGAAATTTATAATAATTTTTGTTTTTATACAGATAATGTAAAATTGTAATACAAAGTTCCTCATAAGTATAAAATAAAGCATTAAATTTAAGAAATATATTAACAGTTATTTTTAGTAGAATATATTTTAAGTTCCAATTTGGACGAAATTACTTATTTAAATGATAAATAACAATATGTTTATTATTTTTTTATATTTTAAAAATATTATTCGAGAGAACTTAAACTTTTGTGTAAGTTCTTTATTTTATTATACACAATAACATTTTTGATTTATTTTAAAATATTATTTATTTATAGGTATTAAGATTCTATTTCTACTGTTTTACAGTATTTACAGAAGGACGTTATTACATTTTGAGTTGACTATAGAAGTTAATATAATATAAATATACATTATTATAATAATTAAATACTAATAATATAATAAATGTAATATTTAGCTATATATTAAAAAAAAAAAAACTTTATCACTTGGTGATATTAGTTAGTATATCATTTTGTTCAGAAAAGTTTTTCGTAGACAATGATATATCATTGAATTCAAATTTAATATAGGTATCTATAATAATGTCCCATTCGACTCCTAATGTACAGCAAAGCGGTATTCACTTACCTATCTTTTTTATTTCAGTAAATAAGTTTACTTATATTTGTTAACGATTTTTTATATATTATTTTGATAAAAATGTGGTCAATATTTTAATTGTAAGAAATAAGTGTATTGGTAGAAAAGGGAAAGGTACTCTTAGTGGAAATGTATACTGCCCAAAATAATACCTATCACCACAATAGTATTGTAATAAAATTTAAAAATATACATATGCACATTCACACACTTGAAGGTACATGCGAATTATCATACACTTATGTCGTACCATTATTTACATTATGTCATGAATTTATATCATTAAAATATGATAATCATAGTTATTAATTTCAATCGTATGCGCAAGTAAAGGGGTTAGTGTATGCAGCATAAGTTGCATCCGAATCTTTATTGAGGATCGATTGTTCGTTGTCGCCAATAACGGAGCTTATATAAATTTTACACGTCGGGTGAAAAATAAAAAAACGATCGAAAAAATTATAGATTACACTCATTTAGTGGGTACTATTATTATTAATTTATTGTAACGATGTTATGTATATTCATTGATATCGATATTGTTTAGGTATGACAATTTTACGGTAATGGAAACCATGGAAGTAATTTTTATAAGTGATTGATTTAGATTAATGCATTCTGTTTGACATTGGTAGAAATTAGGGTGTTAGGGGAGGATACAAATTTATTATAAAAATATAAAAATATTGTTTGCTTATTGTTAAGCAAAAACAAATTGATTTATTATGTATTTTATTTGGATTGCTTTTGAGTGCTTTTGTCAGTGTTGCATAGTCATGTACCTAGTAGCCTCATTCCTTTTGTCAGTTAAATAATCATTTTGAACTTTTTATAAGTCTTCATAATAAACATAACTGTCAAAATTTCATTCAAGGTATTCTTATCTCGAATATCTACACAAAAATAAATAATTGTATTATAAGTATTGACCGTTAGAAAAATGGAAAAACCAAAACTGTCAATTGTGTTGGAAATTTTATTGGTGGCCTGTGAAGTTGTATAATATTGATATAATATGTTAATAATAATACTTAGGTTACAATAAAACAGTCGTAGGTATATGCTGTATACCAAAGAGTAATAGTATTTATATATTCTATACCCATAGAAAATTGAGTATTATACTTATTCTGTAATACACGTACTTACCTCGTTAATATTGGAATATTATTATTTAATTCGATGTTCAGGATGCATAATGTAATATTATTATTTATTTAACTTTTAATTTTTGAGTATTTTTTATGTTTGGCGTCAATTTAAATTGTATAGGATGTGAGCGTTAAACTTGGATATCATATTAAATTAAGCGTGTTTAGTATTTTTCATACATCAATAATAATGTATATGTACAAAGTACAAATATAAATTGTGACAAAGACCAAGAAAGAAGTTTTTCCATTCAGGAAAAACAAATTTAAATACATTCTCCTCCTGTGATACTACCATTATTATGATTTGAGAGACTTAAGTATTAATCATTTAAAACGAATATTAAATAATCTTTAATCTATTGTTGGGTCTATTTATTTTTAATATTTTTTTTGCTTGGTAATTAGTATTTAGTTTGATGTTAATAAAATGTTCTATTTAATATTTGAAATCTAAAACTTGAAATCAACAATAAATGTTTATAACAGTATTTTATTTATATGATAAAATAAAACCTATTCTGTTTTTTTTTTTTTTTTGTTATTTTTTGACAAAGGTAGTAGATAAGTTAAGTCTCAGCTTTGAACCATTACGCAACCAGGTGTAAAACTCTAAAATATTAAAAAATTTACAACTAATATTTTATATTTTTTATTTGCTTTTAAATTATTCTCTACGTCATATTGTATAGGATGTATCTGTTCGGGCCGGGAGCATAAAGTGATTAGTGGTACACCAGCACCACTGCCTGGACACTAATTAATTCTACGCATCGATAGATAAACAAACATTACAAACTAATAATAATGACGGCATTAGTGTGTGTGTGTGTGTGTGTGTGTGTGTGTGTGTGTGTATAGAGATATAGAGAGCTATTCTTATCGCGGATTTATAACATGATTTATAATTATGATAACCCGATTTGAATTTGTTAAATCTTTATTAGTTAAGTTTTTACCGAGAACAGGAATACATGATATTTAAAAACCACATATATTTTAATTTATAGTTTATACCATTTATACAGTATTTATACCATACTAATAAATAGGGCAGAGGACTTGTAGCTATTAAAAATCACAAAATATGTAATTGAATATCCAAAATATGCATTTTAAAAATAAAAATAAAAACAATAATATTTTTATTTATTTTTTGTACTTAATTTAGCATAATTTATTATTTTGAATTTATACTATTTATTAATAAAATATTTACAAATTGATCATATTATTTCCTGGGCGATCTTCAAACATTTTTAGGAAAAACATGCGCTCACGGATAGCTAAAAACCATATTATACGACCAATATTAAAAATAAATTTATCTTTTGTCGTATAAATTAAAATAAAAACGTCAGTAGAGAAAAAAATAGATAACATTATTGATTACGTTAAAATATATCTCCAAAAGTATAAAATAGATGAAATATCCCCTAAAAACAATAAAAAAATCAACTCAAAATATGTATTCATGTGCAAAATGAAATTTCAAAACTAACTTTGTGAAATCATAAAACGTATTTGTTTAGTACTCAGCTATGTTTGTGACAGTGCAAAACAAATATGCAAATGCCACAAGTCCTCTATCTTAATTATAAAATTTGATGTTCTATATTTAACGTATTAAAATTTTTTTCCGGGACACAATTTATCAAAATAAGGTCATTTGGGATCCAATTTATCAATCCCGACGACATCTACTATACTTCCGAGTAGTTACCTATATTCACCTTTTTTTTAGGTAGTCTATCCAAGAGAAAAGTCTATCTGTGAAAGTCAAATAGTTTAAAATCGGAATTGTATTTGTATATTTTTACACATGTGTGATAAAGTATATTCAGTGGATAGATCGTCGCCCGTCGGCATTGTCTAAATGATAAACTCTTTCTTTATTATTTATTAGCATCTTGTACGAAAAGAAACCTATTCAGTTTTAATAGTTTGTTTTATATTTTAAATAAGGCTGTTATTAATTGACACAATGTTATCAAAATAACATAGTAAATAATTATATAAAGATAGTTCGCCGAAAGCTGAAGAGCTTTGTAAGCCAGAAAATAATATTATACATAATATACTGAGTTCAATAGTTCAAGTGTAGAATTGTAAATAATAAATGTTGGTGGGAGGCAGTTGGTAATTAAAAATATTTGACATAATTGGACAGATAAAGACATTTCTCGTATGACTTGTAGTGATGTAATATTTGTATAAAATGTTTTCCATATAAGTTTCAAAGACAGTAATTGGAGTTGATAACATTTAAAAATGTTCTCAAATTACTCTTATTAATTTTTTGTCTATATATTTCGATTTATTATTTATAAAGAAAAAAATAATTGTTTAAATATCAAAAATATACGAAACATTTTAAACTATAATGGTAATAGATTGAACATTACACAATTTAATATAAATGGTTGTTTAATATAATTTAACGAGGAAAAATTACTCTATAAATGTCACAATAAAACAAATTTAAACTAAAATAATATATTTTTACGTTTTATAAAAGTAGTTGAATTTTAAATTCGTATCCTCATATTATCTTTAGGCCATATTTTACGTAGGAAAAACACTATTTTTACATGTAAGTACTGACTGATGTACTTATTAAAGATCATTTGTATTCACGTTATTCAGTGTATATACTTTTATTGGATATTTTGAAATATATAAAATATTACATATTGATATCCAATATTAAATTTAAACCAGACTGCAGTATTCTGTTCTTTGTTACTAGTATAGTAATAGGTACTTACCTATTTATTTGTATTCGTATATATACATCGTTCAACAAGGCGGTGTTAATTTCTCTCAATTTTTAAAAATAGTTAACGATCCGGGTCAATATTATGTTTATCTGAAGTTAATGTATAAACTCTACCAGGTCAACATTATATTTACCTAAAGGGAATGTGTAAACTCTCCCTAGTTGGGCGAATTGTTTTGAATGTTATTGCTATTCTATGAATTGGTTATGCTTTCACAAAATGAAAAATCGGAAAATTTTGCTTCGTACTCAATTAATACGTATATATATATATAAAACAACTATTGATCCATTAAAAATAATACAAAATAAAATACTAAAAATTATTCTAAAAAAAGGATTTGAGATATCACACAAAATGCTTATACAATGATATGAATGTACTACCAGTAAACAAATTATTTTATAAAGCTTCAGTAATTTATATAATTAGAAATAACCAAACTTTTAAAACTGAACATAATACTCGACAAATATCTAATATTAAAGTACCAATTATGTACAAAAAAATAACACAATCTACATCGGTCTAAAAATTTACAATATATTACCGTTAGAAATTTAACATAGCAAATCTTTTAAGATTCTTAAAAAAAAATTTACACTTTGCATACTACAAAAACAAAATATGTTGGTATTATCATAAAAATTAAATTTAAATATTTTTATTTTACAATGTATATCGTATTTATTTTTATTTTGACTAATTGTATAGCTCATAGCAACTTAAGGTATTGATTAAAATTATTATTATATGATTGCCTTATTTAAATGAAATTTAAGTGTATATTCGATTTATTTTATTATTTTTTATTTTATTTGTATTTTCATTATAATAATAGTCCATGACGACATTTTTATAATTAAATTAGTAGTATTGAAGTAGACCAGGGAGAGCTTACAATCGTCCAGCATGTTCACACACATTTCCACGAAAATGTTTTATAAATTTAAGGTAAATCTGATACGTTAATATTCTTGTGCCCTTATTATACATGAATAATTAGGTACCTACATGAGTATTACCCTCACGTTTATTACGGTTCAAAAATATCTCACATTCGCTTTTTTTAAATTATACTCAGTGCATAATTATGCTTGTAATTTCTAAAATGAATTTGATTATCTCTATGAGATATATGATTTATATTTCGAAATATTTTGATGAATAATTAAAACTAACGTCAGTATTGACATGTACACGCGTCCGACACATAGGGGTATCGGGTATGATGTGACAATAACGATTTGTGTTGGGTGTATTGGTAAAATATTTTGGTCCGGGAAAATTAAAAATATAGATTAGCATTAGCGTACTTTCGTTATTAAATTTTTAGGTATACAAGCCTAATTGTTTTTAGTTCTTATTAATAGATTAAAAGAAATTAATTAAAGCAAGTATTTTCAGAAGTAACAAAAATAATTATTTTCATTATGTATAAGCGTTATTCATTGCTTGTTCTGAACTTCCGGATTTTCAAAAATAGTGAAAAGAATAACAATTTTAATATAGGTGAGTAAACTATAGCATTTAATTTTTATTTAAAATATAAAATGTTTTTAGTCTTATGTAGATATTAACTGCAATTTAGTGATAGATAAAATAAATATTTAACTTAAGTATGTTCTAAAAACTCTTTTGGAGGGGCTGATGTAGTAATATTTTTCTCTGTTTGCCATCAAATTTATTAAACTAGCGGTTTTTAACCTTTATAAGTCCGCGACCTAATATTTATTATATTGTTACCAAGATTTTTAACGGCCATCATAAGGTTTGTTATATTAGCATTAAAATGTTGTTATAGATCAATATGATTTTATTCTATTAAAATTAAAATAATTATTAATTCATTAATTCATTAAACTAAAATTTATAATTTAGTGTAAAAACTTTATTTTAAATACATTTTATAAAAAAAAGTTTACAATATAAATAATATATGTTAACATATTATTATTGGCGTTCTTGTTGGTGACCCTCTAGACTGAGAATCGTTGTACACAATTATATAATATTATCACTGAAATATATTTCATTAAAAAATAATGTTTTTTAATATTATTTATAAATTTAAATAATTACCAATATGATATTACTATGTCAATATAACAATATTGGTAAAAACTATACACGGATTTCGTCCGAAATCACAATTATATTGTGAGTATTCGTGCTCACAGATTAAGATAGTGGACTTAATATTTGCTAATCAAAAATTTGAATAATTTAGAAGTGTTGTTTATAATAAATAAAAACCACTTATTGTTCACGGGAGTAGTCCATCGGTAAAATTCCCGAATTTTGAGTAGACCAATCCAATGTCACTAACGAGTAATCGACGAGTACACGAACAAAATAAAATATATTAAATTACTTTTTTAAATATTATTTAATGCTCTGTATGGTTTTAGCTATCTCGTTTTATCAACTGTGGTGTGAAATTCTGCAGCTGCTTCATCGGAGTTAATGAACCGTCAACTGGCCGAAGGCAATGAATACATTTGTGATTAGTAGGCATCACAAGGGTTGGTCTGGTTGAAAATAGTATAATTAATAATTAAACCAGTCGCAGTAGTTGACAAATATCGGAGCTTCGGGCATGGGACATGTCACTTGGTAGCAACTCTCGCACAAATATAATTTAGAGACTTTTGTAATAAATGTACTTGAGAATTTTATTATATTGAGTAATTGTATTTTTATTTAGGTTGACATTTTACTGGCTAAAGACAGCTATGGCATCATCGATTGCTTCTTTATTGCAAAAGTGAAGCATTCATAGACAAAAGAGCAAGTGAATTTAATCATTCTTGACTTTTTGTTTAGTCATGTCTTCATTGAATTTTCCAGCTTAATAAAAGACCTTTTTTCAATTTTAAATCTAGTTTAGAAATTAGGTAAATAAATCTTATTATTATAATTGAAAATAGTAACAACCCATTACAGGCGATACGAGTGTTACACAGGGGGATTGTAAACTACGTCATTTTTATTTTCTTACCTGTAATATGTACATGTGGAAACTCCGCCAGTGTTAAGGCCTTGCCACATTAAACACGTTGACATCAGTTGTGATGACATAGGTGCGTCATAATTTCTATAGTTGATAATATGTAAAACTTAACAGTATATTATCTCAATCAAATACTCAAAATTAAAAAATAATGTGTGTTACAAATTTAATGATTATTACGATTATTTAACGTAATACACATTAGTATATATATATTACAATATGTGTCATTGATTTTTTCCGACAATTATTATTTTTATTTTTAAGTTTTGTATATTTGTTGGCATATTACGCGTACCTTAATATTATTTAACGTGGACAATTATTATTATAAAAATTATAATTTTCTTTTAATAATCATATTTTATTGGTATTAGTTTTATACTGTTACCTGATTTTATTTTCTGGCGTAGTTTACATGAACTGAATTTTACCTGTTTTTTTTCCTGGCGGAGTTGACACTACAAAAAAAAAAAATACTTGTGGCGGAGTTTACATGCGCCCGTCTCATAGGTGCACGATTAAAACATCAAGGTAACCCGTAGCTTAAAATATCAAAATGATAATATTTATATACCTGTAGATTATATTAATGTGTTTATAATGTTTATATTATATATATATATATCGTAAAATATTATTTGATATAAAAAACGTATACCAATTCAACAGGTCTCTAAAATAGCCGGGTCCCTTTTGTACTCCACCGCCTCTCCCATCGCTCGTGCGGACCACGGTTGAACGCCGCACACGCGCCAAGGCCGATATAGGGGTCCACGTTTATACATCGCTCGACCCCACTTCTAATTGTTTCTGCACTTCTACGTCCCATTAAGAATATGAACACGGGTGAGTCACGTTTTTCAAGGTCGCCGCCGCAAACTAATGGATACGCGCGCGAACGCGGGCCCGTCTTGTTTCCCTTCTACACGCGACGAAAAATATTATGTTCCGACGACGACGGACGACGGACGACGTCGCTCTCTGCGGCGCGCGCCGACCCTCCCTCACGTCGCCGTCGCCAAAGACCACCGATTGCTGCGTTCAGATTTGCTCGCCGTGCCACCAGTCCACCACTCTACACTTGCGATCGCGCGCGCCACACGCAGCAGCATGTTCACCGTAGTCTCGCTGTAGAGTTTTCCGTTGATGCTACACGCTCGCATCCGATAATAATATTACCACCGTCGTTATCACCACAATGTTTGAAATTTATTCTTCGGACACGGAAGAGCCACCGTTGAATATGTCGGCTTTCTATGGCCGCAAACGATTTTGTGAGTATATGGCATATCACCCATAATGTCTTAGTACGATATAGTGTTTGTTATCACCGCCGAAGTGTCGTGAAATAATTCGTCACAGTTATATTGGTTCTTTGTAGTCCGTCACCATATACTTATAAAATTTTAATTTTAATGCGATGTACATTAGTACCTACATTATATTATAGGCACTACCGATTATGACGATCGCGCTTGTTTTATGTTACAGTAGATACCTCCTCATATAGTTATTTTAACCAACGTTTAAATCTAATTTCTCTACGCTTTTTTAAATGTCACCGTGCAAACAAATTTCTAAATGAGGATATTCCGAAAATTTTGAACATTAAAATCGATTTTTAATTTGTAGTTAATTCGTTTTTAAGTATCAAATATTAAAATGTATTTTCAGCTGGATGTTTCTTCATTCTGTGATATAAATCTTTTTTTTTTATTAAATTTATCGTACACCTATAACGTTTTTATAATTATTGTAACAGATTCTGAAAACAAGAAAATATTAGCGGAATACCTGTGAACTCTTAAGTGACACTAATGGATAATTCTTTTATCACAAATTTCAATATTTTTTTCTCTATTACATCAAACATATATATTGTACATACATCTATAAATTGTATATTATATTATACTTAAAATAAAAAAATAAAAGATTAGTGCAGTTGTGAACGAATATTTTAGTGAATCACTTTACTCTGTTTCACTCATCTAAATTTTAAATACTTATAGGTAAAATCTATAAGTCTTAATGTATAATTACCATGAATTATTGATTCAAAACTCGATTTTTCATATAACTTTAAAAAAATATATCTTGCCTTAGAATATGAAATAAAAATTTTTCGTTTTCATTTAAAAATGTTAAAAATTAAAAATACATAATAATGATAGAGGAATAAAAAATAATTTAAAAAACGTAACAAAAAAACTAAGAAATAATATATGTACAAAAACGTCTATAACAATATACCTACTTTTTGAAATAATGAATTACTGTTAAAAATATCAACATGCAAAACTGTTGTATACTTAAACAGTTAAATTCATCTATGATAATTATAATTATAATAATTGTACCTACTCAATACAAAAAGTAAACTGGTTCAAATTAATTCAAATGAATTCAAAAATATTCTTTATATCTTTATCATTTTATTATGATAATATTAATTATTACATTTTAGAAATGCCTAAATGGTTATTGTGAAATATAATTTAGCATTCTAACTGTTTATTTATTAGACTAAATAATTAAACCAACTAACAATTCTTATAATATAAAACCGCTACAATATTTGTATATAATATAATTTTGTCTGATAATGTGTGAATGTGACTATTTGATTACAAAATAATCAATCTTCCTTATTAACAATGCAAAAACCATTGTTAATATTTATTTATAAATATTTGTGTAATTAAATACATATACCTTTATGCTTAACCATCGAATTTAGGATTAATGTATATATATATATTAAAAAAGTATCTAAAATTTACATTTTATACAATAGTACTATCGTAATGTAAATTTGATAAAATAAATGAAAAGAAAGAAAATTATAGGATATGTTATGGATTTATAAATAATCGTAGCCCTTATTCTATGAAAAAGAAATGTCATACTCGTCCACGTTAATTTTCCTCAAACAAAAAAAAAAAAAAAATAATAACAAAAAAAATCTTAATCAACCGTCCATTTTCCACCATCATCAAAATAAGAAATTTTAAATCATTTTATTAATTTGAATAAGTATCTATCTATCTAGTATTTATCTATTATTTTTTTAGTCAAAATATTGTTCAATTTATTTATATGTGTAGACAGATATTAAATATATCATAAATTGAAAATAAAAAATCTTTGTGGTAAAATATAGTAAAATATAATTTTTTAAACTTACAACTACGATAATAACTTCAAATTAGAAAAAAATTACAAATCAATTCTTTTAATTACCTATATATTATTATTAATATAACGAATAAAATATTTTAGTTTGAAAGAAAATGATATTGTATATTGTCGAGAGGAAACTACTCATTTTTAGCACCTCTACGTTTATATAATAAACATTTATAATTATTATTAATTTTAGAAAGTATGAATAAACCATAAAATATTTATATTTCCAATTAAAATTGCGCTGCCATTTATTCTACCTTCCTATTTCTAAAGTTGGCACTTAATATGAAAATCAAATTAGTTTAATTCTCTATCATTTTTAATATAATAATATTAAGGAATATTAATCCATTTTTGCTATGCAACTCGTGTCTAGAGAATAAATGTAAGCCTAGTACCTACACCTTTTTTATTAATTATAATATTTTATTACTTATTTACAGATTCTAAAAATAATAACAAAAAAATGAACGTTGTTACTAAAAATAATTTTTTCAAGTAAGTTAAAAATTATTTTATTTTTAGATTTAATAAATTAAGTAAATTATTTATAACACGAATTCATGGTTATCTGAGCCTTGTTTTGATTTTTTTGTACATAAGTCATTTTTATTGAAAAAAAAAGAAATTACAATTTTCAAGCAAATAAAAAATGTTTTGTGTTTATTATTTGTATTATGGCCAATTATGGGGTACATTTAAAAATTGATTGTTAAAAGTAATAATGTATTTTAACTTATTTTAAGTGTGAACTAGACCAAATTTTCTATCAGAAACCATCATCATAAAATCGAAGTATTTTCTCAACTATATATTGTGTACATAATATACAATAATAATAATAATAATAACACAATAACACAATAAAACACACACACACACACACACACACACACACACACACACACACACACACACACACAAGGCAACAAGGCATTGTACAATAAATACATTTATCGCTGCACTCGCTAAATCTAAAAATATTGAATAACGATTGTATATTTATAGAATTTTATTTTATTATTTTAGTGTATCAGAACAGATGAGTAACTGGGATAATTTGAAATCCTCTATTGAAGCTACAATAGAGAAGTTAAACCTAGGCAATATACGATATACAAGAAATAAATTATTGCAACTAAATATTGTACGTGCAAAGGGACTATTTTGTCAGGCTATAATAAACGCACAGTCAGCATCACTCCATAGTACAAATATGTATGCTACTTTGGTTTCCTTCATTAATCTCGAGGTAGACAGTTTTTATTTTTTTGATAAAAAAAATTTCGCACATTAATTCAAATGAGTCTACTCATACATTTAGTTTCCTAATGTGATTGAACTGCTGTTGATAAGATGCATTCATATATTCACAAATGCATACACATTTAATGAGGAGTACAAGCCATCAATACTATTTATAATTTTTATGATTAATCACAATGTTGTAAGTAATTTTAATTGACATATTAAATTTGAATAATGCACAATGTACACATTTTCTATTGATGTATGTTAATTATTAATCTAGGCTAAAGACTGGTTGGCTCTTGATATTATTAAAATACTTATAAAATCACCAACCAAAAACTCATTGGATATGGTAGAAGTAATTTTGAAAGTATGTGGTAAAAAATTGAATTCGAATCCACAGAATAAACTAGACTTGAAATACATGTTTGATACGCTGCAAAATATTTCGCAAGATGAACAAATTGATAAATCGGTAAAGTAATATTTTTTGCCCCTATTATAATAAATGACGGATTAAATTTTATTTAATTTCAAATATCAGAGATTTTTATATAATAAAAATGTTGATAATTTACTGATCAATATTGTTTTATAATAATTTTCAAGCTTGATTTAAAAATACTGATTGTTTCATTATATTTTTATATTTATTATTGAGATCTACTATTATTTTAATACATATTTTGTCATTACTGAACTAATATTATTAAAATAATTGTTTTACACAATAAGTCATCTTTTGATTAATTGCGTTTAATATATTAGATTTAATTAATTATATATATTGTTAAAAAAAAAAGTAATAAAATATTATAACTGTTTATCTATATTCTATAGCATATAATTTAAAGATTAGTTACAGATAAATACAAAATTATAGTTGATAAATCATTTTTTGCATTATCCTGTGTGCCTAATATTTTTATGAAAATAGTTCTGTAAAACATTATTTAAATAGGTAAATACTTGCTAAAATAATATTTTTAATCATACAGCCATTTATATATATATATATATATATTAGTAATTTAAATAATGAGACTTTTTCATAATAACTATAAAATTATTGTTTGAAATAATAAATGTCTATTTACTTAAACGTTTTCAATTAATTCAATTGTTTTAAAATTATAACAGTATTTCAAATTGTTTTCTATTTTTTTTGGAAATCTTAATTAAACCATGTTTTGTAAATATAGATTCTACTACTTATGGCTATTCAACCATTTAAAATCGTTTGATATTAGTGATCCTGTAGTAAACTGTTAAGTTTATTTCAAACAATATACTCGTATTTTAGGTTCAATGTTTGGCAAAAACTATATTGATAACATATCGAGATCATTTCAAAGACGACCAGCAGTTTGATTTAGTAGATCCTCGTAAACAATACACTCATTTATTGACTTTAAATTGTGAATACGATCCTCAATATGAACTAGGTAATAGTTTATTATACACAATCTACATTAAAATAATATTGTTTCCATGCTTTAATTTTCATTTATTTTTCTTTAGATTATTTTATATATGATGTAGATTATAAATCTAATGAACTTATTTATACAAGTAATACCAAGGAAGTACTAAAATCAAAACGTAAAGTTTGCTATTTTGCAAAATATGATTTTGACGAAATGGCCGATGATGAAGATGAACACGGTAAGGATTTAAATAGTTGCTTATAGATAGCCTTAATATGCAATAAAAATGGTTTCTTTACAATTAAAATAATTAAAACTTTCGTTAAAACAAAAATCATCTTTCAATCATATTAAACATATAGAAAACTAATTTTAAGCTCATCTAATGCTATCTATAAAATACTTTTCTGATATTATTTATTTAAATAATTATTATTATTTTTTAATATTATTTCTTTTTATTAAAAATAACAATAACAATGTGTTGTTGACAGATATGTGATATATTGATAATTGTTATTCACTACAACTTCTATAGTCTATATACTATATTTTAACCAATACTATGTGCATATATAATTAGTTATTACTTAACTTTTAATAATTATTTGTTAATACAGAATCAGAAGCAAATATGTTATCATTAAGCAGAAATATAGCAATAAAAAAAACCATTAACATAATGGTAAATTTGAATTTACCTCCACTTGACATTGCTCTTGAATTAATGCAAATTAAATTGAAACCGGGTCAAGAAATGAAACTGTGCCTTATATATTTGGATTGCTGCTTTGAACATAGTATTATATACAATGCAGTTTTTGGAAATATAATACAAGTAAAAATTAAATTTAAAAATATATTTATTTTATTAAATATTACGCTAATATTTGTTATCTTATATCCAGTACTATATACAGTATAACTATATGAGTGGTTAAATCAACTATTTGAAATTAAATAAAATTTATTAGAAAATATTTATACAGGTACCAGGTAAACATTTTACTGTTCTAAATATTACTCAATGAAGACATATAATCATTGTGGTTTTAATAATAGGTAAAATTATTGCTGTAATTTAGTTTAGTCACAATGTTTAGTACACAGTTTTAAGAATGATTTAGTTAATTGTGTGTATAATGGATGAAAATAATAAATATCAATGTAGAGTCCTTTGAAATATCATTGTCATGTTTTTTTTCATGTCTATTTTATTTTTCAGGATTTATGTCTCCTGAATGCTTTGGTTGTTGAAGCATTAGAAATTTATTTTATGCAGTGCTATCCAATTATTCACCATTTCCATCCATACAAATTTGGAAATCTTGCTAAATTGTTCGCTCAACTTTTATATTCTGATTCGATTTCTTGGAAAATATTTTCAACAGTACGACTAACTGAAAGTGAAACGACTTATTCTAGTAGAGCATATTTAAAGACTATATTCAATGAATTAATTTTTCATATGGGACGCGATAGTTTGAAAGAACGTATTCTGGATCCGTGAGTATTTTATTTTTTCATAAATATTTTAGTTCTGTATTTTATATAAATATAAAATTTATATTTTAGTTCTTTACAAAGATCATTTATTGGATTATTTCCGTTTAATAATCACAGTAATTTTCGATTATGCGATAATTTTTTCACGGATATCGGTTTGGAAGACTTAATGTAAGTGTTAATCTTTTAAGAAATTTAAATAATTTATTAATAATATCCTATATTTTAGTGTTCAATTCAGAGAATCTTTTCAAGGCATACCTGTTTGATTATTACGACTGACGACTTTTTGCCATTGATTGCAGTGACAGCAATCCTAACAATTATATATTAAGTACCTATATAATTAAGCTATAAATATTGTATTCGAATTTAAAATGTCACATGAATTATTATTATTACTATTATTATTATTAATATTATTATTATTATTATTATTATTATTATTATACTCGTACTTTACCTATGATGTTTTTATGATACATTTAATTTATATAATTTAACATTATTGAATTTTTTTTTTTTATACATAAATGTATTAATTATTTTTATTAAATTTAAGTAAATTATGAACAGGGATTATGAACATTTATTATTATTTATAGCCTTCGATATGATTATTGTTGAAAGAGGGGCTATATGGTACTAAATATAATATATTTATTATTGGTTTTAAGTTTATAACATAATACGATTTACAGAATGGAAGAATATAATTATAAACAGTTTTAATTTTAAAATACTAGAGTTGGTTTAATTGATCTCCTTTATTCAAATCTGTATTATCGAGTTGTAAATATTCCAATATTTTCACCTTGGCCAATGTTAATACGATATCGTTTGCTTCGTGGTGCTGTGTCCAGGTAAGGGCGAAATTTGTTGTTGGGTGGCAATAGGGTATTATCATTCCGGTCGTTATAATAGGTATACGTTGTAAGGATTAAGAGGCAGCGCCGCAGCGGTATTACTAACCTCTACTCATTACCACTTTCTAGTTGTCTTTCGTCAATCAATAGATATACATCTTTCATTTCATCATATCAGGATTTTATTTAAAATTCACGATGACCTTGTTTCTAAAATATAATTTCATTTTTGTTATGATTTATGTGATAAAATATTATCGATATGATTAACACTGCAGCAGTCTACAATAGCTGTATTGTTGGAAAATTAAAATGAGGTATCTATTTAATTTAGTTTTAGTCGGGATTGGTAAATAGGGTCTCAAATGACTTTATTTCGGTTAATTGGGTCCCGGAAAAAAAAGGTAGTAGGTAAGTTGAATCTCGGAAAAAAAATATAAACTAAAATATATGTGATTTTTATAATATCATGTTCTAAATAAATAATATATGGTATAAATAATCAAAAAAATTGTGTCACAGAAAATATTTTAGTACCTACATATTTTTCGCTAGCCATTATTTCCATTTTAAAAAACTACGGCCAGTGTTATAAAATCCGCGATAAGAATAGCCGTCCATACACACACACACACTAACATGATGCGTAGAATTAATTGGTGTCCGGGTGGTGTAACGCACTATGCGTAATATAATGTATTATTGTAACAGAATTATTGTATAAATATCAAATATTTAAGTTTTTAATATTATAGAACAAGTTGCGCCAATGGTTTATTTTTATATTGCTGGGATCCAACTTACCTGATACCTTTTTATACCCAGGACTCAACTTACCGCATTCAAAATGAACAAAAACTATCGTGGTACCCAATTTACCTATAGTCCCGTATTAGTGTTAGTAGGAGGTTTAATAACTTAATTTTTAACTAAGTGAATTATTTCAATGTTATTTTTAAACTTTATTTTAAGTTTTGTCGCGATTTATGCGGATTATTACAGCTTGTGTAAACATTGTTTTGGACTTCGATTGATGATGGTTTTTCTAGGAAATTAATCATAGAAATATAGAAACAAATATAAAAAGTCACTTATTCATTATTTCCATAAATCACAAAATTATTTTATGATAAAGATATTGGATGATTAGACATAGTTAATGTACATAATATATAAGTATTAAATAATGAGTGCTGTACATTGTAAGATTTTGTAGGTTTTTGCAAACTTTTGTATAAATAAATAAAAAATGTATTGCTAGTGACGCTTTTAAATGCCCCATTGAGTAATTTAACTAGTAATATTAGAATAGACATCGAAATTGTATCTCAAACTAGATTTAATGTTTATCGATATCAGTAGAAATGTATTTTATTCGATTCTTAACAATTTGAACGTTCAAGCAAGTTTCCACTTTTCTGTGATTTGAGCGTTGAAAGTATACACGCTATTTTAACTATTAGACAAATAGATCTCTACTTGATATTAAGTGTAGACTATGGATAATAATCTCGTTTCTCACTACGACAATAATGCTCTTCACATGGCGTAACACTGGAAAGTTATGATAATGCGCAATCGTCAATCGATCGGTTTATTTACAGGTCCTCACTCTCTCAGTAAGCCAGAGTAGTCTCTGGCAAGTGAAACTCAGCTGCTGCCGAAATCGCCATCTGTTGCCGTCTTCATACCAATAACCGCATTTAAAAAGGTAATCTTATAGGTTTCACAAGTTTAACATATTAAGATAGATACATTTTACACGTCTTTAAGTCGTTTTTATACTATACTATCAGTCTAAACTTTTGCCGGTTTGTGCGTGGTTTCAGATGATTAAATACATGTATACAACCACGATTCCGATTCACACAAGCTAAATAAATAGTAAATAAAGTGCGTAATACTTAATAATAATTATTTCATGTTGTTTATACTTTTTCACTCATTGATTTATGTTTATTTTGGTGTCTTATTTCATTTCAATATTTAATAACCGTTACAATTTACCAGAAAACAATTTATCATAAGATAGTCATTCCGACAAAAGTTTACTGAAATAATATTTATCGCAACTTATAAGAGCACTTACTACCTATAGTATCTATTTTAGTATAATAATAAATTACATAGTGAATTGAGAAATAAATAATAATAATAAAAACTTAAGTCTATAAATTTGAATGGGCTCCTACGTGAAATTTATCAGGAATGGGCATAATTAAATCAAACACCAAAAAGAGCATTGAAAAAAAGCTTATGCTTTGAAAACTACTAAATAAAAGTAAAAAATAAAATAAATTAATTTGTACTCAAGTCAAAATATCAATAAAAAGTTTATTTATATAATAATAAAAGTTAAAATTTTGTAGTTCAGAGGGGGCAATGTCTCCCCGACTCCCCTTTGGTTGCCATGCAAACTTAGAGTAGTATATTACATAATATTATAAATATTTCAAATTTAAAAGTTTAATTTACAATATTGAAATTTATATGCAATGCTACGGATTATATTCCGTATATTCCTAGATCAGATTTATTTGTATTGATATTATTAATATAATTCGTAGATATTATTTTTATTATTATAATTTTGTAATTAAAATTCATTACGTCATTACATGACTTAAACAGGTTTTATATAGTATATATTATATACTTATCTATGTTATGAATGTATACTATGACAGTATAATAATTACTAAACTATGAAGTAATTAATCTACAAACCAGAAAAAGTAATACAATTTAGAATGCATCATAATGTGATCAATAATTGGTCTAGGCGATGATTTGTCGTCCAGTAAAATTATTACGACTGATGAACGAATGATGAATGATTTAAAATAAATGTTATGTTAATCTATTTATGCCAGTCAGTCCAAATATTTCAATTGACTTAATATAATATAAAGTCTAGGTTTTTATGAATTTGTTTACAATTTACGTATTTTAGAATCTTAAAACTGAGTATAATATTATAGTGATCATACACACATTCTGCAGTTAACGATTAACATTTTCTAAAAAATATTTAAATAAAACACTTGGTACGTCTATTAATTATACGTATGAGTTCCTCATACCAACAATATATTTTTTTCTTATTATTGGAATTAATATTTTTTTTGTGTAAGATACAGGCGCATATACCTGTAAATTTATATTGAGGATGCAATAAGTAATAATTATTTTCATCTTGATTAGGACTTCACATATAAACTATAGTTTACTACACAACCAACAAGTTGGCAATAACCCATGTTTTATGTAGGTAAAATGCTAGTCAATTTATGTGCTTATACTTATATAAATCAACTTATTTAGTGGATAATATACTAATATTTAAGAAGTATTTAAAATAATGTATTTATTTATTTTAATGGGACTGTGGATTACGGAACCAAAAATCCCTTCTAGGGAACTATATATTGGTTGTGTCCTTAGGAGATAACTAAGAAAAAATTTTTAATCAATGTTTCGATTGGCGCATACTACTGTTTACATGGGTTCTAAACTTTATTTAATAGGTAATTTGCAACAGGATTAAAAAGGTCAAAAACAGGTCGTAACCATCTTGCGTCTTATCATTTTTTACAATCTATAATGGTTACGTTCCAAAAATCGACAGTTAACTACTAAAAATTGATGCTACATTTATATAAAAGAATATAAAAATAAGATTATTAAATTTTAATTAAATATTATATAAACTACCTAGTTATTACTAATAATTTAAATTTGATTTCCATTAAAGTAGATACATATTATATATTGAATACATACCAACCTATTACCTTGAACCTACTCATAAGTAAAACTAGACATTTTTATAAGGGTAAGTCAAAATATTTAAAAATTGCCCCTCTCTCTTGTCAAAATAAATTATCCATTATAATTTGTATATTTTTTAATGTTATAGAACAACTTACCAATATTTATACAATAATTAATACTCATAGCTTTGTTTTTAGTATTTTTTTAATACATTATTTTATATTGTAGATATACTGTCACAATATATTCAAGCTTTATATTAAATTCCAAAAAAATATACTCATAACTATAAGGACGCTACACCGGCATATATTTTACATCTTACAAATGTAAAATATTGCAAAAACTATTTTTCGCGGGAAGGAACCGAGAGGCTACAATAACAATTTATTAAGAAAGGATGTTTTCATCACACATAAAGGAACACTTTGGCTGTAAAATGTCTCTTTATTAAATTATAAGTAATAAAATTATTCAAATTCCAAAATAATGAATTTTGAAACAATAAGAATTTTATTCGTATAAGTAATATTAAAAAAATAAAAACGATACTTCACAGATAATGCTTTCAACTATATTGTATACCAATTTAGAGTCTTGACTTTCATTACAGCTTTAGTGCTTCTATCCCGCACAAAACAGTTTGCTATGTAAATACATTAGTAAAATGAAGACAACACATGCTGGTATAGCGTCATTTAAGCAAATGAATATCAATACCCACTTTTACATAAAACGATTCAGGCGAAATAACCGTAGAATAAAAAATAGTAAAATTAGTAATAGTAGAATGTTTCAAGTCTTTAGTTTTTACAATTAATACTTTTTGAATAATAATAAAATAAAATAAAAAAGCTGGCAAATAGGTACCGCTCTGGCGTTCATTATTTTTTTTGTTTATAGTACATAACATACTCGTAAAGTAACAAGTGGTTCACTATTATGAATGTGTTAATTTTTAGTTCAACAATATATATATGCATTTTACACTAAATATGATTCTAATCGAAAAATAATTGTTAGCGTGTATCACTAAATATATTTCATATTTTCCTATGTTTTTTTTTTATATTGCTATTACATAATTTATTTTACTTTTGGTATTATGGTAAGTTGATATATTTTTTTTTCAAATATATTGCATTTATAATATTATTTTTATTGAACTATTAGAATAATATGTATTTATACCATATAAAAAAAATTGAATAACACCTTTCTATAAATACTATTAAAGAGTAAAAATAGGTTCATAGTATAAATAGATAATATCTTACAATAAATCAAAAATGTCATGACGTATAGTAAAATTCAAAATAATATAGTATATATGTAAAAGTTGATAGCCCCATCTTGTGGTTTTAACGCCCTCTTATTAAATTCCAAAGCCCAGAATATACTGTATACATACATTTTGTATATGGGGGGGGGGGAGGGATCAGAAAACATTTAAAACTAGGCACATGAACATTAAAATGATTAACAATAAAACATATTTATTTAATACATTTTATTTTTTTAGTAAGTTCATTATTTACTTTTTCAGAACTGATAGGAATGTTTCTACAAGAAGCCAGTAGGTAGATGAAATTAATAATATTTTAGTATAAATGCGTAAAATCAATTCGTGCATTATATTTTTATTTCTTAAAATCGATGAAACACAATTGCACTTTAGTAATTATCATGACTGAACCCATTTAGCTTTTTACCTATAAACAGCACACGACGATTGAGTTCAAGCTTATAATATAAGTATATACTCCTAAAAATTTTTCAATACACTATTTAAAAATACAGTCGAACTTGGTTAAGTCGAAGTCGACGATAAAAGTTCGAGTTACCTAAGTTCGAAAGTATACTTTATTAATACATGACAATATGGCATTATAAGCATTTGTCATTTTTTTTTTCATAAACGTATTTTTCCAATATTTATAAAATAAATACTAAAATACTAAAATTGTATAAATATTTGTTTTATACATATTGAGCAAATTCGTTTAGAAAGAAAAAAAATATATGACACATTTTTATGATGCCAATTAGGTCAATACCTATATTATAGGCTTGAGCACGATCGTGGTGTTTTTTGCTAGTGAAAAGGTAGGGCAGGTGCTATATTGTGTTACACCTTCTTAAAACCTTTTCTAATGTAGGACAATTTATTATTAGCCGACGGACATGTGGGCGTCGTCGCGAAGTTGTTAAGAAACCCGTATAGCCACTGATCAGTCAAATTGTTTTTTTGTAGTAATATTATATGAAATGAATACAATATTATTATTGATTAGTTATCAGTTTAACAGTATTCATCTTTCTTTTGAATGCAATTAAAATTTATTACAAACTTATTCATTTTTTTCACGTTTCTTTGTAACGGTCTCACACAAAGAATACTATGTTTTAAATTCAAAAAAAGGGTAATGGGGGGCGATCTAACTCCCACAATCCGTCTTGTATACGCCCCTGCTAGAGCCTATTAGTGGTGTAAATATCGTGTCACTGAAAGGAAAATACTACCTGTAGACATCGGCTGTTACCGCCTTCTTATTACTTAGTTTCTATAAATATATGCGGTCTATTTTACGAATACATATTAAATCTATCTATTGTGGAACAGTCAAACATATAAATTGTATTGAAATAAATTAAACATAAATAGTCATACCTAGAAATAATTTTTATTTTATTGAATTTAATAAAATATTTTGAAAAACCTATTCTTATATTTTATAATTAATTAATAATTACATCAGCTAGACGAAGCTAATATTGTCTATTATTGCCGTAAACAGTGATAAAAATACGAGTATACACGTATTTATCGTTTCCATCACTAAATTTCGGGAAAATAATCACATAAACCGGTATTTTAATGTATTGTAAATATAGTTTTTTATTCTAATAGGAATATTATTATGTAGGTGCCCAATCTGTATCATATCTGAGGTCTAAGACCTGATGATATTAGGTAAAGCCATACCTATTAATTAGAAGTAATAGTTTATATTTATATATACAGCATAATATGCCCAACGTGTAGGATGGCTGATCTACGATGTCAATCTTATCCAATGACTGAACATGTATGTAATTTAGGTACAATAAATTAATAAATTTACGATTTGTACAATGTATTTATTTTGTCGTTTTAACGAATAGAGTGGTGTTAAATAACTAGTTTAAATACAAATATATATGTATTACCAATACCTACTGTTTCGTTGATTTATAAATGAATTAGTCATTTCGTTTAATAACGCACAATAAATACATATTTTATGGATTAGTTAATAATTTTTCACTTAATTTTTTTTTTTTATTGATGTTACAATTAATTATTAATAAATACCTTAATATCGAGGAATCAAATATTAAATTTAAAATAGTGAAAAAACACGTTGGTGTAAATAATATGTATTTAAATAAAACCATAATAACCATAGATTTCCGGGTCAAGGGACATCATGATAAAATGGTATAATTATCTACCTAATAAAATAGCCGACTTGCGTTTCCTAATCGGGACCTAAGTTACCGGTCAATTTATTAACTTTAAATAAAGGTGACATTTTGTTTAATATGCTAGTAACATGTAATCGTTATAGCTTGATTAATATTTACCATTTTAATAATATGTTTCTATCATACAATTATACCTATATTTATTTATACATACACATCACCCGTTAAGTAACAACGACAATCATCAAACACGTTTATAACATAATATTATATTATTGTTGACTGTTTAATATTAACAATTGAATATTAAGAAATTTAAATTTATTAAAAAAGTGTGTCAAACAACTATTTATCAGTGCCTTAATAAAAAAAAGATTTTCAATCTGCCTGAGATGCAACAAAGGTATAGGTGTAAGAATAGAAAGGAAAATTAAATTTAATAAAGTTATAAAATAAATATCATTTTATATTGAGTTTTATATTTTTCATTAGTGTGTATACTGTGTATCCTAAAAATACGCGGGCCGCAATTTAGGGGAAAAGTCTACCACAGGGCCCGATTATTAGCCATTCCCTCGGGTGCCACGCTTGTACTATATTTATCCCCAGTATAAACAATGATATTTTAGAGCGTATTATTATATACAGACATTCGGTTACTAAAACAATATTAGTGTTGAATACGATTTACTCTTTTTCATCGTGAAACCGTATTCGTACGAGATGTGGACAGCACTCAATCCATAAAACAATAATAATAATGATAATAATAATAATAATAATAATAATAGTAATAACAATAACAGCAACACAAACGGGCGTATTATCGAAAGTGAGTCTGGACCGAGCGACACCTCCAAACCGGCCGGGCAATCAATTGTCGCGGCTGGAATCAGCTGGATCCGCAACGACCTCGCGAGGCCGTTGTTACTCGTATTATATACTTTCACTCGACCCCTTTTATAAATTGGCGGCGGATCAATACTTCACCCCGTCTCGGTGCTTTCGAGGACCAATTCCCCGGTAAAATCATGGCTCGTCATACCCTTCGCCGTCCCACACGGGTCTACCTATGTACAGGGGTGGACCTGTGGAATGTGCGTAGACAAGGCGTCGCATTATTCCCGTGTATTATTACTCACTACCCGCATTCGCCACTATCGGGATTTGGCGCTGTCGTCAAATCCCAGGCACTCTGATGCGATGATAGAATATCGACGTACACTACACCGTAAGAAGAAATTACGTAAACAAGTGTAATAACGCAATAGTTATAAATTTATAAACATAACTATATATACAGCCGTTACAGGTACCCAATATACGTACGTGAGCCTAATCGTGTCGCGGTAAGTCTGCAGTTATTAACAATTAATCGTACATCGCTCAGTTATTATAATATTAAATCGTATTATTATTATTAAAATCATTACAACCGAAGCTTAGCTATTTTTTTTTTTTAACACTCAATAACAAAGATAATAAAGATTTTTGTTCACTCCGTAATTATAGAGTAATGCATAAAAAAGATAATTTTATTAGATTAATAGTAAAACTTTGCATTATTTTCTAATCACAATCAAAAAAATGGCTGAGTTTATATAGAATTAAGATGTTATTTACTAAAAATATTAATGTCTACTACCAATCTTATTTATAGTATGATAAATATAATATTTTATTGAGTAACAGTTTAGTATACAGATCAGCTATGATTTTTTTAATTTACATTATAATAGGTATACTCGTATAATATAAAATTATATATTTATAGAAAATGTTTAATATACAACTATATTTTTAGTCGAAATCCTCAAGAATAACCTATTAATTGTTTGTAATATGTCGACGTTAAATTAATTAATTGTCTACTATATTATTATATTGTTATTTAAACAGAAGTTTGCTGTCATTTATCATGATAATTATGTTAAGGTACATTTTCCTTGCAATATCTGAACGCGGTGTCAAGCGCAAACTACTGCCCGGACATAGTTGGCGTCTAGACTCCGCGCTGTTCCATTTTAACAGCGACGAACTGATTTGGTAATCGCATTTCGTGCCTTCGATCTTGTTATATCAATAAAAAAGAAATATGTTTAATAGTAGAACACCATTAATTTCTTATAAGATTATAAGAATGATAATTGAGAGTACAAACATTTTACAATAATGTTGCAATTTGGTTTATAAATTTGAAGAATTTTGTACATTTAACATTATAGACAGAGTACATATTACATTATTAACAATAAGCGCTTGTAATGCTCATCGTTGTGTAAATTAATATAATTTCATATTTTCATAACACTCGTTTGAGATAATATTTCAACCTTCGTACATGAAATATTATGTCTTCACTCTACAGAATGACTCGTCAGAATCTACTAAAAGTCTCAAATTCTTCACTAAATGTCTAAACCTAAACGTATTTATAACATGGTATACTGTATACATTATATCAATATCTACCTATATTAGCTATATTAAAGTATGTAATTGTAATTCAAATTATTACACTTACATTTTCTTCTTGAAAATCATAGATATTATAACAGTACATGTTCGTAATGTATTAGTTATTAATACATAATTTATCCTTGTTAATAGTTTATGCTTAATCAGAGGTCCCTACATAGTATGTATTCATTATTTAATTTGTATTAAAATCAAACTTGACAGAATAAAATTATATTATTGTATATTCAAACACGCTTGTATCGCAATTATAACTAATAGTTCACCGCGTAATATAATTATTAATTACTAATGAATAATGAATGATCAATAAAACTTTTACATTTTCATAAATATTTTATAGAGCTAAGCAAATTATTAATTTTGTAATTTGATGTTCAAATTAAGTTTGTATTATAAATATACTGTAAAAGTGTAAAAATAGTTAAAATTATTTAAAAAGATAAATCATCTAAAATATGATATTAATAGGTTCAATTTCGTATCCTTTAACAGTTAATTAACCACTCGTAATCACTAGGACTCTTTCACATTCAGATACCTCTTTACATAATTTGATGCTACAATGAAAACATACCTTTACTATTATTAGTTGTCTAGTCTGTGCTAATTAAGACTTGATGTTAGGAGGGGAGGTATTTACAAAAAACAGACTGTAAACATGCATTTGTCATTTCAAAGTAATATTAGTGTTCATATAATTTCATATTAAATTAACTTAAAGACAATTATTATATACGGCCGCGGATCCAAGGGAGGGGGCAAGGGGCCATGGTCCCCCGTAGACTCTGCCATACGGATAAATTTTAGGATGTTTGTTTTTGGCAGCCGATAAAAAACGATTCGCACATGACATTGCCCTCCCCCCTCCCCTCCCGGCTCCCGTAATTGTATTCTGGACCCGTACCTGTTTATATATTAGGTACACAACTTAATACTTATATATAAGATTATTTTATACAAATACTATGGGTACATCAATTTGATTTATTATAAAAGTCGTGTTTTATTTGTTTTCTATTTTATCAAAGTATATATTTTTTTACTGTTTACTTAACAGTTTGCTTTTCTTGAAACTATTATTCCTGATAAACCATTGATAATATGATTCGTGTATTTCGTGGTAACTATACATGAAATATTTGTTTATAAATTCATCAAAAATAAATGTTAATATAATATCTTTATGGTTATTACAAGAATACCATAATAATAACCGATAAAAATATATAGTCATATAGATATTTTTTAGAAACTTTATTTTAGGTCATTAAACTTTGTGCTTACGTCACAATATAACCGACCTACCTAATCATAAACGATTCCTACTTTATATATTCTATACTGTAGATTGTATAATACAATCAATGTGTAGATATGACACTACGATTTAGTATCACGCGGAAAATTTTATGAATACGAGGTCTTATTTTGCATAACTGATAGCGATGATCAATTATTTTTTTCTTCACTTTAAATGTATGCTATATTTTGATTACCTTTATTTTGCTATACTGTGTGAGACTCTGGACTAGACTAGAACTAGATTATACTGTATGTCTGTACAGGGTGTCCCAAAAAGAACGCTTTTTTAAATCGGTTCATTTTTTTAAAATTGCTATTTTTTTGTTTTTATGTTTACAACATTGTTCTCATTATTTTTTTAATCTACTATAATTTCGTATTGTTGTTGTGTAATCAGTTTTTGTCAAATGTGACCATGGACCGAATTTCAATTGAAATACGTGTGTTAGTTGTTAAGACCTTTAATAATTAATCTAACGAAAGTGGAGTGGAGATTATGCGACGACTTCGATGGGACATTGCTCGCAATGTGTTATCGATTCGTCGGCTAATAAAAAATTCGAAAAAAGTGGTTCAACTATTGATCTCAAAAGCCCCAGTTAGGTTAAGGCGTCCTCTTAAAACTCACCAGAGAGATCAAGAGGTAGTTGTTAATTTTCTCTATCGCACTTCAGCCTGTCAACAAGTTAGGGAAAGATAATTGAGTGATATTGTTTTTCATACGTAACCCAGATGTTATAGCGAAACTTCAAATATCCTTTTTTTGTATTTGTATAAAAAATAAAGTGTTTTTTTAGTTAATTTAAAAAAACATTCTTTTTGGGACACTTTATAATACTCAACAAACATTACTGTACTCTAAGCACATTTCAATAATGTAACATCCCCTAGTATCCTACATATTATATCGTTTAATTTTATATTAATAAATTGTTTAAATATTTACAAACATACTATACTATACAAACAATACTTTATTTTTACCGATTAATTATACTAATGTACAATTGAGTACATTTTTCATGGAAATGCTAAAAATCATTATTATACTCGTATATATAATATATAAATATATATATACATTTAATTGTTGATATAGTATACTACTAAATAAGATGGCTATTTAAAATAAATTTGAAATTTTATCTATAAGATAATTGTTGAAAAACTAAAACTAAACCACTAAACTTTACTCTATATGATCAATGGTAGTATATAAATATATCAATATTCACAAAATATTATAGGAATGAAATAGATTAATAGCGTATTGAACGCATATGATGGTTATTTCAAGTGTCGTCGGCCAAGGCGGTTTGTCATAGTTCATTTACATAACTAGTACTTATTATGCCTAGAGTGGCTAGAGCTACGAATTTTTAGAAAAATTGCATTATTTTTAATTTATTTTATAGCATAGTTTCTTCACAACATTCTATATGGGTATTTAAACTTGAATGGACAATTTTAAAATTTTAATTTTTTTATTACTTTATCGTTATTTTTAATCATTACTGCCAATAAAAATTATTTATACACATTTAATGATATATTATTTTATTTTTTGTATTATAAATATTTTATACTGTACGCATGCTAATGTAGGTACAATACCTTTAATTTAAAATACTTTACAATCAATAGATTTTTTAAATTTTATTCTTTAGTATGCTTTAGAATTTTATACTGTATTTTTAAGATTGTAATGCATTTATAAAGATATTTAGTGTATTTTCGGAATTTATAGTGAATTTTATACAATAATATTCAAAACTGTTTGCACTTTTTAAAGAAATTTTAATCCAATGTTTTTTTTACAGCTCTAATTATAAATTTAGAGCAACACGGTGGACCGTGAATCTATAGAAATGATCGTTTTATAAAACGATGCGTGTACATAACAATTATTTTTTAAAAATATGATTAAATTTCTGAAAATATTATTTTCAAATTATTTGATTTCATTTGAAGTTTTTACGTTCTTTTTAAATTTTAACCATCACCAAAGCGCTCAACTTTGGATATTTGATTACATAGTCATTCACAAAAAATCAACCAAAATCAAAAATAACGATTACAAAAATCAACAGTTAGTTATTAACTAAAATTTACAGCATTGAACGTATTAAAATATTTCATTTTGCTCTAGGTTTGTCTACTTGTTTTACTATTAACAAAATAAAAATTCCATTTCTCCCATTTTTTAAATAAGAGGACAACCTTTAATTGTATATATATATACATACCTAATTGGCTATTCAGTACACGGATATATGAAAGTATTAATGCGCTATTTAATATCGATTTGTCAATATTAAAATACAGTATCCGGCGCGTGTTTCTCAAATTTACAAAAAAACCTAATTAAAATACCTTATCAAATAATTAATAATCTTTTAAAAACATAATCGACATTAATTTATTTTGTATATGTATAGTATCATTAAAAATTACTTACCTATAATTTTAAACACCGCATATTAGTAGAAATCAGTTCAAATAACAGAACGTATTTTACGGCGCCGTCGTAAAAATACGCTTTACAACCTATAGTATTATACATTTGCAGCATGTCACGACTATATTATATATGCGTGCGTTTATTGATAGACATAATCAGTGGTTTGAACACAAACGCTGCAGTTGACTAAAATACGTAGTGTTAAGCATATTGAGTTGATGATAAAAAAAAAGTAAAAAATAGTATAAACCTTTGTGTATGTGCTTGTGCTTATATATAACTATTAATTGTATTCGTTTAGAGCACCATCACTAACCGGTCACCAAGAGGAACCGATATCGTACCACCTTTCGTGTACTCGCCAATACAGTAATACGCATTAATACAAATCCCCTCCCTTCCGCGCATTTTTCCGGATAACAGAGCGTATATAATAACGCAATGTCGGAGGAAGTAGGAAAGTACGACAGCCATCGTTTCGACGACGTGTTCTACGCGTACACGGAACTGTTCATGAAAAGAAGCTTCACGGACGTGTGCTGGTCCAACGATTTCCACGAGACAAACTACCATCGGGTGAAGGCGTTCCCCATAGACGTGGTGCGCCCGTACGTCGAGCGGCTGTTGCAGGTGCACGGCACGGGACCGCTGCTGCACACCATCATAGCGGCGAATTTCGAGTGCGAGCCGACGCCGACCAACGGCGGGCGGTTTTCGTTCGTCGTGAACAACCCGCGGAACACGTACAGGATGACGAACGACTTGATGGGGCTGATCGCCGCGTGCGGACTGGACGCGGTCAAGGCGCTGGTCTCCGTGTACGAGTGCCTCCGGTGCAATTCTTCCATACGGCGCCCGGGAACGTCGTCGATGAGCGTTTACGAGCTGTTGCGCTTGCACGTGGCGGAATGCGAGATGTCGATGGACGGACGGTACCTCGAACCGCTGACGGAGTTCGACAGCGAGTGCGACCGCGACGAGTACGTGAACTTCCTGCACAAGGCCGTGGCCGAGACCGTACTGACGAAGATGGGCCTGTTGATCGTCCGCCCGAAACGGTTTGACGAGCTGCCGTTCTCGGCGTTCACGCGTAACAGGCGCGTGTCGCTGCACGTGGTGTTGCGGCCGCGCAAGCGCCTGCGCTTCGACGACGACGCGCTGAACAGGATGGTCCAGGCCGGTTACCACACGTTCCCGAACCCGAAAGCGATAACGGGCTGGCGCGAGTTGAAGAAAACGCTCAAGGACTTCACGCGCCGCCCGATTACCGACAACAAGATCACGTGTTTCAGCTGCCACCACTCGGTCACGCTGAGCGCCGAATTCGCCAACGACCCGTGGAGATACCACGCCAAGAAGTCGCCGTCTTGCAGATTTTTGTTGATGAAGATGGGCATAGACTACGTTAAACAAGTGCAGGAATCGATGTACGACTTCCGCCCGAGGAACAACGAACAAATGGACGAGCAAACCATGGCCGTCATCGATCCCGAGTTGGACTTGCAACCGCCGACTACTCCCGTAGGAGAGTTTTTCGACATGTGCAAAGACGTGACCGGTCGAAAAAAAACGTGAGTATATTATGATTCAGTAATGTCACGGTTGAGGAGGGTTAAGTATAAATATTTTTTCGTATTTGGCACTTGATTCGTGTATAGTCGTTTAATCAGTGTATAAAACTATCGAAATGCAACATGGTCACGTGGGTATTAGCTGAATTATTATTCGTGGGTTATAATAAAAAAAGGTGGTCGGCTATTGGACATTGGTTTACTGTGTTGCCTTTATATATATTTATTATATTTATCGTACAGGTATGATAAATTTATGAAGAATCTTGTATTCAATTTTCAAAACTTAGATACAAAAACAAAATTTTTTATGAATTTCTAACTACAAAATAATTTGCAATTATTTGAGGTTTTTATAATGGAACGTTAAAACTCTAACTTCAAATGCATCTAAAAATATTGCACTTTCTACCTAATTTTAATATTTTTATACATTTATAAGAACAACTTATATGAGATCTTGAATTAAGTTTTCAAGAATTTTGACCCAGTCAATAACTTTTTATCAGCAGTTATAGACAAAAGCTAAAATTAAAAATATGTCATACCTAAAAAAATAGCTCAAAAAAAGTTATAAAAATTAATATAATGGAAATGATAATATAAACATAATAGTAAACATCATGTGATACATTTTATTATACATTCTGTATAGAATTTTTATGTGAAAAAAAAACTGTATAAATTATATTATAGATCATTATAGTTTCATTGGTCCTAATTTACTGATATGTATCTTATAAATTTGGTTATTTTTCACTAATTTCTTATTAATTTGAGATGTAAGAGACTATACCAATCTAAACACTTGGTGAATTTAAAACGCTCCGTATTTTGTAATTTTATATTTTTATCATTGTTAATTAATGTTCATGTATTTACATTTATTTGATCAATGTTTAGATATATGTATTATGTATAGTTTATGATATATTTTTTTTAAATCGAATTAAATTTTTTTGACTGATTGCAAATCTGACAGGCCTAACTTGGTTAATCGGTCAACTAACCGCTTCTTTGCTAAAACAACTAGGCACGCAATTCGACCAAGATAAAATTAATTAATTTTGAATATTATCCGTCGTATAAATTGTTTATAATTTAAAAAATAGTTATTCTGTACACACAGAATTATACAGAGTTTCATACTGGTATATTGACTTTATAGGTAATACATAAGGTAAACAACAAATTTTAGTCTTACATCATTACGCATATCTGTGTAATTATACATTATTACTCATTAATACTGTATATAATATTATTATTAGGTATTATTATTACATTATAATCGTTTTAAACTATTATATATTGAATTTTCTAACATTTCATTAAGTATAATATGGCATTTATTTGCAGCGAATTGCGAGTTGCCTTATCGGCGACCACCATAAATGATTGCACCGTGTGCAGCAACGAGATGCGCACCGTCGCTTTGATGTCGTGTTTACACATTGTAACCTGTGTGGATTGCTCGTTCGCAATTCGTGATTGCCCGCTCTGCAGGACGATGATTACCGGCTTCATGATGCCGGTATTTCAGCCCGACGGTTCGTTCTGGAAGCAGCCAGAATGCATGGGCGGAAATTATTTTATAAACCTGCCGTGTCGCCACTTGATAGAGACATGTGTCCCAAACAATGTTAGCCAATGCCCGAAAGCGGATGCTGTGGAAGAGGACAACATCTATTGCGTCGTATGCGGTAACATGAACTTAGGCAAACTAAGGGTCTACCTTTAAATATTAGGCACTGTAAGTATAAATATGTTATTGTGTAGGCAGTGCTCGAATTATTGACAAAATAAAACATAAATAATAACGTAAATAAATATGGGGACACTGTATACTTACAAAAGTTTAATGTTCTCATCTCTTTTAATATCCCATTGTGTTGTAGCGCCGTACACACCTCATCTTTTCACATTAAAATATATTAAAACATGTACAATAACGAAATTAATTTTAAAGCAAATATCTTTATTACTTTTCGTAAAAATATCGATTAAAATAACTATAGGCAATAAGTAATAAATATTAATTGTTAGTAGGATTTGGATTTGAAGGTCACACAAATAATAATAAAAACAAAATATTAAAATGTAAAAAAGCGTTAACTGACAAATAACCTATAACAAGAACACATTTCAATCTATAAATAGTGTATGTATTTTATTAAACGTTAATTTAACTTTATTGAACGTTTAACTTCAAAAATAAAGCATACCTATTAAAGGTGATTTTAAACACAACATTGACAATGCACCGTCTTCGAAAGCTTTTATGTATTCGTACTGTCAATATGTATAAAAATATTATGATAATAAAACACTAAAAAGAAAGAAAATAATGCATTTATAGGTAAAAAAGGCAAGTACGTATAATGTTCACCCATTACCTTCGAAATTAAATAAAACACATATTTATACACGAATTATTTTTCTATCATTACCAAAAAAAGGCATTTGTCTTCAAATCCAAGTTATATTTATTAGACATACTTAACTTTAGTGATAAAAAAATCGCTATCAATGATAACTTATAACATAAATAATAATAATATATTGACTTTTATATTTAAGTAGGCAACTGGCAACTCCTAGCGTAGAAATCTAAGTGTAGTTATATGAATAATAAAAATATTAATTAATTAATTTAGATTATTAGTGTTATGAGTTTATAATAATATTAATATTATAATCTGCAAAGATTGTTGTGTAGGTTAGCTTGCTGTTGACTTATTTTTTAACATTCCAATAATTATTATTAAAGGGGAAATTACCAATAAGATAGAATAAAAAAAAAATAGATAAAAATGAAAACGATATCTTGTACCTAATGTGAATGACAGTAAAGGTACTTGTGCCATTTTGTATCATTAATCATTAAAGAATTATTATATGTGGATTCTATATGCGTATTTTGATATGTATTCTATACAAACTTATTTTATAAATCCAACAACGTGTATTTATAATGTAAGACCATTTTTGATTGACGTTAACACTCTTTCTGTTCAATTTTATTTGCACGTTATAACACTCGTGTTCTGTTTGTATCATTATAATTTATTTTCAGATTGATGCGTTGATATGCTTTCTTCAAAAAAAATTATATGTAATACCTATAAAATATAACACATTTTTATTTGAAAAACTACTGTTTTGCTTATAAAACCTATAAAAAATATTAAATGTGTAATTTTAATATGTTGTAATATTATACTTTATGTCTTTATACACTTCATATGTTTGTGTAAGTATATTATATGTATTTACAATAAAGCGAAATTCTCAATGCACAGTTTGACAGTTTCAATCGGAACATTTTGGTCTTTTGTCAGGACTTCGAGACAGAAAGCTCAATATCGGTGACAGTTCCGATACATCAGGACAGATGGCAACCTTATATTATTCAAGTATAATAGGTACACCTTATTGTCAACGATATGCAATTATTTCCTAGACCTTCATTTAATCTAATTCTTGTCGTTGACGATATTTTCCAGTATTGCATTTTAGTCATTTTACTATAGACATATTAAAAATGTAGTTCACAATGTCCACATTATAAGCGCGAGTTGTAGATAAATTATATCAGCAATACATTTGATAATATAAATAAATAAGTTTACTTTTGAAGTTGGAATGGAGTGTGTGCATTCGAGCGTTCATCAATATAATATAATTCAATTAATATGTGAATAAAAACAGAGTACCTACAAAGCGATTTGTGATGTAAGGTCACAGCCCACAGGTCCAGCGGTGTTTTGGAGGTGTTAGTGCCGTGCAATAGTGTGGTGCGAGAGATGAGCGTGCACCTGACGCCAAAAGCTTTTTTATAATCTAAACAATATTACAGGAAGTTAACCACATTAATTCATATTTTTTTCACATTAACGTTATCGGCATCACAAACATTGCCCTGATCGCCCTGGTGTCGATAAAATATAGTGTTCAATTTGAATTTTGATGATTCATAATTTTCACTAGCGATTTGAAGTCTATTGCAGGCGATCATGTACAGTATCGAGAAGCTAAAGATATAAGTAACTGGTTTTCATTTTTGTTTATTTTTAGTGTTGATAGTTAAAAATTGTTTCCTCGAAATGACGACATCATTGATTGTCGACGACTATAATAGACTATATTATATAATACATATTATTATTATTATTATTATTATTACTTAGTATAAAAATGAATTTATAAACACAGACGAATGTTGACTGTAACGAGCCGTGCGACTTTATTTTGAACCCATCTATGGTAGTATTCACATCAATTCATCATAGTGCATTAATCCAGAAGTTACATAGATACCTAATTATTTTTCATCGCCAATTATTTAAAGGTAAGTTATTTTTCGTGCAATCGAACAAATTTGATTTGTAAATAAATAATACCGGTTTAGTATGAAAGGAATTTTTCTATCAATATTTTTTGTTCTACCTACACAGTTTGAGTTACTAACGTATTCTTATTATTTATATAGTTTTAAATAGTATGAACTGAGAAGTACCTTAAAATATATTGATTATTTATTTTATTCATTTAATAACATAACAAAAATAATATAAAAAACATGTAGCGCAGTTAAAACAAAAAATATAATAAAAATTTAATGTGTATTTTATCATATTTTACCTAACATGTAGATAGGTGGCACACTAAACCATCGAGCAATATCTTATTAATAGTTAATACATAAAAATAACTAGAATAAATAATTTTGTCGTGAGATACTACTCTGTTATCTTTATAGAATTTAAATAACTTTAACATAAAACAAATATCTAGAAAAAAAATGAATTATTAATGTTATTATTAATTATAAATAGATAAATTCAGTAATATTTTATATCAAAGATCGCGTATATCGTACGAAATTCAAGTCGTTTATTTTTATTAACTTATTTATATTTTATTTATTAACTAGATATAGACGTAGCTCGTCACATAATTAAAGTATAATCAATTTTAAACTTGACAAGAAAATTCAATTACATTCATTTCATTGTAAATATCACTAAATCAAAAAATTCTTGATGAGTCGTTTCCCAAAAACGTGATTACTGATTACCATTTACCACAACGTGTAATTAGTTTTTGTCTAGTGTCATCACGGACCGAATTTCAATTGAAACACGTGCGTTGGTTGTTATTTTGTTAAGACCTTTTACCAATCTAACGAAAGTGGTGTGGAGAGTGGCGATGACTTCGAATCTTACCTGGACGGGATACTGCTTCCAATATGTCACCGAATTCGTCGGCTAATAAAAAATTCGAAAAAAACTGATTCAACTGTTGATCTCAAAGCCAGTTAGGTTAAATAATATATTAAATTAATTTTTTTAATACGTAAATGTTTTAATTACTAAAATACCAACCAAAGGTTAACTTAAATAAAATTACTGAAAATTATTCGAATAACAATGTTTGAAAATTAGTCAAATAACTTTTTGTTCAAATAATATTGTTTTTTAATTATTCGAATAATGCCCAACTCTGCCTATAACTAATTATATTGGTGTATTTTAGTTCACTTTTCATATTTTTCTTATTTCAATATATAAATATATTACATGATATTTATATTGAATAATAGGCTATTTATAGTATGCGATTAACCACAAATTGTTTAATTAATAAAAATGTTTTTATAAATAATGAAAATGCCTAATGTCATAAGTGAGGAAGTTATATGAATTTGTACGTATGTAAGTATGTAAGGAAAGAAGTAAAGAAAGGAGACTATTATCTATGAATTTTTATCTTTTGTAAGATATGGTAGAAATTTTTACAGAATAATGTGTACTATGAGCAATTGTAACACATAAATCAACATCAAACAGCACGATATTCCACATTCTTAACAACAATTTAGACACAATTGAGAAATATTACATATAAATATATAATAATTATTAGAGATGAGAAGTAATAGAAATTGCATATTTGTTTCCATATTTTCTATTTATACCTAGGTGAGCTAACATTTGTAATATAACCTAGTAAGTTCAAATTTGTAGTTTTTGTGCATATTTTGACATTTTTTTTTCAAGAATAGCATATTAATGATTTTTTATGCATATAAATGCATTTTTAGTAAATTTAATTTTATAAAACAATAATTGAACACTTGTAGTTTCATATGTGAGCGATTGTTACAATGAAACAATGACTACATATAATTTGAAGGAAAATAATAATAATAATTAAATGTGGGGTTCACAATATTTACAAAAATAAATATAATGTTTAGATTTATAGAAGTTTTTCCCGTTTCAAAAATATTTATTCGGACAATCGTCGTCGTTTAAGACGTTTGAGTGTTGAAAATGTTCAAATGTTCAATGCAACAAGTTTAATTTATTCATACATAATATACACATTTTTTTTTTTGGTTGTAAGATAATTTAATTGCATAATAATATAAAACAATTTTTATGCATATTTTTGTTTTTTTTTTGTGCATATATTTTGGCATATTTTATCAATTTTACCTCCCATAACTTATCATCTTTACATATAATTTACAGTGGTGTAGTTAGGAATTTTATATAGGAGGGAGGGGGTTATTAATATTCCATATTTAATTAAAATTAAATATCATTTTTATGACAATTACAACCAAAGAATATACAGACATGAATTAAATAGCCAACAAAAAAACATATACGGCCAATGTGAGAGACTAATTAATAACTTATAAGTACTATATTCTTTTTACTTTATTTAATTTTTTTTGTAGAATGATATAATTTTTTATTTTTTATTTATTTATGTTTGCGGTAGATCGCATCTATACACGTAAATCATCGGTAGACCGCATACTGTATGACAGTCGAATAATATATAGCTATAATATACATTTTATGTTTGTATTATAAATTCCTAATTATGTCTAAAACATAACCTACTCTCATAATATAGTTTATTTTAAGTAATAAATTACATATTTAATTTTTTTTGTATTTTTTCAGTATTAATTAATGTCAAGAAACCCAGACGTTCCAAACGATGATAGAAAAGAAAAAATGAAAATGAATAATAAACAGTATCAAAAAATACTTCCTCAAAAAGCAAAGAATAACAACACAAATTTAAAATCTAAAATCAAACTAGTTTCAAACTATGAGGAAAAATCAAATGTGAATTATAATGTTATACCAAAAATTGAATCAAGTAATAAGTTAAAACAAGAATCACAACCTATATTAAAAATTGAAACAATTGACCCAAAACCACTATTTATAGGACTCGCTGAAAAAATATTCTTAATTCCGATGATAATAATATTTCTGTTGGAATTGAAGATTGGAGTGAATTTTACAAACATACAAAAAGAGTGATATGATTCTAATGATAGGAATAATTCCACCCCTATAGAAGCAGCAAAATGTGATGGTCATAAACAGCTGGCTGATAAGAAAATTAATAAAGAATGTAAATATCTATGTTTTTGTTAATTAATATAATATAATTATCTTATGACTAACTGAATTTTATTTTGTTATTAAAGGTTCATATAATTTTTGCAACAGGATTATCTCAGTATTTAACAACCACCCAACCATCAGCATAAGTAAACAGATCAGGACAAAAGTGAATCGTTCAGAAAAACCTCTACCTAAAATTAACCAACCTTCTAAACCATGAAAAAAAAAATCTTCGAAAAGAAAGATTATACGAAAAGTCCTGGAACAACAAATACGATCTGTGGAAGTTGTAAAATGAATAGACATAGGGTATCCGAGATAACCATACTTAAGGCTGCTAAAAGAGAGTGTGAGTTATTGAAGAATATTGAAAAAGATTTGTTAACAAAGGAAAAGCATGCCTTGAAAATATGAAAATATGATGAATAAGAAGGCTGAAATTATTGGCAAATCTAAAACAACATAATAGTACTATTAAACCATCTGACCAACTTTTTATTCATTAATAATAAATTATTATGTTATGTTTATATATCGTCATTTTTTATTTTTATACATATAGTATATAGTATAGATTTTGTAAATGTTTAAATGTTATTTGTATAATATATGTACAACATCTACTTTGTATTCTGCGTGTTTTTTTATGTATCTGTACTAACACTAATGATTTAATTAAATTGAAATAATATATTTAGGTACATGAACTAAATATATTTGTATTCTTAATGAGATTTTGTATAATGTGCCAGACCCTCATTTAAAATCTATCATGTGTATTTCTTAATGCTTAACTACATTTTATGAATTTAATTGATTTATTTTCGTATTAACAAACCAATTATTTTAAAACTTAACATTTCAACAATTTTTTAATTAAGTTATACTATTTGTTATATTTTTAAACTGTAAGGTTATTTTGTATTGTAAAATTGTGTATTAAAGCTCAATAAAACATATAAAAGATTTTTTATAGATGTGTCCTATATCAATTGTGATTACATAGCTTTTAAAACTTTTATCATATAATTTCTCATCATTGTAATAATTTTAAAATCGTATGTGTACTTGTCTTGTGTAGTATCTATAGTCTTGTAAAATATACTTTTAAATCCTTTCTTTTTTTTTTAAATGTGTTATTATATGTAAATCGACTATTTGAGTAAATATATTTCCAATTTTGTTTGGAAATCGATGGATAGAATACATTCAATTAAACGGATAGTTAAGGACTCTAAAAATATTACAGTATACATAACGATGAACGACCAATAAATAAAATTGATGTACAATTTGTATTATTTTGTTTAAATTTGTGCGCCCCTGTAAATAAAATAAGTCATAAGACTGACTACCTACCAGAAAACTATTTTTTACTACTTTAATTTATAATTCTAATCAGTGACGTATCCAGGATTTTTTTTCGGGGAGGGCTGATCAATTTTTGTAAAGTACAATTTAAGATTTTTATAGCGATTTTCATAGATCATTAAAAATTTAAATAATTTTTAAATTTTCTTGATATTTCGGGGGGGGGGCTAAAATCCCCTTAGCCCTCCCCCTGGCTACACCACTTATATTCTAATAAGATAAAGTTTTTATTTATTTTTACTATGTCAAGCGTGAACTGGTAAAAAAAGCTCACAAATTTACATAATTTTAGGAGAAATAACAAAATAATGTTTGAGCTTAATAATAAAGTAAATGCTTAAAATATCGACTCAAAATCATAAACTTACTTTCTTAATGACTCTATAAGTGTATTATTTATGATTTTTATAACAATCTTATAAATAATATATATTAGGGCAAAGGATGTTACTACAGTATTGTCAGTATTGTTGTAGTAATGTAGTTAGTCTATGTCTGTATTATGTAATTACTTAAGTTATTAACATTGAAATATGATCATATAAACTTGTTAAAATTAGGAAGATACTTTAAATTAAAAATACTATAATGATATATATTACATTTATGACAGATAACTTAACGAGATCAAATAATTGAATGTTTATAGATTTTATATTTATTTTTTTTTCATTAAAGTATAAAATAAAATTATGAGACATCACAAATTTGATAAGATTGTCCAAAGAATGATGGTAAGTTTAATATAAAGAAAGAAAATTTGTAAGAAGTTTTCTGGAACGACATAAACAATAGATTATATAATAACATTATATAGGTGGGATTGCGGTGAATTAGTCGCGGGCGAATTGATCGCGAATACAATTGATCACCGAACGAACTTTTTAGTTCTTTTATTATTTTATTACCCTAGGTATATTTCCGAATTTTGTGTTTATTATTTTAGAATATTCAAGTATTATTATTGATTTATTTTTAAATAACGTATAGTTAATCTAATTTATAATGCGGCCAACAGATATAATAATATATAGGTATACTATGAAAAGTACCATTAAATGATATACACACGAGATTCTTGAACTGGCGGTGACAATAACTTCGATAAGCTTATATGGCTGTTGTTGATGTATCGTCATCTATTCCGTTGGTCGAACCAATTTTTAATTACATACTTGTGTTTGTTAGTCGAAACATAAAACTCGTATATATACCTATAGGGTAATAAAATAACTAAAAAACTAAAAATGTTCGTTCGGCGAGCAATATTTATCCTGACGACCAATTTTATTCGCGATCAATTGTTCACGACAAATTCACCGGATACCAAATAGGTGTCCTCAAAAAATTAGAATACAATTTTACAATGATGAATAAACTACCAACAGTATCAACAATAAAAAAAAGTATACAATAGATACTTGAATGACTTTATAATTAATTTATAGGTAGCATGCATAAAACATGCAATAGATTTCGGTATTTAACATTTTTCAGTAGTTAGCACTTGACATACAATAAGTACTAATTCATATAATAAAATTCTTTTAAACTTTTTTAACTGTAACCTGTAGGTATAAAATAGTTCAATAAAATAATATTGAAACTTTGGCCAGTAAGTACTTTAACAAAAGTTTTCTACAAAATATTTTCATACATATACAATATTTGAAAATCCCGTGTTCTAAGTACATAACCAGTAAAATTTACAATACAATTTAAATATTTAAAACAATTTCAGTACACATTATTATTTTTAAATACCAACATAAATAGCTGGAATATTTTTTTTGTAAAATTAAATTTATTACAATTCATTAGTGCAATTATGCCCAGAGTCCATAAAACGCTAATAGACTATTATACATATAATAATGGTTTAATTGCAATACAAATAGTGCACATCTACAATAAAGTTTTAATATATTTTTTTTTTTTTACACAGAAATGATATTATTATCACAAATATTTCATTTTTAATTTATTGATTCCTAAGTTTTCAAATTTTTTCATCAATTCAAGAATATTGTCAGGAACTATCGTTTACCAGATAATGTCACTGAAATAAATAAATTATTCATTATTCATATTTTATTTTTGGAAATAAATATGAATAATAATTGACCTATTAGTTACAATGATATTTGATGTGAATGTAATACGTTTCGTTCTATTTGTATATTATTTTATTATATTAATAATTTGTATTACAATGAATAATTACCATAATATAACACACGAATACGGATAAATCGTAATAATCAAAAACGAACTCGCGCATGTAGTCACCTATAGTTCATGTATCTATATTCTGTATAATATATAACTCACTACCGCCTACCTCTGTGATAACGGTTCGCGTGCGTGTAATTGTGTACGCTGTGTTATTCTAAATCACGCAAAGAAAAAAAAAGCGCGTGATTAAATAAGAGAACACAGTGAACATCATAAATGCTCCTGGAAGTGTTCCGAATAATATTATATATCGATAAACCATAAGCAACGATTTACGATTAAGTAGTATAAACATTACAATAATTCTTATAGGATATAGAATAGTAAAATAGTAAAAATATTAATTAATATTTACAGGCTTACGGGGACGGTGTCTACTGTCTAGCGAATATTATTGATTGATAACTGATAACGATCACAGATTAGACTTTCAGACATACAAAAAAGTTCGTTTACCTTGCACGTAATATCACGATTTACAAGGCTGCACACGAATTGCGTCCCGAAATAAAAACATCGATAAGTGTGTACACGAATTGCGCCCGGCGTTATCCAAACGACTACACAATATCCGTATACACATTTCTCATATAATATTTTATAATTATATAATACCTATATAATTTAAACAATTGGTTTAAGTGGAGTAAAAAAAAAAAAAATGGTGAAAAAAGTATATTTTTTTTGATTTTTTTTTTTTTTAGTCCTCCATTTTTGATATCAGATCAAGTTGAGAATTGTTAGTACTGACAATATTGTATCAATTTTACCCGAGGATGAAAAAGTTCATCAATTTTTCGATTATATCACGAAAGTGTCGATAATGAGTGGCTGCTTTACATAAATTATTCGTGTGTTTCGTACGAGTAGGTAATAGTAAACTTTTTTTTTTATTAATTATTTTTTAGTTTTCTATGACTTTGTATGTATGTATAATATATTCGTAAACCCCATAAAATTTACTTATTGTACCACTAGGTACAGATTGTAAATTTCATTCTATGTTTATTTCGTTAAGATACGTAAAAATGTACAACTGTAGGCCCTTTCTAAACCGTAATATTTATGTAATACAAAAAAAAATAGTGCTATGTAGTTTAATAATAGGAATATAATAAGCATTTTGTAATTTCAATATTTTATTCAATTTTCGATATTTATAGTCTAGGTTTTAAGGGGAATACAATATACCTCATAAATTATAAGTATGCACCTAATACTGGAACTAATAAACTTTAAAAATATTAAAAACAAAATATTTTTATAGTTCAGATTTGGACGAGATTACGTTTAATGACGATGAATATAATGTCCATTATTTCGTTATAATTCTAAGACATTATTCGATGGAACTTAAAACTTTAACGTATACTATGCATTTTACTACATTGAATACGATTTTCAAAATACGTTGATTAATTTTAGGATATTGTCTAATTATATTATTTATATTATATCACGGTATTTACAGCATTATAAAATAAAAAGTTAATAATATAATATGGTATAGAATATAGGTAAGTATACATTACCTACTATAAACAATAATTATTAAATATTAACACTATAATAGATACAAAACCGAGAAAAATAACCGTAATACTAAAATAATAAAATAAATAACATAAATAGCTATAGGTATCAAGAAACATATCATGAAATATTTATATGTACTTTGTGATATAGGCTGACGGTCTGTCTCTGCTCAGAACCGTTTTTCGTGTCATTGAATTCAAATTTAACACACCCTATACATCATACAGTGACCCATTATACGCTTAGTATACATCAGAGCGGTACCCACTTGCCTACCTTTTGTTATAACTTATAACAATATTATTGAATACAGTCGTTTTTCGAAACGGCAAGTGAGTAATTTATTTTCTGAAGTTTGAACTCGTAGTTGTCTACGGTCCACACCAAACTGCAGCTGCCCTTTTTCTCAAAAACGACCATCAAGATAATCCCGATAACAATTTATGGCCTTTTATACGAATTCGCTTAATTCATCCTTGAAAAAGAAATAATGGCCGAAATACACATCTTACTGTACATATTGTGCACTATCGACGGGTACCGTATTTTACCAGCACGGCACCACCTCAATACAACCACCTACCCATTTATAAGTACAGGTAGTGTGTACAGCTGACCCGCGGAATGCGTTGTTGTTGTTGTTGGGATATTTTTTTTTTTTTGTCGCCACCGCTCTTCACTACACACACCCGACCTAACCCAAACGTCACCCGCCAGTTAATACGCACAAACATAAATACTCGAATAAAACGTATTTATTGTAGTTCTTTGATTATTTTTTTCGTCTCAGCATGCTTTATTTCGATTCTATATAAAATGTTATAATATTGTATCTTTTTACCAACAACGGGTCTTTAGTGTACACACCTGTATGTATAAACATTTTGGACTACCTAGTACCTAAGATGCATCTCCAAAATATGTCAAACACAGTTTGTAAATAATATAATAACTTGTATCGACATTTATACACACACACACACACACATATATATACCTATATGTGTGTGTGTGATTCGAGTAAGCTAAAGTCGTCCAGTTTTGAACAGATAAAAAAAAACATTGTTTGGCACTAAAAACGCACGTAATGCATATCTTAATGTATGATATGGATCGAGGATATGTCAGTGTTTTATTTCGATTTAAAAGAAAATTAGGTAAAGGTATCTTATTTTTACGGTCACACCTAATGCGATTGTAAACATTCCAAATTTTTACAAAAAAATAATGGAATGGGATAGTTTTAGTAATTTGAAAATATTTATGAAAAACCCTAAATTAAATATATTTTTGTGATTGTATATTATTATAACTTGTTATTTTCTTTTGCATTTGTAAATTAAATTTTTTTTGACTAAAAAAAATTATTATAGAATTCCAAAATAATATTTTGATTTGAATGCATAATAATTTGCGTACTTTTTTCTTTTTAACGCGACTAATTACAACACGATAGTGCACAAAATAATATATATATAATTTATGTACAATACAAAATAATATATACAATACAAATCACAATTATGATAAAATAATAATTATTGTTGAGTTGGTTAAACATTGTGTTTTTTTTTTAATTTTATGTATACTGAATACTGATGTATTAAATAATTACTCATTGATAATTTATTATTTTTATTAACTTAGGAAAAACTAAGTATCCGTTACCGTTATAAATTAAATGTTATTTTCCTGCTCTTTTCGTAATTTATTTTTAATATCACTTAAGAAAATATTATATTTTATTAACCTATTATCTACTATAATTTATTGCTTTTTACCGAGTCGACGATCAGATAAAATTATTAAAAATGATCAAAGATAAAAATATGGTATAAAAACCAAATGCTTACTCGTTTAATTTGGTATATTATGTACATAGTATTGATTATAATATAATATATAGTTATATCATTTAGAACAAAAATTTAGAAAAAAAATATTAACCAAGCCTGTAACTGCTCGACTCGTATTTGTTACATACCGCGAGTCATGTGGCCGCCTTAAAATATAGTTATTACGGTCGCCAACCACGGGCCAAGATCCGAAAGCCGGAGTGCCGTGGATTTTTCTTTTTTTGTTACTTTAGGGAATAGGTATAGGACAGTAATATGTGTGTAATAGGTAATAGAAAGAATAAATGATAATAATAATAATGGACACGGGAACTTGTTTAAAGTGATATATATATAAATATATATATAAATCATATATGTACTGAGTAACTACCAGCCGGCTCCGACGGAGCGGTTACCGGCAGGTGGAATAATAATAATAATAATAAAACCCGGAATGTACCAGCCACGGTGATATATTTGTATATATGTAGTAAAAAAAATGTTGGTGTTAACCACAATACATTACCAATATAACCGTTGTGTGAAAATGTTACACCCCTCGCCGCACCAGCAAAACGGCGTCTACTCTCGATGGATCATCTTACTGGGACGAGAGAAATGAAGTGCTGTCGTCCGATACCAGAATATGTGGTTAGCACAAAATGGCGACTAGCGACAGAGGGGGTCACATTCGCGCGGATGATTAATAGCGATACCTAATAATAATAATAGTATTACGTAGCCAATACTTTAAGCGACTTAATTACTCATTTATTTAGGTGATCGTCTGTGCGAGGAGACCTTTACACCTAACCCATGGGTAAAAGAAGGGATGGGTGGATGCGATGTCGTACAGGCGGTCATTGATCGGCGGAGACCCAAGGTCCACGTGATAAGTCGCCTTATCGCACGTCGCAGTCGCAATGTACCTGTAATTGGATATTATATTAAACGAGTTAATGTGTGTGTGTGTGTGATTTGCGTTGGACGTCACAAGAGACTAGCCAACGATGATGATAATTTGAAAATTATTTTGTATGAAAATAACAGCAAATATGTATTGCATAAATAATTTTGTATTGTACGTAAATTATACACAGGATATATTATACACGTATAATTTGGTAAGTGGCGCCATTATGAGTGGAGCGAGGTTGGCATTTTCTCTTGTTTAATTTTAAAAGCAGCCCTATAAGCCGGTTGTTGCCTTTTAATCTTTATTATATTTTATGAGCGCAAAAACATGCTTATTTTTATATTTTCGGAAAGTATACTATGTACTAATTGATAGTTGGGATATTATATTTATATTTAGTTGCATGTGGGAACACGGCGACGTGCATGGATGTGTGTGATTTTGTGAAATAAAAGAACATATTGTATTCACGACTATAATAATAAACGATATTTCCCGTATAGTTTTATTTCCAAAATCTAAAATTAATTGAAATTCTAACAACAACAACCGATCGACACATCATGGATTTCAGACTTCAGTTCACTCGCGACACTCGTGTTGGCAAACTGTTGGTGTTCAACTATTCTGTAAAGTGTTAATTTAGTGGAGTACTTACTTGAAAATTTAATTTCTTCGTGACGCGTGTTTACATTAATTTTTAATACGGTCAAAATAAATCTTAGAAAAATAAACGAGTGGTGCGGCTAAAAACCGACGTGCTAAAAAAATAAAATTATTGCAAATCGCTCAAGAAACAAAAGAAGTTTTCGATATATCTATTAACAGAATAGACATATTAAACTTGAACCAGTAAGTAAGCAATTATTAATAACAGTTTATTGTAACTGAAAAATGTTATTTTGTAAATATATCGTATAGACTAAGAGGTACCTATCATTTAAATTGAAGTATATATAACTAATAATTGTTTTTATAAAATATCTGCTACCTTATATTTACAATTCTTTATTATAACTATGGTAATATACTAATATGTCTGACATCTCTGTTCAAGTATAATACTAGGGCTGTGACGTAAATTGTGACTTTTATAGTATTATTTCTACGTACAAAACAACATAAGTAGTCAGGTAGGAATACATTTATTATTAAATTATATATATTTATTTATATCCACGACGATGAACTACACAGTACACATTATATTTTCATCGGTATTAATAGTTGTTTTTCTATAATATATATAAGACTATGAACAACAGTTCTTACCTATGTAGTATGTATTAATGTGTTTTTAACTGTTTCAATTATTACTACTTATATTTTCCACTGAGTTACCTTTCTTTTATATTCGAGTTACCTGTTTGTTTACTAGTTTTTAAGTCTATACTCATACACATATGCACACACCACCCACACACTAGCTCTCACGAGATATATCCGGCGACTCTGTCCTCTTCCTGTTGAATGCTATATACATAATATCTTACATAGGTCGGTCGGAGTGGTGTAGTAAGATTCGTACAATGAAAAATACGGTAACCGGGCGCACGGCCTATTATTGTTCGTTCCCGGGTCAAACAGGCATGATAATTATTAATTATTTGTATATTAGTTTGAAAACTTAAAATAAAAATAAACATCAAATTATGATGCGATTGTATGAGTCAATATTTAGTAGTGACTCAAATTATTAGTATATCTTAAATATATTATATAACTATATATTAAGATGTAGTGATGTTATTAAACATTTAAGCAAAACCGTCTAAAACTCGTTCTATTCAGTCCAAATAGCTTAAAAAAAAATATGCTCAATAGGGATTTCTAAAACTATAATCTACAGTCTACAGTTATAGACTGTATTTATTTGTAGCAGAGGATGATTTATAATCTAAAAGAAATATATTTTTTGTGTTTGCTATAAAGACTGACTACGCTTAAGAGATATTTTCATATTTATGTATATTTATTATACATATTTAAGATATAAATTTTATTTTAAATACGTATATACATTTGTGGAAAAATAATAAAAAATAAAAATATATTTTTTATCATATATTGATAAATTTGCTTCGTAAAATTAATAATATTACATTGTATACCAATTGCGTCTCATATATTATAAAAACTAAACAATATTTACCTTCCCACAATTAATTATTTTTTTTTGGTTTCTAGCGAATATCGTCGAGAGCTTTTCGTTTTAATTTATTACTTACGATTTGACGGTTTAATAGTTCGTTTTCTTCATGATGATTATAATCAATAATAACTTTTTTGACTACATCGTTATCGGAATTTAAATGAATATATGGTTTACACGTTTTTTTACAACAACACCACCGTTCAATATTGTTTTTTAAGTACTTGTGGAATCGAAATTTATACTTATCAATAACAGATAAATCACGTTGTTTTTCGCTGTAAACAGTTTTCATTTCATTTGCCATTATTGGTTTAAAATAAGTAACACGTGATGTAGAAAAGTGGACCGTTAACACTGCACTACGACAATAATTGTGTTAGCCCACAGAACGTAATTCACGAGAAAATTATCAAAGCTTTAACGTAATCCTTTTTATTTCGCTCTTATACATTTTAGATAATACCACAGGTAAAGGAATAATGGGCTCAAGAAAAGCCAGAGACGCAATTACTATTTTACCTTTTTATACGGGACGCAATGTTCATAATTTGTATTTTATATGAATATTTTGATACAAAAATATTTTTTCTGCTGGTACGGGTAATAAAACACTAATCGATGAGATTGGTTACGTCCTATAGAGACTAACATCACAATAATTCTTGCACATTATACCTAATAAAACTTTTTATTTTGAATTATACAAATGAGTCATCATTAAAATGTTATAAATTATAATACCTGTACGATTGTTTATTATTTTATTTTCGATTACGTAATCACGTAGTCCTAAATGTTGTGTCCATGTCCTATACGGAACAACATTTTGAATAATTTAATTTACGTCTAGTTATTCTATAATATATGTGGACTAATCTCGTTTCGTCATCTATGTTCTGTTGAACACGGTGCGTTAAGTGCTTTATTCCGGATTCCATATTAAATCAAATTCCTGTGTATAATTCGTGACAGGTTTTATTACGGGTCTGTTGGGTACTCGGACTTGAAATTTACAAGTTTCTGTATTTAAATTTTCCACTTTTCATTATATCAACATAATATACATTTATATCGTTTATTTTCTACAAAATATTGTACTGTTTAACATTGGCCCTAGTGTATATATATTCCAGTGAGTAATTTTTCTATTCGAAATATATTATAAAAATCAATATAATTTTAGTTTAATACGAATCTGAATTCCAAGAGTTTAGAACTATACACTCGAAAATTGCTTCCAAATTTACATGTTCCTGAGCAATATTTTCTTAAATTATACTATTCTTGAAAAATACAATTCGGAGTTATTATTTTACAATTTTTTCTCAAGTTAATACTGTTTTTAAAAATACACATTTCGTTTTTAGATGATATTATTTTTTTGACTGGCTATTTTTTTAGGACTAGTCCGGGCAATTATTTTCCTGAAAATACGGTTCCGTAATATAAATATTTTCCTGTTTTATAATATGTGCTCCTCTAAAACCAGATCATCAATAAAATAAAATAAATTTGATTTGTATAGCATTTTATATTCTATTGAGTATACATAATTAATTAAAATCCTATTTAGTATATATACACAGGCTAGTAGCGTCACATTCGTGTTAGAATAAATCTGTGTCTTTAAATTACTAAATTTTTTGTTTAGGTATAATATTCTATTAACAGACGTACTATGAAAGATAGGCTAATTTATTTTATAGCTACGGTCACTTTTACAATATAGACTCGAGAACAGGATAAAATAAATTTTTAAGATGACACACGCATTATTCCAGACATATGGCATATATATTTAACATTTTATAGCCCGATAATGGATTATTAATGTTATGGTGTTTTACGGTATAAGCTCTAGTCAGAGCATATAGACAAGTTTCAGTTTTTAAAAACGATTATCTGAAAACAAATATCAAATCGTAAGGTTATATGAAAGGTCAGACTGAAATAGTTATATACATAAGTCTAAATACGTTCTTCATTAGTATTTATCATTATTTTATTAAAATAATAATTTTGGATTATCTAAATTATTTTTACGTTTCGAAATGATGGCTTCATGTATTATATGCAAGCACAAATACACAAAATTCTAATGAAATAAAATATGATATGTAGGTATTACTAAATGTTTTTATTTTATGAAACAAAAACTTCTAATAATAATAATAATAATATACTATTATGAATAGTATAATATCTAGTTACTAGTTAGATACTTACATTTTCATTAAACAGACATGGACATAACAATTTCACATTGTGTGTTGTTTTTCTATTTTAACGTAAACGTTGTTTAGTTAAACTGTAAAAAATCTACAGTATAAAAATTAATCAAATTAATATGCTTATTAATATATGTAAAAATGTTATTTTAAAATAATACCAAAACTTTTTTTTATGTATATTTATTAATAATTAAATAATATTTTAAGATAAAGCGAACAATATTATTATTCAAATAATTATACGTAAATTAATCAACGGTACTATAACGCAATATTGAATATACAGTGTATAACATGCATGATAGCTAACAACGGGTACCTTAAATTTAATAAAAAAGAAATAAAGATAATTAAGAAATAAAAATACTAATAGCAAATTTACCAATCATTCCCGCCCTTCATCACTCGGTTAATAATTAATTTATTCATATTTTCATTTTTGGAATGTTAAGTATACTAAATGATTGTATTTTAAATTGTTTAGATTTTTATATCGTTTAGGAGTCATGTAATGATTCAAATTATTTCTTCTTCAAATGAGTACTGACGTTTTTACTCTAAATTTTTAAGTAGATAATTTTTTTTTAAATCTTGATGTATATGTAATAGTTTTAATTTTAAAATATAAAAATTGAAATACACTTAAAAATTTCTATAAACAAAACTTGGGAGTTATTATGTTTTTGGCATAATATACTCGCGGCCCACTTTGTATTTGTGACCCAAGAACACACTTTAATCATAGCATGCACTTAATAATACATTTTTAATAATTTATTATAATATGTTTTATTATTATTATCAATGTGGCCTGCGAAATTTAAAAATAACAATAAACAACCCGAAATAAATAGATTAAAAACATCTGATATATTAAATATAGTAATTAGTAATTATACAATAATAAATAATAAAAAATAATATATAATAAAATATTATTACTATTTTACATGTAAAATATATTTTATTATTGAAATTATTATCATTTAGAAATAGATCAAGTATAAAAACTGATTAATGTTGATAAGTACTTGATTTTTTTTGTCAAAACAACGAATAGTACGTATATTGCATACATTATACGTCATACCTATAATAATGTCACATTCACGTGTATTTTTTTCAGTATTACTAACGTTCAACACGAGAAATTTTGTTGAACCAATTTTGTGTTGTTAGCTTTAATTTAAGAATTGACCTATATATAATTAAACTGAATGGTAAAAAATGATATGTCATATAGTTTTTTCAATATTTAAATTTTTAATCTAATAACGAAAAGAATATGTAAAAATAATACAATTTAAAGATACACATAAATTAAAATATCGTATAAAACCAATATACAAGTATATACATTATGTAGTTAGTTAATTGATCAATTCTTTACTTTATTGTGTATGAAAGCCAACAACACAAAAACGGTTGTGCTGATCGTAAATTTTCCATGTTAAATGTTTGTAAGTCAGAGACAACATCTTCTATGAGCGAGGCATCTTATTTACATAAAATGGTTTTAAATTAATTCCTAACGTTCATTAATGAGATCATAAGTTGATTATAAACAAGTTTGAACGTTCAAAACTCCACGCCGAAATTTTCCGCTCCCTTCGCAAGCGACGCTCACGTTCGGCATTTTAGACGACTGCGCTCGTGTGCATGCATTATTATGCGTCCGATAAACAAGGCGAATAATATTTATTCGAACAGCAGCGAGTCGCGTGCAGTGCGAGTTTTCTGTACGCGTATGGGCGCGCATCGCATTATTTATCGCTGTTTGACGTGTGCACCATAATAGACGAATGCATATGCTCACGGGACACGGATGATCACGAACAGTTCGTAGTAATATAACGCTCACAATAATATTACTTGGTAATCTGTTTGTGTTGACGTCTGTACGCATCTTTAGGCTATGTGTGAACAATTTAAATCATAAATTGTATGAAGACAAATGCAAATGTCTAAAGTGTTCGTTTACACATTTTATTATTATTTTGTTTTCTCATATTATTAGTTTTTAACAAAATCGTAAACTACTAAAATATGATTAAAAAAAAAAAAGGAATAAATAGTGTAATGTACCTATTTTGTTTTGCGATAAGCTAAAACAATTCAGACGTACATTACCGATAATTTAAAATGCCAATTTTAAAACTAATATAGAATCATAATATTGTTTATTCTAGATATTTAACAGAAAACTAATAACCAATAATTGTCGTTAATTAGATATGATTATTAATGGCTTTAGAAATATCACGATATCACTCATAAAACGTCAAGTTTAATAAATTATACATAATAAAAATTGTAGGTATTAACTAATAGGTACGTAATTACGAGGAAAGAAGTTTTACAAATGTCACGACGCCACATAAAATGATCACTAGATGACGCCACCCTGAGCGGGTCTTGAGAATAATATTATCTATATACACGCATTTCATTTAAACAATATTTTGTATACTATTTAATTCTATTTGTTTTTCATCATGTCATATTTTTGCAATCTTGTTAGGTATTAAATATGTTTTCGGTTAAAAATCGTCCAACGTTGCATGTTAGTTACAACAGTTCGTATAAATAATAATTACTAAAATCGTTTACAGCACAAAATTTAATTAGGTACCTACAGCATGAAAAATGTATTATAATTTTAATAGATCAATTCTGTAACATAAATACAATGATAGATTTTTTTTTATTTTAATTAACTTATATTAAAAATATATCGTTTATTAAGATACAAAATTGTTTATAGCGATGTGCCCATAATATACCTATTAATTACTGACACGTTTAAAATTATACATATAAATATACAATTATAACTTTATCCTTAAGTATTATCCATACAGTTAACTTTTACATTTTAAGTGTTTCCTTCTAAAATATAATATATAATGTCGATTGATCGATGGAAATCATTGTCAGAAATGTGAATCCTTATTTAAAGCCCATATAGATATTTGTTGAGTTTCACGCGTTGGTGTATGATAATTATTAATGTACTGCCTACATTTCTAGTGTAGCTTGAACATTTGTTTCCATCGGTTCCGCGAAAACATTTTAAATCAAATACCTCTTTACACGCGATTTGTATTAGCTATCAGCTGTTATGTACAAATAAATACATTATTCGTATACAGAAACACACACACACAGACACACAGACAGACACACAGACACACAGACACAGACACAGACACAGACACACACACACACACACACACACACACACACACACACACAGACACAGACACAGACACAGACACAGACACAGACACACAGACACAGACACAGACACAGACACAGACACAGACACAGACACAGACACAGACACAGACACACACACACACACACACACACACACACACACACATTATAAATAAAGTGAAAATGCGTGTATTGGTTTGCGGTTTCGAACTTACTGATTGTCTTGTAATATAGTTCAGTGATGCCCATTACCCAACCTTATACACCGGCGGTTTATTATGTAAAAAATGAAACTAATCTAACACATATAGTAAGTGTTTGATTGTTATGTGTATATTTACACAAAATATTTTAAGATATTATCTTAATTTTTTGTATTATATTTTTCATTATGATGGAAAAAAATCTAACCCAACTCGAGTTGGGCCACAATGGAAATAGTTGTCGTGTATATCGGTACAATATAGGTATATCCGAAGATCTCCATACACGGCGACCATTATCAGTACACATCAATATTCAGTGTCGTCTACCGTTGTTGTTGCATCCGTCTGTATTGTAAACAAAATATTTTTCCTGCCGTATTTTTTTGCTCTGACATGGGATCTTCGTATTATATTTTACGGGTCACGCGGTATAACGACGTTGACGTGCCTGCCGACTATGCTTCACCGAAGACGCACCGTGTTCAGAGTCAGATAAAACTGGACGAGGGTCATCGCCAATGACATCTGTCTGGCGTCTGCGGGTGTTCGGCTACGGTATGTATGCGTTGTGTGCCTCTCTACTTTGTGTTTGAATCTTTATATTATTATATTGTTCGGCCGGTTCACATCGACAACACCACTCCACTCGACATACAAAGCCCAGTCCCGTCTCGATTGTATCGATACTATCAGCTATCGTAAATAATGCACGGCACACGTGTTGTTAAATACAATAATATAATGGTCTCGTAGAATACAGAGTACAAAGTATGTGTTTTTCGGGTCAAAAAAAAAAAAAAAACCGGTTACCTCCTGCCGCACCAAACGCCCCCGATCGAACTCGTGCAGGGTAACCGCCGCCATAGTGTTAGGTATAATATGTTAACTTTTATACGGTTAATAATAATAATAATGACATTTTATGTTTTTGTTCGGCCGAGGAGGGTTACAGTATAATTTATTATGGTAATATATGTTATGCGTACAAATATCGCAGGTCAGGGTATCCGTATAAAATTATATAATATAGGTTTCTACGCTGCAAGCCTCGTTCTGACTTAGACCGTACGAAACAATAAATTAAGTAGCGATATTGGGTATGGTACGCCGGCTGGAAAAGATTAACATAAAATCAAAAGTAACGATAATATCATGTCGGTTGCATATGTGTGTAAGTGTATTTAATTAATACAGTGAATGTTTGACCTTTTCCATCCATCCGGTGTTATCGTTATAGCGTGTGTGCACATATTCTTATGTATATATATATTAATATTATTATAATATATGTTTATTGCTACGATAATAACATTACGTTAGATTGACAGGCTAAGTTATAATTATATGTTCTCGTTATATGTATAATAACTATAATATTGTATTATATTATTATACATCTCTTATGTTTCCCAAAATTGCATTAATATTTTTATAACTTTAAGCAATAGTTTAGTTTTGAATGATACATATTACTATATTTGTAATTCGTTCTACAAAATAGTACTTTAACTTTTTTTTTTTAGTTTTTTTCGGTTTTTATAATATTTTTGTTAAATTTTTAATATTATTAGTGCATAACCATATCATACATAGGTAATTCCTTATAATAAATTACATTGTTTATATAAAATGTATAATTGTAATCATCGTTGTTAATGTTATTACTTTATATGTAGGTATTAGACTTTGACCGTAGTATTTAATTCACAAAACGAAAAATATTAAATTCCCCACTAATGTGAACAAATATACGTGTAAATGTAAATTATTATTTGTCACATATTTTATTTCAGTTTTTTTCAGTATTTTCCGCATAGATATATAGTCTATACTAAACAGTATTATCAATGTAATAATAGTATAATGTATGCATTTTTGTTTTTTTTATTGAGTCCGTTCTTTGAGCATAAAGAATAATTGTTTATTGGGAAATTATTATTCGAAGAGCTTAATCAAAAAAAAAAATAATATGTTTATATATTTTTACTTGAATAATAATCAGACACACAAATAAATAGTTAATCAATTTTGTTATGATTTTCATTGTTTAATTGGAGTAATTATTATTTACACGAGATATAAAAAATCATATTTATCGCTTAAAATGAATAATGTTATATTTAACTATAAGTAATAACTAATAGCAAGAGTACATTCATACAACGAAACGGATGTCGAACAACTCAGTAACAGTAACTGATACGAATGTACGATTGTAAACATAATAATGAAAATAATTACTATTATCGTAATCCGTAGTTATCGTATTTTTAATGAATAATAATTATAATCTTTGGAATTGTCTTATCTATTCTAGTAAACGTTCGTCAACGTATGGCCTTCATTTTGTGTTTGTTGCTCTTTTCCAACAACGAACGTCATAATATAAACTATTAAGTGACGGTTATGTTATTACAATTCGTACGAAATTATACGTTCAATCGTCAATTTGCATATTGCAAATTGTGTTGCGTCCTATACCATTACGCTAATAATCACGAATATAAAAAATTAGAATAATCGCAAGTCTTAACCAATAATTACTTCAATTGATTAATTCTAATTGCACGTGGCGTCCGAAAAATTCGCTACTGCCTAGCGCAACCCCGCGGCCACTGCTGTTTACACAACTCAAAATCTGTATTGATCGCGTCGAGGGTTGCGTACCCCGCACCCCGCGTTCGCTGCACCGCGTATGATCACTGTACGCCGCTGCTGCTACAGGTCCATTCAGCAACGATGATCTTATAGGAAAAACAAATTATAATAACAGATGTCTGATAATGGTCACTAGCGTGTTGTGTAATACAATATTTTTTTGCTCACCGTGAAATACAAATGTTTGATTATATGATTTTAAAGAGGTCCGTCATAATCAAGATTTATAAAGAAGATAGATATATAGATAAATAGATCTTGCATCGTAACCTCAGAAACAGATGTGCGAGTAAAGGGAATATCGATATGATAAAATTATGATTTTTAATCAAAAATCATGAGTGACGACAAAATCAAGTTAAAACCTTACACTGCGCAAATTAAAAAATGTTGAGTTTTAATTTCAAAAAAATTATTTTTGTGTTAATTAAACTATGAATAATTATGAAATTCAAAATTCAAAATTAGTATCTGTTTCATATATGGAACTATGCGCGCTTAGCGGTTATAAAAACGCATTACCCGTATGCGTTGTCTCTATCTTACTAACGTAGTAACGTATATCATAACAAATTTGCGTTTTGGCCATAACGCACTTTAAAACGATAATATCAATAAAAAACTTATGTAATTTTCTAGATAATATTCTTAACTTTAAATTTGATAATAGGTAAATTTATTGTAATATTAAAGCCAACATCACAAAATCTATTCTGCTGAACGCAGAATTTGCTATGATATACGTTAGTAAGACAGAGACAATGCATGCGGGTATGACATTTTTATAACCGTTAAACGCGCATAGTTCCATGTATGGAATAGTTATACAATCAATTAAATGGTGGTCAATATTATGTTTGCCAAAAACCCAGCTGTTGGTTATTAATTAAACAAAATATTCCCTATCAAATCACATTTATTTCGGACTGTTAACATGTAAATTTGATCTTATATAAATTTTTATATAATCGCAGTAAAACTGTAACCAACAAGCATATGGTTTAGAATGTTCTAAACAAATTTAAACTTTTAAAACATTATCTTAACTTTTCATCGTGATAACTAAGTAATGATAAACATGTCTATTTTCAAATTAAATAGAGGTCATAGAAATACTATCGATAATTTAGAAGTTACGATAATAAATATAAACTGTTATATCATATATAGAACAATGCGCAGTGTAGGATTAAATGGCCTGTGCTAGTAATAATATAATATTAAATGAATATGTATAAATATATTAAATTTAAAAATTAAACTTTTTTTTATATGAATAAAAAGTTGTAAAAATTATCTATTTACACCAAGACAATAAAAAACTGTGACAGGAAATACTTATGTGTTGACTAATTAATTTATATTTAACAACACTGTGAACTTTAGATTTTCCATATTATTATCTTGTGCTTATATTTACCTATTAGAAGTGTAAATAAAGAAAGCCTTTTCTTAAAGATTTTCAGTTTAATTATCTTTTCATTCCCGAAAAAGTCAGGTACGTTCGTGACTATAAGGTAAAGAATACGGTGTTAATAATTACCATTTTTGTTAATTACTATTATAAAAATACTCTAAAGATAGCTGTAATGTAAATATTTATCCTACAGAATAAGGTTTTTTTAGGCACAATGTTTTCGATTATTAATATTTGATGTGGCCAAGCTTAAATTTTACCAACGTATGAAGTTTTATGTACATGTATGCTTTCTTACAAAAATTAAACATATTTTTAAATCCAAAAATATTTAGAGATTTACAATAATATCAAGTAAAAAAAAATGTTTTTACTCGACATGATTAATAAATTATATGACTAGTAATACTAGTGAGTTACTATTAAGTAATCCAATTTTCTTTAATTAAATGTTATAAAATCCATATAATAAGTATGTTTTGTGCTTGCACTTACACTCATATTAATGCGTTTGCTGCAGTCTTAGTAAATGTAAAGAAGTGCATAATCGTATTATTGTGTGTAATATTATGTCATCCATTAATTTAACATCAATTATTTTTTTTTGTTTTTCAAACGATAAGATTTTTAAAGTTCATAATTTAATCTATTAGTGTAGTAGTAGAAGTCGAAAAAAAAACATATCCTAAGGAAACTATAGAAGATTCAAAATGTTTTATAGTGGCGTCACTGGGGCCAAAAATCTACCCATCCGTATTCCGCCTGCCTTTTATTTGTTCACCCTCTTAACGAAATTGTTCATTTCACCGCCACTATGGATCAAAAAAAGAGGGTCTTGTGAAAACCAATCACAATAGGGTGGTTTATTACGTTGGGCCGTTTTTTCTGGTTGCTCATACGCACATGCACGTACTAACATTCGTCAGTATATTATACACGATCTAAAATTCTTGGTTCAGACGGAATATACAAACACAATATAACCTTGTGAATTTCGATAATTATTGCACCGATGTAGACGTCTATCTAAATGTCTTTATAATGGTTTTGTTTTTAACATTTAAGTGACTTTTAATAATTGAGTGAAATATTTTGATATTCACTACGAGTTATTTTATTTCGGCAAGGATAATTTAGAATATTGTCCTTTGTTAAAATTATACACCTAATGATAAAAAATTATAGCATTCCAAAAATATAATGAAAAAAAATTATAAAGATATTCATATATTTTCAATTAAGTATTTGATCATATTCTAGAAATATCGTAAAACATTTGGGCTAAAATAATAAGGCTATTAAAGTTCTTAGATATAATTAATATTCCTACAAATTAATAGATATGAATAATAAATAATAATAACATTTTTTTTATAATAAAATACGTATCTTTATATATTTATTAATAATAAATTATTATTAATTAATATTAGATAGGCATTCCCTAGTTATTATTTTAAGTAATAAATATTTATAATATATAAATTATAATAAAATTTAATGACAATAATGAGCGCTAAAAAAATATGTAAATTAATATGTATAATTAATAATTAATAATAATTAATATTTATTTTAATCAGTTTAAAAATAATTTATTTTAAATAAATTCAAGTATAACTAAGTATGGAAAATATTAATCTAAAAATTAAACAAAAAAGCTACCAGTTTTTTAATATTTCACCTAATAAATATGTTGTTTAAATTATTGTAACAGAATTTTGATGAATTAAAACTAAAAAAGTATGGGACACATTACAAATAGATTAATGTCGTCGAAATAATGACAGTATATAATGATATATATCATATTTTATATTGCAACTGTTATGAAGTATAGATAAATTGAGTTCCGATAAGGTCACATGAATTTTAGACAAATTTAGAACGAGATATTTTCAAAACGTAGGAAAGTTTCATCTCCAAATATATATATTTATATTTAATAGTTTATTAAGGATGAGAAGTTATAGAAGGTAAAATTTGCAAAATATGTACAAAAAAAAAAACAAAAATTTGCCAATGCACAAAAATTGTTAATATTTAATTTTATATTTTTATATAACTACTATTATTATTTATTAATTTATCTTACAACCATTATAAAAATAAATACATCTATGTAAATAAATTTAATTTATTGGATTAAAAATTTGAACATTTTCAACATCTAAACGACGACGTTTATCCGAATAAATATTTTTACAACGAGAAAATCTAAGAAATCTAAAAAATATATTCATTTTTGTAAATATTGTGATACTCACTGTTAATTTTTTTTTCACACCTCCAAATTATACCTATGCAATCATTGTTTCATAATGAATGAAACTTTCATTGTAACAATCATTCACATATAAAACTATAGGTTTTGTGTTCAATTATTGTTTTATAAAATAAATTGTATCAAAAGTACGAATTTATTAAAAATGGATTTGTTTATATGCACAAAAAATCATTACTCTGCTTTTCTTGAAAAAAATACCGAAATATGCAAAAAAACTACAAATATGAACTTACTAGGTTATGGTTATAGAACAAATTTTTAACTCACCTATAACTATAATAGAAGACATCGAACAAAATATACAATTTCTATAACTTCTCATCTCTAGTTACTATATTACCAGTCCTAAATTTGAAGTTGGAAAAAAACTATTTATTCTGCAATTTACAAAGGCATATGATACATGCAAAATATACCCGCACCATAATTTATATGAAAAAAAAAATAAGACATTATTTACAGTGACCTAACTGTTAAGTTTATACTGTTTATATATATGTTTAAGTTATACTTAATTTTCAAATAAATAGCTAATAATGCAAATAATTTATGGTATTTATCCGTCACAAATTTTTAAAGAAAAAATTAAGTTCTGGCTAAAAGACTTATTTATGTCAATAATTTTTAATTTTTGTGTTTTTCAAATCTTAATTGTAAATTTGTAATAATCTTTGATTTTGCGGTTGTTAAAATATGTAATGGTGTGATAATATAATATTACAAGTTATAATATAGGTAGTATATGGTTAATTTCTTTTGATTAAAACTGATCAATAAAATTTAAATTGTTTTACATACACACATAATTAATAAGAAATATTATTATGCTTTATATTTTATAACTAATTTTTATTATTTAAATGAAATTTTATGATTGGCAGAATATGAAATGTTTAGTTTCTTTTATTATTGGCCTATACTGGGTATACTTGTTTTGTCACAAATATAATGGTATATGGTGAAATATTTAGTTTAATTGTATAATGGTATGTATGCGTCATAAGTCATAATTAATTAATAAACAACAACAGATAATTATAAGTTTACCATTATTTTTTTTCAAAAGTAACAATGTAAATTATATCATTTATAATAGATACATTGTGTTAGTTTGTTATAGAATGAACTGACCGCGTTGTACATTCACCATTCATGAGTAGATTTTACACATTGGAGTACATTTATAAAAAGAGCATTTAAATATTTTTTTCTTTTAAATTTCTTTGTACCAATTACCCAACACAAATCGTATTTTTCAATACGTTGAATGTATACGTCGATGTTATGAATCTATTTGGTTATCCTCGAATGTACAAGTATAAAATACATAAATACATAATATTCAATACTATTGTGTTAATTTGATTTTGTTGTGTTTCGGTTAGCCATCAAAATATCAATGAGAACAGATTATGCCTATATGTAGGTATGTAGATATTAGGTATTACTGTATTAGATATTATTATTATTATTATTATGCTTTAGATTTCATGCCAGAATATTTAAAAATAAATTAAAATTACAATATTAAGATTAACATAAATTACGTTAGACAGTAGATTTACGTACGTAGTTGAAACTGTCGTTAGTACAGTTCACTAGTATATCGTGATTAAATATTATAGCCACATGCAGCTGCTTGCTACGTAATTGTACCTTCACCCTTGCATTAATAATTATATTTACGATAATTTTTTTAAGTAGATGCGTATATGAATTGTATCGTCGCTTACTCGTTTAACACGTGAGGCATTCATTCCGTTTCAAAGACGTGTGTCGGCATCATTCTTTATACATATATTATGATGATAAAAATTAGCACATCAGCGTCGTGTACTCTACAAGCCATAATTAAATGTTAGATAATTGTATATCGCCCAATTTATTTTGAAAATAGACCAAAATTAAATTCATAAAGGCCGTTAAATTTTAGATATTTTATAACGATTAAAGATTGCATACACTACCTTCTTAACTATTTATAATTGTTTATTGTGTATTATTTAGCGTTAGGTAATGTATTTTAAATATTTAAGGTAAAGTTTATAGCTCACGATTTGGAATTAGTTTACAAGTTGACAGTGGCTATATCCTTTAAGTGCGTAAATAAGTATCTTACAAGATTAATTCAAAACTAATTTTTCATTTTATGAAAAATAATGATAAATTACTTTTCAGATATTAATGTTATAAATATTTTAGTTTTTGAACGGTACGATGAATGAATGATTGGTTTTATAATGATATTTGTTTTTTTGTGCATTGGTATAACTTTATCAAACGTTTAGACAAAACATCCTCGGTGAATGTAGACTTTGTGTCCTAGCATAATAAATTTTTTTCTTTTGTGTCTTGTAATTACGTTTCATTTTTGTTGTATTTTATAGTAATTAATCTCTTTTTGAACCATTTGTAGATAATTTAAAGTTTCGATATTTTATTTGTTTTTTTTTGTTAAATGTTAATAAAAATAATGTTGCTCGGTCAAAAAGCTTGATCATGATTCCTCATAAATTGTTATCAATAGAAATTTAAAAAAAATTTAAGTTAAATCCACAACATTTTTTTATAAATAATAAACGTTTGAAGTTATAATTTTAACGAATTTTGTCAAAATTATTTTATGGTTAAAAAATCATTAAATGCTCGATATTCATACTTAAAATTTCAAAATTTAATAAAATTTTAAATCTTATAAGACGATATAAAATTTTACAACATATATTGAAAAAAAATATTCGACCGGAAAGTAAAATGAATTAGGAGTTTGAAATTATTCAACATTGCATATTCAACTGTAAAATACCTGTTTTTCTTAAAACGATTTTTATTTTTTTGTTGAAGTTCAGAAATTAATAACCGTCGATATTGAACATTTTCACCAAAAGTTTATTTTATCATTATCCATACATGGTATAATTTCATCTTTTTGAGCTATTGTTAGGTATTTTTAATGGTAATTTTTTTTTTCTATAAATGTTGATAAAGTTTATTGCTTATAGTTTAAAAGCTTAACAATTTAATACAAAGTTTTTATAAAAAATAAATTAATTTCAGTTTGTGTATCAGACGTTTAATCGATTGAAATAAAATAAAAATCAATCAAAAACTTCATTTTTCAAAAAAATAATAAGAAAATTAAGCCATTAAAACATTTGATTTTAGTGTTCAAGCGCAGGGTATTTTAATATACATAATACATTAATACATATATTTCTTATGCAATTGTTATAAATAAAATTTGGTCCTAAAAATAACGTATTTAATTTTGTAATATATAAAATACTTAATCACTCTATAAATAAACAATCTATTTCATATATTTTTCGGGCAAAATGTAGAACAGAGTGATAATTCCGACTACCTACATTAATTAATCTAAAATATGTATACTATGCATACTAATGGTATCTGTATCCTAATTTCTAGTTAAAGGCATGTTTATAAATACCTGAACGATATTACAGTGACAGTAAATGGCGTCACTTATATAATTTTACTGAGAAAATATTATCTATCGATTATTATACGATGTAAATGTATAAAATTACATTATATACATTTTAGAGCAATGATTATCCAAATAACGCATACATAAAATTAATTCTGGTAAACGGCGTCATAGTTTTGTACTAGCAATACCGTCAGATTAGACTGATAAAAATAATATTTGTAAATTATTTTTTTCAAACATTATAAACGTTTTGTATTGAAGGCTTGACGCGCGATATACCGAACATTATTATAAACATTATTAAATACGTATGACATTACACAACGTATTAGGTGTTATAATTATATATATTTACATAGGTATCCAAGTGTTGAATAGTTACTAAACAATGTATTATTTAAAAAAATGTATCGTTTACATAAAATATCACTTAAAGCGTGGACTACAGATAGTATATATTTATGGATGAGTCCATCGAACGACTTAAACATGTTATTATAATACTTATAACAATATGAGCTATAATTGTAAGTACTTATCTAAATACTAAATATGAATGCCGTCATATTGTTTTTCGTATAGTGACCCTGGGCTTAGAACCTACAATTCTTATTGTTCGGGCTTAGACTTTTAAAATATAGATAATTGTTTAGCTTCTAATTTCGATTTTGGTTTTAATAATTACAGAATAAAGGTTGCTCGCCCATATTATTATAAATTATATATATTTGACGTGTGATAATTACATATTTAAAGAAGTACCTAATGCAAAACAAAATATCATAGAACTTACTGCGTACTGCGATTGCCAATTTATACCAATATTTGTAAAACGATAAAGTAATTACATATTATCAGTAGGTTTTTTCGGTTTTATTATAAATAAAGGTCTAGGTTTAGAACCATAGGTACTAATCGTTTGTATACAATATTTTTTAAAAACAAATTATGGTTTTAATACATTATTATTATTTTCGTTTTTGAAATTTTTAATTTTGTTAATGACAGCATGCCTATTTCAAAGCAAAACATTTTTCAGAGTACTTCCATTTTCCATATTATATATAATAAAAATACAAAATGATAACAATAATAAATAGTAAAAATATATAATGTCTTGTAAAAATATGATTTTGTACAGACTTAAACGTTATGTAGAAAAAAATCTAAAAAATATTCATAGTGAGATAAATCACCTAACTGGTGTAAGTATACTTTTCTTTTCGTATTTGTTGTACACGGTATAGGTATTGAATATTATTGAATTTTTGAAACGTTGCGTTTTCAACCGGTAGTTAGTTTTATTAATATTAAAAAACACTATGATTGATAGATCTTGTACTCTCTTATGACATATTGGCGCATCGGGGAGGACGCATAATATAATAATTATTAAAACATGGCGGAGCGGGAGGGGATCGAGGAAAAAACAAAAATCGTTTATGTTTCGACACGTAAATACGTAATCATATTGACAATTTATTGTCTGTTGAATATATATACCATAACATTATAAACTATAAAAGTAAACGCTTGATAATAAAATTATAATAATAAAAAAAAAACTGTTTGCTAAGCAGTTTGTTTTTCGTCATCCCATTAAAATATGTCAACCGTATAACATTTCAGCGCGCGGACCCGAATCGATGTCCAACTTAATAATACTTAAACGAAAACTAAATAAGAGCGCAAATAATTGTTCTATACATGCTTATATACATTGTATGTATGTATATACTATACTGGCGATGATATTATTTTCTGGACTCGCTTCCGACGACCCTACGAGGTTTTCGTCATCTGATGTTTATTACTTTATAACCATCACTTTAATTTTGCGAAACGTAATATTCGATAATGGCGACGAATACGACGAGAGAGCGGCCAAAATTCGTTTTTCACAAGTGAATGGGCGAACGGAGGGCGAACGTCGCTATGCATTATATTCAACGCATACCCCGCGCCCCGCGCCTAACAACCGACAACGCCGTCAACACCTACCACATGCAGGCACAGCAACACACTGCTGTATAAAATGTAATGTTATTATAACAGTCGTTTTAATAAATTATTAACTCTGTTAAGCAAGTTTTATCAAATTAACAATCATCACCCCGACCGAGAGGAAAGAACAATTTTACGTCGCTCTATCCATAAATATAATCCGAAACATTATAATATTATAATAAGTATATAGGATTACAGTGTCTACTCGCGTTTCTATATTATTATGGGTATATTGTATTATTGTGTGTGCTGTAGTAAAGTGATACAGTATTATCGTTTAGAACTTTATTTTGTTGCAATACGACTCGCAGGCAGTTTCACAAAAAAATCAAAATAAGCAATCCACGCAATGACAATTGTTAATAATATTAAATTAAGATTTTCAAAAATATCAATTAATTAGGTATTTATAAACAGATCACAATACATGAATGTGTTGAAATTTAAATATTAAGTTTCTATAGTAAGATTTTTATTTTTAAATAAATTACAACAAAATAGGAAAGATTATAATTTTACGTTAGACTAAATAATTATAATTTTGTTAAAATATGAGTATTATCTTAAAACTCTCATAAAAAACTAAAAAGAATTTACGGTAATTTATTTTTTAATTATTACAATAAGTAAAACTATTTACGAATCTTTAATAACATTTTCCAACCTTAAGTATTAAACTAAATAATTGAAAAAATGTTCACCTATCAAAAACTGTGGAATTTTCGTAATTTTTTAAAATTATAGATTTTTGAAACTATTGCTTTAAGAACAACAACTTATAAGAAACCGTGTAATCAATTGTCTGAGTTTCTGATATAAAACAATATTTTTGTCAACAAAAGTCGAATAAAATAAAAAAGTAAATGTCCCGATTTACAATACGTTTTGACAAAAAATATCCATAAATTGTTTTAAAAAATACTAATTAAAATATTATGTGAATATGTCAAGTAGATACCTAGGTTAAGTAAAGTATGGACGGTTATTTATTTTTGAATTTATTATAGGTAATACATTGAAACCTAATAAACCTATACTACAACTCATCACTTATTCTATAGTTATGACTAGGGAACGGATTTAAATGCAAAATGCATTTTTTTTCTGAATGTCCGAAAACATTGCTTTCCCAAGAACAAAGTTATAATTTCATACATCAAGAAATTACAAAATGTACTCAACTATTATTTTACATTTTTTACATTTTTAGTGTATTTTTTTATGTTTTTAAGTCATTTTTTTAAAGGAATTGATAAAATTCGATAGAAATTAAGCAACACCTGATTATACAGTGCTATTATGGAAACACAAGGTAAAAGTATAACGAATATTGTATCTATCTTAAATGTATATTCATTTTTTGGAAATAATTTTCAAAGTAAAAAGATTATGAAAATGATACGAATAATTAATACCAAGAATAAAAATTTATATAATTAAACAAATTTTTTCAATGTTAAAAATAATTTTAAGAGCATTTTTAGTGCATTTTTAAAAAAAAATGTTGTTATGAGTGCATTAAATCGTATTTTTTAAAGCCATTTTTTTTGTTTTTTAGAGCATTTAAATCCGTTCCCTATAGTCATGACTCATGACACAACTTTCGCACATACATGCGTATTATGTCACTAACTCACTACCTATTACGAATGAAAACATATTTTTTGCAAAAATAATGTATTCTTCGTCTCTCAATATCTATTTATAAGAAAAGATTTTTAAAAAGTAAAAATGGATTATTTCAACTTTAGAACTATTTGTTTACTTTTTCATCTATTTATTTTAATTTCGTAGATATTCTAATAAATATTTTAAGTTTTTGAAATTTAAAGGAAGTAAGTTAAAATTTAAAAAAATAAGAAAGTCATGTACATGCAAGTTGTTCATAGAATGCTTTTAAAAAGTTATTTAGATTAATATAATATGTTTTAGTACATCTTACATTTTATGATATATTATGATAATATAAAATCCAATAAATAATATAGTGCGAATAACATTAAAAAGCATAAAACTTATATTCATTTAAAAATTTATGAATCCGATTTAGCGTAGAAAATTTCCCAATTTCTCATTTTTATGCATTAATAATGGGCGAATGTTTTAAGTTGTAGTTTGCAGAATATTTTTTAAAAGACAGTCATAAATTCACAGTAATTGAATTCTAGTATGCATTAAATATTAATAACAATTAAAAATCACTTTTTGTTGTGTTGTATATTATAATATAGACATCTCAATCGTTTTAGTAACGAGTTGGTCAGACATAAGATTCAAAAAATAATAGTAATAAAAATAATAGAGACAAGAATTAATATTAAATAAATAAAAAAAGCTATTCTACGATTCCATGTTTATAATGATCGGATTTCGTTTGAATTTAAACTTGATATGTTTATGTAAAGTGAACATGAATATACTCGTTAGCATATTTTTTGAATTTTTAAGTTTCCGTAAGAAAAACTTAAAAAGCGCCTTGTATTCAATCTGTATGTCTATAAATTTAATTTTAAAATGTATAATTCTCAATGGTACTACCTATGAGTCGTATAGTTACAAAATAAAGTGCTAAACAATAATACTGTATCACTTTACAGTATACACAATATACACATCATAATATAGACAGTAGACACGCGTGTAGTCACTGTAGTCCTATATTATACTTATAATAATATAATTTTTCGGATTATAGATACAACTTACAACCTTACTAATTAATTTTTACAAACGTAATCATGTTTATTGTTCAACCAAAATAAGAGTTTTTCTCTTTTGATAAATAAAAATCGACATAAAAGGCAATATTTAGTATACTATTATTATGTTTATCTTAAAAATATATTGTAATCTTGGAACATATGAAAATATTTTGTTTTTAAATAATTATAACTTCTTGCATTCAAATAAATAAGTACAAAATATTATTTTTAATCTGTAGATATTCAGTAATAAAATATACAGTATTATTAAATACTTTTGCATGATCGCAGTATATTATATAATTTATAGTATCTATTTAAAAAATTTATTTAACTTTAAAATTAAATGTATTTTTGATTTGTGTACTCGTCATGTTTAAACACCTATAAAATAGCATCCGTCATTAATTATTAGCTATAGAGTAACCATTTCACTAAGTCATAATACAGGCCTAGTTTTGACAAATTCTAATTCTTTGACTTACAAATGAATTTCAATATAAAATTTTAGATATATTATTGAAAAGCCTATATTACGTGATATATAGCAACTTATTGATAAACCTATGTCCTATGCCCAGACAGAATAACAACATTGATATATAATTTAATAAATAAACGTTATGAATACCTACCTAGGGTTCATGTGATGTATATATTTACTTTTCGTCATATCAGCTATGTAGGGACTACCTATAGTCTATAAGTCAAATTATGAAAATATTTTGATTGATAATACAATGTGAGAAAAGCACTGAGTAGGTATCGTTTTAATTTTACAAATTATTTTTTAATGACTTTAATAATTATTTTAAATTTGAATCTATTAGACGCTATAGTGCATATTAGGTCTGACGAAAATTAAATTTGCATATGCCTGATTAATATATAGGTGCGTAGAAATAACTACGAGTACTCTCTCCCCATATCACCCGTGGATCACATTATAAACATGGAATAATTAATTTACCTGTTATACACATCCAAATAATAATACCATGAATAATAAAGGTAGACAGCATGTGGAGTGAGAATAGATGCAATGTATTAAGTCGAGAAAATTATATTTGATATTAACTTATTCTTCTTAGTCATAAGTTTATAACACAGTAAACTACCTATATACATTTTTTTAACCGTGCTAACAGTAGAGGTACCTATAGGTATAGCAATGACGGAATACACGAAAAGAAACGCCTTCAATAATTAAATGATTTAATAGCCGACAGGCATTACAAAAACAAAACAAGTGAAACAATATAAATAAGTGTGTAATATTAGGTATAATATGCTTATTTCTTATTGTAGTGTCCCAATACAAACAAGAGAAAAAATGAATACATTAATATCGTATTCATATATCATATTTTTATTAATAATTCATACTTAAAAATATTTATCAGCTGTCGCTTAATCCTTACCTTAGGCGAGTCACCTATATTATTTAGGAACATATTATACATGTATATATTATGTACTCTCATTTTGGCTGAACAGTATACATGATTACGTTTGTATAAATTAATTAGTAAGGTTGTAAGTTGTTTAAGGTTTCATATCTTATCGCACTATACGAAGTTGAGATTGAAAGTTGTAGGAGTTACGTGTGTGAAGTTAGCCCTCCTCACGCTACACATCAAATCACTCAAAACAAATTATGAACTATAACAGAACAATCTAAGAAATCAATTAAAAATGATGAAGGACTTAAAAATTGAAATTAAAATGCATATTTCTTCATTTTTGTGAACAATAAAATAAAAAGATTTTTATCGTATAAAACGTATACAACTTTACTATTAGGTACTAAAAATATATTTTATTATAATACTATTAATATACCAATAATTTATTTGTTTAATTCAATAACCAACATTGCAACCTGAAATCAGTTTTCCACACATCAAAATTACATTTAATTTTTAACTGAGAAAAATATGTTGCAAATTATTTAATACCTATTATTGATAGAATATTTTAGAGTTGTTTGTGCAAAATTTTCCTATATAACTCCTAAAACGTTCGAGTCTTGTATTAAGATTTAAGATAAAATATAAAATATAAATTGTATACTATAATTAATATTTTTTAATTAAACATGCCTTAGTGCCTTACTGATATCTAATATATTGTGTAGTATAATAGTACATACATTTCATACGTGCAATGGGTTATAAATCGTGTATATTTGTAAATATAAATAAATTACTATACGATTGAATATCCAATGTTAAGAAATTTTAAGTTCAAATGCATATAAAAATAATAATAATTTTAATAATTTGGCTTTGTGGTAGAATTTTATTTTTATATGGGTTGAAAAACTAATAAAAAACCTTGTACTCAATTTTAAAATCTTAGATATAAACAGAAATTTTTTTTTGAATTTCCAACTACAATACTTTGTTCTTTTCAAGAAATTCGTGAATTTTGTTAAAGTCCAAAATTTAAATGCTTATAAAAAAATATTGTTTTTATAAATGTATATATTTTTAATTGGAAAATTTTTACCTATTTATTGTTTTTTTTATTGTCATTTATTTTATTTATTTACAATCTAATCACTTCAGCCTATTGCATTATAGTTTCATATTTTTTTTATGGTTTATTAATAAATAAGATCATTAGTATAATAGTTTACAGTAAATACACATATCTAAAAGTATAATAGGACCTATTTCGTACACGATTACATGCTATACATTATTCGGAAAGGCATTTGTAATAATTGAGATTCTTGAAATGAATGTTGAATAGATGGATGAAATACATATATTACATCTTTACTGAAATAATTTAGTGAGATAATTATATAGTATGGTTTTTATATCATTTTTATTATTTTTTTTCTTGAGTTTTACTTGATACGGACTATAATAAGTACAACCATCTAACATTGACTTATTTATTTTAATGGAAATGAACCTGTTTATACATAAATAAAATAGTTATGTATTAACTTATTCTTATTAAGTGTAGTATTATTATTAAAGTTTATTTTAAACTAAATCTTTATAGTAAAGATATTTATTCTAGTATTTAAAAAATCGAATAAAAACATCAAATTAAGATATTTTCTGCGATTTTATAAAAATACTGATAGAAAACATATTCTATATGATTATTTCTATTTTTTTTTTTATACGAAATTACAAGACTACAAAATAATAATGTTATTATAGTGCATAGCTATAAGTTATTATTGTATTAACGTGTGAAATGTTTCTTAAACAATTTTTTTTCTTATTTTAACAATAAATCATCGGGGGTGGTTGTTTCTGAGACGTCGAGAATTAATGTGGCAATTTGTAATTAAAACTGTAATATTCTGCAGGTATTTTACACAGGTATAATGTTTTTTCAATTGTTTGAACACAGTTGCTTTAAGTATATATGATTTTAATGGAAGTGATTGAAAGTCACTGGATACAATATATTTGTTATAGGTATAATCTTGCTGTAATTATTTATAAATGGAGAAAATGTGAGAGTTTCACTGTAGTACCTCATTTGTATTTGAAGCTAACAGTATATGAGTATAAAAGTAAAATAAATAATATTAAGATAACATATTATACGACTAAATTTTTTTTTATCAAAGCTGATACAAATATAACACAATTCATTATTATTATTATTCATGAATGCATTGCTTGGAGTCATGGTGAATTGGTGATATCGATGATTCAACAATATTATAGATAGATAGCATATTATATAAAGTACGACCAATTACTATACTTTCATCGTGGTTTATTGTATTATAATTTCATTGCTAAACTTTTATAATCTGAAAACTTCTTAGTAAATAGATTCACCATTAAGAGCTAATAAAAAAACCTTTTAATTTTAATGTCGAAGATCTCAAATGTTATACATTCCAAATCCTTATACTCATACAGTCGTGTCTACCAAATGCAGTCAACTCACATTAACTCAAAATTTTGCGATACTTCGAATGAATAAAATTCATGTTTTAATAACAATAACATTTAAAGTTTAAATAATCTCGTTAACTTAAAAATCAATTCGACAAGTTTAAAAATAGTATTTTTTATTTTTATAAGTTTATTATATTAAGAATTAGATATTGTACTATATATTTTTTATCGAGTTCGACGTAAGATTCTAGGTACTAATATTTTCTACGTTTTGTTTATAATGTGCAAGAAGAGCGTTTAAAATATTAATTTAATAAAAATTTAAAAAAAAATGTATAATGTTTATGAACAGTTATATGTGATAATATAAATTAAATATATCAAAAAAATGTAAATAAAAAAGTAAAAATTTGTTTTATTATCACTTATTATATTAATAATATAGCGCGTTTTGCCACAGACTCGGTCGGTTAGGATTCTGACGACGACGCTACATAAATACATGATTGATACCGCTTGGTGGTGGGAGTGGGTCGGGCGATATATTATGAGGACCAGTTTTCGACAGTAACCACAACCGGCACGTTTTGGCGTTCGTCAGTCGTCCTCAGCACAGTCATTTTGCCGGTTATATCTTCGTCGGTTTGTTCCGCGGCAACGACCAACCCTCCATAACCACCGTCCAGACTGTCAACAACACATTGTCACCACTATACCGCAGGTGTGTACTCACAATGGATATTTGTATATAGCATTTTAGTAAACAGTTTGCGTTTTAAACCACGTAAAAAAAAAATTAAAGCTTTACATCTATCATTAAGTCGATGGACGTTTTTGCTGGTAACGTGTAAACATTATGCACATTGTGAATATTATATTTATATTGTATAAACTGTGGTCTGAAACTAATTTTTTTTGACCATTTTTTTTCAATTTAATTTTAAAACTTTTTTCAGTAATTGTTATAACATACACACACACACACACACCTTTGCAGCAATATGAATCCCGATAACCATAAATTATGTCAATTTTACCTGCGAAAATCTTGTCGATTTGGAGATAAATGTTTGAATAGACATGAAAAGCCATCATATTGTGAGTAATCATATACTTAAATAATAATTTTATTTCAAAAAATAATAAATTAGTTGTGATAAAATAGTAACTTGTTAAACGTAATAATATTTACAATATTTCAATTCAATTAACGGATATTTAACTACAGAGAAATAGCAGTGTATAATACGTATCTGAAAGTAGAGCTATTTAAAACAAAACATTGGACTTTGCATTTTTTTTTCACTTGTACTTTCAACATAATTATGGCTAAAAATATTTTAATATTTAAAAATAATTTATAATTATTTAATCTTAATTTTTCCTTTAGCAAAACTTGATGATGAACGTTCTGTTCTCACTTTTGAAGTTGCAACAAGTAGCAAACATCAACAAAAATATCAAAATATTCCCCAGACATTGGCTAACGAGTAAATATTTCACAAAATTAAGTTATTATTATAACCGCTATATTTTATTTAAATCATTTATTTTTAGACAAATTACATGTACGGCTGTAAATTCTACTAAGCATGCAAAACAAAAACATTCGAAAAAATCATCAAATCAACCACCATTACAAGGTAAGACAATGACTACCTAAAATTATATTCGTACTTATTTATATTAAAATAGATATAAATAGATATAATTTTTTTTCAAAGATTCTATTGAACTGATAAATGAAAATAAAGACCTTGTTGACAAAATGAATACTTTGACAACATTAGCGAGTTCACTTGACGAACAATTAAAAAAGCAACAGAAAGAGAATGCTAGGCTTGTGGATGAGTTTAATAGCACTCAGTTGTATGATGAAGATTACAAATGTCCTGTTTGTTTTGAAGTATTCATATTGGTAAAAATTTAATTATTTTTTAGAAATATATACATAAAATAGATACAATTAAAAATTAAATTAGTCTTAGAATCAAGTTGTTTTAAGAATTTCTCTTATTCATTTTTGATTTAGCCAACATTGCTCAATTGCTCGCACATGTTTTGTGAATGGTGTATTTATAAATTGTTAGAGCAAAATGATCATTGTCCAATATGTCGGGATCGAATAGTCGACTATACATATTGTTCAAATATGGATAACATCATCAATAGAATGATAGATCGGATGCCAAATGAAGTCAAAATGAAGTTCAATAAATTAAAAGCATCCCGTGCTGAGGATAAACCAAAAAGTAACACTATTAATTTTATTAATATTTTTCAATTTTATATTTTACATTCATTGATTATGATAATAATAATTTTTCCTTTAACTGTGATACTTTACATGATTTATCGTTATTTTTCAATTCCTATCTAATCACACTCAAATTATAATAATTTCGCTTCATTCATCTCACTATTTTTCCGTCTTTTTTGGTGTTCCTCAAGGACTTTGTTTAAGTTTTTTCTTTCACGTTTTGTTCTTGAAACTGCCAGTAATACTCATATTTTATTTTATTCTTTTTTCTATTCTATTTTTTTCTTTTGCTAATTATGCCTAATTGTTTATTAAGATTAAAACTAAAACTGATAAAAATACCTTAAAATTATTTGTAAATAAATCTTTTTTAAATTTTTGTGTAATAAAAAAATTATCTTTTTCTAAATATTGAAAAGTTTGGACTTAATCCTAATTACTAATCTGAAATAATATAAAATTGTTTCCTATCAACAGTTCACTCAATCAAAAGGATTTATTTTAAATATATTTTGAGTTTTAAAATGAATTATAATAATCAAGAATAAATAGCTGACACTATTTCATATTTATTTGTTAGTTTTATACTTTTATGTTATTAAATTATTTTCATAATTTTTATTATTATTCATATGTATTTCTCTGGTTGTATTTTTTGTCATATATATTACATTTTGTTAAAGGGCATATTTTTGTTGAATATATAATAAAAACATAAATAAATTAATAAAATATTTATTTTTCAATTGTACAAAATTGTTTTATTATTATAGGTTTACAATTGCGTGCTGAACGTGAGCAACTTGAATTAATAAGAATTACATTAAATGGATACATTTCAATATAATTTTTATTTTTTTATTATATTTTTAATACATAAAGAACATATCATGTATTATTTTAAATTATTGCTGTTCCTATTTTTATAATAAAATTAGCAATTTGATTATATCATGACTTATGATAAAATATCAATAATAGGTAAAATGTGATTGTAAGCTACATTAAAGAAGTAAGATTTTAATTGTTTTTTTTATTTATTTAAATAAATCAAAAAATTTACTGTAGCCTACGCTGTGTGATGCAATCAATTTGTTAAATATTTTTGTGACAAATTATTATAGTTTTCAATTTTTATAGAATATTAAGAATTACAAACAATGATTTGTATAACTGTTTTAATAAACTTTTATATTAAAAATAAAAAGTAATAATTTGTGTTAGTTTTAAAAAATATGTAAATATTAAAATAAATTACATAATTATAGTAACAATTACGAATTAATGTTATATATTATTTAGTCATATATGTATTATTAAGAATGTATTAGCTATATACACAAATGGATTCTTTCATTATATAAATATATACCTAATAAAAAAGTGAAAAACATAAAACTACGAAATTGATTTTAAATAAAATTCAACAATACCTAAATTCACACTTCTGTGTAATTGAAAAGCTTTATTTTACAACATTAAATATACTTGCAATTTCTAATAGGCATAGTTCTGGTCATAGTAATGTTGGTACCTAGTTGTCACATTTTCAGTGGCTCGACATAAGGTAATTTATATTTCAACAGGTATACCTAGTGCACGATAATCATGTAGGAGGTACAAGATGCGATACCTTATTAACAGCTCAGTCAACTTATTCGCAAGATTTCTTATACAATATACATCTCTATCTTTGATGTAAGTCGTTTACCCGTCAACCCGTGTGCCGTAAAAGTCCAGGCAGTATGCCGCGATTTTATTTTCTGCGTGATATATATACATATATATACATACATAGGTATATATTACATGGATTAATGTGACATGCACATTTTACAGGTAGTTTAAGGTTTTTATTTTATTTTATTTTTATAGGTTTCAAAATTTTAAAAAGGTTAAAAGCCACAGGCTTTAAACGATTTCACAAATGTTTATTTTATCTAAACGTTACATAATTGAGAACAAATATTACTAAAACGTATCCAACTATGAAAAAATAAAAATTAAATATGATTAGGTAATTGTTTTCAAATTTCGTTAGATTAAAAAAACAAAACAGAATAATTAAAACAATAAAAGAAATAATTGCAAATAAATAAAAAGTAAGAATTTAAATATTGATTTTGTGATCACTTATCACGGTTGACAGTAATGATGCAGCATACGACGAGCGTCTAGAGACAGCGCCTCTTATCAGCACTATTATTATCAGTGTCATACTATCACGGCAGTTGCCTTATCACATAATCGGTTGAATACATTTAAATATTATACTATTTAAATGAACAGTCACAACTAATAATAATAATATATTACTTAATAGTTATATTACATTATACTTTTTTGCATACAATGTCTTCAACTGGAGAACAAATGGAAACCTTACAATTACAATTTGGTTCTCTTCAAGGTGAGGATTTAAAAAATGTATGTGCAAAACCAGTCTTGTTTGTAGAGTATTCGTATTTCATTAAAATTTACTGTAGAGTTTAATGATTGGAAAGAGAAGGAAGAATTGGCCACTTCGACACGCTATGTCTAACATGGAGGGTCAAAAACAAATATGAACGAAACAGTTACTACAAAATATTACTGCCATCAGTCTGGAGTATTCCTATCCAAAGGGAAAAAGAACGTGCATTAGCTGGATCTTGTAAAATTGGTAAAAAGCTAATGTTATAGGTTTATACAACACATTAGTTTATAATTTTTATTTTTTAATGATTTAGATAATATTGCTCTTCTTTTATTAGAACTGTTGCTGGACTGAGTAATATAGATGTCACATATTGCAAGACTCATTTTGACCACCAAAACGAAATTAGATTTCTTCCTATTCCGACTATTGTTCAAGAAACAATTGCTGGTATAACTATATTTATATTTGAGATTTACTCTTACTAGGTGAAGTTGAATAGGAGTCACAAGTAGGTACACTTGATGATCAATAACATCAAAAAATAAACACAACAGTAAATTCAAGTTTAAAAGTTTTATGTGAATAAGAAAGCAACTTTGTAAAAATTATAGAGAATCGAGAACCATCCAACAAAAATGTAAATAAACAGCTACGGTTTTAGTTTAACAACCGATTACTAGACAGGTAATATAAAATATTGAAAAAATCAAATAAAAAAGTGATCAATTTAAAAAAAAACTTTTTAGTAATTAATTATTTGCCATTTGGGTAAAAAGTTAAAACCAATTGGTGTCATAATAATATGCTGTAGTTTCAAAAATATTATGGAGTTTTGGTATATTTTAAATTTTAATATTATATTGTTTAAAAAATTAAAATTTTCCATAGTTCTATAGTATTGGTTGTTGCATTTTCTATTTGATAGTTTATAAAAACAACCGAATAAATAGATAGTTTAAAACTATCAAGTAGTTAAATAGTTTTCACTCGATAGTGCTCAGCACTTATTGATTTTGTAATCATTAATTACCTACGATACTAACTTTTCTTTAAACTATTTTAAACGCATTAAAAAAATATATATTTGGGACATAAAGATGGGTCCTTGAACCGTGTCCGTGTCCCCCCTTAATATGGGCCATCAATATGTACAATTTAATGTTTTAAACTTTGATTAATTATCATTTTAAATCAATAATTGTAAATATTGAGAACCACATTAAGTGACCAAAAGTTACTTAACAGATGTATTATAGCACAATGCGTATACTTGCATTTGATTAATAAAACAATACTAAGTAATAAACATAACATTAATGTATACCCATTTAACATATTATCGGTATTACGTTATTCATTTATACAACTATTTTCTCAAAGTAAAAACAAAGTATAATATAGTTTTATATAATGACTATATTTTAATTACTACAATGAGAAAACAAAACAATTTTGTACGATTATATATTAAAAATAATAATAATAATAATAACAACTATTGTAACAATAACATCTTATAGTAATAGAAAATTTATAATTAGTCATAAAAAAAATTTTCTTTCAACAAGAATGATATTGATTCCTTAGAGCTTTAAGAGGAATGTCGAGTGTTACCCAGACATCAAGCATGTCCTCCACAAGCGTATCAATCATTTCTGGAGTATGGTGTGGTGTAGGTGCTAATCTTAATTTTTCTTGGCCAATTGGTACGGTGGGATAATTGATGGCTTGTATATAATGTCCTTTTTCTTGAAGTAGTATATCAGATATTTTTGAACATAAATTCGGATTTCCAATCTGAACGAAATATATGTCTTGTATAAAATTAAATAATTATTATTAGTTTTTATTTAAACTAAGATCTTAATGGGTATGATGTGAGATGGTGTTGACTCAACGGGTAACCCAGCAGCATATAATTTTTGTCAGAGGTATGCAACATTTTCCTGATGTTTTTGTCTGAGTGATCTTCCTTCTGCTGATGCTAATACACTGACAGCTGTCCGAGCACCGGCTAAAACCATAGGTGGTAATGATGTGGTAAAAATAAAACCAGCAGCATAACTACGGATCATATCGATTAAATTGCTTGAAGCAGCAATATATCCTCCCACATCACCATAAGCTTTACCTAAAAAAAGATATAAAATAATAAGTTACACATTTTTTACATTTTTCCTACTGTATTATTTGTATAATAACCCAATGTGCCAGTTATAATGTCCATTTGATTCATTAGATTCCACAGTTCACCAACACCAGCACCATGATCTCCGTACAAACCAACAGCATGAACTTCGTCTACATAAGACAACGCTCCATACTTATGAGATATCTAAAAACAGTTGGACAAGTTATATTGTTATAAAATATAAATAATTTTTAAATTGACCATTGATAGTCTTTATTTTTTACCTCGCAAAGCTCTTTGAGTGGACATATTGCACCGGTCATAGAGTGAACTGTTTCAAAGACAACTATCTTAGGTACAGCTTTATCAATGGACATTAATAGTTCTTCCAAATGTTGTGGATCATTGTGACGAAATATATGTTTGGGAGCTCCACAATTACGAATACCTTCTATCATTGATGCATGATTACCAGAATCCGAAAATATATGTAAGCCTAACATATTTAACAAATACAAAATTGTTAGTTGATACTAATAGTTTATTAAATATTCATGAATATCATTTGTCTATACCTGGTATCATTTTGCCCAATGTAAATAATGTAGTCATTTGCAACAAAACATGACGTAAACAATAAAGCCGCTTCTTTTTTATGGAGTACAGCCAAATCTTTTTCCAAATTTTCATGAAATATTGAATTACCGGATATATTACGTGTTCCTCCAGCACCTGTCCCATATTTGTCTAATGTTTGTCTAGTAAAATAATTAATATCTAGTTTTGATTAGTAATTACAATTAAATCAATATATTATTAAAAATTGAGTAATAATAAACATATCTTACTAAACTGCACCCTTTACTTCTGGATGACAAGACATGCCCAGATAATCATTTGAACACCATACTGTAACTGGCTTTTCATGTCCTGTGTATTCAATCGCATATGGAAAATCCATAGCCAATCTATTCACTTTTTTGAAAATCCTATAAGAATGGTCTACCTTGCGCATAATTTTTTCATGGAAAATTTTTCATAGTAGTAGATATTTTCTTAAAATAAAATAAAAACTAAAATTATACATTTATTATAAGTCCATAAAATGGTGAAACAATTATGTATTTATCAATTCAAACTATTACAATGCATATGTATACATAAGTACTAAATCAATGTGCCATGATTGGTTGTTATTAATAATGACTTTAACGACTAAAACAACTTTGATGAAATATATAAACATTAAAACATTAAATTATTTTTTAATGTTATTCATCAATACATAATTTAATATTTAAATTTAATTTCAAATTTGTATAAATTATTCAATTAATAGCATAAAATATTAGTAATATTAATAGTAATTTGGTACCTGTATTAGATTTGAGTTCAATAATATTCTTTTGAATTTCTTTGCTAACTTCTTTGATTGCTTTTGCAGTATTTTCATTTTCTAGAAACTGGCACTTTTTTTTGTTATCAATTTTTTCATTTATAACACATGCAGGGGATCCAACATTTATAAATCTAGATATAACTAGACACGAATGACCATATGTCTTAAGTAAACCAGAAACATAGTTCTTGACATAAGTAGTTGGCAGTTTAGGCATGAATGGGCACGTCATGATTCTGAACTAAAAAATACATATAAATAATAATTAATATCTAACTATTGTTGAATTAAATATTAATTATAAATTTTATTACTTATATTTATACTAAATATAACATAATATTATCTTTAAACAGTATCTACTCATAAAAATAAATAGATAATCAATTCTTTTTGGAAATATATATTTTTATTTGGTTAAAATAAATACAGTGAAATTTGACTGTAATGATTTTCAAGGAACCTAGAAAATCATATTGTTATACCCACATTTGGTTATATCTGGATATAAATAAAACAATGATTATACAATTTTAAAATTTTAAATTAATTTTTTGAAATATTTAATATATTATTATTTGTTTACTTTATATTTTATTTTATTCTACACCCATAAGTGTTATCGTGGTGAGTTTTAGCTATTTAAAATATTAAAACTTAAAAATACTCATATCTCACTATAAAGTTACAATATCAATAAAACCCTATGAAATGCATTAAATTATATTCTTATCTTTAAATTTGATAATTGGTAAATTTAATTAATATTAAAACTAACGACATAAAATGGATTTGGCTGAGTGTAAATTTGCATGTTGTATGTTAGTAAGATAGAAAACCAACCAAATGTATTACTGGAAATCATTATACCCAGAATATTGTAGTATGTACCACAAAATTAAATTTGATTGTACTTATAGAATTCATTTATGCTTTAAATGGTTAAAGAAGGTCCTTTAAACCTATAAGTACATATAATAAATTAAATGTCTATAATACAAAATATAAGTATGATATACACAAAAGACAATTTAGATCAATATAAGATTATAGTAACAGTAAAATAGTTAATGACTACTTATACAATACAATGGAATAAGAAGTAAATAGAAAGTAAAACCATTACCCAATGTACTTATAACAATTATTTTTGCTCAATGGTTTATGAAAATACATTAGGATTTTAAACTAGAAATTAGTTACAATCGTTCAATATTAGCAAAATATATAAATTATATTAAAACTATAATTATGTATTACTACTTATTAGCATCATAAATCATAAACTTTATAATAATAAAAACATGTTATGAAATAAAAAACATCAAGAATTGACAAATACTTTGGTAATTATTGAAATAAATGTTAGGTAAAATGGTAAATAGAATATAATACAATATTCACCAAGAATAAATAAATTATAACATTAACATAATGGCCAAGAATACCAAATGAATGGATTGTTGAATAAGATATCATTCAATGTCAAACATTCAATCTAAGAGTAATAATACAACATATTTATATATTAGCATAATAATTAAAAAAAAAAAAATAGAATAAATTTCAAATATTTCTGCAATAATTTTTCGATTGATTATTCCACTTTACTGAGTTACCGTGTACAATAGGTAACCTTTAATTAGATCAAATAGTGTAAAATTGTATTGGTCTTGGCCAGTGACAATAATAGATGTAAATTTTTAATTTTTCATATTGTATGTGTTTAAACATGGTTGAAATTTAAATTGTAGGTAGAATAGATAGAACATTATAATGCAACATTCAGATAAAATTAATTGATTTAGAACATTTGAAAGTTATCAACAAGAGGTAATTAAAAACTGAACGTAGTTATACTAAAGAATAATTGTTAGGAATGTTAATGTGGAATCAACAGTCACAATCGAAGAATTTTGAAACGATGAACCTGGTAATAATATGATCTAATGGTTTTACAAATTTTAAAACTAAAGTCGTAGAAATACAGACTAATATATTATATACTGCTGTAAAACAAATTGAAAATAAACATGCATTTTTCTAATTCTAGTATGTCACTACGGTGGTTGTATGTTATTCTACACAGTTTCACCTACGAAATATCATACCACCCATGTACCAGATTATTAAGTACACCTATAATTAGTTATTCATACCTGAAACTTTTGGTAGTAGTAACTGTTGTACCGTATTCCAGGACAACAAATTGTGGGCGGCGTACATAAGACTGCAGCAGTTCGGATGCTGAGAAAAACAAAAATGCCATTAATATTTTATCCACACGATATTAAGTAGTATATTATTATGTATTGCGGTAATAATATTATTATTATATTCACTTGAACGACAACAACGAACACTTGACGTTATTAAATACGCACACTGACAAATGCCTATACTGAGTACGCACCTGTAATATGATGGTTGTCAGAAGATTCGTAACGGAACAATATGAAGTGGAGATGACCAACAAAAAGACTGTTATGCTGACAACTATTTTTAAGTTTTTAATCATTTTTTGAGTGATAAGCACTTGTTCGAAAAATGATAAAAGCGGTACGGTAGGTAATATACTAATATGCACGGTTATACGGTGGTTACCTAGTGATCTGTAGTATCACACAGGTCGTGTCAAATGAATAAAATGCTAAAATAACTCTAAATGTTTTTTAAATTGAAAATAATTCTAAGTCCAAATGACAAGATTCTGATGTAGACTGACGTGAAGGTGCTCGTGCTAACTCTGGTAAATCACGTCTGTCGGAGTCCTATATAGGGCCCCCTTATATAATCGATGTCTTCCAGACTTCCTACCCGTGTCCTTCTAGGCCCATTTTGGATGCGTCGTAATGGTGTTATGTTATTACGCATTTATGGATGCACGTGCGATGATAAATTTTAATATGTCACCCAGCGATGCTTTGCCTTCGTCTTTGATCAGTTTGTAATCGCCGCGTAAGAATTATATATATAAATATTGAATTCTATTGTAGGTTTTATTATACATTGTGGCAGGTGTTCATCTCTCGGTTCCGACGGTTAAAGTCATATTAGTTTTATTTATGTTTTAAATTTAATGCGTTGCCGCTCAGGTGTGGTGGACATTTTTTATTGTTGTTTTCTTTGAAAGCGTTTATTCCTACGTTATAGCATCCTTATTGTGTGTTAATACTATTCTGTGGTGTATTATTGATATTGTTATCTTGATACTTATACCTATGTCGCAATACCCCTATTATGTATTATGTATTATGTATTATGTATGAGATATCAGAGCACATAGCAGATTCACTTGTGGTGATGTTACATAGAAAGTCGATTTTCAGTGGCGGCTCGTAGTAGTTTAGCACAGGAATGCGATAAAAAATTAAAGAACTATAATATACATCATACAAAAATTAAACATGTTGCCGTCTGATTTGAGCAACAAAATTCACCGTACATAATAAGCTTCTATGGTCGTCATGATATTATAATTACTCGTACATTAATATTATTAAACCTTCAGTTTATATGGAAAACCGGTAATCTTATGTACCATTCACAATGTCACCCAAGCTGCGGCGTTGCATATATATTGTAATAGTTTTTCTGACAACTGTGCCCAGTAAAAGTAACAAAATATTGAAGCTGCAGAACTATAATTAATTAAAAGGACAATTCTCAGATCATGTGTGAAAAAACTAATAAGTATCAAGAAGAACCAGATGGTTTACCCCATTACAAAGATTTAAAATCAAAATTAAACTTTAAAATATAGTTATATAAAATATGACAAATGACCAGGAATACAGATTTTAAGCAAAGTCATCGACTAACAGATAACAATTGGAAGCCAGATATAATTCAATAGTAATTCTACAGTTAATTTGTATATGTTTGCAGATTCGGGAACACAAAGGTTTATAATTGCACATACTACAGCGAGTTTGAAAAACCAATCATCAATGGATAAATTTGGTTATTAATGTAAAATAATAAAGAATTTAATCTAACAAAAATAAAATTGATTTCTTAGAACATTAAGAGGAATTCCGACTGTTAACTAGACATCAATCATTTCTGGAGTATGATGTGGTGTAGGTGCCAATAATAATTATTCGTAAACAATTAATAAAGTGGAATAATTGATGGGTTGTATATTATGTCGTTTTTTTTAAAAATAATATATACGATATTTTTGAACATAAATTCGAATATCCAATCTGAACAAAACATAAGTCTAGTAAAAAAAAAATAATAAAATAAAAAGTATACATAACAATACCTCAATAAAATAAAGGCATAATAAACGAAAAAAAATAGCAGTACATAATCTGAATCTGATTGTAGATTAATTTAATACAAAAATTGGTTATTGCCTTATTTATTCGTTTGTACCTTCAAGCTGTTACGGCAAAAGGTACTTTAACATTTAAAAGTAATTTATAATTTTTTAATTACAATATCTTTCACAGAAAAACGCGATGAAGAACTTTCTGTTCTATCGTTTGAAACTGTAGCAAGCGTCAACAAAAACATAATAATATTCCCCAGACATTGACTAACGGTTAAATCTTTCAAGCAGTTGTTTTATTATTATAGCCGCTATATATAATTTAAATTATTTATTTTCAAACAATTTACACTTCAGCTGTAAATTCTGCTCAAAATGTAAAACAAATACATCTAAAAAAATCATCAAATAACCACCATCACAAGGTAAGACAATAACTACCTAAATTATATTCATACTTATTTATATTAAAATATATATAAATAAACATAATTTTTTTTCAAAGATTCGACTGAACTGAAAAATGAAAATAAAAACCTGGTTGACGAAATGAATACGTTAACAATATTAGTGAATTCTTTCGACGGACAATTAAAACGGCAAGAGAGAGAGAATGCTAGGCTTAATAGTTATAAATTATTTTTACAAGCATTCGTCTTAAGTGAAATTTGAAATAATGGAGTTTGTCGAAAAAATGAATAAGATTACGATATTGGTGAATACATTTATCAATCAATTAAAAAAGTAAGAGATAGAAAATAGTAGGCTTGTCTATGAATTTAATAGCACGTCATTGTAGGATGAAAAGTACAAACTATTTATATGAATGTAAAATAAATTATCATAGTTGATTACAATATTTTTCGCTGATATCGACTGTCATTAGTGTTAACCAAAGTGGATTGATATATATCTACCTTGGTGTCAATTTATGTCACCTCTGGTAAAAATTGATGATAGTTGTTTGAATTAATTTATTATTAAATAACTATATTTAATATGCATTAATGTTATGTCACGTCTAAAATCGTTTTTAAAATAACATTTTCAATCAATGCTTCAGTCATTTTGTGTAGAATCATGTGAATAAAAAAATGTGCCTATGGTGAATCGTGAAATTTAACGTCGTTATTTTTGCCTATAAATCTAACAATTTCCTATGTTATCTAAACTAAATTAATTTTTTTTTGCCGGAGGCAATGTCTTCATAAATAATAAAAATCGACCCAAAATAACCGATTAAAAAATAATATTAGAATAAAAAACGATTTGACTTACATTACAATATTGTTATTGCATATTATAGTAACATATAAAATATTTTTTGACAAAAATATATAAATAAAATAGAATGTTTGTATAATGTTTTAAATGATAAAATTAATTAGTAATATTGAACATATTTAATAAAAAGTATGAATTTATTTATTGATTTTGTTATCACAGTTTACCGTAATGCGTGTTTTGCTATCAACTCGGTCGACGGTCTGTCTTTGAACACTGATGCTAGAAGATTGTTACTGCGGTGTGTCGAGAGGTAGAAACACTAGAAACGGGTCGGGCGATGAGTAGGACCAGTTTTGGTTGTAACTTCAATCAGCGTATTTCGTGTTCGGCAGTTGCTAGTTATCCTCAGTATACTCAGTAGTCAGTACGGTTCTACAATCTTTTGTTGGTCATCTCCACTTCATATTGTTCCGTTACGAATCCTCTGACAACCATCATATTACAGGTGCGTACTCAGTATAGGCATTTGTCAGTGTGCGTATTTAATAACGTCAAGTGTTCGTTGTTGTCGTTCAAGTGAATATAATAATAATATTATTACCGCAATACATAATAATATACTACTTAATATCGTGTGGATAAAATATTAATGGCATTTTTGTTTTTCTCAGCATCCGAACTGCTGCAGTCTTATGTACGCCGCCCACAATTTGTTGTCCTGGAATACGGTACAACAGTTACTACTACCAAAAGTTTCAGGTATGAATAACTAATTATAGGTGTACTTAATAATCTGGTACATGGGTGGTATGATATTTCGTAGGTGAAACTGTGTAGAATAACATACAACCACCGTAGTGACATACTAGAATTAGAAAAATGCATGTTTATTTTCAATTTGTTTTACAGCAGTATATAATATATTAGTCTGTATTTCTACGACTTTAGTTTTAAAATTTGTAAAACCATTAGATCATATTATTACCAGGTTCATCGTTTCAAAATTCTTCGATTGTGACTGTTGATTCCACATTAACATTCCTAACAATTATTCTTTAGTATAACTACGTTCAGTTTTTAATTACCTCTTGTTGATAACATTCAAATGTTCTAAATCAATTAATTTTATCTGAATGTTGCATTATAATGTTCTATCTATTCTACCTACAATTTAAATTTCAACCATGTTTAAACACATACAATATGAAAAATTAAAAATTTACATCTATCATTAAATTGATGGACATTTTTGCTTGTAATGTGTAAACATTATGCACATTGTGAATATTATATTGTTTAAACTGTTCTAATTGAAACTAATTTGTTGTTGTCAATTTTCTTTTTAGGATACACCTTTGCAGCAATATGAATCCTGACAATCATGTATGTCAATTTTACCTGCAAAAATCTTGTCGATTTGGAGATAAATGTTATAATAGACATGAAAAGCCATCATATTGTGAGTAATAATATACTTTAATATTAACTTTATTTCAAGTAATAATAAATTAGTTGTGATAAAATAAGAACATGTTAAACGTAATTATCTTTACAATTTATTAATTCAATTAACGAATACTAAACTGTGGAGAAATATTATAATTGACTCTTTAGTATTTTCTTTTTATTTGTACATTTATCAATATTATAACAATAAAAATAATTGTTAATGATATAATCTTTGAATTTTACTTAACAAAACTTGATGATGATTTCCCTATTCTAACTTATAACGTTGCAGCGAACAGTAAGCATCAACAAGTACATCAAAATGATCAGCAGACATTGACTAATAAGTACAATTCTTACAAAATTAAGTTATTATTGTAATCGTTATATTTTATTTTTGATTTATACTATTTATTTTCAGATCAATTGCACATTCACCTTTAAATTCAGTTAAAAATATAAATGAAATATATCCAAAAAAATCATCAACACAAGGTAAGAAAATAATACTTATTTATATCATGATATGTAAATTCATTTTTTATTTTTATTAAAGATTTGTTACAATTGAGAAATAAAAATAAAAAGCTTGTTAAAAAAATTAATTTGCTTGAAACATCAGTGAATACACTTAGCAATCAATTAAAATGGCAAGAGAGAAATAACACTAAATTTATTGATGAATTTAATATGATGCGGTTGAATGACGAAGATTACAAATGCATTATCTGTTTACGAGTATTCATAAGGGTAAAAATTTAATAATTTTCAATAACTTTAAATATAAATTAGATTCAATTAAAAATTAAAATATTTAGATATTTGAAAACATAACTTTTTCGTTAAATTTTTTTTTTTTTTCTTTGATTTAGCCAATTTTGCTGGGCTGCTCACACATGTTTTGTGAATTATGCATTGATAGATGGATAGTTGATAATCAGAATTGTCCAACATGTGATAATTCAATAGTCAATCGTGCATATTGTTTAAGTGTAGACAATTTCATCAAAAAAATTAAAGAAAAGATTCCAGAAGATAAAATTAATAAAAAGTTCAATAAATCAGAAGAATCTCAAGCTGAGGATAAACCAAAAAGTAAAACTAATGATATAAATGATAATGATGACGTATTTTATAAATGTATATTTATACTTATACCTATAATTGTTATTTTTAATAACTACTTTTTACCCTAAGATTATTCATTATCACACTCAAATTGTAAAAATCTCATTTCATTCATCTCATTATTTTTTGTCGTTTCTGGTGTTCCCAAGGACTTCATTAGGTTTTTTCTTCAGTGTTATGTTCTTAAAATTTTTATTGATATGTATATTCTGTTTAACTATACATGTAAAATTTCAAAACTTGTACTGTAATATTTTTAAAGAATTTTTAATCGTTTAACTGACACCATTTCATACTTCTATTTTAATATTATACTTTTATGTTATTAAATTATCGTCATAATTTTTATTATTATTCATATGTGTTTCTGTGGTTCCAATTTTTATCAAATGTATTACATTTTGTTAAAGAATGTATGCTCATTAAATATGCAATAAATAAATATAATATTTTTAATTGTACAAAATTATTTTACTATTATAGGTGTACGACTGCATGCTGAGCGTGAGCAACTTAATTAATAAGAATTACATTAAATTGACACATTGCAATATCATTTTTATTTTTTATTTTATTTTTAATACATGTAGTTCATATTATATTTTATTTTAAATTATTACTATTCCTACCTATTCGTAATAATATTAGCAACTTGATTGTATCATTACTTATGATAAAATATCAATAATGGGTCATACCTATGTGATTGTAAACCACATTAAAATTTGTTGTGACCATTTATTATAATTTTCAATTTTTATACAATATTAAGAATTCTAAACAATGATTTGTATAATTATTTTAATAAACTTATAGATTAGAAATAAAAATTAACAATTTGCGTTAGTTTTATAATAATTAATAGAAGTACTAATATTAAGACAAAAAGTATATAAGTATTAAAATAATATATCAATTAGTAACAATTATGAATTAACATTAATAGCCATGTACTAAAATTGTAAGTTTTCACAAGTAGAGTGAAATACTTTGTATAATTGGCTTGAATTGAATAAGCGTACATATTTTATAACATGTTCAATGTATTGAATATATGTTCAATTGAACATGTATTGTTGAAAGGTAAGATAGTTACAAAATAAATATTCTCTTTTCAATTAACTTTAGGTTGTTATGGTATTACTATTATAGGATTGATATACAATATATATATATATATTACAACTAATTTAATATTTATATCCGAGGCCATTTTTAAAATAAAAATTTTATAATACTAATTTTGAATTTTTAAAGAAAATTATAGTCTTCAAATGGATAAGTTACTTTTTTGTAGCTTTAAAGTACAAGGTAGTATATTCTGCATACTGTTTGTACACGCCTATGTCTATAATATATAACAATTTTAAGTGTTAAGGTATTAGATTTGAAAGCGACGATAAATCTTCAAAAACGATTAACAAATATCTATAACAAGAAACTTGTAAGTTTTCTACATTACAAGATTAACTACAGAAGGTTGAGACGGTAGAAAAATTACCTCTTCAAAGTGTGTTGATATTTCAACTAGATTTTCAATAATTATGTAATAATATTACCTACATCAAACTTTTCAAACACAATATTATCTTCTGCACGAGTTTATGCAATAAAAGTGCTGACATAGAAAAAAAAAAATTACATTGAATTTTTCAATTTACGAATACAATATCATTATCGTTTACGATCAAATCCAACGCATAACATTATGATGTATCGGTTCACTATCGAGTATTGGCACATAGCTCAATAATAGAAAACATGACTAGCTCCACTCGCTACTGGCGCGTTATCGTATGATGTTATCAACACGGAATCGGTTATCTCTGCAGTTCTTCCCATTGCGATGTATACGGTATTACACAATTATAACTGGAACGCTCACCGCGCAGTGTTACCCGAACGAGCGTGTCAAAAGAAATTGCGAACACATTAGGTAAAAAACGCAAATCCATCTTTGTTTAACATACGGCGCCAACGTATAATTTTTTTTTACATCGGTACGTGCCGAGTAATGACACTGATAACTAATATCGACAATATCGTGTCTACTATTTGTGCGGCTTAATGGTAAATTCGTAATTGAATTACGAGATGTTTATTTTTCAATTTAATTAGATATACAAAATAAATAAATATTTATATTATATAGATATTGCAATACATTAGCAATTGAATATCATCCGAATTCAGAAAATAAACAGCCAACTTAATTGACAACCAGTTTATACGTTTTAAAAAAATAACAATAATCTAAAGTATGCATAATATATTAAGTTACGATTACGGTATTAACGTTAGTAGCCAAGTCGCTAGGTTATTTTAGTAAACCACCGGACAATAACGTCAGTTTCCGGGATATTGGAAAATATATAGTACAATTTATCTAATTTATTGTTGTAATTATTGTAAATTATAAAACAATTTTACCTCAACGACCGAATATCAACGTATTAGTCTAGTAAATTGCGTAAGTCCCTGAAGACACTCATCAATTTACAGTTATAGTTTTTTGTCTTATTATTTTTTCATCATTTAATTATGATACATTTATAATTTATTATTTTTTTCGCGAGGCACATTGTCGTGACATTTTGAGTTACACAACATTCCCGCTGATCGATAGACAAATGCATTTATTCGTTCTGCACTTTATTTGCAACCACACCTTTTTTTTAACCTAATGACTAGGGATGAGAAGTTATAGAAATTACATATTTTTTCCATATGTTCTATTTAATGCTAGATGAGCTTTTTTCAGCTTTTAACCGACGACGCGCCGATAGGCGAGCTAAAAACTTGTTCTGTAACCTGGCGAGTTCATATTAATTTTGTTTTATTTTTCAAGAACAGCATACTAATCATTTTTTTTTGTGCATATAGATACATTTGTATTTTGCAGTAAATTTGTATTTATTTTTAATACAATTTATCTCATAAGACAATATTATAATTTTACACAAAACTTGTAGTTTCATACGTGAACGATTGTTATAATGAAACCTGCATATAATAAAATGCGAGTGTTTTCACTTCATGAAATGATTTACATTAATAATTAATATTTCATACTTACGAACCATCCTGTAATCCTCTACCGATTTTTTCATTCCCTTAGTATGTAATTAATATTTTTTTGGTAAATATATTTCTGCTGGTTTTGATTAATAAATTTATAAAATAGGCCGTTGAATTTACTACACATACTTAATATTTTACGTAAATAAAAAATAAATGCTTAAAAATGTAATGAAACGCAAACTGGCGAACTGCGAATGAAGCGATGTTGAACTTGCAACGATACTGAAACGTCTGAAATAGCAATATGATACGTTATGTCGTTGTGGGAAAATAATCCAATAAAATAAATTACTTAGCTTTGATAACTTATTAGATTATCACATTATGTATTAATAATACTATGGTTTTCCCGAGAAGCTATCGCTGATTACCGATGATATTAATATAGTATAGGTATTAAACTACTAACGAGTAATGAATGCGGATAGATAACTGCCAGTGACCCGTATGCAATACTACTAATACTCAAATAAATATAATACAGTGTATATCATAACGCCAATCAGGCGATAGGCGTTGGGGATTTACGCGAATAATAAAAGATACCTACTCCATAATCCATACTTACAAATCACAGCATTAACCATTATGTTTTCACTTCCGTAAATCAGGTACCGGTCATTTATGTAAATTTGTATTGTGCTAGGTAATTTTCAATATTAGCTGGGTTTTTACGTAAACATCATAATTTTCGACATTGACCGTAACATATATCATACATTTATAACTTAAGCCTATTATATGACTATAATTATTTCTTATTAGAAAAAAAAATTAGAAATGTAATAGGTACAATTAAACAGAATACAATACGATGATTTAAAATATGAAATAACTATGATGTATTTACTATTTCATTGAATATTAAATTTATTAGCTTTTTATAAAAAAAAAAATATTAAATGCGATAAATAATAATGTTATGAACAATCTTAGGGAAAGGAAAATATATTTTTCAATCAAAGTTTAGATTTATTGATAGACAAGAGGGTTCTCTAAGACCATAAGGAAATATTTAATTAAAATAAATAAAACTTAATTAGGTACTTAAATTTTTATATCATATTTTACAATAAAGATATTTCATTATTTCTAAAATATTTATCTTGTAATTTTTGCTAATAAGCGTACTGCAAAAATTAACTATCGTCATTGTTAATTTTTATAAAAGTATTCTTAAAATGTGTCTATAGAAATTGCTATAAAATATAAATACAAACATAATTATTATAAATTTTCAGAAGAATATGTAAGGTCGTTGATCAAAATTTACATCACATTATGCCGGACGTCGGTAAGCATTTAAAAGTGAATACGATACAGAGTATTATCTTATTAAACAGAGATAGAAATACTTGAAGTAGTATTCACTAAATCTCTTTCTAACACACTTACTCGGTCATTACTTCATTAATCACATGGGCGGTGAACGTGTTCTAGTTACCATAAGTTCAATGGTTGTCCCGTGTTATTATTTTATTGAATAATAATTACTCTGTGGCACGACTGTGCATACTGCATAGTATATCTATTACCTACTTAGCAAAGAAGCTTCTGAGCGATAAAAAAAATAAACTTAAGCCGAGTTCAAAGCTACATCGTCTGTTGTGTTGTGTTCCTTATATCGTAAACTTTTTTGGCCATTGTAATCATGGTGATACATTTGATATCACATATTATTTGTACTAAAAAAAGGTCAAGTTTCTTTTTAGCGGTTTTTCTTAATTGTTCGGCAATATTACATTAAGATTTTAGTTGAAAACCGCAACAACAACATAAACTAAAAATAAAAATGTCTATAATAGATATCTAAGTAATATGTATTGGTGATAACGATTTCGACCTAATCCTGCTGTATTCAACCGGTACTATATGAAAAAGGCTATTAAGTGAAATACTGAAATGCGACTGAAAGAAAAATTAGAATTATTATTAATTGACCTTGTGCCTATAATATTTTTCATAAAAAATAACACAATCTAGTTCTAATAGAAAATAGAACGCCTACCCCGTTTTTTATTCTGAAAAAATATTTAACTATCTATAACATGTACAAGCAGGAAATGATCGAATCACATTGTTTGCTTTCATCCATAAAAGTGTAATAAATATAATTTAAATATTTCAAAGATATTTATGAATATTATTCATAAATATTTCATAAATATTTGCATTATATTTTAATCAATTAAAAATACCTTCGGTCGTTCTCTTGTAAATATTATAGAAAATTAAAATATTATTTTGAATGAAAATCAAATTAAACATTGCAATATATCTATTATTAGAATTAGATTCGTTCGTATAAGTAAAAAATAAAAACTTATTTTTGTGGCCACAAAATATAAATTTGATTTGTGCATACGAGTGCCTTAAATAAGACAAGTTTTTTTTTTACCAATTATCTCTGTTATCACTGTCGAAGTGACGACTGATAAATACCGACAACGAAGTATAACTTATACAGTTTATAAAAGCAATTTAGTGAATTTCTAAATTATAATAATTACAAATAACATGATTTTATGTTATAAGATAACATTTTTATAAGATTGAGAAATAAAGTTTACAGTAATATGTAATACATGACTCACCGGCAAGCATTTGTTTTCTCAAAAATGCATAATGCTTAAATATTAGGTTTACTGTTTAGGTAGTTTAATTTAGATTAATATTTGCGACTTAAAGTTAGCAAAGTTTAGGCCCAATATTGACGTCTTTGTTCGTTCAATACAACTTCAAAGTTGCATTAAAGATTAATACACCGTACTTACTACTAATACTACTTACTAATTAGTTAATTAGATATCGACTCGGTTAGGTACATAAATCAAAACTAATAATAATAAATTGAATATAAAAATACTATTGGCTATTGTATATACACCAATATACCTACGCAATTAATAAGCTGCTTAATATTTCACATATCGAAAACAATATCCTTATTATAATTTAAATTACACGTTTTTATAATTATTTAGTTCCCAATTAAAGCTAATCATTTAGTCATAGTTACATTATAAAAAAGGTTATCTTTTAAGTTTTAATGTATTAAATCGATGTTCGACAACATAAATACCAATAACGCTATGTCAACCATATTATTATAGCGTTTGTCACTATTATAGTATTATTGGATTGGAAATGTGTATTAGTATAAAAATAAAAGAATTTAAATAACTATCTACATTTTTCGTCACTCTTACATAATATTACAACTATGTATTTTACATTAAGATTAATTTTTCACTTAAATTACATATAATCAGTAAAAGAAATATATATTTTAAATTATAATTAAGACGATATTTAAATATTAAGATACAAGAAAAATATTAAACAAATAAATTACATTTTATAATTGTACATTAAAAACAATTATTAGATAACTTACCTTATTATTATAAACTATTAATAAATTAACATTTAAAAATATTTCATTATTTTCATTATAGATATCGAACGCAGATTATTTTCGAAAATGGCTACCTATTGTAGTTGTAGCAGTAGCAGAAAAAATTCCTCGGTCATTATTTTTTACATAATCGGCAGTTATGGACACGGGTTTCGATTTAGTCATGTATATAAATCAATATAAGTTTTTTTATTGTTTGTGTTTAGGCTATTTTACCCGGAGTACTTGCCTCAAAACTTTAAGTAATTATTATCTGTTTAAATATAAGTGCTTTTAGAGTTCACGACTCGCATAGTTTTCATTACTTGGTCCGCCAATAAGAAACACGGGCTAAACACAGTACCGTTTCACAAAAATAGTAAACAGAAAGCAAAAATAAAATACCTGCTTCAGTCATTGTTTTTTAATATCTGGTTTTAATTAGTTGGTCTTAATGATGTATTCATTTGTATTTCTCATTTTAGTTTATCATAACTAGATTATTTTATTTAATTAAAAAGTGTATTGACATAATATTGTTGTTTTTTGAGTAAACGAAGGTTATTGATAACCGGTTAATAATGCTCAATAAGTTCCATATGTAGGTATGGAAATATAAATTTCTATCGATGGTCGAAATTAATTCAATAACCTTTAACGTATAAATATAACTTTACACAATATACGAGTTCCTAACTAATTCATTAAAAATTTAATTGACAGATTTATAATTGACAAACTTCACAAAATAAATTATTATTTTATTTATAACTAATATAACTGTCTAAAATCGTGTAAGAGCATTTAATTCAAATGTAGAATATATTACAGCATTGCAGTCAACATCATTAGTACAGTGAAAAATTAAAAAAAATGTTTAAATAGTTGTTATTTACTTGGATATTATATTATAATAATTAACTTTGTAAGTATTTAATAATGATTCGATTTTTGCAATAGGAATTATATTTTTTGTTGTTGTTAAAAACACGTTTTTATATGAAGAATATAAATAAAAAATGCAAGAAAAGCTCTTTATAAATCTACAAAAAGGAAATGAGAAAATTATTTAGAAAAATATTTTTAAAAATGATGGGTACATAAATAACGAAAACATTTTGAATTTTAATTTATTAATATTTAGGTACTTGCAAAATACTCTAAAGTAATAATGTTCAGTGGACAATTGTCCGTCGCCCATAATAATAGAAATTAGTAAATCAATATGTTGGTAGTATAATACTAATAAAATTACTTTTGCCCATTTCAATAATATTAATATATGATTAAAATAATATTTTTTACGGCAACTTTTTATGAATTTAATATATATAAGTTATTATTACCGAAGTGCATATTATAATGTTTTAAATATTGAAATGTCATATTTTTATGGTAATAATTTCTTTATAACTAGAAAAAATATTTTTATAACCTACTTAATGTATGTACAAATTAAAAAAAACATTATTATTTTAAAAATATTTGGTATTTACTATATATTGTGTAATATACACGTTTTTAGGTACTAAATATAATAAGATATACATTTTAAATTTTTAAATAATATAATCCAATGCTTAATGTATTAAAAAATAATATTTTTTTCAACATCTTCAATAAAGAATTTTTTTATTTAGAAATTCCAAGAATTTTCATTATATAAGAGGTTTATTGAAATATAAAATAAATTCTATAAGGGATAAAAAATAAAATATGCGTTTATTTTATTGTATATTTATTGTAATTTTTGAATAATAATAGTCACCCTGAGAAAAAATGTAATAATCGAAAACGTATGTTTCACTTCATTTAGTTACTCAAAACTTAACAATAGAAATAACATTGTACCTATAAATCATAGACATCAACTTGTATGATTAATAAAAAATAATAAGGTTTACGATTTTGCTTTGCTAATTTAAGTATTATTATCCGTTATATTATATTATATAAAAGATGTCACAAACACAAAACATTGAAATAGGTACCCATGATGTAAAAATGGCTGGAAATGAGTCGTGTCCCAAATACTGAATAGTGTCCTTAGATGTTTTTGTCAAGTTACACAAATTGTGTCCTTCAGTTTTTTTTTGGTTACACACAAGTTTGGTCTAATTAATATAAATTAAAATTAAAAATAACTACACAAATAACTTTAATAATATTACATACTAGGCAAAAATATAAATGATATATCGTTTATATAAATTCAAATAGTGAAATTTGTCCTATAAAATATATGTGAGTATTTACTATTTATACAATAAAAAAATGGTAAAAAATAAAAATGAAATATTCAAATTTCTCGATTTGAATTTATAAAGATCCTTTTTATTTCAATTAACAAAACAACATATTTTATTTTTGGCTAAAATATTGATTTGAATTTATCAGCACTCAAATTGTGTAAAACTTCATAAAACAGTTGGGACACAACTCGTGTACTCCATTTTTATCATTGGGGCACAACTTGTGTTCGAGAAATTTCATCAGGACACAACTCGTTAATTGCGTTAAAAATGTGGAAGTATAATGTGTTTTTATAATTTTGTGAAGATAAAACATACTTTGTAAAGAATTAAAATAAATACACGATGAATGAATTAATATAATCATGTACGCCACTATACGTTTATTATTAATGAAGTGGAATATCGATGCCCAGTAAAAGAATAGTGATTATGATTGTCAGTCGACAATAAAATTACTTAAAAATCGTATCGGTAGCAATAATAAATTATCTGATAATAAAGTACTTACGACTTACCTAAATAGTGTGTATACTAAAATAAAATTTGTACCAGGAAAATTAAAGTGTGCAGTCTAAATTGCAAAATACGTGTGTTACAAACAACAATAATTTCAATACAAATGTGTTATCAATATTTTTTATCTCAATTTAATATTTGATATGCATATTTAATACAAATATCATAAACCTTGACTAAGTTATAGCAGAGGTTATTATGTTTGTATAAATGTCAGTCAAATATAATCAACTAATGATCTCATAAATGAATGAATAAAATGTAATACATTTTAAATCGTTATATCATTATAAGTTATTACCATTTTTTTTTTATTTTGGTAATTTTTAGTCTAAATATGTAAGTTATTAGTTAATTGTTGTATAAAAGGGATAGCCCTTTTAGGTTTTCTTGGTATGAAAATCTATAAATGCTTACAATTAAATTTAATAATGTGTACCCTAAAACAGTGAAATTGGATACTGGGCTCGATAAATTACATAATTTCATTACTATTCAAGATTTCGTTTAAATAGAAAATAACAACTTTTTCATAACTAGTTATTCTTTATTTTCATTCGAACATTTCTGTGAGTGGATGATTGGATCTATAACATCCTTTGCATTTATACGGATTTACACCCATAACGCAGATTTTTACTGATTCCACTTTTGTATGGATACCAATACAAAATTAAACCAACTTTATTCACAATTCTAAGGTCCGTGAATTTACGTGAATAGTTTAACAATGCAAATACGCAAATACTTCATTATATTTAAATTAGTCAAATTAAATTTAAACTTTTTTTAATTGGTGGTTAGAAATCGCACACTAATACACAATAACTATTTAATTTATCGAATTCGTAAATTGGTTAGGATTTAAAGAATACAAATAAGTTTTGAATATTTTTATTACTAATACAGTAAATCTAATTGTTTTTAAATGAATATAATAATATATAGGTATATTACTACGTAAAATCGTGTTTTTAACATGTCTCTACCTACTTACGCCTGTTTGCATACTAAATTGCAGATAAAAAACTTTAGTACATATTAAAAATTAGTTTTTTATTTAAAGTAAATAAACTGTAAAAATAATCATGTAAAATAATGAAAAAAATTAATTCAAAATAATATTTTTGTTTCACATATTTATTATTTATCACTATAAAAACTTAAAACTACAACACAAGATTGGATTTTTTTAAGTTTTATTTGATGTATTATTTAATATTTTATATAATCAGGTCGATTTGTTAATCGATATCATAATATTTCTTCTTCATTTTATCATTAAATGTGAATTATGTTGAATATGATTATATTATACTAATGATCAATCAAAATTATTTCGTAATAAATTCTACAGTGAATAATTTAAAACAAGTCGACTTGGAATTTAATTATTTTTATTAAAACAATTCTCAATATGCTACAATATATGTATATATTACATTATACAATGTTTTAAATAGGGTCATTGTAAATTAAACATATATTTAGGCCATTATAAGCCATAAACATAGAGTAGGTATAATATTTGAATAAGTAATTCATATTTTATATTTTTTCATTTGTATTTAAAGTTCTCTATGACTATAATATTACACTAGATTTATATACTATACCTATAGTATACTATAATTTACAGCAAGTATGTTTTATTTCCAACCATCAATAAATAGTATAAACATTATTTATTAAAATCAAATAGTATTTTTATTTTATCAAGTATAATATTTATTATAAGTAGTTAATATTAATCAAATAACTCGATATTGTTATGAATAATATTTATTTGTTTTGTCGAGTTCGACTTTCTTATAAGTTATCATGTTAGAATACTAATGCGTATTTATAACAAATTTAAAATGGTTTTTTTATGTGTATATAAGAGAGTATATAATAATATACGCTTTAAAATAATATCTATGGACCGGACGGATATGTCATGTAATCATATGCATAAATCATCAATGATAGGTACATCGTTTCTGCAGGAATAGGCACGTCGCGTCGTGAGTAGGTCGTACTATTTTGCATTTATTACATCCATGTACATAATAAATTATAATATGATTAGCGATTACGTATTTTTATTTTTGAAAAATTTCCAAAAATTCAAACGGTTCATTATAATATTATGGTTATCGATAGCAAAAAAAAAGTATCTGAATACGAAATATATGGTAAAACAAATAAAAGATACTGGTTATGCAATTTTATTATTATTATTATTGGTCATGAACTCATGAGTTATGCTTATGAATTATGACTCATAACGAAATTAAATGTACATATGTCAATTGTTACAATAATATTATGTGTACCTACGTCGTGCCGAGTGTTCTGATGTACCGTCATTCGACATATTTGATACCGCTACAGCCTATATTACAAATTCAATATCGAGTTTAATGCACGAAATTGTTCCACGAAAAGAGCCTGATACTGGTTAATATATAATGTGAGAAAAACACTTTTTAAATTATATTATGATATATTCCCTTCTGATTTTTTAGGGATTTGTCGTATTAATACTATTTGTTTCCTAATATGCATCTTTTATAAAATTATAGGCAAACTTAATGGTATAGATACATAATATACCTATTATTTTCTATTCTATTAATCAAATCTATGGTTGTTGATGAGATTTATGAATGATAATCTTATTAAATATTATGTTTCTTATTTATAACAAAATTTGTCATTTGTCAACATAATTTTTTTATGTATGTTTTACGTATTTATCGCAGCGCTTGGTCACTAAATCTTGGCAGTTCATATACATTTTGGATATGTAAAAATGATAAAAAAAAAAACACTTTTTATATGTATATTATTAAACTGCATAGCCTGAAATAATGAGTTGTTTGAAACAATTTGACTTAGGTATGCTAGCGTATGTAAGTTTTTGGTCGACTTTATCGTTTCGTATATTATACGAGTATTCAGTATATAGTGTTATATTATTTATTTTTATCGCGTTTTTTATAACATGTATCCCCAGCATAAATTTAAATCTACAAAATGTTTAAATTTTATCTTGATTAAATTTTTTATAACATCGAGACTCTTCGTGATTATTAAAATCGCAATAAGTACAAATGTACAATGTTTTTTGTTATTGTTTACTGTTGATTTTAGCATCTCTTTTAATTAATTAATTTCATTTCTCATTGCTGAATATCCGTTTTGTTTGTTATTTATTGACTTATCGTGTTGTGTTGTCTTCGGGACTGTCTTTATTTAATCTCGTTTATAAAACTATATGTATACCTAGTATAATACAAATTACAAAATACTGTAACGGTGTGAAACATAGAATACAGTATCTATAGATAACTTCGTAGTTCGAACACTCAGACCGTATCTGCACACAATGAACAATAGTGGTATACATTATTATTATCTAAATTTTAGATTTCAAAGAGCCGCGGGTTGGCCAGCCCTGATCTAAAATATTGTGGGTATTTTATATTATATTGTTGTTTATATATAATTTATAAATAGTAAGTAACGCTGCTTTAAACTATAAGATAATATGATATATTGATGCAATCAGTGACGTATATAATATGTTAAAGCGCGAAACACACATTTACCCGGGTCTGCACTTAAAGAGTTAGAAAATTGTTTATATTGTACACCTACTTTGACGGTCCTGTCGAAATTGGTAATTGACTAAATAACTGGCGTATAATATTATGCGGCGGAGAACGATTCCGCAAATTTTGCGGAATCGTGTTGATTTTTGATAGCAATATTATGGTCATAAGAATTTAGTGACAGTTAATGCCATTTAGCGTCGACTGCTGACTGGCCTACGAGTATGTTTTGTTAGAAAACAATATTACCTTATTTTAATTTGTAATACTATTATAGAATTATGTATAATTACACATAATCATGCTACGGATCAACAATATTATCAAAAGCAAAATTGCTCATGGCCAACACTATCACCGGTGGTCGGTACAGTCAATGTGTACTCAATATTGATTTTTTTAATATACCAAATAATTCTTATAATATTGTATCAATTATTAATATTTAACAGTCATTTCACTGTTTTCGTTATTATTTGATAACAGTGTATTTTTCGACTGTAAGTTATTACCTATTGTTTTTACTATACTTATAGTGATGACACTTAGTCAATAATCTGACATAGGTTGTTTAATTGACAAAAATATTTAAATTGTTATTAGCTATTTATTCATAAATAATACAATTTTAATATGTATTTCAAATGTATTAAGGTTTACGCTCCAATGACGTAATTACAGAGATAAAAATATAATCTTAAAATAATTCAAATATATTTAGTAATATTGTTAATTTACTGAAATCTTTGATTTTATAATATATTATAAAATCAATGCTGAAACTAATGAATTCGAATGTTAGAAAAATTAAATTTTACATGACTTATATATTATTATGATTATCATAACGGATGTACCTAATTAAACATACCTTTATACGTGATATTTGTTTGTGTTTCTACGAGACCACATACGTAAGTTAATTTTAACATTGTACCGGCCAAAGTCCGGTTATTGAATGATTAATATTATCTGACAAAGTCATCTTTTTGTGGTTTAAAGGTGACTTAGTGTGATGGTGGAAAGAGCGGTGCGACGTACCGTCACTCGCCACTAGGTCGTTGTTGTTGTTCTTTAAATTACGTAATATAATTATTAAAATTATTTATCAACAATATAGTTTTTAAAGTTTCTAACTGATTATTTTAAAAAATCATTATTTTATAATAATAATGTATGCATTTTTAAAATGGAAAAATTTACCATTCCTTCAATCAAGTCCTAGATAATATGTGGGAATTCACCAATTAGTAATTATCATTTCAAATTAAATGCACATTTTAGAGACATACAATTTTTGAAATATGCATATTCTAATACAGTTCACACAATTTCATACTTTTATGATATTAATGTTTTATTAAAATATAATGTATACTATGTATCATAATATTAAAATCAATATAATAAGTTCAAGTGTTATGCAATTTGAGTTTATCGTCAACAATAACTATAATACTTAGTAGTCTGAACCTAAGAAGAATTTAATCTCTTGTTAAAATTACTTTCGTAAGCAACATCAATTATAAACGTTGACATTACATATTTGCATATAATATAATCGTAATGAACTGTTTTGTTTTTATTATCTCATGTCGACGCGACAATGCTGTAAGTATATATTATAAAAAAAAATAATACTTTTGTAGTTTTATAATATTATAGAACAAAAAAGTTTATTATAATTGTTCTTTATTTTTATTTTTTACAAAGAAACCGTAGTTCTTCCGATCTTTAACACAAAATGTACAAATACATTTTTGTATTCACATTATAAAAAAAATGAAACCTTGCTATAGTATAGTCGCAGTGTTAATAACAATATATAGTGTTACTCCAAGTCGTAGGTTTAATAGGATAAATTAAAAACAACGAACCTTAAGTAAAGCATAAGACGTATGTGTTACTCGCAACAATTCGGTTCTAAATTATTATACGGTGTAAAGTGTAATGAAGAAGTTTTGATGAACGTAATATTCAGCTATGCAAGAAATCGTTGTTATTAACACGCCACAACGTGACATAATTCACCGGCAACATGATGATATTGTCTCAACGGTTCACCGAATAGAGTCTGCAAGAGAGCATATACTTGTATTAACATATTATACTTTTTCATCTGTACGAACTCTATACATTGCCGTCTCTAAATATAGAGGTATATATATTGTGTTATAAAGGTCTGCCGAGAGGGGTTGTCGAATCCTCGTCGTATGAGGTATGGGTTTTGGCGCAGCGATGCGGAGTGGCTATATTTATCCTTTGGCATGGAGAAGTCTCCAGACACTCGTGTCTGTTGTGTAGTTGACGAGTAGAGGTGAATCTGTATCCATAACGACCGCCGCCGCCGCCGCTGTCGTCGCCCTTTTTCAAATTACATCGTCGTGGCGTGGCGATAGGTTTTCAAGGAGGGGGCACAATATTGGATCCGCCGACGATCCTACGCTTGTTTAGTGCGCATACCACAATTAATACACACCGTATATACGTAATAATACGAAGGGGGGCCTATAAATGAATTCCGTATATTTTTATACGAATATCAAAGATCGACATTTTTCTTTGCTTCTTTTGTATCACGCGACGTCGATTGAACTCGACACAATGAACATAGTAATGAGCATTTTAGTCAATAAAAACGAATACCATCTCTATTTTGTCATTCTACCGTCATCATACAACATTATAACGGTGTCTGTCAGTTTTTTTGCACTGGCATTTTATTATTTTATTATTTTTTTTTTTTAATCATTTTCTCATAAATTCCTATGGTTGACAATACATATTGTGTATACATGTCGAACGATTAAATAAAAACAGCAAATTCATTGCAGAAAATTAGACAATTATATTATCATTTAACTATATAATAAATTCCATATTTCAATAAGAAATAGTAATCAACTTTTATAAATAATAAAATACGAATAAACCCATTATATATAGTAAAAAATGTCTTTATAAAAATATTGTGTGATATCAGCTCGAACTGATATTGAACTAAACTTATTATTGTTACCCAAAATCGGTTAGAGTCAGAAAATCAAAATATCTATACCCAACCCAAACACATATAAATGTTAAAAAAATATAAATATACGCTTGTTTTATACTTAATACCAAATATAAAATAACATATCTCGTTAAAATAATATATTATATGTATACTTGTTTAATAATACGAAGTAGAACGTCTCCAGCCAAAACGTTGTCAAAATCCATATCGGTATTTCAATGTTTAGCCGTCGATTGAGTCGATTGTACATTAATTATTGTAAATAAATTCCACCGGTACGATTATTCTATCTGACAGAAACATGCACATTCCACCTATTCTAACTTTTAATGTGTAAAATAAATATAAAATTCACTGCCATTATTTTTTGACCAATTTTATTTTTAATTTTAAATCGAAACATTTGAAACTGAATGATTGAACATTTTTAATTTCATATGTTTAATCAATAAATAAATTCAAAACAAGCAGTATAATCATAATTGGGCGCCTCATTTCTTTAAAAGTTTCAATCGTATCTCCTCTTAATTTACAGTTGCTTATTGTTCTAAAAAATAGATTGTAAATATCTTATGGAAAAAAAAAATTGAATTTAAATTGAATTTTATTTTAATGGTATACATTTGTTTCTTAATTTAATGTCAAAATTAATTACCTAATGTCTAATGCATGCAATGTCATAGCGTATCATTTGTATTGCTTAAATTAAATGTAGGATTTCTTTTTATTATAATACTGATGGAATATACATTGATCTAGTAAAATCATATATTTTTGCAGGTAAAAAAATGTACCGGTCGAAACGATGAGTGATTATTATTCAGGCTTCAAGCCACACTTTTATTATTTCTGTTTTCTGATAAACGAATCCAGAGAAATGCAAAAAATTGTATTGAACTATAACGCAATATTGTTCAAATTAAAATTGCGTGTTGTTAAGTAATATCATTACTAGTTATTGAAAAAAATTGAATAGATATGTATAACAAGGACAAATAATAGTAAAAAATAAACTATAAAACCGCGTAGGTCGAAGTTTAATTACGTTTTCCTTCTATGTTTTTTTACGTAAAATATGCTTTTCCAGACGTCATCAGTGAATATCTATTTGGATCCAGTTAGGATTTTCGATTTTGACCAATAACAGACGCGACGCAACGTTTAACCGTCCATATATTTACACGGCATACTTCCGACACTACCATCGACTACCTGCAAACCGGTAGAATTTACACGTAGCGTGTGTGCCTATACGCAGTATATAGCCGCAGGACTGCGCGTCCGGACCTACCGTCCACCCGTCTATGCACCCGCCGACCGTTGCGGATCATTATTGTGTATTTATCGTTATATCATTATTATTATTATTATTATTATTATATGGTCGGCGTAGGAGTCGAGCACCCGCAATATGAACACCATAAACAATAATTGATCGGCGTGTGTCGATTGTGGGAATGAAAACGAATGTCTGTCCGCAGCGCATAGATTACTCAGCCGCCGCAATGGTACCCCCCCCCCCCCCGCAACCACCGTCCGCGCTGTTTAGTTGGCCACGGGATGAGCCGGATCGGTGGCAGCTGCAGCGTATTTGTAAAGCGCGAACCGGGGCACACACGTGTTCTCTCTGCCCCGACACTCTCTCCGATCGGGCGCGTTCGGAACATCGGTCCGCGGCGGGGGCACTCCGAGAACAAGAACCACCAAAACAACAACAACAACAACAACAACAACAACAATAATAATAATAATAATAATATTCTCACTTGGCCCGCTTCCAAGGTTGTTGGCCACGGCGACGATGAGTCACGGATGCCACGTGTCGTTTTCCAACAACCCCTTCCACCCGCCGAAAACAACCGATCACGATTGCCGCCGTCGCCGCCACCACACCGCTCCCGCCATAAACCGAAGCCTAAACACCGCCGCCGCCGCCGCCGCCTAGTGAGGATAAACTGCCGATGGTCCCCGCGACCCGCTCCGCTCATGACGGGTAGGCGTTGCGAACGGTGGCTGTGTACACGCTGCGGACTACTACGGCGGCGGCGACGACGACGTCGACGACGGCGACGACACACGCTCGTTCGCCATCATTCGTGCAAATGCACCGTTGACGTTCGCACCTATTGCGCGCCGTCTCCTCAGCACAACACGCACTCGGGGCCTACGTCTAAGTCACATTCGCCGTGCTCCGCCCGCGATCTTCAGCGATGGACTTGCCGCCACCGCCGCCGTATCCTTTGAACGCACGTGGCCGCTGCCGCTCCTTCAGACGCGTCTGTCCGCGTGCCGGTAAGTGTGCACTTGCAGTATTGTTGACTTTTTACTTCACTCGTCTGCCCACCGCGGTGGTTCTTCGTCGCATTTCGTCCTGCAGGACATTCGTTCTCGGCGCGGACCTGTAACCGGCGCGCCTCTGTTTTCCTCGAATCGCGTCCTGCCGATGACCGCAGCAGCTTCTGCCCGCTGTTCAGAAATTATAGGACCTAATTCATTGGTCCGAATCGGTGTAAAATTCAATGAAATCCCGCAACGGAATAATAAACCGTATTATCAATGATGCACGGTGCCAGCGACTGGACTTTTTTTTTTTTTTACACCATCTGTTTGGGCGAACAAATCTCTCGGTAGTGTATCGAATCCGCTCGTTCCGTTCGAAAAATCCAGAATTATAGTTTACCGTTTGTCATATTATTGTCTGTAGTAATAAAAAATATACCAATCCTCCTTAATTTATCGACAGTCGTATCGCGATTACTGCGAAATTGTATCATTATATTTTTACTCTTAACGAGACCATGTTCTTCCAGTTAAAAATGAGTTATTCGCACTTTAGGTTACTCACTCATTGTCTTAAAATTATTTAAACGCTGAGATATTGCTACAAACAGATTTTTTTTACGAATTTATCTATTTTTCTATTCTAAAACAGTTATGATGTAAAAAATCATAAAAATTCATCTAATTATAAGTCTAATACCTACTTGTTTATTTTATTATTTATGTAATTACAATTTATTATATCAAGTATTTAACAGCTATAATATCTATGTTTCACACATGCATAATAATAGGTGCGTGAGTATTATAAACAGAAATATATTCAATTGATTTAATGCGTAAATGTTAAATAATTAAAATTTTTAAATTTAATGAATCATATTGTGAAATCTCAAAGGGAATAAAAAAAATTATAGGTATATTAAAAAAATTAATAAAATTTTTCCATTTTGAATTTTGATTTTAATTTTGTCAATAGAACGGGTGCATTATTATATCCACTAAATTAATTTTTATCATTTTTTTTCATCTTTAGTTAGGATAATAGAAATGAGGACTTGCTTGTGAGAGTAACGTGTCATTGAATAAGACGTGACAAATCTAATAATGCGCTTCAGCGTTTAGCTAAAAATATAAAACTTAGCGTCTTATATATATAAACACCTCCGTGGACTTAAATCGTATTACTGTGCGATAGTCTATACAGTCTATATATTTGGTATATACATCAGGTGTGTCAAACGTGAAGACAAGTATCAACTGGGCCAAATATGTTGAATAGAAAGAATAGGTACTACTACACAGACCTCACACAGAATTTATCGAAAAAAACAACTAGTAAAAATGTATAAAGATTATCACTGGAAAATGACATAATTATTATTATAATATTTATACCAAAATATATCTTTCTCTAAATACCTGTAGTTGTTTGTGCTGTAATTTATTCTTATTTTTTTACAATACATAAATTATATAATAATGGTGACATCAATTATTAAATAATATATAATATAATAGTTACACAATAAACCTACATGTATATAAAAAAATTAAAATTTAAAAATATATGTCTATTGCCATGTGTTTTAGATTAAACTTCTAATGAGATAGACCCTTAGCTTGAGTCACTTAAACCAAGTTGTATGACTTAAAAATGTCTCGCAAGTTGTTAAGAAGTGGTTTAGCAGCTGCGTTGGTGAGCAGCTCTATAGTTTTTTCACATGTATTTGTTGGCAAACTTTTTGATTTTATCCCGGATAGGTAATATTTTTAAATTTCTATGGATTACTTATTCATTTTTGTCGTACTATTATGTTGCAAAAATGATAAGATGAGCAGTATTTTTACAACATAGAATGATTTAAATGTTGGATTTGATGGCACAACCTCAAAACTGTATGTCATAAGTCCAAATTGGTTTGATAATAGCTACATATAGAAGTATTTCTTAGTCAGATTTAACGTGGAATGTCTTCCTACTGACCAGTATGATTTGGGCATTTTTCTTTAATTTTAATTTTAATTTTTTTTTTTTTGGGTGGACCCAGTGTTCATGTGACAATTTAATCAAACCACATACCTAAGTACATATTTAGCTGAATCTTCTTATTAGATTTTTGAGTGATCTCTCAATACTTGAAAATAATACATAATTTGATATTTATTTATTATTTAATTAATAATTCTAATTCAAAATTATATCGAAAAGTTCGAATATATCACACAAGCAATCTAATAGGTAATTTATATTTTCAACGTACCGATCAATTCAACGACTGAATAAGCATTCTGAAACTAGTCAAACAACAAATTTAATTAAGAATTTCTCAAGTTTTAATGTTAGCAGTGTACTCGGTGTGATGTAGAGATAAAACCAAAGAAGGAGGAATGTTGAACTGAAACACGAAAAATTCAAATTTGTCTAAAGAATGTCTATCGCATCATAAAATTAATGAGATACCTATATACGTTGAAAATAGAGCATGTTTAATCATCTCTAAAACGCGTGTAATAAATAGAGTCAGAAAACTATCGCTTCCAATTCTCTGAATACTGAATTGAGTAATATAAAATTGATGTTAATAAAATAAATTACTTAGAAAAAGTTCCTACGCGCCATTATTAATAATGTTTTAATTACACGAAAATTAAAATAATTACTCAATTCGTAAAATAATAAGTTTTCATGTATACAGTGTTGTACCTATTTATCTAGAAATCATATACATATATAAGTAGGTGCATATAATATTATGGATTGTAACGTTTATATAGATTTGTTTATTTTGGCCGCATTATAAATTACATTTCGCATATTAATTGATATTAATTTACCGATGTTTCACACATCTGTTATGATTTAGGCTAAATCAGTAAATTATTTTTCCTATAATCATAAATCATAAATCATGATATTCATAATGATGTTAATACATTACACAAAACATCACCGAAAGTCTGTGGTTCAAAGTTTATAGTCCTTATTTTTTAATGTGTTCGATAAAGATGTTATTGTGTAAATATTTATCGTTAGTATTTTGATTACAATTTCAAGAATGATTTAAATGCCATGTTCTAATTCATTGTCGTTTTTAATGTTAGAAATAAATACATTTTATTGTACATATTATTTTTTGAAAACAAAATACAGATTTTGTAAAATAGACTTGATATATTGGCATAAGACTGTTAATGTTTTGATATACAGCTTACAGGTAATAATATATTATATTACAGGTCGAAAAAAAGGAAACAGCCAGCTAACCACAATTCCAGAGTACATAGTTAACAAACAGAGGTAACATTTACAATTATTCACTTACAAATATGACATAAATATAATAAAAAAAACTTAAAAATACGTGGTTCTCATTTAGCCGCCTTATACAATAGTAAAGTTAATTCTCGTGTTGATTCGGCCACTTATTATATCATTAAAACAAATATATTACTAAGTAGTACTTACTTACTGATTTCACTAATTTATGACGTTATGTATGCGTCTATTTTATTATTATTGTATTATCCAAAAGTATCATATTATATCATCATCGTGTATAATTTGAGGTAAAACAAATAGTAATGATTTTTTTTCTAAAATAATTAAAAATTTAGTATATATTTCACAAAAAAAAAAAAGAAAATGAAATATATAACTAATTGATTACAAAGATAAATCCATACCGTGTAAACAGTTTCAATTATATTTTGTTAATAAAATAATCAGTTATCAAAATAGTATCTATGTATATACATATAAATGTGTATAATAAAATAATATTAATATATTTGATGTACCTACCTATACTTTGATCATTTAATTCAAATATAATGAATGATTAAACTCTAAATATAAGAAAATTACGTGTTATAGTGATAGGTATAAATTGAAGAGCAAATACTGAATACAAATAATAATCAATAATTATTTCTTATTAGTAGATTTGTTAACTTATAGACAATAATACGCTTTTTTTTTTTTTACTTATTAATTGCTTATTTTAGTGTGGAATATCAGACAATATCTTGGACAATATTACAGCAGTCAATCTCTAATTTAGTACAACAGGTGACTTCGGAAGACAAAGCCAGGGAAATCGCAAAAAAGATTTTACGTTTAAATATAATGCGTGGTAAAGGTTTACTTTGCAAGTATATTATGTCTGTTCAGTTAACTTCAACCGATAAAACTCACATCTATGCTTTGTTTATTTCCCTTATCTACCTTGAGGTAGGTAGTTTCAATTTTTCCGACAAAACAGGACTTTCAATAAGTTTATTTTGCTACTTTCAGTTTCCAGACGTAGGAGGGTTACTTTTGGTACGGTGTCTTCAGCAATTTAAAGTCGCAAACAAAACAAGAGAAAAATGTGAATATTTAACATCGGTTCTATTTATATCATACTTGATTATTTACGATGTAGTGAGTGTTGAATTTTTTTAATTATTTGAAAATATTCACACCAACACGTACCTTTGTTAATCGATACAGGTTTCACCGCTCATGGCTGTTAAACTATTATCGTTTCTCGTTAAGTTACCAACACAGGATTCAATTGATGCGGCATTTGTGATTCTAAATACATGTGGACATAAAATGAGTGATAGTAATAAAAAGGAGCTCGAAAACCTTATAAACTTGGGGCCCAGTACTTCGGCGTACAACATACAGTCTGGGAAAAAGGTAAAAGTATCACCATAATAGTTTTTTTTATATCGTCCAGCTTTGGAATATATTCATTTGCACGTGTATGTTTCAAAATTGAATTACAGGAACTGTGTTGTGTTCTTGTGCTATTTCTATATAATGACCTTTTCTATGGTAGACAATTTTGATGATCCTTTAAACTTGCCTAGCAAATATCATGTACATGCAAAGTTTATTTCTTTGGTTTTGTAAAGTTATAATTGTTTTATAATGTGGATTTTATTGCAATATTGAGGATGTAAAATAATGTTATTTTTATTATTTAAAAATAAAACACCGAATTTGTATTTGTATATAATTTCCAAAATATTTTACATGTAGTTAGTAAGATTTAATTCGCAGTATCAGTTTCATTACAATAATAATAACAATATTAATTGATAAAATATATAATATATCGCGTACAATCTATTTTATAACTAATATCAACATAAATAATACACATTTTAAGATGTTTGTGGTATTTTTTATGATTTTAATTAATAGAGATGTTCAATAAATTAATAATTATCAATGCATGTTTCATTAAAAAACAATTGATTTGTGTACTTAGTATATATCGTTTATAGAAATATAGTATAATATATTATTTAGTTATTTTAGTTGATTATGACAATCGATTCTAAGGGGTTTAAATATTATTTAATGCAATTATTTGGGACTGCTATAGTTATTTGTGTTATAACTAATGGCAATTAAATATAATAACTTATTATATTTTAGATAAGACGTATGATACAAATAATAATGGAAACTATTTCACTTAAAAATGTATTAAAATTTAAGAAGCCTACTACTAAATTCAGAACGCCTTTTAATATTTCTTTGGAAAGCCAAATTAATCCAGAATTGGAGTTGGGTATGAGTATCTTATTCGTAATCGTTAATACCTCATACTTCAATATAATTGTTTTTATTTTTAAACGTTAATTTTTGTTTTACAGACTATTACTCTTATGACCCATATTATGAATCTGCTGAAGAACTGTATGAATTATTTCGTAAACAAGTTCTAGAATCTGATGATAAAGATGAATACGTATTAATGTATGATACTGAAACTTATGATAAAAAAAATAGTAAGTATTTATTTATAAAAGCAAGTTATCCCCTACTACTATATTTATAAATCTACAATAATTGTTGTACTACCTATATATTAATACTTGGATAAGTAAAAGTTTTACTCTATGTACTTTTAGAATTTATAATATTTTTTTTGCAATGATAATATTTGGCAATACGTGAATAAATAAGTATTATATATATAATAATTATGATGATATAATATATATATATATATATATATTCTATTATAATTCATAATATTAAACTATAAACTGTTACTATGTTTTAGAGAAAAAAAATAAATTTATGATTAAGCACTCGGGAAATCCGAAAATAGACAAAAACTCGAAATCATTAAAAGAATTAATACAAATGATACTGGACTTATCAACATTTAAGTATGAAAATTGTGCTTCCCAATTAATGAAAATAAAATTGAATCCCGGCCAAGAAATGGAAATTTGCCTTATGTTTTTTGAGCTTTGCTTTGAGCGTAATTCATATACTGAGCGTCTTGGACACACAACACAAGTAAGATTTAGTTTGCATTTGTATCAATTATTGTTTACAATACTTACGTTGTATGCTATTATCTTATGTTAACAATTGTAATACAATTTTAATATGAATTTAATATAATAGGTTTGAATTTTGAATTTTATTGTTAGAAACTACTTGTTGGAGATAAAAATATTTAAAATCAATTGTGTACAATATTTAACTAATTTCATAATCGGTTAAATAGAATTATTTTAATTTGGACTGTTGAATTCAAATATACAAAGAAATTAAGAATATCATTAAATAATACAGATAAAATTGTCGAAAAGAATTGTTATCTTTTCACATATTACTTATATATCTAAATATCTATGTTGTTTTCTTTTAGATATTTTGTCAGTTAAACAGATTTCTAATTGAACCGTTTGAGAAATTGTTTGTTGACACCTACGCTATTGTCAACAGTTTCGATACAATAAAATTACGTAATATTGCAAAATATTTTGCTCAACTGCTATATAGTGATACAATTTCTTGGAGGGTTTTATCAGCTATACGACTGAATGAAATGGAAACAACGGCTTCTACTGGTAATTTTGTCAAGCATTTGTTCCTTGAGTTGTACGAACATATGGGAGAAGGACACTTAAAATATCGAGTAGAGGATCCGTAAGTAATATCGTTTCGATAATTATATTTTTGGCTATACAGTGGTGAACTGAGTTATGTTTATCTTACTTTTATCCTTTATTCATTTATAGTATTTATTAAATTTCTGATTTTTGGAATTTTGAAAAGTATTTTTATTTACTTAAATATTTTATGCCATTTAAAATGTGTTGGTACAAACATTTTTCAAATGAGATTCATCCTTTTTACCGTGGATTGTTAAATTACTTCAAAATGTAAATAGATCTAAATCGTTAGTCAAATAATCATTTTTTGATTTCTTCAACTTAATGTACCAAACATAATAATTCAAGGTTATGCTTCAAATATTAAGTAGATATAATTGGTTTTTGTATTGTATATATATTCGGACAATTTGTACAAATTATAAAATGCTTATATAATACTATAATATTGTTTAATTATTATAGCCCACATATCTATAAAGACATAAAGTATTACGATTATTTATTAATAAATATCAGTGGCGTAGCCCAGGTTTTAAAATGGGGGGGGGCATGACCCACTGCCCCCATGGCTATGCTACTGGTACATATATACTGTTTCGTGATCCAGAAACAACTTGTTTTAGTTTTGATTTTTGTAAATGAACACTAAAATAAAAAATCTGTTTAATTTTTAAAAAAGGACTATTGACAAAATAAATTCTCTAAATTACATAAAAGTCTAAATATTTTAATATATGGTCTTTGAAATTCAAAGGGTAGTAATGCTGAGCAGAAGTTTATTTTTTGTTGGAAATGATTCTAATAGATGGGATGTAATGCTAATTTGAGGAAAGCAATAATATCGTGGTCACCCTCACCCATATATGGTGGTTAAAATAATATAAAAAAAAATATATTAAAATAATCCTTAAATTAGAATTAAAATAAGCTATTTATAAAAGAAAATTATGTAGAAGAGGACAATTGATAAATTATATATTGAATTAAGTTTAAAAAAAATTAAAAAATTATTATTTCAGTTCATTGAAATATGCGTTTGAAGGAATTTTTTTTGGAAACAAATATAACAACTCAAGATTTACTCACGACTTTTTTTCATCTATTGGTTTGTGTGGCTTAATGTAAGTCTATTAAATTTAAAATGTATTAAATAATTTTATTGATTAAATAATTTATCATTAAATTTCTAGTAATACATTCGAAAAGTCATTAATTTTCTAATCCAATTTATTATATTGCCTGGCTACAATCGTTGACATTGGGTAATTACATATTGACTACAACAATTACCTACAGCGATTCAACTTCATATAAGCACGTGTTAAAATGTAATTGGAGTTAATATATCTAAAATTTTATTTTTATGATACAATTAACTTTTATAGTACAAAATATATTTACTTAATTTTAAAGTTATTAGTTAGAATATTTTCTAGGTTAGTTACTGAACTATAATTAAAAATTAAAACGCGTTTACATTTTTTTTTTTATTGTTAATAAACGATTTATACTAAACAACAACTTAATAATTGTAACATGGAAAATAAGGTAAATCACCTATATTATAAATAGTTTGTTTGGTTTGAAAATTACTTAATTGAAGGACCCTGATAAAATATCTTTTCTTCGTAGTAAGTATATCTTCGTTCAACTTCTACGATGATTAGTCATGTCAAACAATCCATTGATTTATAATGTTTGTTCGGAGGTTACGGGTTTATTATATAAACATGAAATAAGACTTCAACATTTTTAGTACATATATCAACATAATTTGTAGTGTGCATGATATTGTTATTTTTTTTTTATTATTATATTATTTAGGTTACTGTAATAATCAAGTAAATTATTTATTATTGATAAACGTTTATTTAAATATAATACAATTATTTGTCAAAAAATGTTTTTTTTTTGCTATTGTGAAATTTAACAATAATTATTGTAAAATAAGAACTGCAAAGATTACACTTCTATTATGAAATAGTATAAACAATAAATATAAAATGTAAAATTATTTCGTACCTATATTCATTTAATGTAATAAATAAATACATTTTTAAACTTTATAATATGTCGGATAACTGAAGTGAAAAATATGCTGATTACCTACCTTTCTATTCAACTTATTTACTACTCAGAATCTATGTGTTTGTCAATTGGATAAACCAGTAAGTACTGTTAACACACAGTAGAATCGTACACTAGTCTTTGTACTACAACGTTGACATTTGGTAGTAGCTAAAACGTTCTTTTCCATCACAACACGCTGCCTCTGAATTTTTTTAAGGCAAGTGGCAAGTGGCCACCATTGTTGATAATTTAATATTAATACTAATGTTTTAGCTGCAATTAACTACGATGCGCAGTTGCATATGACATTAAATGCCTTTACCTGGTGTTTTAGGTAGGTAGGTGAATGGGTAGGCGGGTAGGTGTAACATTAAACTTGCCTCTAAACCGTTTCAAATTCACTCCACTATTGTCAGCATAGCAGCTGTATACCACGTGTCTATAGTCAATATCTAAATTTAATAGACGACAACGACCGCATGTGTACCTTTTATTTAGGCATATGGTATACACGTGGCCGTATTGTCGCACAGATGTATATTGTTGATTTTGGAATTTATAAAAATAAACTCGTAGCATCCGTTTTCAACTGATTATATAATTTATTATTATAAATATTAAATGAACCATTTGTACAATTTTTAAAAGCCATTGTCAATCAATACGTTTTATTACTAATATGTACCGATCCTTTCATTCCTATGGCGTGGCGCAATATAGAAAATCTGGTGTGTCTTGCCGTCTCACGATCGATACGCACTGTTTGTAAATACCTACGCCAAGCGGTAATCGGGAAAAGGTAGAATTCCACTCGGGTTCAAAAAAGGTTATATTCGAATTATTACTCTCGTTCCTATTTATTATCAAACATCACTATCAGAGTGACCGCAGGAGTTATAGAAAAATAATTTGTGTTTTATGATCTAAAGTTTATTGTTTTTTTTTACAGTTACACAATATATTAATATAGGTACAATGAAAAAACAGTTATAAAAAAATTTGTTCATTTTTCAAAATTAATATGAATATGAATCCTTTCTTTTTCCGAACATGTCAAATCATGTACTAAGTTGATCGTCACACACGTACAAAAATGCAATTGTAAACTAAAATGCATCTTTACAAGTTCTATACAATAATCGGATGTGATAAAAATATTTTGACTTAGGTTTGAAAGTGCATTTCGTCAATTCTTGGTGTAAGCCAATATGTTAAGTGGATAATGCGATACGAATTTTCACTAACCACATGATAGATTACGACGAATTCGCATATACTTAGTGAACAATATACAAACTCATATGCCCGCGAATAATTGACGGTACGTATATTTACGTTAATACGCACGGCGAACAGGTAATTGATAGGATACTTTATTGTTACAGAATTTACGTCATCTCCCCCTTTCCAACTCGAAATTATAAAGGTGATTGTGAATTCTACTGAACGATTTTACAAGTTCGTATTGGTATGTGACAATCGCGGTAAAGGTAATAAATAAATATGTGCGGGATTAGTGATAACTGATCAGCTGACGTATTATACTAAAATGTTGTTAAAAACGTACAAAACACAAATGAGAAATATATTTATTTATATAAATGTAAGTATATAATTTTGAAAAATAATATGTAAATATAATGTATTATATTATTTATTGAATTATAAACAATTATCTAATGCCGGGCTGCATAAATAATCACTGAACACTGAATGAATCAAATTAATTCTTAAACACGTGATTCAGTGGCCTCAGAATTGAATTGTTATTCACAATTTACATTTTATATATACATCGATTTTACCTACAGCGTTTTGGAGAAAAATTTGCCAAGGACTTTTTTTTATTTATAACTACTTTGAGCGGAATTTACGGGCGTCGCCCCCTAGTAAATCCGGTTTTCAAAATTTTACTTTATGAATATCAGATATGATTCCGTAGTCCGTTGAATCTAAAAATTGTACACAATTTAAGTGATAAATTGAAAATTTTATATATTATTATTTTTATTATTTCATTTTTAAATATTTTAAATTTAAAAATGCAAAGGGAGGTGATATTCAAGGGCATAGAAAATAAAGATTTTATTGTTATTTGGAATATCATGTAATTTAAGTTAGTTTAATAAATTTTTTGTTACCACATATTACAATGACTTTTTGTGTAAATGTATGTGCAAGTTGGCATCAAATTTGGCTAGTTTATAAAGTGTGATATAACAATGAATATAACATAAAATATATCATATATCATTTAGAAATGATTTATTGTACATTTTCGCAACTACATTTTAATGATATATTGTAGTTAATTACTAAGAATAATCATAATTAATGATTATTTTGATAATTACAATGGTGGAACTGCGGAAGGGGATTAGGTTTCATTGGTTACACAAAATGTCTTGAATTTCTCACTAAGGGCCTAAAATAAAATTAACTCGCGATTCCTGTTGTGTCGCATCTATTTTGATTTGGCATACTACACTCGTAACCGAATAAAAAAAGTTTAGAAAAGGTTATAAATACAAGTAATTTTGTTTGGTATAGTTTTTTTTATTGGTCGTAGGAAACTGTACGGCCACTTAGAAAAAATTTAAACCACGAACAGTTTGTACTATTTCAGGTAGTATAATATTTATACATATCACATAGTTTGTTATTATAAAACACGGGCAGTTATTAGTTAACATGCATAAATAATAATAATAATAATAATAATAATAATAATAGTAATACATTTGTATTTTGTACAGACTTCATAAATGTTTAAAACATTCACTGTCAATTATAAGTCGTAATATATAGATAAATTTAAATATTATTTCAAGTAATAGTGTATTGTTATTATTTTATTTGTGTGCTCTATACAGGTTTCGTGAATTGTTTTTTGAGTTTTTCGGTTCTTTTCTTATATTTTTATGTAAATGACTAATACATTTATCCAATTATTCTAAAGATCACAAAACTCTCCGAAAACTTACATTAGCCGATCCAACCAGTTTATTAATGAACAGTTTTATCCTTCGCTAAGATTATTTGTCCTGTGCGATTATGTGAAATAATTATTAATCGTTTGGTGTCTAATGTTCCAAATTTGAAGAGGTATTCTAGGTGTACCATTCTTTCCGTTTATATATGTTGAATCAAAATACAATTTAAATGGAAATAGCTCTGGAGTAAAAGTTAAATACATAGTAACTATTTCTTTATGTATTTCTTCAACTGGCAAAAACGCTAAAGATGTTATAATTTTACATTGCTTTGCAATTTATTCGTTATCATTATGTATTTTGGATTTAATTTAGTAGTTTAGTTTTGGTTCATATAGTGTATTTTAAAGTATAGGTTATGTTTTACTATATCACCAAACTTATGTCTCATACAGTCATACTGATTACGATCTAAATTTTTGATCAATTTAATTTTATCTTGTAAAATATATTTCCGGATTTATTTATACTGTACAAAGTGTACGCGATCGATTTTTATCACTTTATTTTCATCGTATAAAGTATCCGCGATATGCAACTCAAATAATAGATAGTACAAAGAATCCGTTTACCTTTTTTCAGCTTAGTTGTGTTCGTTATTATTAATTTGATAATGAAAAACTGCATGATAATATTTATTATAATGTGGTATATGATATATTTTTAAATAATGCTATAATATTATTGCTTAAATTTAACAAACATGATAAAAATTTGTATTTTTAACTATTATTATATTCCAGAAACGCACACAAAAGAATCATAAATACAATAGTTTGTACTAATTATCATAAAAAAGTATTAGAACAAATGAATACGTAAATATATATTCTTGTTTCATAGTACATACATAAAGATGTAAAAGATGTAAATGTATTTTTTGTTCATTAAAATTTAATATATTATTAACTTTTAAAAATAATAATGATAATTGTAATAAATTATACAAGTATACATATATACTTGTACATACTTTTATCTATATATTTCTTTAGAGTGAATTCCTTATAACTTCACTATTAAGTATGTATCAATATTTGATACACAATCGATGTCAATAATTCTTATTATATTATATTTTGTTAAATCTATCCAATTTGCAGGGATCTCTGAAGTGCGTTTCGAATTTATACTTTTATAATTTTTTGAGTGTATTCACAAAACAGCATCTTACTAAAAAAGTGTATGACCCGTTTACGTCACAGTGTGTCAGTGTATATTACATTAAACAAGTAGTTCTTCAAATAAACGAACTAAATTTTCAAAAGATTTTCTTTTGACTTTTGAGTTTTAAAATTCATAAAAATTTAATTTAATTAATTATAAACTATTTAAGCAAGAAGAATACGATTTTTTTGTGTTCTTTCATGTCGACTGATCATGCTCAATGGCAACAAAGTCTATATGCTTTAAATTATCATGTAATAATTATGCTACTATATATTAGTATTATAATATAAGTTAATATAAAACGTTAATTTAATATTTTAATAAAAATATTAGTGGCATATACATTAATCACGTTACTGGTCACTAAAGACTGTGGTATAAATTAACATAATATAATAAATATTGTCCATTATAGTATATTGTTAGAAATAACATTAAACGAACGCACGGGGAATATATAAAAATTATTAGTGATACTATCATGGCCACATTTAGTTTATTAAAAAGGTACGATATAGATAACAACGCGCACTCGGGCGATGTCTCAATTTGTGTTTTACTGGCGGCTACCAAATTGTCTATTGAATTTAATGTATACCTGCGTAATATTTCCGTTTTTAAAACACAAAAATATATTAACATGCTAAAACCTATTACACTAATTTGTCTGTTTATTAAATTGGTTCGATTTTAAGTATTTTAATATGAAGTTTATAGTTTTGTACCTACTTATTATCATTGTTACTTTACCAAAAATCAAAAGAAATTATTGGATAATATTTGAAAAACTATATGAAGCCCTAAGAAATAACATTAATGGGATACTTACAATATTAAACTATTTAAAGAATAAATCTATTTCAAATTCATATTGAGAGTTAAATTGTTAAATTATTTAAATTTAGTTGTACTTTACTCATATAATACTTGACTGCTTAGCTTATTTCACTCAAACTCTTAAGCATGTAAATATATGGGAATGAAAATGTGTGTACTTCAATATCTTTTCGTCAACTCTAATGGAGTACTTTTTTAACTTTTAAATATTTAATTCTGAACGACAACCAATACAGTACTTCAATTGAAATAATGGTTCACTTTTCTTGAAAACGGTCAACGCATTTCAATATAATGATATTGGAATTGTTTATTGGCCAAAAAAAATATACGCTTTACTTTTTTTATGTAATAGTACCTACTATTACTGCTATGGTTATACTTTTTATAGTAACCAATAAAACTTAGTACGTTTAATAATTCATTTATGTGTTACACAGTCACGCAGATAGGTAAGACTTATTAATTATATTTACAGTTTTTCAAGAATTTATTTTTTTTTTTAAATAAAAAAAATTATAGGTTAACAAAATACATTACTTACTAGTAATATGTTATTAATTTATGTTGTATTTTATAATACTATTCAATAGTAGTACAACTCACACATGACAATAGTTGAAAGTCTGAAACATATTTGGAAAATTGTAAATTTTTTATTGGCATTTATTTTTCTTAATTCTGATAGTTTTGCACAATCACATATTGTTTTTTTTTAATTTTCTAGTAAAAAAAGGAAAAATAGACGCTTGTGATTGAATAATAGTGTGTAATGCATTTTTGCGTAGATACAAATGGGCATTCGTCCCGCATGTATAGGATTTTTTTCGATGAATCAGACTAGGTTATAAATCGAACATATGGTGCAGAAAATAGAGTATTTTTATTAATTTAAAACAAAAAATGGTTCGATTATTCAATGTTTAAAGAAGAAAAACCATCTTTACAAAAATACTTTCCATAGTTAGTGCACATTGTTATTACATATAGTGTTTAGTGCTTTATTTAATACATTAAATATAAATTATACGTGTTTTATAAATTCTTAAAATAATGATTATTTTCTTTTTATTTATTAGATGAACAATAAATATTATGTAATATAATTATAAATTTATTCGTCTAAAAGTGTCGTAACATCGAGAATTTTTGCTGGAGAACTGTACTGCCACGATGTCGTTGCGGATAATATACTAATTGAATATGTCGAGCCCGGTTGTAGCCCTGTTAGCTGTAAAATAAAACGTATACGTTCAATGTAATATTTATCTTACGCAATGCATTCACGATTCAATAATAATTATAATAACAACAATAATAACACACGACCAGTTTGTGGTGAATCTAAAAAAACACAACCTCGCACCTGCATAATATTATACCTAAGTAGGAATAGAGACATAATTGTTTTTGGCTCACTTAATAATTATAATATTATACGTATATGCACGATATTTGCAGAACAAAACTCGGTCTGAGGTTAATATTCTTTTTTTTATTTAGATAAAAACTGTGTTTCGTTATAATTTATTCGTTATTAACACATGTTTTTGTGGCTAAATGAACGTCTATCCGATTGGTATTGTTAATACACAATACACTTAAAGTCAGAATACCTACTACGAAATCCAAATACAGAATACAGCAATAATATTATTTATATAAAATAACTAAACGTTTACTGGTTTTATATTTGTGAGAGCAGAAACAATATATTGATTGTCAGAACACTTTTGTTTATATTAACTATAATATATATTTAATACATTGTCTTATAATATATGGTAATATTATATAATGTTTTCCATTGTTAGTCTATCGGTTTAATTATTTTAACGGATCTAAAATTACGTTTTCGTTCAATTTTTTTTTATCAATAAAAACCGGAAACGGTATATGTGAGCAACTTTTTATTTACATTCAACAGTTCAATAACATTAACATATCAATATCGGTAAGTACTTTGCAATGAGAAACAGTTACTTATGTACTATATCGTTTCGCCGAAGGTCATTAGGCCTATTATTGTATAACCGATGTTTTCGGCTATTTTATATCGTTCTCTCTCGAATATTTTTTTACCGTTCATATAATTGAATCACGCCAAGTTACTGTTACATATTTTTAGGTCTAATAATTTTTTCACCGAAACCGTTTTTTACTTCGGTTTTTTTTTATATATACCACCGATTTATATAAGTATTTAATTTTTATTTTAAATAAGTTTTGTAAAAATTAATTAAATTATTATACTCATACAGCTTGACGCTTGACTTAGCGTTAACTACAAGTTCAATCTAATTAGTATAGTAGATAACAATTTACAATTGGTGTTAAAGTCGCATTAATATAGATTGTAAAAAAAAATCTATTCTTTATTTAAAAAAAAAAAAATAATAATAAAATAATGAATGCTGTGAAAATAGTATGTGTACGACTGTACGAGTCCTACCAAGTTGAGTGGTCAGAGTGATCAGATGAAACTATACTTTCTATTATCAGACTATCAGTTACTAATATATAGGTAATTATTATAAATACTATATATACTATGTATAATTAATAATTGATAAACGTCAATAAAATTAATTAAAGTTAATTAATATTAACTTAATTAAAGACGATAATGGATTCTAAAAATATTGTAAATTGCAGTAATTGTACAAACAAGTCCATCAGTTGTTGAGCCGTTAAAGAAAAAAATAAATAACAAATAAATGTGAAAGATATAAATATTATATATAATATAGTATAAATACTATATATTATATAGGAATATACCGATTATCGAGTAATTCTTAAATAAATAAAGTTTATGCATTTTTCTTATTTTCTAATCAACTATTTACTTATATTTTTACTATTTATCAATGTTGAATCAACATCCATTTTTAATTCCTTATTATTAGGGCTCGTGTTTGAAGACAACATATACAAATAAAAAGCATTTGAGATGTGAAAAAGGCAAGAAAAAAGCATTGAATTATTTCATTTATTTTTTTAATTAATTATTTTATGCAGGGTATTTTTCAAAGTACCTATTTCACTATAACAATTACGAATAGTTTGTGAAATAATTTTAGTGTTAAGCTTAAGATCTTTGTATGGTGGCCTGATGTAGAGTGACACAGAGGTATTTTCGCAAAATGTTATTCTACTAATCTGCTTACTATCTTTCTACTATCTAAATTTTGAATACTCATAACTATATTCGTCCCAAATTTGATTTTATTCATCTAAACACTCCAAATATATTTATACTTAAAAGTATGAAATTAAATCTGTATGTTGTTAACCAAAGTAATAATATTATATTAAAAAAATGTTGACAATAAGAACTTGTAAAAATACCTATACATTTTTTCAAATATTTGTTCTATAACGACTTGTAAAATAAATTTATGAGCTATTCAGTAGTTACGTTAAATTTTTGTTACGTGTAAAAATTGTTTGCGTAAAATGGATCTTATATTTTACAAAAAAAATTTTAAAAATGTGGCAAATTTTATATTTCTAATAATTATTATAATAATAATCTAATGTGTAGCCGATGGTAACCATTTATATATATTAGGTTTATATGTTAAGGATAAGTTATTACTGGAGTATGTTGTGTAATACGTAAATATCTGTAAGCTGTATAATATTTTATTATTTAAAAACTGAATTTATTACCGTATAGTTATAAGAAGGCACTTCTTCGTCAAATGAGATGTCTATCGGCGCTATGTAAACACAACACTTGCCTATATAAACGTTTGATGTTTCTTCTGTATTAATTGTAAACATTTTTAATGTACCGTTGAATATCCACGGAATATCCCATTGAAGATTAATAAATGTTTTTCCGATTCCGATAATTTTCACATTTCTTGGAGGATCGGGTGCTACAGTCAAAATAAATTATTGCATGATATATTATAAAGTAATTTGCACGTTAACACCTAAATCTAACTTACATCCATCAATATCTGTGAAAGTTATTGACGAAGATAAACCACCTTCTGGACAGTCTGGTGACTTGGCCTGAATCTATAGCAAATGAGTAGTAGAAATATAAATAAATATTAATAATACTAAATACCTACGCAACACATTAATTTTTTTAATTGAATTTTTCCATATTATTATCAAAAAAAAACTTTACTTTTTTATTCGTATACTTACTTTAAACGTATAACTGTTACTGACACTAACGTCATAAAATGTATAACAGAAATATTCTGGCCAAACTGAACACTTAATTGGTGGAACAATAGTAACATTTTTGTCGTTTATGATGACCGAGCTATTGAATGATCCATTAAATGAAACTATAAAACCATCTACAGTTGAATTTTCTGGATAACGCCAACGAAGTCCAATCATTTTATTCTTCAAATCGTTTTTGTACAACACTAAATCTTCCACTGGTCCTAAGACTATCAATATAAGAGTTTAGTAAACGTATTAGTGAAGTCAGGCACGTAGCTAGAATTTTATTTTTGGCGGGCTTAAATAATTTTGAATACCTGTAGCATACATTTTTATTTTTTTACATGATTGGTAAACAAAACATTTTATTTTTTAAAAATTTCGAGAGGGGGATCATTTACAAACAATTTACTTATACTAGCTAAATATGACATAACAAATTTTAAATTAGATATTGTAAATTACCAGTTTTATGTTGAGCTAAATATATATCTACATACATATATAACCCATAATGTAGGCACTCATAAAATATTCATGGAGACTTAATACTTTTACGTATATTGCTATATTATAACACACAATATTTTAAACTTGTAATTAAAGCCATTGTCTATTTATATCATAGACCTATCCACACTGTTCCACCACAAGCCGGTATTAACTCAAAAGTTAATATTTTAAATTATTTTTAAACAATAAATTTTTTACAGATAATATATTTTTTGACAAATTCATAAAAAAACCTTTATTTTGTACATACTGTACATACATATTGTGGATTATCCATTGTTTTTACAACTTCTGTACTTGGATTATTCACAATATCAATAAAAAATATAAATATTTAATACTTACTTCCAAATTCAGTCGTGAAATTGATAAATAAAAAATGTTCAGGACTATATCCGACATGTGTTTTTATAAATACTTTCAATTCGTACTGCGTATTTGATTTGAGATTTTCAAACAAAATATTATATTGTTTCGTTTCTTTTACTTGTAAATAATTATCATTTTTCTCCTAAATATATATGAAAAAAAACTGATTTATTTCATTTATAAAATGATGAATCATATTTTATACGTATAATATATTGATACCTTTAATTCCACAAGGTATGTTGAAAATAATCCATTCAATTTAGAACAGTTAATAGAATCGAATTTCCATTGAACGAATACAGAACTATTTGTTACGTACATTGGGATGTCTAGATCAAGATCTGGGGCTACGTTTGGTTCTAAGTTTAGTAAACACACATAGAAGTTATTATAGAAATGTAAGTTTATCTACGTTATAATTTTAATTTTGAAAGATATTTTTACTTGATGCCGGTGTTAATATGTACTTAATTGGTGTTCTTTGATCGGGTCTATTAGAAACTTGTATATAGTATTGCGAATTAGGTATCACGTTTGATATTTCGTAGTTAGTTTGATTGGAAATTATAACCATCTCCCAATAATTTCTTAAATCTTGCAAAGTACAACTGAGAATTCGTTTGATCTAAAATATCACAAATTCGTCTTAATTAATAATTTATTATACGGTCTACTAAATAACTGATGTAACATTCTTGTCATATTATTTTAAAAAGATACTTTTAACATATAGTCAAATACATAGATTATGTTAGATTGTCATATAATTTATGGTTTATTCATGATCTATGATTTAATTATTTAAGAAAGTTTACTATGAGAAATATTAGATAAATTACTTTGTATTTTAAATAATACGTGACTGGTTCATTTACTACCGGTTGTACTATAGTATTATACCGCTCATATATGTATCCTAATTTCCAGGATACTTTTATCTTTCCATTCTCAGCGACTGCGATGACATCTTTAACTTTGAGTTCATTACCTTCATTAAGTATGACATAAAAATTATTAGTTTACACATTAATAGTTAATATTATGTATATAGGTATTTTTTACAACGTGTCAATGTATAGAATATAAAATGTACCTGTAAGTGGAGTAACAGAATACATAGGCGATGAAAATAGTCCTTGAGTTGTATTTAGAATTAATTGTATGTTATATTGACAATCTGGTATAAGGTCGCTGATATTGTGACTACCGATTGAATTTGATACTATTTTCTGTACACCATATATTTGGTTTTGTGACTGATTGCACGACAACATCAATAAATATTCAAGAATATTGCATTCAAATCGGTTATTAGTAGTATTAATCTATAATGAATGCATAACGTTAGAAAATCAATAAAACGTTTACCTACACACGCGATTTTTATAGGAAAAACAGCGTATAATATGGAATATTTAATTTAATTTATGATAACTGTATTTTTCTTCTTACTTTGTTCAATGTTACGTTGATGCTTTTTATTCCACTTAAAAGTGTTACGTTAAAATCATCGATTTTTGGTGCTAAAATATAAAATTATACAAACTTACTTAACGTGAATATTACAACAAATCACATTCATTTACATTTTATTCATTATTGTGATTAATTGAATGATTTATTAAAAATACGTACGTATGCACGACGTCTTGAATTGACCGTATACTATATCTTGATCATTAAAATTACCATCATCTGTTATTAACAGAATACCGACTAAATATACACTGTCCACTTTTAAACCACTTAAGATTTCATTTGATTTGTTATTATATTCAATAATGGGTTTAATTACGGAGTTAGTAAATTTCTGTTCTCCTAACATCTATAGAAACATTGACAATAGAATACATAATTTTATTTAATTATCATAGTACAATCCTAGAATAATAGCAGCTATGCTATAATTTATTACACCTTAAAATGTGTTAAATTATAATTAAATAACCCTACCGGATTTTGATAGATATAATTTTATGGTAATAAGCTCTCTCTAAATTAAAATACTTTTTATTTATTAATAATAATAAACACTATGTATACAAACCAATTATGTTCGATGAATGTGTATAGAGTGTATTTAATATGATTTTGTTAATGTATTATGATTTCAAAAGCCAATATCAAGTATTCTTAAGTGTTTAAAAAAGTAATTTAGCATAATAAATACTATTAAACTATAGACAGTATTACAATACTATAATTATAATAATATTTCATACGGCATAGGTACGTATAATTTGTATATACATTAAATATTATTGTTTAGTAGCGCTTATTTAAATTAAATAAATATTTTGTGAAAATATCTTACCTTATAAACTATTTGATAATATTTCAACTTTATATTTTTATCTTCATCCATTACATTAGAAGATTGAAAATCACATATTATTTCTAATGACTCATACTTGCTTGTTAGCAGTTTAGGTGGATTCAAGAGGTATGGATATTCTAAACATTAAAATATATTAATACATTGTGTTTTTTTTATTAGAATAAGGCTTCATTGCTAAGGTCATTAGCCTATAGGCTATAAGTTTTAAAATGACTTATATAACAAATTGTTTTAAATTATTTATCATATTTAAGAGGTATAAATAATATTTACATTGAAAGTTGTTTTTTATTTACAATAGGTTTATTAGATTGGTGGAGTTGAAAAAATTAAAAATAGCATCCGTGTTGGCTTCACCTAGCACTTCCTCCATGTTGGTGTGGTGATTTAGGATGTGTCGTTCTCACAGATTTATAAATTTTAATTTTTTGTTTTATAAATCTGTGGTCGTTCTTCATTGTTCACGGGATAATGGAGTGTGAGGTGTTTGTCAGCGGTACTTCACGTGTATTTATAACGTATGCTTATTATTATTTACATTTAAAGTGTTATTTCTTCGGTAACAATTATCAATCATTATTTGAAATTATATGGCCTATGATAATTTTATTTTTAACCTAACCTAACCTACGGTGCTAAATTATGTATGCTTAACTTTGTTTTAATGTACCTCAGTTAACGGTTAAATCATCGTTGGTGTACCTCACTTTTTTTACTGAGATGGAAAGTCTACCTATATAACGGATTTGATATAGCATTTGGTATTTTATTGAACGTGGTACTCTACTCTAGCAACTCTCTAAACTTTTTTGATATAATATTATATAAACAATTTGAAATTTCCGTCAAAATTAATCAAAAACTTTTTAAGAATAATTAAAATATAAACGTACATTTATTTTTTAAATATTATATAATATTGTTTGTATTTAGTATACAGATTAGACAAATTGAATTCAACTTATAATAACGACCCGTTTACCGATACTCTATCGATAAATATACTGCTTATTAGTCAATAAAAAATATTTAATTTTTCGTTCACTTTAATTATACTAAATAATGTAGAATACACTTTTAATTTAAATCCAACTGCATTTGTATAATAGAGCGTTGTACTACCTATATGATGTTAACTACCTAATTTGAGCTTTTATTTTTATCTTACTTTGTAAACAATATGGTTCGATGTAATATTCTTCTGAACACCCTTTTAAACAGACGCCCGTGTATGGATCACACGCGTTGTCGTAACAATTCGGCGAACAAAGTTGATTGCAATCAGCACCAAATGTACCTGTTGCACAGTCTAATAAAAAATAAAAATAAATTACCACAGTTATGAGTAAGTATTATAACACTTATAACTTATAAACTTATAACATTATGTTTATACGGTTAAAAAACATTTGTATAACACATCGAAGATATTTACTTTATATTTATATTTATTGTTTATGTATTTAACTCGCCTTTATTACACAACGGACCAGTCAATCCCGGCGGACAAGTACATCCGAAATTCGTACACATGTACATACCACGACACATTTCGTGGTCGTGCATAGAACAAACGCCTTTACAATCGAATCCGTATGAATTTGGTCCACATGCTGGAATAAAAGTGTATTATTTACGTCAATTCGGATACTAAAACGATACAATTGTTAGTTCTGTATATAATGTTAACCACAGTGACACTGACACCTGCATTTACGATTTCCGTGTGTGTTTATATTTTATTTCATATTTTTATCCAAGTGTTACCCACTTTTTGAAATTATTTACCTTAATCCTAAAATAAAGTTATCAATGTCACTTTGATAATATTTTATTAATAACTATGTCTGTGTTATTCTAATACTATGCAGCAGTTCAATTACCTGTTTCACATAGTTTTCCAATAAATCCAGGAGGGCAAGTACAATTATTCATTGTAGGTAATTTGTATCCACCATTTAAACATTCCGATTTCTGAACCCCGTCCTCTTCTATATTAAACTCTACATTTTAAAATAATAAACACACGAACAATTTATTATAACTTATAATCTGTCTTATAGAAATACGAGCATAACTACCAAGTCAAAAAACTCGAGTCTCTGATTAACAGTAATCATATTATTAATTATACTTCAACCTGTGATTATAATTATTCAGTTACATTTATAAGTATGACTTATTATTGTTTACTTGTTTATTTTTAATTATTATTTATTATATTGCATTATAATTTATAATTACACTACTATAAATTGCAAATTATATAATTATTATTTTAAAGATGTCATACGTTTAGCAGTTTTATTTTTTTTTATTACTTAATTGATTTATGATATCTCATGACAACTATCAATAAGCATCGATGCTTATTCTATAAAATTTTGTTAATATTAATTAGATAATTATTAAATCTTTATTATTTAATATTAGTTATTATACATAATATACTAATACATAGATTATACTTATGAGATTACAGGACTTCCACATGACCACTTACATCATTTATGTGACAAATTGTATTGATCAGATGAAAAATAAATTTGTATGAAAGTGCATTTTGCTTACAACTTCTGATTCCAATTTTCAATTGACAATAGAAAGTTGTGATTAATATTTCAATAGTTTTCTAGGAAAATATAAAAGTGTACTAATAGAACATTTAACTTATTGAATTGTAATTTTCAAGATACCTATTGTACCTATATTAATAGTTTTAATGATGTTACGTGATACTTGAAATTATTTTTTTATTTGATTTGTGGGCATTTAGGTGATACCTACTTTTATTTTTTCCAAGTATGTTGAATGACTTAGGTTTGCCTTGAAAACCATAAACGATTCGAACATCTTCTTCATCTATAGACAAATAAAGAAAACTATTAAGTTAGATTTAAGTATTGTTAACACAACTTATGCATTATACTAATAAATAATATTTTATAATCTAACGAGATTGTGTAGATAATAAATTATTTATAATATTATGCATTATTATTTACGATTATGCTCTCAAAAATATTTCTGGAAAAATCTGATATTATTTTAATAACGAATTAAACGAGCTTATAATAATATTATAATATAAATCAAATATCAATTACAAATATGTAATACACATAAAATTTTTTTTTTTTGACAAAATAACGATTATTTTAACAAAATATAAAATAAATATCAATCACAATAAGCATAGTCTTTGTAAGTCACAACTTATGAATTTTTAATAACCATTTATTTAAACTAACTTAATCAATATGTTGTGTTATTACTCGTTATAATAAATTAATACCATAATTTGAAGATTCAGCAATCCGTAAAATTCCAAACCAAAATCCACTATACATATAATTATACCGTCCTCTGTTGTAATAATCATTATTCATATTCACATTGATCGATAAAATATATTGTTGATTCTTCGTGAAACCAATATCATTTAAGGTTATTGTTCTTATATCATCCTGTATGTAAATAGAGTTATGTTTTATTAATTATTACCAAGTTCTATTTGATTTACTCTGGATATAAAACAGTTATGTAAACTCACAAATTTCAATAATTTGGCAAAATGTATTAACGTATTATTTGCATAGGATAAATTTAAGAAGATGTCCATTTTGGACGACGATTTGTGTATGTATGTGATTGATAGACCCGATCGGCCTTTATCTGCTGTCCAAATTACCGAGTATATTGTAGTAAAATTATTATTATTTCGTATAGTTTCCTTTTCATATTTGTATTCAAAAATATTTATACATTGATCTAAAACCAAAAATCAAATATTAATACGAAGTAATTATAAACGCAACGTTCTTTTTTAGAATTTACTTTACGAAATTTAAATATTTTTTTATTGTATATTGCCGAAATCAATGTCTTAGAAAAATAATTTACTATGTAATTTAGAATTTATACAACAGCCGTTATAATTAATTATTAATTTTAATAAATTAACTAGGTCTTATAATTGTAATTATTCTACACAATTTAAAAACTTAAAGAAAATAAATTAACTTTATACTGAATTTTATAGTACAGTATTTACTGTAGTAGTATATATTATTATAGATAATTTTTATATATTTATGTAACTAAACGTAAGTATAGTTAAAAACTAAAAAAGTTGCACATTAGTAAATGTTTCATCATATTCTACTATTATAGTGAACATTGATAGAGGACATAGATTGTAATAAAAGATTATATCACATTTACTCAATATCAAATATTTAAAAGAAAAAAATTTAACTGCATATTTACTAATTTTAATTAATATTAATTATACCATAGTTTACATTTTTGTAGCAAAAATGTAGTTGAACTGTATCGTGTTCATTGAGTACCAAAATATACTTAAATTTTAGAACAATTTTTTGTTATCTATATAATATTCACTATGTTCTTACCTGAATATCTGTCTCCAACATTGCAGTTTATCCCTGTTTCGATACAAACAAATGATTATATGTTGTATTAAAAATCGTAGTAAAAAATATTTTCAACTAATAAAAGTTACATGTTTATATATTATACATAAACGTATAATGTATAAAAGAATTAAAAATATAAAATATATTTTTATTATCTCACCATTAAATGAAGTAGATTTAGATTCCCAATTTTTAGGAAAATAATCAACTTTAAAATGACTATTATTTCCAAAAAATCCATATTTTAAGAACAGTAACTTATTAATTTGTAAAACTGACTGTAGGTTACTTGTCCTTAACGAGCTACCCAAATCTTCAAAAATTGGTAGTCCAATGGCATTTGTTCTTGAATGTATTTCAATTGAATAGCTATTTTTCGAATATATGTCATAAAAACTCGGGTCAACGAATCCGACTAATATAGAAATTTAGAATAATATTAACATTTAACATTATGTATATATCAGTCATAAAACAATTAAAAGTTTTAAACAATTTGAAATTAACCGACACAGTTATAATAGAAAGCCTTACATGAAGTATTCGCACCTATTCATAAACACTAGGAAACCAAATAAAATTAATTTTTTTAACAAATACCTATTACTCGTTCGAAAACACGTTAGGTACCTAATAAATTATAATTAATAAAATAATCTCTTAAATTTAGTACTTACTTATATTACAATTTACAACATTATGATAAACCTAATCTAACATAGGTAGTATAATACCTATCTATTTTGTATAATATTTTGTATTATATATTATATTATATTTATATGAATTTTGAAGTTTTCTATTTTAGGTTAGGATTCTAAACATAATGAATATAAATTATACATTTAAATAAAATGAAAAGAAAATAATAATTACATTATTATAAAACTATTCAAATCTTCGTATTGCTTTTAATCTATAAGTTAGATATTCAAGAAATCTGAATATTATAGATAATTATGTTAATAAATGAAAATTATGTCCGTATTGTTCTATTCATAATATAGATAGTAATCGTAGTTATTTGAAAATATTTTAAATTTAAATGATATAAAATATGTAGTGACATAATTTTAACATCACAATAAACTAAATTAAATTATATGTTAGCAAAATCGAAAAGTTATTTGTATACGACATAATAACATCTGCAAATCACTGCAATAATGCATATTCAATAATATTTTTTGCTATTATAATATGATGTTCTTTTAAACAATAATTAACAATATAACAATTTACCAGATAAAAAGATGACAACTTGGGTTGTGGTAGTGGTGGACTTAAGCTCAAAACTCACACTAATGATATAGTTACTCATACAACATTAATATTACTATAATATACGCCAAAACTTTGAAAAAAGTTGCCTATCCAATATTCCTTAAAAAAAGTTCTACCATCGATTGCCTAATATTTTCTATTATCAATTATGAGATATAATAAACAATATAAATGTAAGTTATTTTGATTATAAAGATTAACGATAAAAACATTAAACACAAAAAAACAATTTTAAACATTTTTAGTGTTGTTAACTTTTTATTTTCATATCCTGTATCTACGATCTACCTAGTATATTTGCTCATTTAACCTTTTTAAACAATAATAATTTATAATCTATAATTTAAAGATCAAAATTCAAGTATTCTATATCTATATAAGAACAACGAGCATAAGAAAATAAAAATATTCACAATTGTCAGTTGGTAACAAAATGTAACAAACATATAAATATTTATACGTTCAAATTTTCAAATGCGAATTACCATTAATCCTATTTTTAAATTTAAATGTACATGTTCTTAAAAGAAAAAAATACATATATAAATAGTTAACATACCATTTTTATAAGTTTCTATAAACTCATTTGTTATTCTATAAATCGTAGTAACGTCATAATCTTTAGAAGCCACTGAAATGAGAATAAAATAAAATATTAATATATTTTTATACGTAATTATATTTAACAAAAATTAAATGTTTATAAATTGTAGAGCTCTAAAATTTCTCAATAAAAAAAAAAACTTTAAATGATTAACTACTAACTAGATACATTTTATTTTATTTTTTTATAAAAAAACTGGTATTAAATATGGGCTTATCCTTATTCAAATGTTAAGTTTTTCAAAAAAGTGAAAAAATATGATCCTAAAATACAGTAATAGTTCGTAAAACTCAAAAATCCGTGCTTGTTAAAATATAATTTATATTTGCTGACAGCTAACTTGTACAAAGTTATACATTTAAACGTATCTTCAATTATTATTTCAAAAAATTTAATTTTTTAATATTATTTTTAAATAGTTTGATGTTATTGCAAAAAAAACCATTTTTAAAAAAAATTTTATTTTCTTGAACTATTTTAAATGACAATATAACATGTTTATAATACAGTTTTAATTTCATATTCCAAAATGGAATAATTTTAATACAAAAATCACTTTCGAACCAGTAGATAATTCGTCAAAAACTATCATAACTAATAACTATGAATACTAATTGTGTCGAAGTAATAGATATTCTGAAAATTATTCTGTTTCAACGAATGATATATTATTTTATGTTGTAATAAAAAAGTAAAATGTTTAAAAATGATAACAATAAAAATTGTAAATATATAATTTTTTTATCAAAAATGTGGTTTTACAATGATATAAAATTATGTGAAAATGTTGTAGTTTTAAATTTTTAATATTATTTTAACCATAACTTGATTTCAAAAATTGAAAAATTAAAACTACAAAACAATGAATGTGATGGACATCTAAATGAACCATCTTTTGTATACTAAGTATTTAGAAAAATGTTATCACGATAAGATATTATCTTAATAATAAATCGAAAATTACTATTATAACTATAAGCAATAATATAGATTTGGTTTTTAATAAATATGAATGATTATAAAATTATGGATCTTTTAAAACACCCAAAAGTCCAAAATATTAAATATTTCGTTATAATATGAAAAAAAAAAAAATTTTTATATTTATGTGCGAATTAAATAAATTAATATAGAATATAGGTAATTTATACCTATGCAGTTTATAAAATATATAAAAAATGAATATCTTGTAAGTCGCATAATAGGTATTTCAAAATATATTATAATATGGTATAATCATAAATACTTACTGCTGTTGTTAGAATGAATTGTGATTTCACTCCAAGCGTTTACAATAAGTACGGGAAACCAAATATAACAATATATTAAAAGTAGCATTTTATTATTTTTTTTATAAACCATATTCTTGATTCGAGACTCGCAAAATAATTCTGTAATTCGGGAACAACAATATAAACTGAATGGTTTGAAACAAATTATTCAACTAACTGAACATTATTAAGTATACGAAAGTCCCACATACAAATTAAAATATAAAAATATTATTATCGGACAATTTTTATTTGTGTATGAGTGCATAAAGGTGGAATATCATATAAGACAAATTCCATTATACATAATTATGTGTTACACTCAGCTGTCTAATTTGATGTACAGTGTGAAGCACCGCGTATTTGTCCATTTTACAATATTAATATTGTTAATATATTAATATTTTTTACATTTTACATTGGTCCGTCCTGTATAAACAATTTAAATATTGACACTATTAATTTCATTTTTATCGCAAATATGTATACAAATATACATTATAATATAATATTTTTCTTTGTTTACGTTTGGAACAGACACCGATTTTTCTTTAAATCATTTATGCATATTCATATTATTATAGTTTCAAGTTTCTGTGTACACCTATACTATAATATATTATAATATAAACATAAATACGAATAGTGCTTAAGATATGTCCGATCCCAAATTCTTTGCAACTATTATTTTTTCGTGCACTTGTTGAAATATATGAATTTATACCGATAACAATTCTGTTCTTGATCATTTTAATCGTGTTTAATAAACGTTAATTATTAATGATTGTGTATATAATATAAACATTCTTTTTTTATTTTCTTTAGATTAAATATATCAATATCAAAAGTCAAAAGTCAATAACACAATATAAATGCCTAATTAATTCTATAGCAGTGAAGGTGATATTATATAATATAATGTAAAACAAAATAAATCACTTTAAAATACACGCTTATCGTAATTCACAATCGCGGACGTCTTACGTTTTCTAATTGCTAACGAGAAATTACGAATAATTATAAAAATTAATTTTCATACAATTTTGTCAGATTGAAATATTTAATTTTGTGCATCGTTATTATTTTGTATTTATCATAGGTACGTTCAGAAGCGAAATTGAATCGGCTTTATGCGGAAGTAGGTGAATAGTAGTATTTATAATTGACATTATATAGTGTGATAAGATGAAGAAATTAATATGTTTACGAGTATGCTATTCGGTAAAAATTTTAACATCTTATGACAAAAAATATTTTTCCTAGTTTTTCTCAACTACACAGACAGACGAATTTATAAAAATGTTTTGGGAAAAAATAGACATTAAGATTTATCCTTTTACGGTTTTTGTTATTTCGTGATAATTTGAAAAATAGTAATTACTTATATTTAAAACGTTCACAAAATTATTATTTTCTGTGTATAATTAAATATTAAAAAATATTTAGACTAATAATTCAGAACTTTTTGTAGGTATTTAAAATTTTTGATTTTTTTTAAAGTGTTCATTAAAACTTTTAAACTTTTCATAAAAACCTGAAAAATTAATACAAGATCACACATAATTTGTTCTTTTAGTAAATTAAAAATATTTAAAACACATATAGGTGCGTTTATAAGCATTTAAAAAAACAAATTATTGGCATAATTCGTAATAATCACGAATATCTACAAAGTATTTTGTAGTTACTTACAAATATATACAATTTTAAATTTTTGTATCTAAGGTTTGAACATTTATTTCAGGTTTCTTAGTGATAGTTTTTAAAAAATAACATTAAAATCTAAAAAATAAAAAAAAAAATTCATAAAAATTTGAAATTTAAATTTTGAATAAATTCAATAATCAAAAATTTCAAACGAAAAAACAATAATTTTAGTCAATAATACCTATTTCCAAAGTAATATCTATATTGATTTTAAGTTATTGCCTATTTATGTCATTATTACACCACTAGCTATGTATTGACATGAAATATATACTATTATAACAATAATTAATTAATCAAGTAATAATAAATGGCATGTTATAAGTGAAAAATAATTGAACCTACGGTATTACTAACCATTAAATAAATTTTAAATAATCGGTAGGTGTTGACTAAAAAGTTAATAACAATTTATACATAGGTATAATATACCTGGTATATATATCATATATCATGTAAATTTTATATTATACGTATCATATTATATTATTATAATTATTAATAGTATAATAAATGTGATCTTTTCGGGTAAAAATTATACAATCTATAGTATATATAACTAATAAATAGTTTAAGATTTAAAAATATAAATATAAAATATAATAAAATAAATTATAAGTAATAGACAGTGTTTGACATACTGTCTCCGCTCAGAATTGTTTTTCGTAGGCTGTAATTTACCATTGAATTCAAATTTAACGCTTCAATAACAGTAACCTATTCAATGGTATAACATCTTCACAGCAGAGTGAGTTCTTTGATTTTTTCTAGCACAACTTTTTTTAGATTTAGAAGGAACAAATCAAAGAAATAGGAAAGTGGTTCTCTAGTAGATTATCAAAAATTGTCAATAAATAAAAATATTTTTAGAATTATCAATTCTTTATTAGGCCAATCATTTAAATTTCCATTTTAATTATATTGCACGTATGTTAGCTAAGTATAAAATATCACTGCTTAGTGCTTTAAATCAACTTAAAACTAAAAGACGCCACAAGGTCATTTATCACAGAATATCAACGAATTACACATAGATAATAATTTTAAATATATTGTTAATATTTGTTATAGATTAGTAAATGTTGGTAACGTTTAACAGACGAATTTATATTGTACGCGAAAGATGATAATTATTAGTGATAAACTGGTCAAACATATAATTATCTGGAAACTATAAAACTATTATAAAGTTTTAAACACGCCACGCGGCGTTGGTACCACAATTTCAAATCAAATATAAAAATATTCAATAAATCTGTTAAAAATACCAAGTGGAAAGGGTGCCGTGTTGCCAGTCCCTCGCGCGGCTATAAAGAGACTACGCAAGTGCAACCAATAACATTACTAATTTAATAATACAAAAATTTAAATTAAATGTAAATCCACAAACAATTTGAAAGAAAATCAAGATTTATAAAACAATATCCAAACGGATATTTTTTTTATGCGTAATCATAGTTTACTGTTTTTTATGGTACGCCTATTATATCTACTACATCTGTATACTCGGAAAGAAATAAAACGCAGTTTACGAAAGTCCCCAAACGAAATTAATGTAAATCTGGTTTTTTATTATATTACATATGTTATAGGCATATATAATAATATGTTAAACTCGTGTGCCTGTATAAATGTTAAATAATATATAATAATGGATTCAAATCTCTGTCCACGAAATTAGACTCGGACATCTGGAATAGTGGAATTAATACGTTTGAACACTCAACAGTACATGTTGTTCGTGCGCGTACGGGAGTCGTGTGTGCATTGGAATGCGGGAGACTGCATTTTATAATTCCATTATGTACATACACATTGTATGTATATAAAATATAGACACACCTGCAGGACAGGATATAAAGAATTTCGATTGGTCGCTTGGGCCTACAAATATGCACCGTGTTTATGGTGACGGCCTTGAAAAGACAATCCTCGTCGATGTCGACGCCAGCGTGTGAACACTATTATACTGCACTATAAGTGATTGTAATTATTTAGTGTGTACGCCACTACGCGGCCGAAGAAAAGTCGTTATAGGTACTCGAAAAAAATAAAAAATATAATAAAATACTTATTTGTAATCGATTTCTCGTTTTATCACATTAAATAAAATTTTTTTATTAGTCTAAAAAATGTATATAAAACCGACCGACAATTCTATAACATACTACGTAAACATAAACAACGAGACTACAAAACAACATTAGGTTTGCACGTCTATTGTAAATCAATCGTTGTATATATTCCCAGTATGTTAAATCAAAAATAAATTATTTGCACAGAGGTATAGGCGAGCGTAAAAGGGAATGAGTAAAAATTCATTGATTTTTAAAAAACTTATAAAAAAAAAAAACATCTCATTTCTGTATTAAATCTAATGGTTTTATTTTTTCTGGCTAATTTTCAAACAAGAATTTTACTGTCGATCATATTTTTTCAATAAAAATGAAAAACTACGCACGTAGAATATTTTGGTTTTCTACAGCATAGCGTATAATTACAAAAAGTTGTCAAAATGAACTTTTTCCATTTTACCCACGCGCCGGCGCCGTTTATTTAGAAATTCAAATATAGAATAGTATAGGTAGTGAATAAATCATCGTTTACTTACGATTGCGCACTTACATTAAATATATGTATATATATATAATTTCGTATTATCATAACAATAGAATTCTAGATGGCTTATATGTTGCATGCGTCAAAACTGCGAAACACATAACGCACTTCGTTCCCTTACAACAATATAATACAATACATTGTAAATCCGTCTTACAACAAAATGCTAATTTCTTTCACACATGCGCTCGCACATCCCGTATTTGTAATATCGCCAACATTTTATTTTTATTTCATTTCGTTAAGTGTGCGTATTAGTTCAAAAATAGACATAGAGATATAATATATCTGTAGGACGGGTGTGATGAAATGAAATCATTTTTAAACCGACGTACATATTAAATGCACATACGCGGTAGGTAGGTATAATATACTGTTTAAGTGTATTAAACATTTTTCTTGGCAGCCATTAGGTGGACGGCAATCGGTTCTATAGATATGTTGTATTTATCTTGTAAAATAATAAATTTATTGTTTAAAAAATAATTCGCTAATAATCACTAGTATGGACGATCGTTTTATTTCTATGCTTAAACTATGGCCGTCTTACTAAGAGTAATATATAACAATAACAGACAAATCTAAACAATTGATTTTATTTTACATTGTCTTAATTTTTTTATAATTTTTTGAGGGAATTTTTCAACATTTTAAAATAATTCGAATAGAAATCGTAAACCATTTTTTTCACTTATACTCATAGTATTAATAATATCAGATATAATACAATATTCGTACATAAAATCTAATAAGTCATCGGCAACAATACGATAATAAAATAATACAGATTGTCGTCATATAATAAAATGTATATTTCAATTTTATAATAATATCTATTTCTCTAATTTTCGATTTTTTTTTACTAAAGGTCATGTTTAAAAATAGTTTTAAATTATGTTTCGGTCATAAATGCATTTTTATTAATTTATCGGAGCATCAATATCCGGCCTCTATAACATGATATTGTTATAATATTTCATACAACGCTGTGTTTCATTATATACATTATATTGCTATATCTACACATTAATATCTATGTTTTTAACCTCGCGCACTATCAACAAGTGTTCAAACGAAGCGTAAAAAAGCAAACGACAATATTATAATAATAATATCATCGCTGATAAACAATAAATAATAATCTATCGCCGTGGCCCGCGGGAACACACCGCTGTACAATATAGTCTGATTGAAAGGAATTTGATTTGCTTAGCGCCATTACGGTTGCTGGCCCGTACGTGTGTCTACCTCACTGTAGACGTCGTGATATGCGTCACCGGAATACCGCAGTCCGCGACTTCAGAGCGAACCGCGTTGGAATCGTACGGCGACGGCAGTGCCTACACAACAAACGTGATTCAATTTATTCGTTTGTGTCACACTCATCAAACAGTGTATATATAATATTGTATATAATATTACGTATTATATATACCTAATGTAGTGAATAGATATTCCGAAAAAGCGTTTTTTTTTTTTTTTTTTTGTTCGTCACTATACATACAGACGTGCGGCTGAACAATAAAATATAATAAAAATCTTTGAACCAGCCTTGGGAAAATTGGACTCGAAATGAAATGAGGGCCACCGGATATTCTATTATATGTCAACTAAAATATAATACTTTGTACCTGTATTATATACTTTGTTCGGATACTGTAAATATATATATATATATTTTATAATAACGCGTACAATTCTATAAGATCGACTATAAGTCTACACATAGTAATATGAACCTCGACGAATAATCAAATATGAACATTGACTTAAAAGTGATAAGGTATCTGTTTGCACGGACGTTTTCGACTGCGTTTATTCGATATTTCCGTTCAAATTTCAGTGACGAATTCAATTATTCTTTTAAAATATAATATTATGCTCACAACCGATATTTGATGAACTAAACAATCAATGATTAATATTACATACGTATAAAAGAAGAATATTATTACAATATTAATAGTAGCATTTCGATCACTTGTGAAAATTAAAAATAAAATCATTCGTAATAAACTTACTAATACATATTGTATTATTATTATACTCAAGCCCTTTTCGATCTCGTAACGGAAACAGAGAATAATTATATAAATATCGCAATCAAGCTACAGTGTAAACCAGATGTTTTGTTAGGCCCAGAATTTATTCGTATCACGTATAGACGCAACCAGGTCGCTCATCCTAATTCTTATTTCATTTTTATTTTTTTTACCGTATAGCCACCGAAATCCTTACAACAATAAATATTTCATACAATACCTACGTGTGGCTACGCGTACATGTGTTTGTTCACGGTTATATATTATACGTTTTACAGTTTCACATTTTAGATACAGACTATAGTATATAAAAAACGGTATTAATAATAAAATATAATATTTTCGGATTTCGTAGTTTAGGATTGTGTATTATATTATACGCAATGTATAATAAAAAGGGACGGTGAAAATGCCTACAGGCGGGTTCAACGCAGTCAAACGATTCCTTGAAAGTTGAAGGGTCGATAAATACAAAGATATAATGATAAATAAAAACATTTTTCATTACGGTCACCGCCGCACCCGTCTTTCTTCTTAGTCAAACCGGCTTTTTTCATATTTGACCGTAAGCACATAATAATATAATATATTATATACAGACAGAACATAATGCGATTCGACACAAAAATCTTTTGAACAACCGCGACGTCACAAAAAAAAAAAAAATAATAATAATAAAAACGAAACGAAATAAAAACGAAATAAACGTTTCTAAAATATTTATGGGACTGCATAGTTGCACAACTATAAATAATATACACTCGTAATGACGAGGCCGTACGTTTTACAACAACCCTAGTCGGTGTTTCGCCATATTATACTCTCTATAGCACCCCCGCGGACATGTATTGGGTCTGCAGAAACTTAGCGGAGAACATGACCGCAAATATAAATAAATACATCTGTGTATTGCGTGTTTATAACAAGGTGGTAAACCATCCTGATTGTATATGAGATCGTTACTCTCCTAATTTTTAAACCCAGTAAACTCTCTCGAGTCAAAATTATGTTTACTTGATGCCTAAATTATGAATCCTACTCGGCTGTTTTGAATTTCAAAATCAACGAAACAAAAAAGCAGTGTTGTTTGTGTTGATGATGAACTCGTTTGCTTTTTATAAACAACCAATACCATTGAATGAAAAACTAAATTTAAAATTTAATTGTGTTTTCAATCGAACTAATGATTTTTTTTATTTTACTAGTATCTAGGCTATGATAATTTTAATTTTATTTTTTATTATTTACTATAGCCTATAATTTATATAAGTAGGTACTTAACTGTTTTCAAATTTGTATGTATGTCTATATTATTATAAAAATTATATTCCATTGGGTACAATATTAAATTAAATTATAATGCACGAAGAACGTTATTACCTACCCATAGATTTTTGGTATTCAGAGGAGCTTACATATACCTTCCAGGTCTAGTATTCTGGTATTTACGAGGGGAGATTAGAGATTAGAGCGATATATATATATCTCGTCTCAACTCACGTCTCTTTTATTTGTAATTTATAAACTAAATATAATGCATATATGTATATATATATATATATATATATATATATATATATATATATATATATTTATATTATAAACTCATTATATTCTACGCGTCTATACAAATAGTGATTAGTTATAACTTAGTAATGTATCAAAATTAAAGATATATTCCTAGATATGTGTGTATATATTATAGTTATATAGGGTTGTGTTATTTGATTACACTCAATAAATATACCACTGACTTAGTTAAAATAAACTTAAAATTATAGTCATAGATACGCTAACCACTGCAGTGCAAGCTTGTCATTTCAGTTTTTCAGTTGTCAGCGCCATAATGTTTGCAGGTCATTTTTAAATCATTAACAGACCCGCATAACTATATAAATTGCATTATTAGCAATATATATGCCTAATGTCTATTATAGTAAATTATATATTTAATGGGTAGGCAATAAGATACAAAATACATATTAATAACTGAGAATGCAATTTTTAGATTTTAATTTATTTTTAAAAACATTTTAAATAATAAAAAAAAAAATGTTAATTTTCGTGATTTCTTATTAGCTTGATTCAATTATTGTCCGGTGGTTGTAATTTATAGGTATAAATGATACAATTATAGCATGTGAAAATTATCTTTTTATTATTATTTGTTTTTTTAAATTATAATATTTTACTTTTATTAATTTTCGTTTAGTAGTTAGTTGATTGTTGAACTACAAAAACTGTATTTAAAAATAAACATTACAATATTCAAAATGAAATAAATGTATATATTGATTCAATATTTTATTTAAAACATATATTAGCGTTTTATTTTTAATATTTAAAAAAAGAAATAGTGATCTAAAGTCGAATACTTATAATTCATACCAAGTTCAGTGAGTATTTGAGATTGAAAAACTTCTCGAGTATTGATCGAGTACTTTATTCGATTTGACTATTTTTTTTTTTTTTTTTATAAATAATCATGTGTGGTTGAATTGAGATTATAAAATAAAAAAAGTATTTTAATTTAACTAGTCACAGATATTTTATATAAATTTATCAAAACACTTTAACTAACTTTATAATATCCCAAAAAACAATAGGTACTTAATCGTACACCGTCGCCAAATGCCAATATCCATGCACCATGCTCATTGTTTAATATCATAATAACAAGATATAAATAACAGTAACAAATAATACACAATGATGTAGTCTTCATTGTCATAAGTGTGTGCGTAACGCATATATTATATTACACATAGAAGCGTTACTTCGAGATTATAATATTATTTCCACGTGTCCACGCTCAACAACTATAATATATACAAATATTATAATAATGTTACAGAGAACACATTCATAAAAAAAAAAAATGAAAATAAGACACCGTCGACCCGTCGGATATGTATAATAAACGTATTATAATTTATATTTTATTATTATCATAAGTCCTTGAACTCTTTGGTCGTTACGATGATTTTAATAATATATACAGCCGAATAGTCGACCACCGCAGTCAGATATATTACTATTAGGTGCACATGTACCGTATTATAACAGATAGGCATATTGAGTACAAGTAAAACATGAAACGCAATTCCGACAGCTTAGTATATAATGACGTCTTGACGGGATAATTATATAGGTTAACACTGTTATTATCACTTTTACCTTACCCGAATCGAAGTACAATCACCAAATCATTCTTTGGTACAATAGATAATTATTTAATTAGAATTGAGTTTTTCAAGGGTTTCACATTTCACCAATTTATTTAGGTCACATATTTCGGCAGAATTCGTTTGAATTAGGGACACGGTGACCTGGTTATGACAGGGTGGATTATTAACATATAAGAAACAAAAAAACGTGATGCGTTAGTGAGCTTTTTTTTAATCCCGAAATATAATTTGGTAAGTAAATAAGAATGAATTTTATTCTTGTTTACTTAAATTGAATCACGTAATTTTTTAATAACTTCCACCTTTAATTTATATTATGGTAAAAAAAAAATAGACAGACATTAATGTGGAATCATATAAGATTTTTTTTTAATACACTTCAAATTTATAATCATAATATTATGTACCCACAAATTTTATGTAAATTATTATTTTATAGTTTGTTTTAAAATATACTTACCTACAAGTTATATATCTATTAATTTTTGTAAAATTGCATTTATTATAATTTTTACTTAGATAATTTATTTTTCAAACAAAAAAATAATAATTAAAATACTATTTATTAATATTTAAAGAATTTAAAATTTTACTTATATTGTGGACTAGTCTATATTTTTTCCATTAGGAAATGAAAAAAATAATAATATATCGACTATTATAATTGACTTAGTCTTGTCCTGCATTAGTATTTAGCCATCGATGTATTACTGGATAATCGGTCAAAAAGTCCGTTTTAAAAAAAGTTGGATAAAAAGTTCAAATTCAGTTTTTATAGTCGGATAAAAAGTTCGAAAATACAAAATATTTTAAATCATTAATATTTATTTTAAAAATGTTACTCTTTTTTAAAACGGACTTTTCATCGCGATTTGTGTTATAGACCATTGAACCTTAATAAATTTATCACTCAAATCGTTGTTATTAATTAATTATCGCCATTAGGTATAAAGAATTACGGTACAACATGTTTTGTTTGATAGATAAAATATAGTGATAGGTCAAACTGTTCGAATGCCGACCCGAACCGAACCCAACTATTTATCATTTAGACTTCCTATATATTTATTTTAAATAAATATTTTATTAAATTTATTTTAATTTCCTATTTGAATATTTTATAAAAGTTATGATAAATGTATTAAAAGTATAAATGAATATAAATTCTGTTGGTACTTTATAATTTTTAAATTTTTATCAAAAATAATAGTATTGGGTGTTGAATTTTGAATATTGTTAATTATTATTATTTATTATATAGTTTTAGCCATTTTAGGTGTATTAAATTTTACACAGTGTAAGTAAAATTTTCATAATTTTAATCGGTTTGTAAAAGAAAAAAAATGCTGAGTTCAAATTTTAGTTCGATAAAAAATTTTAATAGTTCGGTTCAATTTGGGTTCGTTTGGCCGTCGTTCATAACCGCACACTTATTGATATATATATTATGATTTAGAGAAAATATGCTGGATTAAGGTAAAAAGAGTGCGGTATGGAACGATGACCTTTTTTTGGAAGTGTGCGGTTATGACGATTGACGACTGCCGGTTCGTTTGGATAATTATAAGTTCGGTTCGGACTCGCAATATTTTGACAATATTTGGTTTGACGCCAAAAAATTAAATTCGACCAATTACTTAAAAAAATCTATTAATTGGGATTATTACTGGATAAGTAATTATTAATTATATTATATTATGTAAAACGCATATAAGTTATAATTAGCAACAACATATTTATATTTTTATATACATCGTACTATTAAATATATAACATACATTTAAGATTTTTGGACTTGAGTTGGTTTAAACCTAAAAATCTTTGATATTGTTACGATGTTGTATTAATATTATTACCATAAAAATATTTGATTAATACTTATATATTATAACATTATTAAATTCACATAAAATGTGTTACTAAACAAAGCCAACTAACTTGTAAATTTTAGTGCACACTGCCTGACAATACAACGTTTACTATCGAGAAAATTGAAGAATCCATCGCGGTGATTTTTCAATCCATTCCCTTCGAATAGTTAAATTTGAATAGACATCAACCTAAAATTTTAGTACTATATATATAAATAGTTGTAAATAATAAATCGTGACAAGTTCAATTATTTTTAACGAACTCACATTGATATTCTGTGTAGTTAAATTATTGAATATCACTAATTATATTTAGTAAAAACAAAATAATTTTTCTAAAAATCATAAATTTATTAATAATAAATTAACTTATTTGTAATTGAATTTATGTAGTTGTACAGTGTTTCAATGTGTAAGGCGTTATAAATAGTAGAATTTTGTAAAAAAAAATTGTACAGTTATGTTTAGCAAAAAAATAATGATGATCGCAGTCTGTTAATTTAAAATATGATTCTGAATGGGTTCATCCAGTAATTTTATAACATTATGGTTATACGACGTATCCGTATACTAATAACAACTTTTAATAAGGCCACCCCGGCCTATTGGAGTAGCTATACACAATGGATGTAATTCTCCGTGTATAGCCCCGGCCTAAGATGCATAAAAATATATGTTTTCTTATAATAACGGATTTGTAATTATTTTTTATTAAATAAAACAACTAGGTATGAACATTTAAAAAAAATCAAATTTTTTCGTTTTATTTTTTGAACATTTTATGTTCAAGTTGTACTGTGATTTATGTTATTACTGATATGGTCTAATTAATGTTAGTGATATTGTTATTTATTTTTAAACCATTAAATTTTAGTTCATTTTTATCAAGAAGTGAACATACGACTTATTGACTTAATGTTAACTGAAAGCTATGTTACAGTTAATTGTCTCATCTATTCAAATAAATTCATTTATATAAATGGTACGAAATGTTTTTTGTCGATTTTATTTTAACGAGATTCTATCTAACAACATTATGTGTACTATAAAATATAGTTGAGATAAAATACTTTACACACTTAAACATAATCTCCTTATTATATAATAATATAACACTTGGTTTAATGGTTCCTATAATATTATTATCGAATTATCATCATTCAATTTCGTAGCATTTAAGACTCGTATATTGTATTATATTATACGTCGGTATAAGTCGTTCGTTACACGAATACAGTGCGTCATAAATATTAATTTGGTATAAAATAAGTGTGTTGTAATAACGTGCAATGTGAATTCTAACCACTTGGACAGGTAAACAACTTCAAGTAGAATTTTATATTCAACTATTATACTACATAATGTGTAGTGATTTGGATAGGGATAACACTCCAATAGTCCTATTGAATACGCCGGGTCTGGTTTTAGGCTCGTTAAAAGTAGAGAAAAAAAAACAAAATTATGTATATTTTTTTATACGTAATATATTCATTATTCAATAATAAATAAAATGGAAAACACGGACCGATACGACGGATACGACGAAACCCAAAACAACATGCTGCGCAGTGCGTATGCATTAACATAAATCAAACATGACAAGCCATAGAAAGCAGGTGGTCCTATCTTACATATATTATATTATACTTACGCAACCGCCATCGAATAGAATTAAAAGCGCGGGGTTAGGTCACCGCAGTGACATTAGGAACATTATTTAGGAGGCCCGTATAAATATCTATATGCATTATACATATAAAATATAATATTGTCTTAGATCTTCTTTGTACGCTGCACATGCACGGTTTTTAATATATGATGACGATGATGATGGAGTCAAATTGTTTTCTACGCACCGACTTTCTAAATAAATACATGCTCGGACCATGATTTTTATAGGTACACGATTACAATAAAACTGGCGTGAACGACGAGGTTGTCAATAGGCCTAATGAATGGATAGTTCCGTTCTCAGAGAGTAGATTCTTTGTTAATCCGGATTATCCGAAACGTATAGTATTCAAAAATTCCTTTGCACAATATATTTTTGCCCATAATACAGTCGTATCGTGTTACCTAAAACGTGATTTCGTAGCAGTGAAGCAATAGATGGTTATTAAAACATTTCAAGAACAATAAATATCAAATAAATATACGTCATGGAACTGTAATATAGTTACTATACTACATATATATATATAGGTACTAATGGCCTTCGAGCGTGCTAATTTGAACACTGGACCCCATCGATTCCAACAATGATAAAGCGTCAATTCCGCTACGGGTGGTTTTAAAACAATCTATGGATTCCGGTCATATACTAAATTGACATGTGGCCATTCCGGTTACTCTTTAACTTTAATAATTAATTAAAAATTAATTTACATTTGAAAAAATATTTTTTGAGATCTGCTAATGGAATAAATGATAATATGAGTATGGATTTATCGATTTTACAATAATGGGTGGGTATATGTTTTTTTTTGTATTTGTCATCGTCTTTTGGAGCAATACAAATGCTTAGAATTTTAACTTTAAATTTTAAAATCTTTTTTGATAAAAAAATGAATCTAGTTAGAACTTTGAATCCCCTCCCACGACCAGTTCCGCAAATTTTTCCATAGGTATATGATATTATTTTTAATAAGTATCCTTTTGAGCTATTCATAACAATTTAACATTTTCTGTATTTTCAGTACTTCTCAATAATTGTTAATGAAAACATTTCCATTTGATCATAAAGCTTAAAAATTTAACACAAAATCCTTTATAATTTCATAAGTTTTTTTTTATAGCTACCTACTCAAAATATTATACCTGTATATATATATTTGCATGATTTTTCGTTAAAAGCATAATACATTTTGACAAAATTATTCAAAGTCATGAAATTTCGTAAATTATTTCGTATTTTAAAAATTTAAAAATATGATATAAACATATATTAATTAATAATATAGTTAATGCTATGTTTTGGCAAGTACATAATAAAATATTGGTTCTATAAGGTAACAGATTGACTTTGCTCAGAATCGATTTCCGTATACAATGATTTATTATAGAATTCAAATTTAACACCACATACATTACATTATACAGTGACTTACTCAATGGCAAGACTACACTTGACACGTTCTGTACACAAGAGCGATTACCTACTTTTCCTATTTTTATAAATTATTTTTTCAACATATTGAATAATTGTCAGTTTTAAGAAATAAACTTATTAATAAAACTATATATCTTGTAAATTATCAATAATGTCTATGTCAATTTAAAAACTATTCATTAAATTACGATTTGTAATTTTTGTTCAGGGAGTTTGTATTTCCCCCAAACTTTAGAGTTCCGTTAAACTTACAATCTAAAATTAACGGAATCTTGTAATCTTTAGGTTTTTTAAAAATTGCTGTATTACCGGAATCGATACTTGTTAAATAAGCGTGCCTTTAACCTTAATAAAAATTAATCGAAATTATTCGGATTAGAGCCTTAATAAATGCATTTAAAACATATTACATTAAATTTAACGTCTTATCGGTTCCTGTTGTTTTTCCTTTTCTACCACAGTATGATGTGGTAGGATAGGACATATAGGTTTTACTCTGACTCGTCAAAACAAATAGTGTGTTCAGGCTCTGTTGGAAAACTGTTACATACTAATGTATTTAAATATATATTTGTTATTTGTAAAGAAAAAAAGTATGGTAATTATTATTTTGTAAATATTTACAATATGATAGGTTTATCATATTTAATATTTGAACCAACATCCGTTCGTATGTTCACAAACCATATATTAAATGGATATTTATCAATCATTGTTAACTCCAACTGTACAATAAAATCTAAAATACAAGTCCAAGAAAATAATAAAAATGAAAGCAAAATAATAATAGGGATAATTAAAAGGGGATAAATTAACATAGATCACCAACTGGAATATAAATTTTTATTACATGCACCATACCTATAATAATAAAAATATATAATTCAAAAACTGAGTTTATCACCATCATGCCTATCAAAACTTTATGAGAAAGTCACTGACGCTTGTATTTTTATGAAATTATAACCGTACTACCCCGATAAAAAGAGTAAACATTTAAAAATAATATATGATATAAGTTCACAGTTAATTTATTATTGTTTAAAATTGAATCGCAAAAAATATTATGAATATATAGGTATTATATAACATTTAATGGAATCCATATAATTTGAATTATATGTAAAACGTATTTAATTAATTCAAAATAGATCTTATATTTTAACTTAATTTATTATGATTTAAATGTAGATACTTATTAGTTATTAGTCACCAAAGTATAATTTGTTTCAAAACGTTCTCTTTGAAAAATACAATAGACGTGTACAATAAGCTCTAGCATTTTATATTAGCATTATGTTGACGAATCAAAATATCTAATAAAAAACAATTGCATTTAATTATATTATATTTTATATGCTTTTAATTTTTGAATATCGCTCTCATGCTTAATGGCATGTCCTCTATAACATCTACCTACGTAATATATTCTATAGTGTGTATTCCCTCAATATACAATATGATATACTGGCTTTCTGGAAATACAAATAAATAGTTTAAATAGAGTTTTTCAAAATTCCAAGATAAATACGAGTACCTATCTATAGCTATATTTTAAATTATAGTCACTAATAAATCTGTTTAGGGTGAGTAGGTAAATATAAATATTTAATTAATAATGAAAAAAAAGGTTGTATAAACATTTACAATAATTTTTGGTAAGTACCTAGGCAGGTTTTTAAGACATTCATTTATTGAATTACCTATATACCCGCGTAAAATATATTTGTACAGCTGCATTAAGCGCATGCATTTTATTATTTAAAACCCTAAAGTACATATTTGAGTAGAAGTAACTGAAGCGGAAGCATATAATGATAACTTTATGCGTGCCCATATTATATTATCATACTTTATATGGGTTTGATGAATTGATTTATGATACATGGAGTTAAATAAATCATCTTTTTTTCCATTTTTCTAGAAATGTGAAAAAAAATAAAGTTAAATATCTATTCATTATACACTAGTCCCAAATTCTATTAAATAATTTAATTCATTCAATTAATATTTGATCCTTTTATAATGTATATGCTACGACTGTATTATAAGTACTTATTCAACAACGTGTGTACCAACAAATTTAATAGAAACGAAAAACAACAAACTGAATCAATATCATAATAATAGATTAATATAACATTCTTTTAAAATATGAATGACATGTTACAATAATAGTATGCTTTATTATTGCTTGTTTTTATACCTCTCTTATGTTTTCAGAACACTAAATAAACGAACAATATGTTGCCATGTTGGGTTTGATAAAAGCATACCTAGTTAATTGAGGTAATTATGAATTAAAATCATATATTTTGCCCAATGAGCGTTCTGTATTTTCTATTTGATCATAAAGTTCAATCGTGAAAAGTAAACAGGCAATATTTGTTTGTTGGGCTAAAAACAATAATTTGTCTGTGTTTGCCAAATAATAAAATTTAAATTAATACGATAATGAAAATATAAATACACCAATTATTATGAGGAAGTTTTTTATTTAAATGCCGGATTAAAAAAAAAACTGATTAAAATATAAAACATTTTATTTAGCAGTATTTTCGATGTTTGAACTTAAATACTTCTAATAATTTTAGCACGTTTGCTTAAATAGTACAAGTCATTATTTAATTATTATTATTAATTATTTATTATAATTGCGGAAGTGTAAATAGTAATATAGGATATACGAATAAAAGTTGCATGTACCTGTACGTATATAGAAGAAAATAATCTCATTATTTTAATCCTTCAAGGTGAAATAAGTAATCATTACATTACATTTAAATTTTCAAAATTGACTTCTCTGCGATAATATCTGTAATAGTGTAATAATGTAATACCTAATATATATTGTCAATATACTGGCGGTTTGCAACCTTTTTGAAAAGACGTACATTTTATGATTCAAAAAATATAGTCATAGAATCTCGTAAACGTATAATGTAGTTAAGTTAAGCTATATTGATATATTACATATACCTATAATACATTACATATACATTAAAATACATACATCTATACACACACACACACACACACACGCACACACACACACACACATATATATATATACCTGCTATTTTTTAATAGTTTTGTCATCGACTACTGATAAGCCTAACAATTCTACAAACACGCTTGGTTAAACTTGGTTGAAAACCACTGACGGTCTAATACATAATATTAGAATTTAACCTCACGTGCACCACGATAATTAATTGACTTGATTCCTATTCATTTAAATTTATGTATTTGTATGTACAATATAAAGTTCATAAAATTGTCTTTACTATAATTCTTCATTTACTAGCTAACTAAACAAAACAATATAGTACATCAAATATTACAAATAATCGACGAGTTGTATCATTTTAAGTTTCAAACTCTTAAATAACGTATTTTAGTTTATAAAAGATGATAAATAATAGTCTGAAGTCAAAAGCTAGGTACCATTTTTCAAGGTATTAATAGACAATTTAATCAAAATAAACTATCTAGAGTTCGTTAAAATTAAATTAGTGTTAAGTTATAAGTAAATAGTTAACCAAAAATATATTCAATACCAAAATAGCTTAATAGAGAAAAATATCAACTTACATTAATTAAAATTAATTTATTATTATTTTTTTTTAGTTTTCATTTAGATTAGTGATCAAACATATAGAGATTCCTATGCAATTTTCAATTTATTTTAAATGATGCGTACTTAACTAAATATTTTATTAAAAATAAATCCTATTATTTCTGCTTATTGCGCATTAGCTGTTATAATGAATGGTTTAGGAAATTGTGGGTTAACAGCATATGTAGTGTCAATTAAATTAATTAATCAAATAATATTTGTTTGTTTAATTTTATTTAAAATACCAGTATACTTTTAGAGTGATAAAAGGTTTTGGTGACATGGTAAGACGACTCGGATTTTAGACTATTCATCTAAAGACACCATAATTATTGTGATGGTTAATTCGATTCTATGGAATGTTATATTTGCATCTTTTATTTCTGTTTTTACATACTAATTACAATTTAATATGCCTAATCCTTAATTATTATTAATACGCCTGAAGACAAATTTATTTCCTAAATTCTCGGATTTTACGCGCGTACGCTCACCATTTGTGTATGTATTACTGTTGTATGTAACATAATGTCATAATGTTATAATATTATGTGTTTGATTTATTTTTTTAATCGTAAAACGTTTATTTCATTAAGACTGCTGAGCGTCTATATGATACGTGTAATGTTTATCAAATGCAAATAAGCGCGCCGCACCACGCATTATAGATAAAAATTTAAAAAGTTACATCACCACCGTATAATGTATACGCTTAAACGTATTATAATACTTATCTGAAAATCTAATGTATAAAGTATATGATACTGAGCTAATGGATTTTCGGGACACATTTATTTACGTTTTACGAGATTGGTTGATGGTTGTACGTATATAATATTACATAATATAAGTTTTCAAACACGGTTTTAATATTTTTGATTTTATAATTAAACCGGCCGTCCGATCTACCTGCCTACCTATCAGTATACCGCCTATATATATATACCTATTATAATATTCGAAATAAATCCTATATAATATCTATGGCGCATCTTCACTCAAGAATTTTCCCACAACGCGTGTGTCCTGTAGACGTCGTTACCGTGTATACGCTATAACACATTATACGGTACTTACTTATAAGCCTAAATTAAACTGTCAAAAACGAGTTTCTCGTTTCATGGGAGATCCGTAGAACGTAACACGGCGTCGTAGAACCTATTGGAGAGCAGGTAGGTTTGAATATATTTTTTTTTTTTGAAAACTACATAGTACATACCTGTAGATAAAATCTGTGAACATTGATTACTTAAAATTTAAAAATACTTAAAAACATAGGAACTTGATAGATTTCATTCGCTTTGCGATTCGTAATGGTTTTTACGAAAACAATATCATTGGGCGTGCATATTATCGTGACGTCACTATAAATATAGGTAGGAATTATGTATTTTATAATATAGTAGCTAGTAGGTATATAGGTGTATGGTTACAAGTTTTAATACGTTGGGTATCTATAACATATAAATATAATACTGATGAGTGATATGTATTACCAGTTGTCGCTAAAACTGAGTACGTCTAGTAGTTAAAAATATCAAAATATTTACGCGTTTATGTACTTAAAATATGCTCAAAAGCATTGGGGGATCGAGTGAATGACTAGTGTGGCACTTACATTAAATTTGGTCCTGATCGCCAGTGAACAATCAAAGTTAATTTCCTATTCGTTGCATGTAATAAATAATATGATGTTGCGGTTGTTATATCCGTCCGGATGACTGGATACGGATCTCTTACTCAATAATGGTAAAGTAAAAAAAAAATTTTTGTACCAATACAATTCTTAAAAATGTTTTTATTTAACCAAACTCGTTAATATAATAACTTCGCTATGTTAAAAATTTACGAAATACGTATTTAATTTGTTTAATATAATATACTTAAATATGTAAGTATTAATATTCAAAATATAATTTTCAATATATTACATCCTTATCTTCATATTATGATTACCTATTAGATATTTGATGACGTTATAAAAATAAAAGAACCCGTGAACCCTGTGAACTCATCCCTCCCGCCAAAGGTTCGGCTTTGAGTAGGTAGGTATCTACTTGAAATAAAGAAATAATTCAATTTAGCAAACAAAGCAATTATTATGTTCAACTATCGATGTTTTAATGTATTATACATATTAACGCACAATAAAAGTTAATATAGTCACCTGTGAAGAAAATATTAAAAAACAAATTATATAAATATACACACGTTGTTAACCCCATTATATTATAATAAAATTTAACTAGAAATATTTTATGCACATCATTTGTTTTTATGATATCAAATAAAACGAAATTGTCATTTGGGACCTAAGACTAAAGAAGTATTTTTCCCACATATATGTAAAATAATAGACCATGAAATATATATTATATAATATGTGTGTATATTTAAATTTCAAGTATTTTTTTATTCATACAAATATTTAAATATTTATTATTGAATATCATTTTAACATTTTTTATCAATAAACTACTAAATTATAGTTACATCATTTTAAACATTTATTTTGTAAACAGTTTTTAGTACATTTAAAAAAAAATATCCGGTGCCAATTACTAAACATTCTAAATTAAAGTACATTATGGAATAGCCATAAACAGAGCGTATTAAAAATTAGATAGAAAATATTTAAAAAAAAAAAGTTACTTAAAAAAAATTAAGTATTAAGTTCTAGATCTTTTTTATGTTCAACAAAATTACACATAATTGTTTTAAGTTACAAAAACTTAATTACATAAGTTATTAAAATAAATAATGAAATTTCAACTTAATTATACATATTCTCAACTCTTTTAAATGTATGTAAGTGAAACTTAATTCATACTTAAACAACAAACCAATTATACCCATAACATATATATATGATTACTAATCAAATAATAAGTTTATATTTTTGAAACAATACAAATAATAAATATTTAAATATTCCACACTGTAATAGTTAATAGTAAATACTAAATTAGATCAGAAAATCATTAAAATTCGGAATTACCAAAAAAAAAAATGTTCATATTAATTTTAAATATCTAATTTAGTTGTAACATAAAATTATGAATATATAAAACGCTAATTTTTAATGGTTATAAACTATAGATACTATAAAAAAAAAAACACCTGATGATATAACGATTCCTCTGTCCTAATATTTATTTATGACTCGGTAATCAAAAATAATTATAAAATGCAATTAGTCAGTAATGGTATTGAAATTAAAAACGTGGTAGTAATAACTACAAAAAATATGGAACCAAAGACAAAAAGTAAGTTTATTGATGGTTTTGACGAATACCGGAAAGTACATCCAATTCTTGATTGATTTCAGCTTGGATGTTCTCCATAACGCTATCGGCAATAGATACAACACCAGACATATCGATAGGGCCATCAACAAGAGGTGGAATATTGATGGATGATGGATCTTTCGTTTGTAAAGATTCAGCATTAGGATCCTTGGATGTTCCAAAAACAACAATAGACAATACCGAGAATTTTGCAATCACAATCAACCTGTTTGTCCATATCTAAAAAAGAAGATTAATTAAAAATTAAAACAATTAAAAATCAAGTTAATTGTATGATTCAATTACCTCATTTTCGCACTCAAATTGTGTATTTTTTTTTGCGTCATAGTTGAGTACACCCAATTCAACATTTGCTGCAGCATATTCTTCATCTACATTGTTACATTGAAATGTAATCTGAATTTGCCCAGGATCGGTTCCTCTGAAATTTAAAAATTTAAATATTATAAGAAGCAGTAGCGGTTTGTCATATTTTATCTGTAAAACTACTCTAATGGACTGCAGAACACGTAAATAATTAACCACTCAACTATTCATAGTTAATTAAGAATACATTGTTTACCCAATAATGATTCCTCCGTTTGCAGAGGTTGAATACATTGATGGAGAAAGAATACTGATATCACTGATGTTCACAGGTGTGTCAAAATTTATTACATTTGAAGTAACATCCTATAAAAATTAATTATACATAAGTTATATTACAATACAAAATACAACACGTATTACGTAAGAATAGGAAAATCTAAAAATTATCGTTGTACGTTTGTTTATAAATCAAAATTTATTTGCTAAGTAGGTTTTTAGTTATAATAATAAGTAATTTCCTGTTTAGCCTAGAAACAAAAGAGATGCTGTAAGACAGTTATTTGAACTATGAAGAAATAAACTACAGGCGGGCGCAAATAATGATAATGGTAGTTTGTCATGCAGTCTACTACGAATTCGGTATATAGAACCGACTGAACCGAGTAAGTACTACGTTGGAAAGGTCAATCAGTTTATCGCTCGAACCTAACTAGTTGACCCATCGACACAGAACCGAATCGTGTACATGGCGCCCATTTGAGCGGCACCCCTCTCCTTGAAAAATAATATTAACTTTATAATTTAATAAATATTACCATAGTATTATTACTTAATCACTTAGACGTCATAAAACGAAACAATGTACAGTTTTTATTTCATGGTACCTAATAATACATTTGATTATATATTATTTTCAATTTTTCCTGTACTATATATAATTTGTTTTAATTAACTAAAATGTGCCAATACAAATATTAATTATACAAATAATTTAGCATATAATTATAGCGTGTATTTTAAATTTATATATTGAAACGATATTACGCTTTTTTTCAACTTGAATTTTTTCATTCCTCGATGCATATTCTTTTGAAAATGCTACCTGAATTAAAACCTTGTAACCCAAAAGAACGAACAGTCAGTCATAGGCTTTTATGATGAACCAGAGAGAGTACTAGCTTTGACTATAGCGACGAGCAGAGCAATAGAACAGCGCCGCGCGGAGGACTAGCAAGCAAAGTGTGGTCTCGACGGTTGTCTCTCACTCACCCTAGCTGCGACGAACGAGTGGAAAATCGTTTCGGAGGCCAGCACGCGTTTTTCGGACTCTTTTGGCTTGCACATGTTGTTTTGCGATGTGGTTTTGGCACGGAGCTTTTTCAACCTTTCGGACCTACGCTGATTAAGCATTGAAGCAACTCGGCGGAATGGCGACGGGTGCACAGTGCGTACGGTATGCGAATGAAGTGATTACTGACTGGCGAGCGGCGGTCACTGCGGCTGCATCGACCTTCGGCGGCGGTAGAGGATAACGACGGACGCGGGAGCAGGTTGAAGACCGACGCTCGTTGGATGGTCGACAATCGGCGGCGGCGCAACAGTTCCGGGACGCCGGTCAGTGGGCCGCAAGCGATGACGCCGCGGCTTCGGAGTGTCAAACTTTGGCTTATGATCGCGTCCCGGGGCACGTTTAGCACCACTGGAAAGATGGATCACGGCGCACGCGTGTGGGTGTCTGCTGGTAAGGCGGCGTTCACGACGTTCACGTTGGTAGGCAGACGGGTCCCAGCCAGACGCGTCACGACGGGTTAGGCCTACACGACGAAACTTCGCCGCTACAACACGCACCTCGGGCGCCGTCCGTTAGCACCGCTCGACTTGGGCCCCGAAAATAAATGTATGGTCTACGGGAGCTGTTTCGTCGTCGGACGCGTACCTGTACAGTAGAATGCAGTCGTACTTGCGGATAGTAGACGCAGATGTGTTAGACAAATTTACTTCAACTATAAATAAATTACTTATCACTTATTAATTATTAATCTAGAGAGCGGATTTGTATACATTTGCATATTTATTGTAGTTGATCGTATGATGTGCTAAGTGAAAACAAAATTTGTTTCGTGACAAAACGATTTAAATAATGAAACTTTTTAATCCATATTTTTGCACATTTCGAAATTTTTCTATTTTAATGGCTTATTTTACAATTTTAATTGCATATTTCGATGTTTTTTGATATTTTTGAAATATATAATATATTGTCTATTAGATATAATACAAGTAAAAAGTATTATATTTTTATAGTTTTGATTAATATCAAAATAAATGAATAGGTTATACTAGTAGGTATAAACGGTTTTCCCAAATATGACCTTAGTCCAATAATCGGGGAGATAAAATATATAGATACACCAAGACGAAATTATTGATGAAAATGACAAAAAAAAAGAAAAGTAGATAAGTATCTATAGTAGGGTTTCGCAGTTTTTAAAAATATATTGTATAGTCTATAATCAAAAAATAAATTCTTTTTTACTAATTTTTTATGCATATTTTAACACATTAGTGCGTATTTTTATGCATATTTAAGATTTTTTAGCGCATACTATTTGGTTGGTTTTTAATGCAAACAATCACGTTTTAAGAATATTGTCAATGATGATTTATTTCAACCGCAATTTCTCCATATTTCGTCAATCGTATCGACGGACTTAGTATAATACTTACGATTATATACTCCCAAAAATTGATTTTAATTATTTATTATAATATTACTCGAGATCAATCTAGCGGTCAATACTTGAAATCGTTACACGTCATTACGATTATTATCGTGCAGTTGCTAACGGTTACAAGAGGGAGCTACATGTTAATAATATAGTTCGTGTGCGTTCGGAAGCGCTTTTTCTTTTACACAGTACACACTAACAATCACTTTCCACGTACATTAAATAATGCACACTTGATAATTGCCCGTATTGAACTCCTTCTAAATGATAGGTATTTGGTGTATTCAGTTTTTTATAAAATGGTGTTGTGCGTAGATAGACGGCGGGTGATTGAGCGTTAATGTAATTTTAGTAACTCTTAATGCGATCTAGTGGATGTATTGGGTTAATCTCTAGAGAAAGTAATAATGCTTAATGTTCTAAACAAAACGGAAAATAAGTGAGCAAGTACCACTTGGGTAGGTAACTGTTAAGCGATCTTTTGTACAATGTAGTCGTCGAGTGTACACTGTCGTCGAATAAGTTATTATAACAGTGTAATGGATGTATAAACTAAATTCAATAATAAATCATTGCATACGTAAATGATTCTGAGTGGAGATAGTTTATCAGATTACATTACTAATTAGTAATTATTATAATATCTACAAAATGTCAAAATAATCTGTACGTTTTCATGATTTGGGCAAATTTTGATAAAACATTAATTTAAAACACTTAAAAAAAAAATCTTTCTTAAAGTTTGTTTAATTATTTTAATAAATTCACCAAGTAAAAATTAAAATAATAAATTAATAATTTTATAATTATTATAAATATTAATTTAAGTAAAAGTAGAATGTTTTAAGATTATACAATCAAAATTTTTAAAATTACAACTAAATGAAAAAAATTGGTTAAGTTAACATACATTGTCTTTAAATTTCTAGTAAATAATCTTTAAATATATTTTCTAGTATCAAACTTTCAAACTTAGGTGTTTACACTTAAAGATATTATTTATTTTTAACTAGAAAAAAATATGAAAATGTTCGTGTTTTTTACGATTTTCGTTAAAATTTTAACTATATACTTAAAAAAATAAGTTATAACTGTATATTTTGGTTATTTATTAAGTATTTAATTGTGGTAAGAAAAACTAATGAAGCACTTGCATTCAATTATCAATGTTTTTATCCAAAAATTAGTTAATATCGAATAAAATAAAACAATATATTATACTTAATATTAGGGTTAGGATGTTTATGATTTTACTTATTTCTTTTAGGTTGTCCAATGAATTCTATTCTTATATAGTAATATGTTTCATGATATATATTCAAAATATCAAAATTTTGTTTTGTATATAATTACATATTTTACCATGTTTTATTTAAAAGAGCACGATTTATGCTTTTTTTGTTTTTAAGCACATATTTAACAGTTTTCGATGCAAAATGCTGAAATATATTGTTATTTTTTTATTTTATTAACTGAATCTGTTATAAGTTTAATTATCTATATTTTACAAATAATCATTTATTTATTGTTTTGAATTTAATACGGTCATTATACGCAGTGAACTACATAATGATAATTTTCGATAATTCTTGTCAATTGTCAGTCAAAACTTGTCTTAAACCTGCGAGCTATTATAAGTTTATCATATATTTTAAAAGAACATTGAATAATTTGTAATTAGTTGCCGTCTAGTCTACTTCCGATATAGAGTACCTATACCTACTACAAGTTTCGTGTTAAAGAGTTTTTTATAATAGAGTCAAAGACGTATTAGCTCCAAATAGACAAAGATTAACAACGAAACTTTTTAAACAAATAATAATTATTCAATACATTTTTTTTTATTTTTTTATATAATAAATAAGAAAATTCTAAAAATTTAATAGACAAAAGTTAATATATAATGATCACATAAAAATAGTACCGACCCAATTTATTTATATTCTATAAATAATCAAATTTATCTCTATAAATTTATTACACTTTTTCATGTCTGCATTTCTTTATTTTAATTAAATTCTTCATACATATTTAACCGGTTGTTTGTGCATAAATGCATGTATGTATAATGTAAAAATAAATTATATTTATCGACCTCGTCAATAAAACGAACCTTTTTTTAAATTTCTAAACATTAAAATTTAAAGTTAAAAGATTTATTAATTTCACAATGCTCTTAACGTTTACGAGGTTAACTCTAAAGTGTCTATTTTTAATTATCAGCTCTATGTTACATTCATGAGTAGGGCTGGGATTTTAATACCCTAAAAAACCCCAAAAAATGTCCTAAAAAAATGCTTTTATGACCTAAAAACTCTAAATAATGCCCTAAAAAAATGCTTTTATGATCTACAAATTTTTTTATTTTTAATAATTTTAGTATAAATTATAATAAAAAGTTTAAAAAAATGCATTATAAAAATCTATTACAAGTGTAAACTGTAAATATATAGTTTTAGTATAAATCTAAAAAAAAAGTTGTTCACAAAGCTAGATAGACTTAATCTCATAGACGTGGACTTCGTTCAATCTGAAAAAAAAAATTTTTATAAATTATTTAATACGTTTAGATCGTATATTTATTTACCTGCACATTCTGAACTGTTACACTGAACCACGAGAGCTTGTTTCAGATTTTCAAATAAAAATGGTCTTCCGTTGTCTGCCAGTAAGTTCTTGTAGATTGAAAAACTCCTTTCAACATCTACTGAAGTGATTGGCGAATATTTGAAGAAGGCTAAATCGTTCGCTGTAAGATCATACGGAATTTCATTTGTTGCGCCTTGACCGTTCAAAATATCAGATATATCGGAAATAATTTAAATCCTTTGTTTTTATTTAAAGTAGTAGTAACTTTTTGGTATATGATTTTTCCGATTTGATTTGGTGCTTTTTCAATTTCAGCTTTTATTTTTTGAATAATGTTAATGGAATCAATCAAAGGTACTCCGGAAGTTTCTAATTGAGTTATAGATGTTGCTAATGTGCTAAAATTTGCCTTTATATATATTAAGTTATGTTTCAACTTTACATTAGAAAATAAATTCTGAGCTTTAGAAACTGCAACTGCGTCTTAAAATACTTTTTTTACGTTATTTATCAATTCGTCAACATTTGTAAAGTGTATTCTTATTTCTTCGGCAGCTCTATGCAAGGCGTGCGCCAAGCATGTAACATGTATCATTTTCGAATAATAAGTTTGAATCGATGTGGCTACTTTTACCATGTACGGAGCAGCGTCACTTAAAAATAAAAGGACATTATCGTGTATTATTCCTTATGGCCATAATATTGATAAAGACTTATCCAAAACTTTGGCAATTGTACTGTGATTGGTTTTTTCTAATACTTCTGAATTTAATAAAAACATTTTACCTATGTTACCTACTTCTAATGTACCTATTATAACATTGGCAACATAACGACCATTGGCGTCCGTCGTTTCATCGATAGAAACCCATAATTTTTTATTTTCTACGTATGACCTTATCATCTGTATAGTTTCATCGTAACATGAACTGACGTAATTTTTTCGTAATGTGGAGCGATCAGGCGTTTGTTTATTGGTATATTTTTCCAAAAATTTAGTAAACGCAGGATTTTCGAGTTTATTTAACGGAATATTACATGACAAAAATGTACGAGTTAAATCTAAAAAATATTCCGACCTGTTTGGTACGTCTGTAATAAAACTTTGTGTATTTCATTTTACGTTTTGTAATTTACTCCGTTCTACTCCATTGATGTGTTTATCTCTTGACAAATGTTGTTGTACGGCAAATCGTTTTTCAGCAGTAACTTTCACGTTGCATATTTTATAGAATAACACCGATCCGTCGTTAGAAAAAATATTATGTCCAAATTCATGTACAAACGCACGCAGTCGACTCGCTATTGAACATTTTACTTTTGGCATTTTTATATTAAATTATCAAAAAAAATTAACTAGATTAATAAAACGGTGTTAACGACGACAAAAATCGTACTGAACATCGAACGATAATATCATCGGACGTCGATTTTACCGATTTAAGATTATTTAACAGGAAATGCGGGTAGAGGTTACTCAAACCTTGTCCGATAATATAATACGAATTACGAGTACCTACTTATAATCTGTTGTATTTATTTAAAAACCATGTAGGTGTAAAAATCTTAAAATCTTAAAATAAAATTTCAAATTCATACACTTGGTTTCCAAAAACTCAAAAAATGCTCCAAAAACTCTAAAATGCTCTAAAAACTTAAGAAAATGACCTAAAAACTAAAAAATGGCAAAAAATGCAAAATAAACTTTCTTATTATCATTCAAATGTACATAAAACAAATTTGTGTCAAGACGAGCATTGCACAGTAAGCTTTGAAAAACAATGCAAAGTGCATCGAAAACCCAGCCCTATTCGTGTGTGTCCATTAGGTGGTGCAAGGGAGGACAGAATCGAATGGTATAACAGTGTGAGAGAAAAGACGGATTTTCTTATTAATTATAGTATATATATATATATATATATATATATATATATATATATATATATATAATTATAAATATTCCATAACAAAAAATGTGATGTGAAAAGTAGGTAGTAAATAAACCGGTTAAAATCGCTTAGCGATTATTTAAGCGGGAATTAGCACCAACATGGATCAAAGACATACCACCAGTAGTTGAAAATAGTGACTAATTATTCTAATATCATTTATTTAACGACACTAATAGGACGTAATAATAAACGCATAAAAGTCTTGAATAAACGAAAAATTAAAATATTATATTTATTCACAAATTTCATTAGATATTACTGTAAAGACATAGCTTACGTAGCTAACGTTTGACGTCGGTATATTATTTATTATTTTATTCATGGCTAAGCGGTCTTTTCCAATTTCGCTCGAAAACGTAGTATAACTAAATTCATTGTGTCCGTTTTCGCCCCCACCCTGTACCAACGCCGCCGTCCTTCGAATAATGCCACATTGTAGTAACAGAAATCGCCACACAGCAGGGCTGAAGGTAAACGAGAAGGCCGAGGTCCGTCATACGCACGCCATATTGAAACACTCTTTTCTGTGCATTTCGAACGGCTATACACGAGCATTAGTTACTCACCAGGTCACGTGTTTATCGTTTTTTGCTACTGTCCAGTCTGCACTACGTATAACATTAACTATTACCCACTGCTGTCTTTCGTGAGTATTATATTTTAATTTATCTTTATTATTATTTTTACTATATTATTTACTTAATATCTGAAAATCGTCTCGTAAAGTATAACATTTGCAATTCCATTATTTGTAGTTGGACATGTTTTCGTGTATTATTTAGTTGTATGTTGTTAACAATTACATCATTCTAATCCATATACATGTCCATATTTTTATGCTATGATCAAATTATGTTTTTTTATCAATTTAATTACCTACCGTATTACATAATAGTATTTTAACAGCATATATTATAAAACATTAATTCATATATATATACGTATATATATATATATATATATATATGTATACAACCGCAATATTAAAAAAGTATAATTTTTGTCAATAATTAATAATCAAAAAAAAATATATACATTTACTTAAATAAAAACCTATATAGTTCAAACGTTGTTGATAATTAAAATTGCTGTAAGATTCTTTTGACATTTGAATTTTCGTACAAATTATGGACAATTTTAAAAATTATTACTATAAAATACTCACAAGTTATATTTTAGTAGCTATATTCGAGACTAGTCTATTGCACATACCAATGTTCTGCGATATAATATACATTTAAGGTTGTTTTTGTCTGAACCTCGTAAGAACGTGTAAGTACATAGTATTTTACAAGTATATTATTTTTTATAGATATTATATTATTACATGGATATGCAGAGTTGACATTTCTTGACGATAGGTATCTAAAGGGGGATCATGCTGTGAGATTGTCTTGTTGTATTAACGATTGACCAATACCGAAGACAAATGCGAAGAATTTCTTTTATTATATTTAATCTTCTATCATGTGGATACATGTAGGAAATAATAAAAAATAATAATAATATTTTTTTTTCGAGAATAGTAGATACATTATAAAATGATTTTTTGTGTATTAAAATGCATTTTTAGCCAATTTGTATTTATTTTTAATACAACAAATTTAATTTATTTACATAGGTGCATTTATATGTTTAGTTGTAAAATAATTTAATAATCAATAATAGTAGTTGAGTAAAAATAGTAAATATTTAATAGTATTATTATATTAAACAATTATTTTAATTTTTTTATTGTGCATATTTGCATGCAAATTAAACATTTATTTTTATTTAAATTATTTATGATATAGCTATGCTGACTGCTGATTGCTGACCAAATCACAGTTAATTTCACTGCTTCAATCTTCAGTAATTCAATAGTTTTAGTACCTTTAGTAGTGTGGTTACTTTGTTTGAATTTGTTTAATTGTTTTAAGTACTTGGATTCGCGACGGTACTTTCAAAAATACTTTTTTTACGTTATTTATCAATTCGTCAACATTTGTAAAGTGTATTCTTATTTCTTCGGCAGCTCTATGCAAGGCGTGCGCCAAGCATGTAACATGTATCATTTTCGAATAATAAGTTTGAATCGATGTGGCTACTTTTACCATGTACGGAGCAGCGTCACTTAAAAATAAAAGGACATTATCGTGTATTATTCCTTATGGCCATAATATTGATAAAGACTTATCCAAAACTTTGGCAATTGTACTGTGATTGGTTTTTTCTAATACTTCTGAATTTAATAAAAACATTTTACCTATGTTACCTACTTCTAATGTACCTATTATAACATTGGCAACATAACGACCATTGGCGTCCGTCGTTTCATCGATAGAAACCCATAATTTTTTATTTTCTACGTATGACCTTATCATCTGTATAGTTTCATCGTAACATGAACTGACGTAATTTTTTCGTAATGTGGAGCGATCAGGCGTTTGTTTATTGGTATATTTTTCCAAAAATTTAGTAAACGCAGGATTTTCGAGTTTATTTAACGGAATATTACATGACAAAAATGTACGAGTTAAATCTAAAACATATTCCGACCTGTTTGGTACGTCTGTAATAAAACTTTGTGTATTTCATTTTACGTTTTGTAATTTACTCCGTTCTACTCCATTGATGTGTTTATCTCTTGACAAATGTTGTTGTACGGCAAATCGTTTTTCAGCAGTAACTTTCACGTTGCATATTTTATAGAATAACACCGATCCGTCGTTAGAAAAAATATTATGTCCAAATTCATGTACAAACGCACGCAGTCGACTCGCTATTGAACATTTTACTTTTGGCATTTTTATATTAAATTATCAAAAAAAATTAACTAGATTAATAAAACGGTGTTAACGACGACAAAAATCGTACTGAACATCGAACGATAATATCATCGGACGTCGATTTTACCGATTTAAGATTATTTAACAGGAAATGCGGGTAGAGGTTACTCAAACCTTGTCCGATAATATAATACGAATTACGAGTACCTACTTATAATCTGTTGTATTTATTTAAAAACCATGTAGGTGTAAAAATCTTAAAATCTTAAAATAAAATTTCAAATTCATACACTTGGTTTCCAAAAACTCAAAAAATGCTCCAAAAACTCTAAAATGCTCTAAAAACTTAAGAAAATGACCTAAAAACTAAAAAATGGCAAAAAATGCAAAATAAACTTTCTTATTATCATTCAAATGTACATAAAACAAATTTGTGTCAAGACGAGCATTGCACAGTAAGCTTTGAAAAACAATGCAAAGTGCATCGAAAACCCAGCCCTATTCGTGTGTGTCCATTAGGTGGTGCAAGGGAGGACAGAATCGAATGGTATAACAGTGTGAGAGAAAAGACGGATTTTCTTATTAATTATAGTATATATATATATATATATATATATATATATATATATATATATATAATTATAAATATTCCATAACAAAAAATGTGATGTGAAAAGTAGGTAGTAAATAAACCGGTTAAAATCGCTTAGCGATTATTTAAGCGGGAATTAGCACCAACATGGATCAAAGACATACCACCAGTAGTTGAAAATAGTGACTAATTATTCTAATATCATTTATTTAACGACACTAATAGGACGTAATAATAAACGCATAAAAGTCTTGAATAAACGAAAAATTAAAATATTATATTTATTCACAAATTTCATTAGATATTACTGTAAAGACATAGCTTACGTAGCTAACGTTTGACGTCGGTATATTATTTATTATTTTATTCATGGCTAAGCGGTCTTTTCCAATTTCGCTCGAAAACGTAGTATAACTAAATTCATTGTGTCCGTTTTCGCCCCCACCCTGTACCAACGCCGCCGTCCTTCGAATAATGCCACATTGTAGTAACAGAAATCGCCACACAGCAGGGCTGAAGGTAAACGAGAAGGCCGAGGTCCGTCATACGCACGCCATATTGAAACACTCTTTTCTGTGCATTTCGAACGGCTATACACGAGCATTAGTTACTCACCAGGTCACGTGTTTATCGTTTTTTGCTACTGTCCAGTCTGCACTACGTATAACATTAACTATTACCCACTGCTGTCTTTCGTGAGTATTATATTTTAATTTATCTTTATTATTATTTTTACTATATTATTTACTTAATATCTGAAAATCGTCTCGTAAAGTATAACATTTGCAATTCCATTATTTGTAGTTGGACATGTTTTCGTGTATTATTTAGTTGTATGTTGTTAACAATTACATCATTCTAATCCATATACATGTCCATATTTTTATGCTATGATCAAATTATGTTTTTTTATCAATTTAATTACCTACCGTATTACATAATAGTATTTTAACAGCATATATTATAAAACATTAATTCATATATATATACGTATATATATATATATATATATATATGTATACAACCGCAATATTAAAAAAGTATAATTTTTGTCAATAATTAATAATCAAAAAAAAATATATACATTTACTTAAATAAAAACCTATATAGTTCAAACGTTGTTGATAATTAAAATTGCTGTAAGATTCTTTTGACATTTGAATTTTCGTACAAATTATGGACAATTTTAAAAATTATTACTATAAAATACTCACAAGTTATATTTTAGTAGCTATATTCGAGACTAGTCTATTGCACATACCAATGTTCTGCGATATAATATACATTTAAGGTTGTTTTTGTCTGAACCTCGTAAGAACGTGTAAGTACATAGTATTTTACAAGTATATTATTTTTTATAGATATTATATTATTACATGGATATGCAGAGTTGACATTTCTTGACGATAGGTATCTAAAGGGGGATCATGCTGTGAGATTGTCTTGTTGTATTAACGATTGACCAATACCGAAGACAAATGCGAAGAATTTCTTTTATTATATTTAATCTTCTATCATGTGGATACATGTAGGAAATAATAAAAAATAATAATAATATTTTTTTTTCGAGAATAGTAGATACATTATAAAATGATTTTTTGTGTATTAAAATGCATTTTTAGCCAATTTGTATTTATTTTTAATACAACAAATTTAATTTATTTACATAGGTGCATTTATATGTTTAGTTGTAAAATAATTTAATAATCAATAATAGTAGTTGAGTAAAAATAGTAAATATTTAATAGTATTATTATATTAAACAATTATTTTAATTTTTTTATTGTGCATATTTGCATGCAAATTAAACATTTATTTTTATTTAAATTATTTATGATATAGCTATGCTGACTGCTGATTGCTGACCAAATCACAGTTAATTTCACTGCTTCAATCTTCAGTAATTCAATAGTTTTAGTACCTTTAGTAGTGTGGTTACTTTGTTTGAATTTGTTTAATTGTTTTAAGTACTTGGATTCGCGACGGTACTTTCAAAAATACTTTTTTTACGTTATTTATCAATTCGTCAACATTTGTAAAGTGTATTCTTATTTCTTCGGCAGCTCTATGCAAGGCGTGCGCCAAGCATGTAACATGTATCATTTTCGAATAATAAGTTTGAATCGATGTGGCTACTTTTACCATGTACGGAGCAGCGTCACTTAAAAATAAAAGGACATTATCGTGTATTATTCCTTATGGCCATAATATTGATAAAGACTTATCCAAAACTTTGGCAATTGTACTGTGATTGGTTTTTTCTAATACTTCTGAATTTAATAAAAACATTTTACCTATGTTACCTACTTCTAATGTACCTATTATAACATTGGCAACATAACGACCATTGGCGTCCGTCGTTTCATCGATAGAAACCCATAATTTTTTATTTTCTACGTATGACCTTATCATCTGTATAGTTTCATCGTAACATGAACTGACGTAATTTTTTCGTAATGTGGAGCGATCAGGCGTTTGTTTATTGGTATATTTTTCCAAAAATTTAGTAAACGCAGGATTTTCGAGTTTATTTAACGGAATATTACATGACAAAAATGTACGAGTTAAATCTAAAACATATTCCGACCTGTTTGGTACGTCTGTAATAAAACTTTGTGTATTTCATTTTACGTTTTGTAATTTACTCCGTTCTACTCCATTGATGTGTTTATCTCTTGACAAATGTTGTTGTACGGCAAATCGTTTTTCAGCAGTAACTTTCACGTTGCATATTTTATAGAATAACACCGATCCGTCGTTAGAAAAAATATTATGTCCAAATTCATGTACAAACGCACGCAGTCGACTCGCTATTGAACATTTTACTTTTGGCATTTTTATATTAAATTATCAAAAAAAATTAACTAGATTAATAAAACGGTGTTAACGACGACAAAAATCGTACTGAACATCGAACGATAATATCATCGGACGTCGATTTTACCGATTTAAGATTATTTAACAGGAAATGCGGGTAGAGGTTACTCAAACCTTGTCCGATAATATAATACGAATTACGAGTACCTACTTATAATCTGTTGTATTTATTTAAAAACCATGTAGGTGTAAAAATCTTAAAATCTTAAAATAAAATTTCAAATTCATACACTTGGTTTCCAAAAACTCAAAAAATGCTCCAAAAACTCTAAAATGCTCTAAAAACTTAAGAAAATGACCTAAAAACTAAAAAATGGCAAAAAATGCAAAATAAACTTTCTTATTATCATTCAAATGTACATAAAACAAATTTGTGTCAAGACGAGCATTGCACAGTAAGCTTTGAAAAACAATGCAAAGTGCATCGAAAACCCAGCCCTATTCGTGTGTGTCCATTAGGTGGTGCAAGGGAGGACAGAATCGAATGGTATAACAGTGTGAGAGAAAAGACGGATTTTCTTATTAATTATAGTATATATATATATATATATATATATATATATATATATATATATATAATTATAAATATTCCATAACAAAAAATGTGATGTGAAAAGTAGGTAGTAAATAAACCGGTTAAAATCGCTTAGCGATTATTTAAGCGGGAATTAGCACCAACATGGATCAAAGACATACCACCAGTAGTTGAAAATAGTGACTAATTATTCTAATATCATTTATTTAACGACACTAATAGGACGTAATAATAAACGCATAAAAGTCTTGAATAAACGAAAAATTAAAATATTATATTTATTCACAAATTTCATTAGATATTACTGTAAAGACATAGCTTACGTAGCTAACGTTTGACGTCGGTATATTATTTATTATTTTATTCATGGCTAAGCGGTCTTTTCCAATTTCGCTCGAAAACGTAGTATAACTAAATTCATTGTGTCCGTTTTCGCCCCCACCCTGTACCAACGCCGCCGTCCTTCGAATAATGCCACATTGTAGTAACAGAAATCGCCACACAGCAGGGCTGAAGGTAAACGAGAAGGCCGAGGTCCGTCATACGCACGCCATATTGAAACACTCTTTTCTGTGCATTTCGAACGGCTATACACGAGCATTAGTTACTCACCAGGTCACGTGTTTATCGTTTTTTGCTACTGTCCAGTCTGCACTACGTATAACATTAACTATTACCCACTGCTGTCTTTCGTGAGTATTATATTTTAATTTATCTTTATTATTATTTTTACTATATTATTTACTTAATATCTGAAAATCGTCTCGTAAAGTATAACATTTGCAATTCCATTATTTGTAGTTGGACATGTTTTCGTGTATTATTTAGTTGTATGTTGTTAACAATTACATCATTCTAATCCATATACATGTCCATATTTTTATGCTATGATCAAATTATGTTTTTTTATCAATTTAATTACCTACCGTATTACATAATAGTATTTTAACAGCATATATTATAAAACATTAATTCATATATATATACGTATATATATATATATATATATATATATATATGTATACAACCGCAATATTAAAAAAGTATAATTTTTGTCAATAATTAATAATCAAAAAAAAATATATACATTTACTTAAATAAAAACCTATATAGTTCAAACGTTGTTGATAATTAAAATTGCTGTAAGATTCTTTTGACATTTGAATTTTCGTACAAATTATGGACAATTTTAAAAATTATTACTATAAAATACTCACAAGTTATATTTTAGTAGCTATATTCGAGACTAGTCTATTGCACATACCAATGTTCTGCGATATAATATACATTTAAGGTTGTTTTTGTCTGAACCTCGTAAGAACGTGTAAGTACATAGTATTTTACAAGTATATTATTTTTTATAGATATTATATTATTACATGGATATGCAGAGTTGACATTTCTTGACGATAGGTATCTAAAGGGGGATCATGCTGTGAGATTGTCTTGTTGTATTAACGATTGACCAATACCGAAGACAAATGCGAAGAATTTCTTTTATTATATTTAATCTTCTATCATGTGGATACATGTAGGAAATAATAAAAAATAATAATAATATTTTTTTTTCGAGAATAGTAGATACATTATAAAATGATTTTTTGTGTATTAAAATGCATTTTTAGCCAATTTGTATTTATTTTTAATACAACAAATTTAATTTATTTACATAGGTGCATTTATATGTTTAGTTGTAAAATAATTTAATAATCAATAATAGTAGTTGAGTAAAAATAGTAAATATTTAATAGTATTATTATATTAAACAATTATTTTAATTTTTTTATTGTGCATATTTGCATGCAAATTAAACATTTATTTTTATTTAAATTATTTATGATATAGCTATGCTGACTGCTGATTGCTGACCAAATCACAGTTAATTTCACTGCTTCAATCTTCAGTAATTCAATAGTTTTAGTACCTTTAGTAGTGTGGTTACTTTGTTTGAATTTGTTTAATTGTTTTAAGTACTTGGATTCGCGACGGTACTTTCAAAAATACTTTTTTTACGTTATTTATCAATTCGTCAACATTTGTAAAGTGTATTCTTATTTCTTCGGCAGCTCTATGCAAGGCGTGCGCCAAGCATGTAACATGTATCATTTTCGAATAATAAGTTTGAATCGATGTGGCTACTTTTACCATGTACGGAGCAGCGTCACTTAAAAATAAAAGGACATTATCGTGTATTATTCCTTATGGCCATAATATTGATAAAGACTTATCCAAAACTTTGGCAATTGTACTGTGATTGGTTTTTTCTAATACTTCTGAATTTAATAAAAACATTTTACCTATGTTACCTACTTCTAATGTACCTATTATAACATTGGCAACATAACGACCATTGGCGTCCGTCGTTTCATCGATAGAAACCCATAATTTTTTATTTTCTACGTATGACCTTATCATCTGTATAGTTTCATCGTAACATGAACTGACGTAATTTTTTCGTAATGTGGAGCGATCAGGCGTTTGTTTATTGGTATATTTTTCCAAAAATTTAGTAAACGCAGGATTTTCGAGTTTATTTAACGGAATATTACATGACAAAAATGTACGAGTTAAATCTAAAAAATATTCCGACCTGTTTGGTACGTCTGTAATAAAACTTTGTGTATTTCATTTTACGTTTTGTAATTTACTCCGTTCTACTCCATTGATGTGTTTATCTCTTGACAAATGTTGTTGTACGGCAAATCGTTTTTCAGCAGTAACTTTCACGTTGCATATTTTATAGAATAACACCGATCCGTCGTTAGAAAAAATATTATGTCCAAATTCATGTACAAACGCACGCAGTCGACTCGCTATTGAACATTTTACTTTTGGCATTTTTATATTAAATTATCAAAAAAAATTAACTAGATTAATAAAACGGTGTTAACGACGACAAAAATCGTACTGAACATCGAACGATAATATCATCGGACGTCGATTTTACCGATTTAAGATTATTTAACAGGAAATGCGGGTAGAGGTTACTCAAACCTTGTCCGATAATATAATACGAATTACGAGTACCTACTTATAATCTGTTGTATTTATTTAAAAACCATGTAGGTGTAAAAATCTTAAAATCTTAAAATAAAATTTCAAATTCATACACTTGGTTTCCAAAAACTCAAAAAATGCTCCAAAAACTCTAAAATGCTCTAAAAACTTAAGAAAATGACCTAAAAACTAAAAAATGGCAAAAAATGCAAAATAAACTTTCTTATTATCATTCAAATGTACATAAAACAAATTTGTGTCAAGACGAGCATTGCACAGTAAGCTTTGAAAAACAATGCAAAGTGCATCGAAAACCCAGCCCTATTCGTGTGTGTCCATTAGGTGGTGCAAGGGAGGACAGAATCGAATGGTATAACAGTGTGAGAGAAAAGACGGATTTTCTTATTAATTATAGTATATATATATATATATATATATATATATATATATATATATATATATAATTATAAATATTCCATAACAAAAAATGTGATGTGAAAAGTAGGTAGTAAATAAACCGGTTAAAATCGCTTAGCGATTATTTAAGCGGGAATTAGCACCAACATGGATCAAAGACATACCACCAGTAGTTGAAAATAGTGACTAATTATTCTAATATCATTTATTTAACGACACTAATAGGACGTAATAATAAACGCATAAAAGTCTTGAATAAACGAAAAATTAAAATATTATATTTATTCACAAATTTCATTAGATATTACTGTAAAGACATAGCTTACGTAGCTAACGTTTGACGTCGGTATATTATTTATTATTTTATTCATGGCTAAGCGGTCTTTTCCAATTTCGCTCGAAAACGTAGTATAACTAAATTCATTGTGTCCGTTTTCGCCCCCACCCTGTACCAACGCCGCCGTCCTTCGAATAATGCCACATTGTAGTAACAGAAATCGCCACACAGCAGGGCTGAAGGTAAACGAGAAGGCCGAGGTCCGTCATACGCACGCCATATTGAAACACTCTTTTCTGTGCATTTCGAACGGCTATACACGAGCATTAGTTACTCACCAGGTCACGTGTTTATCGTTTTTTGCTACTGTCCAGTCTGCACTACGTATAACATTAACTATTACCCACTGCTGTCTTTCGTGAGTATTATATTTTAATTTATCTTTATTATTATTTTTACTATATTATTTACTTAATATCTGAAAATCGTCTCGTAAAGTATAACATTTGCAATTCCATTATTTGTAGTTGGACATGTTTTCGTGTATTATTTAGTTGTATGTTGTTAACAATTACATCATTCTAATCCATATACATGTCCATATTTTTATGCTATGATCAAATTATGTTTTTTTATCAATTTAATTACCTACCGTATTACATAATAGTATTTTAACAGCATATATTATAAAACATTAATTCATATATATATACGTATATATATATATATATATATATATATATGTATACAACCGCAATATTAAAAAAGTATAATTTTTGTCAATAATTAATAATCAAAAAAAAATATATACATTTACTTAAATAAAAACCTATATAGTTCAAACGTTGTTGATAATTAAAATTGCTGTAAGATTCTTTTGACATTTGAATTTTCGTACAAATTATGGACAATTTTAAAAATTATTACTATAAAATACTCACAAGTTATATTTTAGTAGCTATATTCGAGACTAGTCTATTGCACATACCAATGTTCTGCGATATAATATACATTTAAGGTTGTTTTTGTCTGAACCTCGTAAGAACGTGTAAGTACATAGTATTTTACAAGTATATTATTTTTTATAGATATTATATTATTACATGGATATGCAGAGTTGACATTTCTTGACGATAGGTATCTAAAGGGGGATCATGCTGTGAGATTGTCTTGTTGTATTAACGATTGACCAATACCGAAGACAAATGCGAAGAATTTCTTTTATTATATTTAATCTTCTATCATGTGGATACATGTAGGAAATAATAAAAAATAATAATAATATTTTTTTTTCGAGAATAGTAGATACATTATAAAATGATTTTTTGTGTATTAAAATGCATTTTTAGCCAATTTGTATTTATTTTTAATACAACAAATTTAATTTATTTACATAGGTGCATTTATATGTTTAGTTGTAAAATAATTTAATAATCAATAATAGTAGTTGAGTAAAAATAGTAAATATTTAATAGTATTATTATATTAAACAATTATTTTAATTTTTTTATTGTGCATATTTGCATGCAAATTAAACATTTATTTTTATTTAAATTATTTATGATATAGCTATGCTGACTGCTGATTGCTGACCAAATCACAGTTAATTTCACTGCTTCAATCTTCAGTAATTCAATAGTTTTAGTACCTTTAGTAGTGTGGTTACTTTGTTTGAATTTGTTTAATTGTTTTAAGTACTTGGATTCGCGACGGTACTTTCAAAAATACTTTTTTTACGTTATTTATCAATTCGTCAACATTTGTAAAGTGTATTCTTATTTCTTCGGCAGCTCTATGCAAGGCGTGCGCCAAGCATGTAACATGTATCATTTTCGAATAATAAGTTTGAATCGATGTGCCTACTTTTACCATGTACGGAGCAGCGTCACTTAAAAATAAAAGGACATTATCGTGTATTATTCCTTATGGCCATAATATTGATAAAGACTTATCCAAAACTTTGGCAATTGTACTGTGATTGGTTTTTTCTAATACTTCTGAATTTAATAAAAACATTTTACCTATGTTACCTACTTCTAATGTACCTATTATAACATTGGCAACATAACGACCATTGGCGTCCGTCGTTTCATCGATAGAAACCCATAATTTTTTATTTTCTACGTATGACCTTATCATCTGTATAGTTTCATCGTAACATGAACTGACGTAATTTTTTCGTAATGTGGAGCGATCAGGCGTTTGTTTATTGGTATATTTTTCCAAAAATTTAGTAAACGCAGGATTTTCGAGTTTATTTAACGGAATATTACATGACAAAAATGTACGAGTTAAATCTAAAAAATATTCCGACCTGTTTGGTACGTCTGTAATAAAACTTTGTGTATTTCATTTTACGTTTTGTAATTTACTCCGTTCTACTCCATTGATGTGTTTATCTCTTGACAAATGTTGTTGTACGGCAAATCGTTTTTCAGCAGTAACTTTCACGTTGCATATTTTATAGAATAACACCGATCCGTCGTTAGAAAAAATATTATGTCCAAATTCATGTACAAACGCACGCAGTCGACTCGCTATTGAACATTTTACTTTTGGCATTTTTATATTAAATTATCAAAAAAAATTAACTAGATTAATAAAACGGTGTTAACGACGACAAAAATCGTACTGAACATCGAACGATAATATCATCGGACGTCGATTTTACCGATTTAAGATTATTTAACAGGAAATGCGGGTAGAGGTTACTCAAACCTTGTCCGATAATATAATACGAATTACGAGTACCTACTTATAATCTGTTGTATTTATTTAAAAACCATGTAGGTGTAAAAATCTTAAAATCTTAAAATAAAATTTCAAATTCATACACTTGGTTTCCAAAAACTCAAAAAATGCTCCAAAAACTCTAAAATGCTCTAAAAACTTAAGAAAATGACCTAAAAACTAAAAAATGGCAAAAAATGCAAAATAAACTTTCTTATTATCATTCAAATGTACATAAAACAAATTTGTGTCAAGACGAGCATTGCACAGTAAGCTTTGAAAAACAATGCAAAGTGCATCGAAAACCCAGCCCTATTCGTGTGTGTCCATTAGGTGGTGCAAGGGAGGACAGAATCGAATGGTATAACAGTGTGAGAGAAAAGACGGATTTTCTTATTAATTATAGTATATATATATATATATATATATATATATATATATAATTATAAATATTCCATAACAAAAAATGTGATGTGAAAAGTAGGTAGTAAATAAACCGGTTAAAATCGCTTAGCGATTATTTAAGCGGGAATTAGCACCAACATGGATCAAAGACATACCACCAGTAGTTGAAAATAGTGACTAATTATTCTAATATCATTTATTTAACGACACTAATAGGACGTAATAATAAACGCATAAAAGTCTTGAATAAACGAAAAATTAAAATATTATATTTATTCACAAATTTCATTAGATATTACTGTAAAGACATAGCTTACGTAGCTAACGTTTGACGTCGGTATATTATTTATTATTTTATTCATGGCTAAGCGGTCTTTTCCAATTTCGCTCGAAAACGTAGTATAACTAAATTCATTGTGTCCGTTTTCGCCCCCACCCTGTACTAACGCCGCCGTCCTTCGAATAATGCCACATTGTAGTAACAGAAATCGCCACACAGCAGGGCTGAAGGTAAACGAGAAGGCCGAGGTCCGTCATACGCACGCCATATTGAAACACTCTTTTCTGTGCATTTCGAACGGCTATACACGAGCATTAGTTACTCACCAGGTCACGTGTTTATCGTTTTTTGCTACTGTCCAGTCTGCACTACGTATAACATTAACTATTACCCACTGCTGTCTTTCGTGAGTATTATATTTTAATTTATCTTTATTATTATTTTTACTATATTATTTACTTAATATCTGAAAATCGTCTCGTAAAGTATAACATTTGCAATTCCATTATTTGTAGTTGGACATGTTTTCGTGTATTATTTAGTTGTATGTTGTTAACAATTACATCATTCTAATCCATATACATGTCCATATTTTTATGCTATGATCAAATTATGTTTTTTTATCAATTTAATTACCTACCGTATTACATAATAGTATTTTAACAGCATATATTATAAAACATTAATTCATATATATATACGTATATATATATATATATATATATATATGTATACAACCGCAATATTAAAAAAGTATAATTTTTGTCAATAATTAATAATCAAAAAAAAATATATACATTTACTTAAATAAAAACCTATATAGTTCAAACGTTGTTGATAATTAAAATTGCTGTAAGATTCTTTTGACATTTGAATTTTCGTACAAATTATGGACAATTTTAAAAATTATTACTATAAAATACTCACAAGTTATATTTTAGTAGCTATATTCGAGACTAGTCTATTGCACATACCAATGTTCTGCGATATAATATACATTTAAGGTTGTTTTTGTCTGAACCTCGTAAGAACGTGTAAGTACATAGTATTTTACAAGTATATTATTTTTTATAGATATTATATTATTACATGGATATGCAGAGTTGACATTTCTTGACGATAGGTATCTAAAGGGGGATCATGCTGTGAGATTGTCTTGTTGTATTAACGATTGACCAATACCGAAGACAAATGCGAAGAATTTCTTTTATTATATTTAATCTTCTATCATGTGGATACATGTAGGAAATAATAAAAAATAATAATAATATTTTTTTTTCGAGAATAGTAGATACATTATAAAATGATTTTTTGTGTATTAAAATGCATTTTTAGCCAATTTGTATTTATTTTTAATACAACAAATTTAATTTATTTACATAGGTGCATTTATATGTTTAGTTGTAAAATAATTTAGTAATCAATAATAGTAGTTGAGTAAAAATAGTAAATATTTAATAGTATTATTATATTAAACAATTATTTTAATTTTTTTATTGTGCATATTTGCATGCAAATTAAACATTTATTTTTATTTAAATTATTTATGATATAGCTATGCTGACTGCTGATTGCTGACCAAATCACAGTTAATTTCACTGCTTCAATCTTCAGTAATTCAATAGTTTTAGTACCTTTAGTAGTGTGGTTACTTTGTTTGAATTTGTTTAATATGGTTTGTATGATGATAAATATTGAAAAAACAATAATAAGTTTTAATATCACTAATAGAATATAATTACACATTAATTTAGGATTCTCTTAATCAACCGAAAAAAAATGAAATTTCTAAAAGTGAAAATATTATAAAAACCCAAGGCCAAGGACGGGGTTCTACAAAGAAAATGTCAATGCAAAAGCTTTCAGGAGAATCTGTACTTTTATCTTCATCGACGTTACCAATAGAAAATATGAAAAGGAATGTTGAAAATACTGTAGCACATAATCAAAGCCTTAATGACAAATCTTGTTTTCAAGATGATGCATTGAATTTGAACATAAAGTTTGAAGAATGTAATGGTATTGAAGTAAAAGTGAATGGTAAAAATATACCTGATGCTATTACAAGTTTTTCATCAATGAAAAATATACCAATAATATTAATGAGGAATATTAGAATGAAGAATTTTGTGCAGCCTACTCCTATTCAAAAATATTCTATTCCAATTATTTTATCTGGTAGAGATTTGATGGCCACTGCACAAACTGGTTCAGGAAAAACGGTAATTAAATAATTTAAACATTAGTATTCGGTTATATTTATAGTGGTAGTACCTACATAAAATTAATTTTTATAGTGGTAAAAAAATATTTATTGATTGCTGTGTTTTTTAGAACATAATACGTATTAACTTTAAAACTAATTTATGTAGTCTAAATAAAGATATTGTGCTGATATATTTTTACAGCTATCTATAGGATACATAATTATATGTGTTAATAAATAATTATGCTGGAATATTTTAAACTTGTTCATCAAATCTACCAGTGGAGTTTTTAAAATATTGAAATCATTTTTGTAAAATTGTTTTACTAAATATGAAATAAGTATATTATAACAAGCTATAGACTTAGTTAAATTCTATCTGTCATTTAAGAAATTCATTATTTATCTGAATACCCATTTTATTGAAGTTATGATATATAATTTTTATTTATCCATCCTTTTCAGATAATACTATATTATAATAATTTATTTTTTAGAAATTTATTTTCCCAACAAATTATTCCTTATTATTACATGTTTCTCCCCCCCCCTCCCCACCCACCACACACACACACAAAAACAATAATAAAAAAGAAGATGTAAGTAACTCCACTTGGTTAACCTAATATAACTATAGATCACAATTATTAACATATACCTAAATAAACCAAAAAATGTTGCTTATTTATTGTTATATACTTATTTTAGATTGCTTTTATCTTACCAATCATACAAAAATTGATCATGAACCCAGTAACACTAGTAAAAGATAGTGATCATTGTGAACCCCAAGTTATCATAATAGTACCTACGAGAGAACTGGCTATTCAAATGAAAATGATCATATCAAAATTAACAATGAAAACAAATATTCTTTCGTTTGCCTGTTTTGGTGGTGTTAAAACCAGTTTTCAAAAAGAGCGAATTCTTGTAAGTAGAATGTTTTTAAATAATAATTAGAATACCATATTATTATGTAAATATATATTGTCATATCACTCATATTAAATGACATACAAAGTATAATTCTTGTGCACTCTAAACTAATGACTACAATCAAAAATTCTATTAGTCCAACTCTTTAAGTTAAGGTACGATAACGTTTACTTACTGTATTTATTCTTAACTAATTATTAACTAAATCAATTACTCTTTAACCCTTTCGGCTATAATATATCTCAGAGCTCTAAAGTTTTAAAAAACAAGTAGAATGTTAAATAATTGTAAGAAAGTTTAACACTATTTATGACTGGAAACAGAATAAATTACATTAAAACCAACAGTCCACCAAAGTCCATAGTATTGCTGTTTACCTCTCCGTGTACAACTATACCACACACTCCTATTAAATGCTCCTCACACACTGACAGCAGTGCTATTAAATAACAAATTATTATGTTGCTTCAGCATATTTTTTTCCCTGATGCTACCTATATTTGTTATTTAGATATTAATACATATGTCATACATTATATTATAATGTTAATGGTCATCTACAACATATGACAATATATATTGAATAAAATATGAATATTTAATAATAATAATAATAATAATAATAATAATAATAATAATAATAATGTTCTCAATATTTTTTTACATTAGAATGGTTGTCACATACTTGTAGCCACAATTGGTCGATTAAATGCATTTGTTCAGAATGGTGTCATAACATTTTCATCAGTGAGAATTATTGTTTTGAATGAAGTTGGTAGGATTTTACACAAAGACATAAAACCAGAAATTGATAAGATTTTAAATCATTCTTCAATGCCACCTGTCGTAAGTTTTCATTGATAAATAATAGTGGAGTAAATGCTTATTGTATATAGTAATGAATATAAAATGTTTATAATTTCCAGGTGAAAAGACAGACAATTACGATGTCAACAACTTTATCAGATGAAACTCAGCGTTTAGCACAATTCTATTTAAAGAATGATTATTTATTTTTAACATTTGGTATTGTTAATAGCATTTCAAACAATATACAACAAACCTTTTACATGGTTAATAAATTCAAAAAACGTGACATGTTAATTAATATTTTGAAAAAAGGTTGGTATTTTAAATAATTAAATTAAATATCTATATTTTATTTATATTAAGAAGGAACATCAGCAGCAACCACAAACAAAGATATTATCTATATATATATCTTAGTCTGCGGCAGTGCCTTAATTATGTCAGGCGTTTGTATGCTTGTAATGCTTATAATGCATACCAAGTCATCCATCTGGATACCTACCGCATTGTTAAATCATACCTTTAAACATGAATTGGCCACCAGGTTCCTTTTAATATGAATGAATTATAAATATAATTAAGAAAAAAAAACATTTATCTTTTTGTAGATTCAGCAGGAACTCTGGTATTTGTAAAACGCAAGTGGACAGTAGACTATCTTGTCCCATACCTAAACAAAAACGATATACCATCAGTACCTTTACATAGTAATTATATACTAAATCACAGAAAAAATGCATTAATTAATTTTTACAGTAAAATGAAGAATGTACTTGTGGCCACAAATATAGCTCTAAGAGATTTAGGTAAATATATCAAAATTCTATAATTTAATTTAATTCAACAGACAATTCTGTTTATTTTTAGTTTATTGTTATAACTGAATCATATAGTAATCTTCTGACATAGCCACATAGGACACAATACCAATTATTAACAGTCTCCACTGATACAGCCAATAAAAAAAAAAAAAAAAAATTTACGGTGTTTTTATAGTACAATGAGTCGAAATCTAAAATGTGTATAAAATCACTCATTCGCCTTTTGGCAAATCATAATTATTTATTATTTTTATATGACTTTTATTGAATTCAATATAATTATAATATACTGTTAATAGTGAACAGGTAAAATAAAATAAGTAAATAGATAAATAGGTAAAACAAATGTAGAATTTAGATGATCATATACTGACGTGTATAATGGTTTGTACCACTAATGTTTTTAATACAGTTTGTAGAGTTTTTTTTTTTTATTTGCGTATTTATTATGCAGTGCAATTTTAATTATCCATCAGGCATCGAACTAAAGCCCTGGCGAATAATCAAATAAACAGATAATCGGATGAATGGAAAAAATTTATAATTTTTTTTTTATGTAAACAAAACAAAAAAAAATTCGGTGTTTAATTTTGTATATTTGTACGTAAATATTTTATTATGAAATGCTGTAATGTATAATTAAAAAAAATTGATGCGATTGTTTACAAATGGACAACAGAAATCATTCTCTTTGTTTCTGTACGAACTGCAAACCATAAGTATAATGTTTCGTCCAACGCAGCATTTGCAGTTTTTTTCATAATTTTCCGTTTTAGCATGATTGTCATCTTCCATTTGTGAAGCATAGCATTCAGTTTCACTGTCATTTTTTTTTTAAGTCCTTAATTGTTATTCAATCATTTATACATTTTTTTCAATCTACCATTCATAATTTGCTCTCTGACTAGAGCCTATGTATTTGTAATTCACTGTCAAAACGTAAATATATATAATGACTAAGGCTCGAATTTATATGTATTTATGCTATTAAAATATGTATTAGAAACTCAAAATATATATTTTACTAATATGATAAATTTATTAATATTTAATCAAGTATACAATACATCCATATGTGTTCCTAATGAAAATTTTGTTTGAATTTCATATTTTATTTTAATTTTATTTGTGCTTATTAGTTTGTAAATGAAGTGTTATCTGAAACCATACTGATTTGCTGTCAGTATTTCAAACGCACCCACTTATTAATAAATCGTTATCTATCGTTTATCGAGGTCATAAATATCGAACATATTTCGTAAATTAAGTTCAATAATTGGTACTATTTTGTACTTTTGGATACATGGGAAATTGTCTGTATTGAAAAATACAATCGTTTAAAATAATAACTATTAATAAATCGTCAATGAACAAATTGTCGAAATATGTAGAAAAAATAGAACTATTTATGTGTAAAATAAAATAGCATTGTAAATCTTGTAAGACGAATTTATCACTCATTTGACATTTTGGTCTAAAATCATTTGTGTTAGTAAAACGGAACTATTTTTTTTTTTGTATTATATAGTCATGTTAAAATATTGATTGGGTTCTTATTGGATTTTTTTTATTTCTGTCCATTTCACATTTTATTTGCTTGTACTCACACAGAAAAATTACATTACAATATCACAATATGATATATTGATTACAATTTATTGTAAAACATACAATTCATGTATAAAATTATACATTATTAACTTAAATCTTCATAATTTTTATATCTTTTTTGTTAACTAATTGTATTAATTATATAATCATTTTTACAATGAATAGCCGACACCTTTTTTAATGTACTATTTGTATAGAATAGAATCTATAGCAGTTATTTTATTATTTATTTATCAATAGTTGCATGCAAACAATAATTTTAGCATTTCTATTACTTATTTCATAATTTGTTAATACCTTTTGACTTTTGAATCTTTAGATTTTAAATGCGTGAACCATGTCATAAATTTTGATATGCCAGATAATATTGAAGAATATGTGGAAAAAATTGGACGTGCAGACAAACCATCAAATCAAGCAATTGTTACTTCTTTCTTTGATCCCCGTGAAGATCACCTTTTGGTAGAACCACTTATAAAAACTCTAGAATTGGTAATGAATTATAATAAAATATATACTTATTGTTTTTTAATCCAAGTTGTATTTATAATTTATAATTTTTAAATGTTGTGATTTAGGCAAACCAAGAAATACCTGATTGGTTAATTAAACTAAGACAGAAAGCCAAACAGGATGATACTAATAATGTTTTAGATCAATTTGTAAGCTTAGATATAAAACATGTAAGTAATATTTATATTGTATTTACCATTGTTTTCTATATGTTGTGAAATTTATGGCACAACGAGTATGGACATTATTTAAGCACAGCATAGCTTATCATTCATTTAAGTTGGGTATATTTATATTCCTATAATTATAGATTAAATTACCGCAGTAAAAATGTTTATTTATTCATTGATTAAATTTTTTTTAACTAATTTTGCACATGCCCAACAAAACTTCATTTTTTTTAAGAACAATCCCTGTGTTGAATATCATTTTCAAATTAATACATTTTTTTCAAGTAACTTTTATCTATCAACTTATATTCTAAACCTAAAATTGGTGAAATTAGAGTGGGTATAATTTAAAATATATATTATAATTAGAACAAAACAAATACATACAGATAATTAATAAATTTTAATTCATAGACATTTTTGATCTATCAGTCTAGTTTAATTTCCTGCAAACAGAATTGAAAAATATTCACAATATAATGAGTGATAATTTGCCCTGTTTCCGCGAATACAGTGGAACACACGGTATACTTTGAAATTATTAATGTTACTGAGTATTGATCATTTTTAAATTTGAAGGTTTGCATTTATTATAATGCTATACAATGAAGTTACAACATTAATTTTCTTCTTCCACCGCATGTTTTCTTATAGGTTTTGATAATTGAATTAGAACAATAGTTAAGTTGATGATTGTTATATATTAATTTAAAGACATAGACTTCAGTTCACAAATTTGATTCATATATTTAAATATTAATTACTATTAAGGTATTCTATCTGTATTGTTTTAAATTCAAATACCTATTAAAGTGATTCTAAACTAATAACAATTTAATATGTTATAGGTTGACATCTTATTTCAAGTAAAATAAATGTTAATAATTATAAAATGTATATTTATTTGTGTTTACAGAAACCAATTTAAGACAATTCAAATGATGGTAGGATGGTCAATTTGTAACTGAATATTGAATAATTATTGTTTTGTTTCATGTAAAAAATAAAAAATCATCATCAATAAAATTTACATACTTATATACTTTATTATCTTTGGTTATTTTTTTTTTTTTTTGTTTTTACTATTTATTTTAAAATTAGAATTAGTAATGTGGTCGGTTGAACTAATGACTATGATCCAAGACTATTGGATTTATTATATTATTAATTAAAGTTCAGTTAGCAATTTTGAAAGTAGTATAATAAGTAATACAGTAAAACAAAAGTTAGGATTCAATTACGCACAGAATAAAAGTTACTATATTGACAGAAAACACCTATGCCTAAAGAACACCTAATGAAGTACCCATGTTGCTAAACAGTTAATAATAATAAAAACAGTAAATACAATTAAAAAATTGTAAGCAAATAAAAAATGGTACATTTAAATCATATTCAAAATCACCTGTAGTTGTTTTGGTAAAGCAGATTTTTTCTGTTGTTGAAAAAACTGAAAAGTTGATAATTCTAAATATTCTTATTAAATTTCATCAACACTGGTTATGAATTGTTCGGATAGACCTCGAGATTGAGTATTTAAGTCTATATCAACAAAATGTTTACATTAAAAATTTATTCCTACAATAATTATTGTTAACATCATTATCATGTATTCATATTACTTGATATCCCCCAACAATAATTTTTATTTTATTTTCCATATTTCCAGCGATTTAACTTCTTTAGTCATATGACCTCTGTTCTGTTTTAATTTTGTTTCCAATGATTCAATTCTATCTTGTTTACTGGCTAAATTTGATTTTGTATTGTGATTTTGATTTGGCAAGAATAATACTTGGTCTAAACGCTCACCCCAAACTTAAGTAAATGAATAATGAAAATTCACCATTCATACCTTGCTTAACAATTTCCATTTCTTTCATTTAAACTTGTTTCGCCTAAAAAAATTTTCATCTAATAAGTAAATTAAAAATCTGTTTGCAAAATTAAACATTTTATTTTTTTTAAAGTTTTCCTAAATCAATAAATATAAATATATTATTAATTATATTTTCTATTTCATCTTCAGTAAATTGTTGGTGTGAGTGTGCCTATAGATAAATCAAATGTTGAGTTTTCAATTAAGATTGGCTGTTTTTATGACCACTTTGAGTAAGTTTAGCAACTTCTGATAGTTGAGGGCTACAGACAACATCATAATGAAGCAATGTAATTATTACTTGTTTAATCAATTCTTCGGCCTACATAAAAAATCAAATCAAATATATACATATATATATACATGTATAATATCTAATATGTAATTTACTATTATTTATTAAACATTTATTTAATACAGATTACAATTTATAATTATCCTTTGAAGATCTGTAATAGGTGGCTCTATTATGGTTATAATCACTAATAATTTACATATATAATAAATAATTTGTTTAATATTGCAATTAAATTGTATTTTTTAATACAAAATTTATATTTTTAATTATATTTTATATGCAATTAAAAAAAAAATCAAAATATTTTAAAAATTATACAGTGTGTAGAAAGTAAGAATGTATGCAAACACTTGGTGAAAATTTCAAGTCTCTACGATCATTCATTTTTGAACTTTAACAAAATAAAAAAATCTATTTTGTCGACAACTAGTTTAGTGAAAAATTGCCGTTTTATCTTAATTGATTTTATGTTTTCCCGGTTATTATGAAAAATACTAGAATTAGTTTACTTTTATTTCCTCGTAGTGTCCAAATGTCTACCAAAAAACACTTCCCAAATTTGAGTGTTTGATTGTCAAAGGATTTTTGGTGCAGCGGTCGGCGTTGTCACTCGCAGCATTATCATTCCCAGCGTTATCACCGCGAAATATTATCTGTTGTCTGTTAACCGCCGCCAGTTACGGACGACGACGGTCTAGGCACAGTGTACCTGTTAGCCGATAGGTGCCATTTACATAGTACTTACCGCTTACTACTGTAATTACAACTGGTTGTTTTGCGCGGCGCTTGTTCTATTAACGGTGCTCACTTTTAAACCGCAGTCGTCAGGAATAATTGCTTTTTTTTCTTCTGCACAACGATGAATTACTTTCCCGTCACTTTTTTGTTGATGGTGGCCGCCGAGTCGCTTCCGACAGCTGTTATCTCCGAACACGATCACCGTTTACGTTCTGCTTACGCCGGCATCTTGAGTAAGTCGCACGTTACTTGTTCTCTCCGATTCGTCAGTTGTATATTTTTTAAACATATTAATATATAATATAAATTATAGCCAACAACTTAAAAGAAAAATCCCAATAGGCACTTATCTAAAATATATAAACATACACAGTAGTTTTATTATTCACTGACTTAATAATTCTGATTATGATTTACCATGCTTAATAAGTAAAATAAATGTATATTGAGCATATTTTCATTTAAGATTTATGTTTAAAAATACTAGACAAGACCATGTAGTACATAAACATTTGATATTCTTAAAAATTCGAAACTTCCATAACCACCGGCTGAGTCGCATAGACAGGACCCTTATCACTGATTCTATTTCCAGTAATATATATTTCTCCTTCAATAAATTGTTGGTGTGAGTGTGCCTATAGATAATTCAAATGTTGAGTTTTCAATTAAGATTGGCTGTTTTTATGACCACTTTGAGTCAGTGTAACAACTTCTGATAGTTGAAGGCTACAGACAACATCATAATGAAGCAATGTAATTATTTCTTGTTTAATCAATTCTTCAGCCTACATAACAAATCAAATCAAATATTTATATATATATGTACATGTATAGTATCTAATATGTAATTTACTATTATTTTTTAAATATTTATTTAATACAGATTACAATTTATAATTACCCTTTGTAATAGGTGGCTCTATTATGGTTATAATCACTAATCATATACATATATAATAAATAATTTGTTTAATATTGCAGTTTATATAATAATATATTGACGATTGATTGCAGTTAATAAAACATTAAACACATTATATGCAAAATTTAGAATCTGAAAAAAGACAAATATATTTATATGCTTATTTTAATTTATAATTATGTATGTTTAAAAAAACAACCATGAACTAATAAATATGTCAAACAAACTTTGGAATAACATTTATATACTGAACATTATTGATTACTGCGTAGCATTATATTATTCATAACACTAGGGCAGTGAGCTAACTATAGTATTTATACATTTATAATCAATGATAATAATATTAAATATTGATAAATTATTAATAACATTTTTTCGGACCTCCTACACTGACAAATTATTCTTTTAAATCGTTATTTTTTATTTATTTAATATACATGTGTCTTAAATGTTAATATTAATAGACAGACCGCCTTCGCTCAGAGTTACAGCATGCAAAATAGATATATTTAGGGATAATATATTAGAATGATTAAGAACATTTTTTTGTAATTTTTCAACATAGGTAGTAAAGTTATTGTGTCGCACAAATTTGTGCAAATAAAAAAAAATATTGAATATCCGGTTTAAAAATAATAATTTCAATATAATTTTATGTATCAATCATAAATATTTGTCAAGAAATTATCACACATACCCTCAACATATTTTCGTAATGTTTATTCGAATATTATACTACATACCTATTAGTTATTACATATTATATGAATATTTAGTTTGGTATATAATAATTTATTAAATTTTTAGATATTAGCGATATTTGTTTAAATTCTAACTTCAAACGCTTAAAAAAATTTACTGTATGCTCACAGTAAGCATTTTTAATGTCTATATTAATAATATTTTATGATAAATCTCATTTTAAATTTTCATGGTTTTTGACCTAATAGACATTTTTTTATATGCAATTGCCGTTTTATCTTCATTGATTTTATGTTTTCCCGGTTATTATGAAAAATACTAGAATTAGTTTACTTTTATTTCCTCGTAATGTCCAAATGTCTACCAAAAAACACTTCCCAAATTTGAGTGTTTGATTGTCAAAGGATTTTTGGTGCAGCGGTCGGCGTTGTCACTCGCAGCATTATCATTCCCAGCGTTATCACCGCGAAATATTATCTGTTGTCTGTTAACCGCCGCCAGTTACGGACGACGACGGTCTAGGCACAGTGTACCTGTTAGCCGATAGGTGCCATTTACATAGTACTTACCGCTTACTACTGTAATTACAACTGGTTGTTTTGCGCGGCGCTTGTTCTATTAACGGTGCTCACTTTTAAACTGCAGTCGTCAGGAATAATTGCCTTTTTTTTCATCCGCACATCGATGAATTATTTTCACGTCACTTTGTTGTTGATGGTGGCCGCTGAGACGCTTCTGACAGCTGTTATCTCCGAATACGACCACCGCACAGATTCTGCTTATATGCTATGATACTCTCGGGTCAATAGGGTTTTCATTTATTTGGACCATAATATACAAAGACTCCAAAGGATTATTAACTATTCCATACTGATAATCAAGTGTTAATGGCTTCTACAATAAGAAACATAATGATGTACGGAATTGTAGCAATTTTGACCATGATAGTCTCCGAAGAATGGAATTTTTAACTTTTTGGACCAAGATTTACAAATACTCCAATGAATTCATTGCCTTTCCAATCTGTTAATCAAGAGTTAGTGGTTTCTATCGTAAGAAACTCCATGATAAATGGGAATTGTAGCATATTAGACCATCATTTACAAAGACTCCAAATGATTATTAACTATTCCACACTGATTATCAAGAAACATTGTACTCTAAATCTATTTACACCATGCTTATTGGGAATTGTTGCAACATAGATCATGATAAACTCAGATCAATGGGATTTTGAAGTATTTGGTTCAAGATTTACATTCACCCCGTAGAATTCTTTCCCTTTCTACTCTAATTTTCAAGAGTTAGTTGCTTCCACCATACGAACATCCATGATAAATGGGAATTGTAGTAATTTAGACCATAATACACTCTGATTAATGACAAATTCAAGTATTAAGACCAAAATTTACAATTATTCAAATGGTTTCATTGTCATTTTGCACGTGTTATCCAGAATTATTAGCTTCTACAATAAGAAATTCTATGATGAATGGGAATTATTGGAATTTAGTCCATGATACCCTTGGATCAATGGGATTACATATTTATTTGGTCAATGATTTACATAGAATCCAAAGGATTCTTCACCATTCCACACCGATAATCAAGAAAAATTGTGCTCTGAACCAATATACTTCATAGTTATTGGGAATTGTTGCAACATAGATCATGATACACTTAGATCAATGGGATTTTTTAACTTTTTGGACCAATATTTACAAAGATTCAAATGGATTCTTGTCTAATCAACACTGATTATCAAGAAACATTTTCCTCTAAACCAATGTACTCCTTGGTTATTGGGAGTAGTTGCAACATAGATCATGATACACTCAGAGCAATGGGATTTTTAACTTTTTGGACCAATATTTACAAAGATTCAAATGGATTCTTGTCTAATCCACACTGATTATCAAGAAACATTTTCCTCTAAACCAATGTACTCCATGGTTATTGGGAGTAGTTGCAACATAGATCATGATACACTCAGACAATGGGATTTTTAACTTTTTGGACCAATATTTACAAAGATTCAAATGGATTCAAGGCTAAACAACACTGATTATCAAGAAAAATTGTCCTCTAAACCTATTTACTCCATGGTAATTGGGAGTTGTTGCAACATAGATCATGATACACTCAGATCAATGGGATTTTTAACTTTTTGTACCAATATTATCAAAGATTCAAATGGATTCAAAGCTAAACAACACTGATTATCAAGAAAAATTGTCCTCTAAACCTATTTACTCCATGGTTATTGGAAGTTATTGCAACATAGATCCTGATATAATTAGATCTATGGGATTTTTACCTTTTTGGTCCCATTTTTACAAAGATTCAAATGGATTCTTGGCTAATCCACACTGATAAATAAGAAACATTGTCCTCTAAACCTTATTACTCCATGTTTATTGGACTGTTTTCAATCTCGACCATGATACTCTTGGGTCAATGGGATTTTCATTTATTTGGATCATGATTTACAAAGACTCCAAATGAATCTTACCCATTCCACACTGATAATCATGAGTTATTGGCTTCTACCTTAAGAAACTTCATGATGTATGGGAATTGTAGCAATTTAGACTACGATAGTCTCCGATCATTGGAATTCTCATCTTTTTGGACCAATATTTACAAAGATTCAAATGGATTCTTGGCTAATCCACACTGATTATCAAGAAACATTTTCCTCTAAACCAATTTACTCCATGGTTATTGGAAGTTGTTGCAACATAGATCATGACACACTCAGATCAATTGGATTTTTAACTTTTTGGACCAATATTTACAAAGATTCAAATGTATTCTTGGCTAATATACACTGATAATCAAGGAACATCGTCCTCTGAACCAATGTACTCCATGGTTATTGGGAGTCGTTGCAACATAGATCATGATACACTCAGATCAATGGGATTTTTAACTTTTTGGACCAATATTTATAAATATTCAAATGGATTCTTGGCTAATCCACACTGATTTTCAAGGAACACCGTCCTCTGAACCAACATACTCCATGGTTACTGCGAACTTTAGAGCATGATACTTTCGGGTTTATGGGAATTTCAAGTATTTGGACCATGTTTTACAATGATTCCAAAGGATTCTTAGACATTTCGCATCGGATTCTCAAGGGTAATTGTCGTCTGTAAGAAAATATTAAAAAAATTATTAAAAATATTAATATGTTTAATAACGATACAAGTATTAGTTTTTTTAACGACGGTGAGGGATGAAATAGATTTTTTCCAATGGTTTTCAACCATTTTGAAAATTTGACAAATTTTTTCTTTTTACAAAATTAGCTAGACGTACAACCTTAAGGTCGGCTAAAACAGGTTTTCTCATTAGTCGAAATTTATTACTCATAGAAAGTGTAATTTTTTAGTTTATTTCTTTTAGGTTGGCCAATGAATTCTATTCTTATATAGTAATATGTTTCATGATATATATTCAAAATATCAAAATTTTGTTTTGTATATAATTACATATTTTACCATGTTTTATTTAAAAGAGCACGATTTATGCTTTTTTTGTTTTTAAGCACATATTTAACAGTTTTCGATGCAAAATGCTGAAATATATTGTTATTTTTTTATTTTATTAACTGAATCTGTTATAAGTTTAATTATCTATATTTTACAAATAATCATTTATTTATTGTTTTGAATTTAATACGGTCATTATACGCAGTGAACTACATAATGATAATTTTCGATAATTCTTGTCAATTGTCAGTCAAAACTTGTCTTAAACCTGCGAGCTATTATAAGTTTATCATATATTTTAAAAGAACATTGAATAATTTGTAATTAGTTGCCGTCTAGTCTACTTCCGATATAGAGTACCTATACCTACTACAAGTTTCGTGTTAAAGAGTTTTTTATAATAGAGTCAAAGACGTATTAGCTCCAAATAGACAAAGATTAACAACGAAACTTTTTAAACAAATAATAATTATTCAATACATTTTTTTTTATTTTTTTATATAATAAATAAGAAAATTCTAAAAATTTAATAGACAAAAGTTAATATATAATGATCACATAAAAATAGTACCGACCCAATTTATTTATATTCTATAAATAATCAAATTTATCTCTATAAATTTATTACACTTTTTCATGTCTGCATTTCTTTATTTTAATTAAATTCTTCATACATATTTAACCGGTTGTTTGTGCATAAATGCATGTATGTATAATGTAAAAATAAATTATATTTATCGACCTCGTCAATAAAACGAACCTTTTTTTAAATTTCTAAACATTAAAATTTAAAGTTAAAAGATTTATTAATTTCACAATGCTCTTAACGTTTACGAGGTTAACTCTAAAGTGTCTATTTTTAATTATCAGCTCTATGTTACATTCATGAGTAGGGCTGGGATTTTAATACCCTAAAAAACCCCAAAAAATGTCCTAAAAAAATGCTTTTATGACCTAAAAACTCTAAATAATGCCCTAAAAAAATGCTTTTATGATCTACAAATTTTTTTATTTTTAATAATTTTAGTATAAATTATAATAAAAAGTTTAAAAAAATGCATTATAAAAATCTATTACAAGTGTAAACTGTAAATATATAGTTTTAGTATAAATCTAAAAAAAAAGTTGTACACAAAGCTAGATAGACTTAATCTCATAGACGTGGACTTCGTTCAATCTGAAAAAAAAAATTTTTATAAATTATTTAATACGTTTAGATCGTATATTTATTTACCTGCACATTCTGAACTGTTACACTGAACCACGAGAGCTTGTTTCAGATTTTCAAATAAAAATGGTCTTCCGTTGTCTGCCAGTAAGTTCTTGTAGATTGAAAAACTCCTTTCAACATCTACTGAAGTGATTGGCGAATATTTGAAGAAGGCTAAATCGTTCGCTGTAAGATCATACGGAATTTCATTTGTTGCGCCTTGACCGTTCAAAATATCAGATATATCGGAAATAATTTAAATCCTTTGTTTTTATTTAAAGTAGTAGTAACTTTTTGGTATATGATTTTTCCGATTTGATTTGGTGCTTTTTCAATTTCAGCTTTTATTTTTTGAATAATGTTAATGGAATCAATCAAAGGTACTCCGGAAGTTTCTAATTGAGTTATAGATGTTGCTAATGTGCTAAAATTTGCCTTTATATATATTAAGTTATGTTTCAACTTTACATTAGAAAATAAATTCTGAGCTTTAGAAACTGCAACTGCGTCTTAAAATACTTTTTTTACGTTATTTATCAATTCGTCAACATTTGTAAAGTGTATTCTTATTTCTTCGGCAGCTCTATGCAAGGCGTGCGCCAAGCATGTAACATGTATCATTTTCGAATAATAAGTTTGAATCGATGTGGCTACTTTTACCATGTACGGAGCAGCGTCACTTAAAAATAAAAGGACATTATCGTGTATTATTCCTTATGGCCATAATATTGATAAAGACTTATCCAAAACTTTGGCAATTGTACTGTGATTGGTTTTTTCTAATACTTCTGAATTTAATAAAAACATTTTACCTATGTTACCTACTTCTAATGTACCTATTATAACATTGGCAACATAACGACCATTGGCGTCCGTCGTTTCATCGATAGAAACCCATAATTTTTTATTTTCTACGTATGACCTTATCATCTGTATAGTTTCATCGTAACATGAACTGACGTAATTTTTTCGTAATGTGGAGCGATCAGGCGTTTGTTTATTGGTATATTTTTCCAAAAATTTAGTAAACGCAGGATTTTCGAGTTTATTTAACGGAATATTACATGACAAAAATGTACGAGTTAAATCTAAAAAATATTCCGACCTGTTTGGTACGTCTGTAATAAAACTTTGTGTATTTCATTTTACGTTTTGTAATTTACTCCGTTCTACTCCATTGATGTGTTTATCTCTTGACAAATGTTGTTGTACGGCAAATCGTTTTTCAGCAGTAACTTTCACGTTGCATATTTTATAGAATAACACCGATCCGTCGTTAGAAAAAATATTATGTCCAAATTCATGTACAAACGCACGCAGTCGACTCGCTATTGAACATTTTACTTTTGGCATTTTTATATTAAATTATCAAAAAAAATTAACTAGATTAATAAAACGGTGTTAACGACGACAAAAATCGTACTGAACATCGAACGATAATATCATCGGACGTCGATTTTACCGATTTAAGATTATTTAACAGGAAATGCGGGTAGAGGTTACTCAAACCTTGTCCGATAATATAATACGAATTACGAGTACCTACTTATAATCTGTTGTATTTATTTAAAAACCATGTAGGTGTAAAAATCTTAAAATCTTAAAATAAAATTTCAAATTCATACACTTGGTTTCCAAAAACTCAAAAAATGCTCCAAAAACTCTAAAATGCTCTAAAAACTTAAGAAAATGACCTAAAAACTAAAAAATGGCAAAAAATGCAAAATAAACTTTCTTATTATCATTCAAATGTACATAAAACAAATTTGTGTCAAGACGAGCATTGCACAGTAAGCTTTGAAAAACAATGCAAAGTGCATCGAAAACCCAGCCCTATTCGTGTGTGTCCATTAGGTGGTGCAAGGGAGGACAGAATCGAATGGTATAACAGTGTGAGAGAAAAGACGGATTTTCTTATTAATTATAGTATATATATATATATATATATATATATATATATATATAATTATAAATATTCCATAACAAAAAATGTGATGTGAAAAGTAGGTAGTAAATAAACCGGTTAAAATCGCTTAGCGATTATTTAAGCGGGAATTAGCACCAACATGGATCAAAGACATACCACCAGTAGTTGAAAATAGTGACTAATTATTCTAATATCATTTATTTAACGACACTAATAGGACGTAATAATAAACGCATAAAAGTCTTGAATAAACGAAAAATTAAAATATTATATTTATTCACAAATTTCATTAGATATTACTGTAAAGACATAGCTTACGTAGCTAACGTTTGACGTCGGTATATTATTTATTATTTTATTCATGGCTAAGCGGTCTTTTCCAATTTCGCTCGAAAACGTAGTATAACTAAATTCATTGTGTCCGTTTTCGCCCCCACCCTGTACTAACGCCGCCGTCCTTCGAATAATGCCACATTGTAGTAACAGAAATCGCCACACAGCAGGGCTGAAGGTAAACGAGAAGGCCGAGGTCCGTCATACGCACGCCATATTGAAACACTCTTTTCTGTGCATTTCGAACGGCTATACACGAGCATTAGTTACTCACCAGGTCACGTGTTTATCGTTTTTTGCTACTGTCCAGTCTGCACTACGTATAACATTAACTATTACCCACTGCTGTCTTTCGTGAGTATTATATTTTAATTTATCTTTATTATTATTTTTACTATATTATTTACTTAATATCTGAAAATCGTCTCGTAAAGTATAACATTTGCAATTCCATTATTTGTAGTTGGACATGTTTTCGTGTATTATTTAGTTGTATGTTGTTAACAATTACATCATTCTAATCCATATACATGTCCATATTTTTATGCTATGATCAAATTATGTTTTTTTATCAATTTAATTACCTACCGTATTACATAATAGTATTTTAACAGCATATATTATAAAACATTAATTCATATATATATACGTATATATATATATATATATATATATGTATACAACCGCAATATTAAAAAAGTATAATTTTTGTCAATAATTAATAATCAAAAAAAAATATATACATTTACTTAAATAAAAACCTATATAGTTCAAACGTTGTTGATAATTAAAATTGCTGTAAGATTCTTTTGACATTTGAATTTTCGTACAAATTATGGACAATTTTAAAAATTATTACTATAAAATACTCACAAGTTATATTTTAGTAGCTATATTCGAGACTAGTCTATTGCACATACCAATGTTCTGCGATATAATATACATTTAAGGTTGTTTTTGTCTGAACCTCGTAAGAACGTGTAAGTACATAGTATTTTACAAGTATATTATTTTTTATAGATATTATATTATTACATGGATATGCAGAGTTGACATTTCTTGACGATAGGTATCTAAAGGGGGATCATGCTGTGAGATTGTCTTGTTGTATTAACGATTGACCAATACCGAAGACAAATGCGAAGAATTTCTTTTATTATATTTAATCTTCTATCATGTGGATACATGTAGGAAATAATAAAAAATAATAATAATATTTTTTTTTCGAGAATAGTAGATACATTATAAAATGATTTTTTGTGTATTAAAATGCATTTTTAGCCAATTTGTATTTATTTTTAATACAACAAATTTAATTTATTTACATAGGTGCATTTATATGTTTAGTTGTAAAATAATTTAGTAATCAATAATAGTAGTTGAGTAAAAATAGTAAATATTTAATAGTATTATTATATTAAACAATTATTTTAATTTTTTTATTGTGCATATTTGCATGCAAATTAAACATTTATTTTTATTTAAATTATTTATGATATAGCTATGCTGACTGCTGATTGCTGACCAAATCACAGTTAATTTCACTGCTTCAATCTTCAGTAATTCAATAGTTTTAGTACCTTTAGTAGTGTGGTTACTTTGTTTGAATTTGTTTAATATGGTTTGTATGATGATAAATATTGAAAAAACAATAATAAGTTTTAATATCACTAATAGAATATAATTACACATTAATTTAGGATTCTCTTAATCAACCGAAAAAAAATGAAATTTCTAAAAGTGAAAATATTATAAAAACCCAAGGCCAAGGACGGGGTTCTACAAAGAAAATGTCAATGCAAAAGCTTTCAGGAGAATCTGTACTTTTATCTTCATCGACGTTACCAATAGAAAATATGAAAAGGAATGTTGAAAATACTGTAGCACATAATCAAAGCCTTAATGACAAATCTTGTTTTCAAGATGATGCATTGAATTTGAACATAAAGTTTGAAGAATGTAATGGTATTGAAGTAAAAGTGAATGGTAAAAATATACCTGATGCTATTACAAGTTTTTCATCAATGAAAAATATACCAATAATATTAATGAGGAATATTAGAATGAAGAATTTTGTGCAGCCTACTCCTATTCAAAAATATTCTATTCCAATTATTTTATCTGGTAGAGATTTGATGGCCACTGCACAAACTGGTTCAGGAAAAACGGTAATTAAATAATTTAAACATTAGTATTCGGTTATATTTATAGTGGTAGTACCTACATAAAATTAATTTTTATAGTGGTAAAAAAATATTTATTGATTGCTGTGTTTTTTAGAACATAATACGTATTAACTTTAAAACTAATTTATGTAGTCTAAATAAAGATATTGTGCTGATATATTTTTACAGCTATCTATAGGATACATAATTATATGTGTTAATAAATAATTATGCTGGAATATTTTAAACTTGTTCATCAAATCTACCAGTGGAGTTTTTAAAATATTGAAATCATTTTTGTAAAATTGTTTTACTAAATATGAAATAAGTATATTATAACAAGCTATAGACTTAGTTAAATTCTATCTGTCATTTAAGAAATTCATTATTTATCTGAATACCCATTTTATTGAAGTTATGATATATAATTTTTATTTATCCATCCTTTTCAGATAATACTATATTATAATAATTTATTTTTTAGAAATTTATTTTCCCAACAAATTATTCCTTATTATTACATGTTTCTCCCCCCCCCTCCCCACCCACCACACACACACACAAAAACAATAATAAAAAAGAAGATGTAAGTAACTCCACTTGGTTAACCTAATATAACTATAGATCACAATTATTAACATATACCTAAATAAACCAAAAAATGTTGCTTATTTATTGTTATATACTTATTTTAGATTGCTTTTATCTTACCAATCATACAAAAATTGATCATGAACCCAGTAACACTAGTAAAAGATAGTGATCATTGTGAACCCCAAGTTATCATAATAGTACCTACGAGAGAACTGGCTATTCAAATGAAAATGATCATATCAAAATTAACAATGAAAACAAATATTCTTTCGTTTGCCTGTTTTGGTGGTGTTAAAACCAGTTTTCAAAAAGAGCGAATTCTTGTAAGTAGAATGTTTTTAAATAATAATTAGAATACCATATTATTATGTAAATATATATTGTCATATCACTCATATTAAATGACATACAAAGTATAATTCTTGTGCACTCTAAACTAATGACTACAATCAAAAATTCTATTAGTCCAACTCTTTAAGTTAAGGTACGATAACGTTTACTTACTGTATTTATTCTTAACTAATTATTAACTAAATCAATTACTCTTTAACCCTTTCGGCTATAATATATCTCAGAGCTCTAAAGTTTTAAAAAACAAGTAGAATGTTAAATAATTGTAAGAAAGTTTAACACTATTTATGACTGGAAACAGAATAAATTACATTAAAACCAACAGTCCACCAAAGTCCATAGTATTGCTGTTTACCTCTCCGTGTACAACTATACCACACACTCCTATTAAATGCTCCTCACACACTGACAGCAGTGCTATTAAATAACAAATTATTATGTTGCTTCAGCATATTTTTTTCCCTGATGCTACCTATATTTGTTATTTAGATATTAATACATATGTCATACATTATATTATAATGTTAATGGTCATCTACAACATATGACAATATATATTGAATAAAATATGAATATTTAATAATAATAATAATAATAATAATAATAATAATAATAATAATAATGTTCTCAATATTTTTTTACATTAGAATGGTTGTCACATACTTGTAGCCACAATTGGTCGATTAAATGCATTTGTTCAGAATGGTGTCATAACATTTTCATCAGTGAGAATTATTGTTTTGAATGAAGTTGGTAGGATTTTACACAAAGACATAAAACCAGAAATTGATAAGATTTTAAATCATTCTTCAATGCCACCTGTCGTAAGTTTTCATTGATAAATAATAGTGGAGTAAATGCTTATTGTATATAGTAATGAATATAAAATGTTTATAATTTCCAGGTGAAAAGACAGACAATTACGATGTCAACAACTTTATCAGATGAAACTCAGCGTTTAGCACAATTCTATTTAAAGAATGATTATTTATTTTTAACATTTGGTATTGTTAATAGCATTTCAAACAATATACAACAAACCTTTTACATGGTTAATAAATTCAAAAAACGTGACATGTTAATTAATATTTTGAAAAAAGGTTGGTATTTTAAATAATTAAATTAAATATCTATATTTTATTTATATTAAGAAGGAACATCAGCAGCAACCACAAACAAAGATATTATCTATATATATATCTTAGTCTGCGGCAGTGCCTTAATTATGTCAGGCGTTTGTATGCTTGTAATGCTTATAATGCATACCAAGTCATCCATCTGGATACCTACCGCATTGTTAAATCATACCTTTAAACATGAATTGGCCACCAGGTTCCTTTTAATATGAATGAATTATAAATATAATTAAGAAAAAAAAACATTTATCTTTTTGTAGATTCAGCAGGAACTCTGGTATTTGTAAAACGCAAGTGGACAGTAGACTATCTTGTCCCATACCTAAACAAAAACGATATACCATCAGTACCTTTACATAGTAATTATATACTAAATCACAGAAAAAATGCATTAATTAATTTTTACAGTAAAATGAAGAATGTACTTGTGGCCACAAATATAGCTCTAAGAGATTTAGGTAAATATATCAAAATTCTATAATTTAATTTAATTCAACAGACAATTCTGTTTATTTTTAGTTTATTGTTATAACTGAATCATATAGTAATCTTCTGACATAGCCACATAGGACACAATACCAATTATTAACAGTCTCCACTGATACAGCCAATAAAAAAAAAAAAAAAAAATTTACGGTGTTTTTATAGTACAATGAGTCGAAATCTAAAATGTGTATAAAATCACTCATTCGCCTTTTGGCAAATCATAATTATTTATTATTTTTATATGACTTTTATTGAATTCAATATAATTATAATATACTGTTAATAGTGAACAGGTAAAATAAAATAAGTAAATAGATAAATAGGTAAAACAAATGTAGAATTTAGATGATCATATACTGACGTGTATAATGGTTTGTACCACTAATGTTTTTAATACAGTTTGTAGAGTTTTTTTTTTTTATTTGCGTATTTATTATGCAGTGCAATTTTAATTATCCATCAGGCATCGAACTAAAGCCCTGGCGAATAATCAAATAAACAGATAATCGGATGAATGGAAAAAATTTATAATTTTTTTTTTATGTAAACAAAACAAAAAAAAATTCGGTGTTTAATTTTGTATATTTGTACGTAAATATTTTATTATGAAATGCTGTAATGTATAATTAAAAAAAATTGATGCGATTGTTTACAAATGGACAACAGAAATCATTCTCTTTGTTTCTGTACGAACTGCAAACCATAAGTATAATGTTTCGTCCAACGCAGCATTTGCAGTTTTTTTCATAATTTTCCGTTTTAGCATGATTGTCATCTTCCATTTGTGAAGCATAGCATTCAGTTTCACTGTCATTTTTTTTTTAAGTCCTTAATTGTTATTCAATCATTTATACATTTTTTTCAATCTACCATTCATAATTTGCTCTCTGACTAGAGCCTATGTATTTGTAATTCACTGTCAAAACGTAAATATATATAATGACTAAGGCTCGAATTTATATGTATTTATGCTATTAAAATATGTATTAGAAACTCAAAATATATATTTTACTAATATGATAAATTTATTAATATTTAATCAAGTATACAATACATCCATATGTGTTCCTAATGAAAATTTTGTTTGAATTTCATATTTTATTTTAATTTTATTTGTGCTTATTAGTTTGTAAATGAAGTGTTATCTGAAACCATACTGATTTGCTGTCAGTATTTCAAACGCACCCACTTATTAATAAATCGTTATCTATCGTTTATCGAGGTCATAAATATCGAACATATTTCGTAAATTAAGTTCAATAATTGGTACTATTTTGTACTTTTGGATACATGGGAAATTGTCTGTATTGAAAAATACAATCGTTTAAAATAATAACTATTAATAAATCGTCAATGAACAAATTGTCGAAATATGTAGAAAAAATAGAACTATTTATGTGTAAAATAAAATAGCATTGTAAATCTTGTAAGACGAATTTATCACTCATTTGACATTTTGGTCTAAAATCATTTGTGTTAGTAAAACGGAACTATTTTTTTTTTTGTATTATATAGTCATGTTAAAATATTGATTGGGTTCTTATTGGATTTTTTTTATTTCTGTCCATTTCACATTTTATTTGCTTGTACTCACACAGAAAAATTACATTACAATATCACAATATGATATATTGATTACAATTTATTGTAAAACATACAATTCATGTATAAAATTATACATTATTAACTTAAATCTTCATAATTTTTATATCTTTTTTGTTAACTAATTGTATTAATTATATAATCATTTTTACAATGAATAGCCGACACCTTTTTTAATGTACTATTTGTATAGAATAGAATCTATAGCAGTTATTTTATTATTTATTTATCAATAGTTGCATGCAAACAATAATTTTAGCATTTCTATTACTTATTTCATAATTTGTTAATACCTTTTGACTTTTGAATCTTTAGATTTTAAATGCGTGAACCATGTCATAAATTTTGATATGCCAGATAATATTGAAGAATATGTGGAAAAAATTGGACGTGCAGACAAACCATCAAATCAAGCAATTGTTACTTCTTTCTTTGATCCCCGTGAAGATCACCTTTTGGTAGAACCACTTATAAAAACTCTAGAATTGGTAATGAATTATAATAAAATATATACTTATTGTTTTTTAATCCAAGTTGTATTTATAATTTATAATTTTTAAATGTTGTGATTTAGGCAAACCAAGAAATACCTGATTGGTTAATTAAACTAAGACAGAAAGCCAAACAGGATGATACTAATAATGTTTTAGATCAATTTGTAAGCTTAGATATAAAACATGTAAGTAATATTTATATTGTATTTACCATTGTTTTCTATATGTTGTGAAATTTATGGCACAACGAGTATGGACATTATTTAAGCACAGCATAGCTTATCATTCATTTAAGTTGGGTATATTTATATTCCTATAATTATAGATTAAATTACCGCAGTAAAAATGTTTATTTATTCATTGATTAAATTTTTTTTAACTAATTTTGCACATGCCCAACAAAACTTCATTTTTTTTAAGAACAATCCCTGTGTTGAATATCATTTTCAAATTAATACATTTTTTTCAAGTAACTTTTATCTATCAACTTATATTCTAAACCTAAAATTGGTGAAATTAGAGTGGGTATAATTTAAAATATATATTATAATTAGAACAAAACAAATACATACAGATAATTAATAAATTTTAATTCATAGACATTTTTGATCTATCAGTCTAGTTTAATTTCCTGCAAACAGAATTGAAAAATATTCACAATATAATGAGTGATAATTTGCCCTGTTTCCGCGAATACAGTGGAACACACGGTATACTTTGAAATTATTAATGTTACTGAGTATTGATCATTTTTAAATTTGAAGGTTTGCATTTATTATAATGCTATACAATGAAGTTACAACATTAATTTTCTTCTTCCACCGCATGTTTTCTTATAGGTTTTGATAATTGAATTAGAACAATAGTTAAGTTGATGATTGTTATATATTAATTTAAAGACATAGACTTCAGTTCACAAATTTGATTCATATATTTAAATATTAATTACTATTAAGGTATTCTATCTGTATTGTTTTAAATTCAAATACCTATTAAAGTGATTCTAAACTAATAACAATTTAATATGTTATAGGTTGACATCTTATTTCAAGTAAAATAAATGTTAATAATTATAAAATGTATATTTATTTGTGTTTACAGAAACCAATTTAAGACAATTCAAATGATGGTAGGATGGTCAATTTGTAACTGAATATTGAATAATTATTGTTTTGTTTCATGTAAAAAATAAAAAATCATCATCAATAAAATTTACATACTTATATACTTTATTATCTTTGGTTATTTTTTTTTTTTTTTGTTTTTACTATTTATTTTAAAATTAGAATTAGTAATGTGGTCGGTTGAACTAATGACTATGATCCAAGACTATTGGATTTATTATATTATTAATTAAAGTTCAGTTAGCAATTTTGAAAGTAGTATAATAAGTAATACAGTAAAACAAAAGTTAGGATTCAATTACGCACAGAATAAAAGTTACTATATTGACAGAAAACACCTATGCCTAAAGAACACCTAATGAAGTACCCATGTTGCTAAACAGTTAATAATAATAAAAACAGTAAATACAATTAAAAAATTGTAAGCAAATAAAAAATGGTACATTTAAATCATATTCAAAATCACCTGTAGTTGTTTTGGTAAAGCAGATTTTTTCTGTTGTTGAAAAAACTGAAAAGTTGATAATTCTAAATATTCTTATTAAATTTCATCAACACTGGTTATGAATTGTTCGGATAGACCTCGAGATTGAGTATTTAAGTCTATATCAACAAAATGTTTACATTAAAAATTTATTCCTACAATAATTATTGTTAACATCATTATCATGTATTCATATTACTTGATATCCCCCAACAATAATTTTTATTTTATTTTCCATATTTCCAGCGATTTAACTTCTTTAGTCATATGACCTCTGTTCTGTTTTAATTTTGTTTCCAATGATTCAATTCTATCTTGTTTACTGGCTAAATTTGATTTTGTATTGTGATTTTGATTTGGCAAGAATAATACTTGGTCTAAACGCTCACCCCAAACTTAAGTAAATGAATAATGAAAATTCACCATTCATACCTTGCTTAACAATTTCCATTTCTTTCATTTAAACTTGTTTCGCCTAAAAAAATTTTCATCTAATAAGTAAATTAAAAATCTGTTTGCAAAATTAAACATTTTATTTTTTTTAAAGTTTTCCTAAATCAATAAATATAAATATATTATTAATTATATTTTCTATTTCATCTTCAGTAAATTGTTGGTGTGAGTGTGCCTATAGATAAATCAAATGTTGAGTTTTCAATTAAGATTGGCTGTTTTTATGACCACTTTGAGTAAGTTTAGCAACTTCTGATAGTTGAGGGCTACAGACAACATCATAATGAAGCAATGTAATTATTACTTGTTTAATCAATTCTTCGGCCTACATAAAAAATCAAATCAAATATATACATATATATATACATGTATAATATCTAATATGTAATTTACTATTATTTATTAAACATTTATTTAATACAGATTACAATTTATAATTATCCTTTGAAGATCTGTAATAGGTGGCTCTATTATGGTTATAATCACTAATAATTTACATATATAATAAATAATTTGTTTAATATTGCAATTAAATTGTATTTTTTAATACAAAATTTATATTTTTAATTATATTTTATATGCAATTAAAAAAAAAATCAAAATATTTTAAAAATTATACAGTGTGTAGAAAGTAAGAATGTATGCAAACACTTGGTGAAAATTTCAAGTCTCTACGATCATTCATTTTTGAACTTTAACAAAATAAAAAAATCTATTTTGTCGACAACTAGTTTAGTGAAAAATTGCCGTTTTATCTTAATTGATTTTATGTTTTCCCGGTTATTATGAAAAATACTAGAATTAGTTTACTTTTATTTCCTCGTAGTGTCCAAATGTCTACCAAAAAACACTTCCCAAATTTGAGTGTTTGATTGTCAAAGGATTTTTGGTGCAGCGGTCGGCGTTGTCACTCGCAGCATTATCATTCCCAGCGTTATCACCGCGAAATATTATCTGTTGTCTGTTAACCGCCGCCAGTTACGGACGACGACGGTCTAGGCACAGTGTACCTGTTAGCCGATAGGTGCCATTTACATAGTACTTACCGCTTACTACTGTAATTACAACTGGTTGTTTTGCGCGGCGCTTGTTCTATTAACGGTGCTCACTTTTAAACCGCAGTCGTCAGGAATAATTGCTTTTTTTTCTTCTGCACAACGATGAATTACTTTCCCGTCACTTTTTTGTTGATGGTGGCCGCCGAGTCGCTTCCGACAGCTGTTATCTCCGAACACGATCACCGTTTACGTTCTGCTTACGCCGGCATCTTGAGTAAGTCGCACGTTACTTGTTCTCTCCGATTCGTCAGTTGTATATTTTTTAAACATATTAATATATAATATAAATTATAGCCAACAACTTAAAAGAAAAATCCCAATAGGCACTTATCTAAAATATATAAACATACACAGTAGTTTTATTATTCACTGACTTAATAATTCTGATTATGATTTACCATGCTTAATAAGTAAAATAAATGTATATTGAGCATATTTTCATTTAAGATTTATGTTTAAAAATACTAGACAAGACCATGTAGTACATAAACATTTGATATTCTTAAAAATTCGAAACTTCCATAACCACCGGCTGAGTCGCATAGACAGGACCCTTATCACTGATTCTATTTCCAGTAATATATATTTCTCCTTCAATAAATTGTTGGTGTGAGTGTGCCTATAGATAATTCAAATGTTGAGTTTTCAATTAAGATTGGCTGTTTTTATGACCACTTTGAGTCAGTGTAACAACTTCTGATAGTTGAAGGCTACAGACAACATCATAATGAAGCAATGTAATTATTTCTTGTTTAATCAATTCTTCAGCCTACATAACAAATCAAATCAAATATTTATATATATATGTACATGTATAGTATCTAATATGTAATTTACTATTATTTTTTAAATATTTATTTAATACAGATTACAATTTATAATTACCCTTTGTAATAGGTGGCTCTATTATGGTTATAATCACTAATCATATACATATATAATAAATAATTTGTTTAATATTGCAGTTTATATAATAATATATTGACGATTGATTGCAGTTAATAAAACATTAAACACATTATATGCAAAATTTAGAATCTGAAAAAAGACAAATATATTTATATGCTTATTTTAATTTATAATTATGTATGTTTAAAAAAACAACCATGAACTAATAAATATGTCAAACAAACTTTGGAATAACATTTATATACTGAACATTATTGATTACTGCGTAGCATTATATTATTCATAACACTAGGGCAGTGAGCTAACTATAGTATTTATACATTTATAATCAATGATAATAATATTAAATATTGATAAATTATTAATAACATTTTTTCGGACCTCCTACACTGACAAATTATTCTTTTAAATCGTTATTTTTTATTTATTTAATATACATGTGTCTTAAATGTTAATATTAATAGACAGACCGCCTTCGCTCAGAGTTACAGCATGCAAAATAGATATATTTAGGGATAATATATTAGAATGATTAAGAACATTTTTTTGTAATTTTTCAACATAGGTAGTAAAGTTATTGTGTCGCACAAATTTGTGCAAATAAAAAAAAATATTGAATATCCGGTTTAAAAATAATAATTTCAATATAATTTTATGTATCAATCATAAATATTTGTCAAGAAATTATCACACATACCCTCAACATATTTTCGTAATGTTTATTCGAATATTATACTACATACCTATTAGTTATTACATATTATATGAATATTTAGTTTGGTATATAATAATTTATTAAATTTTTAGATATTAGCGATATTTGTTTAAATTCTAACTTCAAACGCTTAAAAAAATTTACTGTATGCTCACAGTAAGCATTTTTAATGTCTATATTAATAATATTTTATGATAAATCTCATTTTAAATTTTCATGGTTTTTGACCTAATAGACATTTTTTTATATGCAATTGCCGTTTTATCTTCATTGATTTTATGTTTTCCCGGTTATTATGAAAAATACTAGAATTAGTTTACTTTTATTTCCTCGTAATGTCCAAATGTCTACCAAAAAACACTTCCCAAATTTGAGTGTTTGATTGTCAAAGGATTTTTGGTGCAGCGGTCGGCGTTGTCACTCGCAGCATTATCATTCCCAGCGTTATCACCGCGAAATATTATCTGTTGTCTGTTAACCGCCGCCAGTTACGGACGACGACGGTCTAGGCACAGTGTACCTGTTAGCCGATAGGTGCCATTTACATAGTACTTACCGCTTACTACTGTAATTACAACTGGTTGTTTTGCGCGGCGCTTGTTCTATTAACGGTGCTCACTTTTAAACTGCAGTCGTCAGGAATAATTGCCTTTTTTTTCATCCGCACATCGATGAATTATTTTCACGTCACTTTGTTGTTGATGGTGGCCGCTGAGACGCTTCTGACAGCTGTTATCTCCGAATACGACCACCGCACAGATTCTGCTTATATGCTATGATACTCTCGGGTCAATAGGGTTTTCATTTATTTGGACCATAATATACAAAGACTCCAAAGGATTATTAACTATTCCATACTGATAATCAAGTGTTAATGGCTTCTACAATAAGAAACATAATGATGTACGGAATTGTAGCAATTTTGACCATGATAGTCTCCGAAGAATGGAATTTTTAACTTTTTGGACCAAGATTTACAAATACTCCAATGAATTCATTGCCTTTCCAATCTGTTAATCAAGAGTTAGTGGTTTCTATCGTAAGAAACTCCATGATAAATGGGAATTGTAGCATATTAGACCATCATTTACAAAGACTCCAAATGATTATTAACTATTCCACACTGATTATCAAGAAACATTGTACTCTAAATCTATTTACACCATGCTTATTGGGAATTGTTGCAACATAGATCATGATAAACTCAGATCAATGGGATTTTGAAGTATTTGGTTCAAGATTTACATTCACCCCGTAGAATTCTTTCCCTTTCTACTCTAATTTTCAAGAGTTAGTTGCTTCCACCATACGAACATCCATGATAAATGGGAATTGTAGTAATTTAGACCATAATACACTCTGATTAATGACAAATTCAAGTATTAAGACCAAAATTTACAATTATTCAAATGGTTTCATTGTCATTTTGCACGTGTTATCCAGAATTATTAGCTTCTACAATAAGAAATTCTATGATGAATGGGAATTATTGGAATTTAGTCCATGATACCCTTGGATCAATGGGATTACATATTTATTTGGTCAATGATTTACATAGAATCCAAAGGATTCTTCACCATTCCACACCGATAATCAAGAAAAATTGTGCTCTGAACCAATATACTTCATAGTTATTGGGAATTGTTGCAACATAGATCATGATACACTTAGATCAATGGGATTTTTTAACTTTTTGGACCAATATTTACAAAGATTCAAATGGATTCTTGTCTAATCAACACTGATTATCAAGAAACATTTTCCTCTAAACCAATGTACTCCTTGGTTATTGGGAGTAGTTGCAACATAGATCATGATACACTCAGAGCAATGGGATTTTTAACTTTTTGGACCAATATTTACAAAGATTCAAATGGATTCTTGTCTAATCCACACTGATTATCAAGAAACATTTTCCTCTAAACCAATGTACTCCATGGTTATTGGGAGTAGTTGCAACATAGATCATGATACACTCAGACAATGGGATTTTTAACTTTTTGGACCAATATTTACAAAGATTCAAATGGATTCAAGGCTAAACAACACTGATTATCAAGAAAAATTGTCCTCTAAACCTATTTACTCCATGGTAATTGGGAGTTGTTGCAACATAGATCATGATACACTCAGATCAATGGGATTTTTAACTTTTTGTACCAATATTATCAAAGATTCAAATGGATTCAAAGCTAAACAACACTGATTATCAAGAAAAATTGTCCTCTAAACCTATTTACTCCATGGTTATTGGAAGTTATTGCAACATAGATCCTGATATAATTAGATCTATGGGATTTTTACCTTTTTGGTCCCATTTTTACAAAGATTCAAATGGATTCTTGGCTAATCCACACTGATAAATAAGAAACATTGTCCTCTAAACCTTATTACTCCATGTTTATTGGACTGTTTTCAATCTCGACCATGATACTCTTGGGTCAATGGGATTTTCATTTATTTGGATCATGATTTACAAAGACTCCAAATGAATCTTACCCATTCCACACTGATAATCATGAGTTATTGGCTTCTACCTTAAGAAACTTCATGATGTATGGGAATTGTAGCAATTTAGACTACGATAGTCTCCGATCATTGGAATTCTCATCTTTTTGGACCAATATTTACAAAGATTCAAATGGATTCTTGGCTAATCCACACTGATTATCAAGAAACATTTTCCTCTAAACCAATTTACTCCATGGTTATTGGAAGTTGTTGCAACATAGATCATGACACACTCAGATCAATTGGATTTTTAACTTTTTGGACCAATATTTACAAAGATTCAAATGTATTCTTGGCTAATATACACTGATAATCAAGGAACATCGTCCTCTGAACCAATGTACTCCATGGTTATTGGGAGTCGTTGCAACATAGATCATGATACACTCAGATCAATGGGATTTTTAACTTTTTGGACCAATATTTATAAATATTCAAATGGATTCTTGGCTAATCCACACTGATTTTCAAGGAACACCGTCCTCTGAACCAACATACTCCATGGTTACTGCGAACTTTAGAGCATGATACTTTCGGGTTTATGGGAATTTCAAGTATTTGGACCATGTTTTACAATGATTCCAAAGGATTCTTAGACATTTCGCATCGGATTCTCAAGGGTAATTGTCGTCTGTAAGAAAATATTAAAAAAATTATTAAAAATATTAATATGTTTAATAACGATACAAGTATTAGTTTTTTTAACGACGGTGAGGGATGAAATAGATTTTTTCCAATGGTTTTCAACCATTTTGAAAATTTGACAAATTTTTTCTTTTTACAAAATTAGCTAGACGTACAACCTTAAGGTCGGCTAAAACAGGTTTTCTCATTAGTCGAAATTTATTACTCATAGAAAGTGTAATTTTTTAGTTTATTTCTTTTAGGTTGGCCAATGAATTCTATTCTTATATAGTAATATGTTTCATGATATATATTCAAAATATCAAAATTTTGTTTTGTATATAATTACATATTTTACCATGTTTTATTTAAAAGAGCACGATTTATGCTTTTTTTGTTTTTAAGCACATATTTAACAGTTTTCGATGCAAAATGCTGAAATATATTGTTATTTTTTTATTTTATTAACTGAATCTGTTATAAGTTTAATTATCTATATTTTACAAATAATCATTTATTTATTGTTTTGAATTTAATACGGTCATTATACGCAGTGAACTACATAATGATAATTTTCGATAATTCTTGTCAATTGTCAGTCAAAACTTGTCTTAAACCTGCGAGCTATTATAAGTTTATCATATATTTTAAAAGAACATTGAATAATTTGTAATTAGTTGCCGTCTAGTCTACTTCCGATATAGAGTACCTATACCTACTACAAGTTTCGTGTTAAAGAGTTTTTTATAATAGAGTCAAAGACGTATTAGCTCCAAATAGACAAAGATTAACAACGAAACTTTTTAAACAAATAATAATTATTCAATACATTTTTTTTTATTTTTTTATATAATAAATAAGAAAATTCTAAAAATTTAATAGACAAAAGTTAATATATAATGATCACATAAAAATAGTACCGACCCAATTTATTTATATTCTATAAATAATCAAATTTATCTCTATAAATTTATTACACTTTTTCATGTCTGCATTTCTTTATTTTAATTAAATTCTTCATACATATTTAACCGGTTGTTTGTGCATAAATGCATGTATGTATAATGTAAAAATAAATTATATTTATCGACCTCGTCAATAAAACGAACCTTTTTTTAAATTTCTAAACATTAAAATTTAAAGTTAAAAGATTTATTAATTTCACAATGCTCTTAACGTTTACGAGGTTAACTCTAAAGTGTCTATTTTTAATTATCAGCTCTATGTTACATTCATGAGTAGGGCTGGGATTTTAATACCCTAAAAAACCCCAAAAAATGTCCTAAAAAAATGCTTTTATGACCTAAAAACTCTAAATAATGCCCTAAAAAAATGCTTTTATGATCTACAAATTTTTTTATTTTTAATAATTTTAGTATAAATTATAATAAAAAGTTTAAAAAAATGCATTATAAAAATCTATTACAAGTGTAAACTGTAAATATATAGTTTTAGTATAAATCTAAAAAAAAAGTTGTACACAAAGCTAGATAGACTTAATCTCATAGACGTGGACTTCGTTCAATCTGAAAAAAAAAATTTTTATAAATTATTTAATACGTTTAGATCGTATATTTATTTACCTGCACATTCTGAACTGTTACACTGAACCACGAGAGCTTGTTTCAGATTTTCAAATAAAAATGGTCTTCCGTTGTCTGCCAGTAAGTTCTTGTAGATTGAAAAACTCCTTTCAACATCTACTGAAGTGATTGGCGAATATTTGAAGAAGGCTAAATCGTTCGCTGTAAGATCATACGGAATTTCATTTGTTGCGCCTTGACCGTTCAAAATATCAGATATATCGGAAATAATTTAAATCCTTTGTTTTTATTTAAAGTAGTAGTAACTTTTTGGTATATGATTTTTCCGATTTGATTTGGTGCTTTTTCAATTTCAGCTTTTATTTTTTGAATAATGTTAATGGAATCAATCAAAGGTACTCCGGAAGTTTCTAATTGAGTTATAGATGTTGCTAATGTGCTAAAATTTGCCTTTATATATATTAAGTTATGTTTCAACTTTACATTAGAAAATAAATTCTGAGCTTTAGAAACTGCAACTGCGTCTTAAAATACTTTTTTTACGTTATTTATCAATTCGTCAACATTTGTAAAGTGTATTCTTATTTCTTCGGCAGCTCTATGCAAGGCGTGCGCCAAGCATGTAACATGTATCATTTTCGAATAATAAGTTTGAATCGATGTGGCTACTTTTACCATGTACGGAGCAGCGTCACTTAAAAATAAAAGGACATTATCGTGTATTATTCCTTATGGCCATAATATTGATAAAGACTTATCCAAAACTTTGGCAATTGTACTGTGATTGGTTTTTTCTAATACTTCTGAATTTAATAAAAACATTTTACCTATGTTACCTACTTCTAATGTACCTATTATAACATTGGCAACATAACGACCATTGGCGTCCGTCGTTTCATCGATAGAAACCCATAATTTTTTATTTTCTACGTATGACCTTATCATCTGTATAGTTTCATCGTAACATGAACTGACGTAATTTTTTCGTAATGTGGAGCGATCAGGCGTTTGTTTATTGGTATATTTTTCCAAAAATTTAGTAAACGCAGGATTTTCGAGTTTATTTAACGGAATATTACATGACAAAAATGTACGAGTTAAATCTAAAAAATATTCCGACCTGTTTGGTACGTCTGTAATAAAACTTTGTGTATTTCATTTTACGTTTTGTAATTTACTCCGTTCTACTCCATTGATGTGTTTATCTCTTGACAAATGTTGTTGTACGGCAAATCGTTTTTCAGCAGTAACTTTCACGTTGCATATTTTATAGAATAACACCGATCCGTCGTTAGAAAAAATATTATGTCCAAATTCATGTACAAACGCACGCAGTCGACTCGCTATTGAACATTTTACTTTTGGCATTTTTATATTAAATTATCAAAAAAAATTAACTAGATTAATAAAACGGTGTTAACGACGACAAAAATCGTACTGAACATCGAACGATAATATCATCGGACGTCGATTTTACCGATTTAAGATTATTTAACAGGAAATGCGGGTAGAGGTTACTCAAACCTTGTCCGATAATATAATACGAATTACGAGTACCTACTTATAATCTGTTGTATTTATTTAAAAACCATGTAGGTGTAAAAATCTTAAAATCTTAAAATAAAATTTCAAATTCATACACTTGGTTTCCAAAAACTCAAAAAATGCTCCAAAAACTCTAAAATGCTCTAAAAACTTAAGAAAATGACCTAAAAACTAAAAAATGGCAAAAAATGCAAAATAAACTTTCTTATTATCATTCAAATGTACATAAAACAAATTTGTGTCAAGACGAGCATTGCACAGTAAGCTTTGAAAAACAATGCAAAGTGCATCGAAAACCCAGCCCTATTCGTGTGTGTCCATTAGGTGGTGCAAGGGAGGACAGAATCGAATGGTATAACAGTGTGAGAGAAAAGACGGATTTTCTTATTAATTATAGTATATATATATATATATATATATATATATATATATATATATATATAATTATAAATATTCCATAACAAAAAATGTGATGTGAAAAGTAGGTAGTAAATAAACCGGTTAAAATCGCTTAGCGATTATTTAAGCGGGAATTAGCACCAACATGGATCAAAGACATACCACCAGTAGTTGAAAATAGTGACTAATTATTCTAATATCATTTATTTAACGACACTAATAGGACGTAATAATAAACGCATAAAAGTCTTGAATAAACGAAAAATTAAAATATTATATTTATTCACAAATTTCATTAGATATTACTGTAAAGACATAGCTTACGTAGCTAACGTTTGACGTCGGTATATTATTTATTATTTTATTCATGGCTAAGCGGTCTTTTCCAATTTCGCTCGAAAACGTAGTATAACTAAATTCATTGTGTCCGTTTTCGCCCCCACCCTGTACTAACGCCGCCGTCCTTCGAATAATGCCACATTGTAGTAACAGAAATCGCCACACAGCAGGGCTGAAGGTAAACGAGAAGGCCGAGGTCCGTCATACGCACGCCATATTGAAACACTCTTTTCTGTGCATTTCGAACGGCTATACACGAGCATTAGTTACTCACCAGGTCACGTGTTTATCGTTTTTTGCTACTGTCCAGTCTGCACTACGTATAACATTAACTATTACCCACTGCTGTCTTTCGTGAGTATTATATTTTAATTTATCTTTATTATTATTTTTACTATATTATTTACTTAATATCTGAAAATCGTCTCGTAAAGTATAACATTTGCAATTCCATTATTTGTAGTTGGACATGTTTTCGTGTATTATTTAGTTGTATGTTGTTAACAATTACATCATTCTAATCCATATACATGTCCATATTTTTATGCTATGATCAAATTATGTTTTTTTATCAATTTAATTACCTACCGTATTACATAATAGTATTTTAACAGCATATATTATAAAACATTAATTCATATATATATACGTATATATATATATATATATATATATGTATACAACCGCAATATTAAAAAAGTATAATTTTTGTCAATAATTAATAATCAAAAAAAAATATATACATTTACTTAAATAAAAACCTATATAGTTCAAACGTTGTTGATAATTAAAATTGCTGTAAGATTCTTTTGACATTTGAATTTTCGTACAAATTATGGACAATTTTAAAAATTATTACTATAAAATACTCACAAGTTATATTTTAGTAGCTATATTCGAGACTAGTCTATTGCACATACCAATGTTCTGCGATATAATATACATTTAAGGTTGTTTTTGTCTGAACCTCGTAAGAACGTGTAAGTACATAGTATTTTACAAGTATATTATTTTTTATAGATATTATATTATTACATGGATATGCAGAGTTGACATTTCTTGACGATAGGTATCTAAAGGGGGATCATGCTGTGAGATTGTCTTGTTGTATTAACGATTGACCAATACCGAAGACAAATGCGAAGAATTTCTTTTATTATATTTAATCTTCTATCATGTGGATACATGTAGGAAATAATAAAAAATAATAATAATATTTTTTTTTCGAGAATAGTAGATACATTATAAAATGATTTTTTGTGTATTAAAATGCATTTTTAGCCAATTTGTATTTATTTTTAATACAACAAATTTAATTTATTTACATAGGTGCATTTATATGTTTAGTTGTAAAATAATTTAGTAATCAATAATAGTAGTTGAGTAAAAATAGTAAATATTTAATAGTATTATTATATTAAACAATTATTTTAATTTTTTTATTGTGCATATTTGCATGCAAATTAAACATTTATTTTTATTTAAATTATTTATGATATAGCTATGCTGACTGCTGATTGCTGACCAAATCACAGTTAATTTCACTGCTTCAATCTTCAGTAATTCAATAGTTTTAGTACCTTTAGTAGTGTGGTTACTTTGTTTGAATTTGTTTAATATGGTTTGTATGATGATAAATATTGAAAAAACAATAATAAGTTTTAATATCACTAATAGAATATAATTACACATTAATTTAGGATTCTCTTAATCAACCGAAAAAAAATGAAATTTCTAAAAGTGAAAATATTATAAAAACCCAAGGCCAAGGACGGGGTTCTACAAAGAAAATGTCAATGCAAAAGCTTTCAGGAGAATCTGTACTTTTATCTTCATCGACGTTACCAATAGAAAATATGAAAAGGAATGTTGAAAATACTGTAGCACATAATCAAAGCCTTAATGACAAATCTTGTTTTCAAGATGATGCATTGAATTTGAACATAAAGTTTGAAGAATGTAATGGTATTGAAGTAAAAGTGAATGGTAAAAATATACCTGATGCTATTACAAGTTTTTCATCAATGAAAAATATACCAATAATATTAATGAGGAATATTAGAATGAAGAATTTTGTGCAGCCTACTCCTATTCAAAAATATTCTATTCCAATTATTTTATCTGGTAGAGATTTGATGGCCACTGCACAAACTGGTTCAGGAAAAACGGTAATTAAATAATTTAAACATTAGTATTCGGTTATATTTATAGTGGTAGTACCTACATAAAATTAATTTTTATAGTGGTAAAAAAATATTTATTGATTGCTGTGTTTTTTAGAACATAATACGTATTAACTTTAAAACTAATTTATGTAGTCTAAATAAAGATATTGTGCTGATATATTTTTACAGCTATCTATAGGATACATAATTATATGTGTTAATAAATAATTATGCTGGAATATTTTAAACTTGTTCATCAAATCTACCAGTGGAGTTTTTAAAATATTGAAATCATTTTTGTAAAATTGTTTTACTAAATATGAAATAAGTATATTATAACAAGCTATAGACTTAGTTAAATTCTATCTGTCATTTAAGAAATTCATTATTTATCTGAATACCCATTTTATTGAAGTTATGATATATAATTTTTATTTATCCATCCTTTTCAGATAATACTATATTATAATAATTTATTTTTTAGAAATTTATTTTCCCAACAAATTATTCCTTATTATTACATGTTTCTCCCCCCCCCTCCCCACCCACCACACACACACACAAAAACAATAATAAAAAAGAAGATGTAAGTAACTCCACTTGGTTAACCTAATATAACTATAGATCACAATTATTAACATATACCTAAATAAACCAAAAAATGTTGCTTATTTATTGTTATATACTTATTTTAGATTGCTTTTATCTTACCAATCATACAAAAATTGATCATGAACCCAGTAACACTAGTAAAAGATAGTGATCATTGTGAACCCCAAGTTATCATAATAGTACCTACGAGAGAACTGGCTATTCAAATGAAAATGATCATATCAAAATTAACAATGAAAACAAATATTCTTTCGTTTGCCTGTTTTGGTGGTGTTAAAACCAGTTTTCAAAAAGAGCGAATTCTTGTAAGTAGAATGTTTTTAAATAATAATTAGAATACCATATTATTATGTAAATATATATTGTCATATCACTCATATTAAATGACATACAAAGTATAATTCTTGTGCACTCTAAACTAATGACTACAATCAAAAATTCTATTAGTCCAACTCTTTAAGTTAAGGTACGATAACGTTTACTTACTGTATTTATTCTTAACTAATTATTAACTAAATCAATTACTCTTTAACCCTTTCGGCTATAATATATCTCAGAGCTCTAAAGTTTTAAAAAACAAGTAGAATGTTAAATAATTGTAAGAAAGTTTAACACTATTTATGACTGGAAACAGAATAAATTACATTAAAACCAACAGTCCACCAAAGTCCATAGTATTGCTGTTTACCTCTCCGTGTACAACTATACCACACACTCCTATTAAATGCTCCTCACACACTGACAGCAGTGCTATTAAATAACAAATTATTATGTTGCTTCAGCATATTTTTTTCCCTGATGCTACCTATATTTGTTATTTAGATATTAATACATATGTCATACATTATATTATAATGTTAATGGTCATCTACAACATATGACAATATATATTGAATAAAATATGAATATTTAATAATAATAATAATAATAATAATAATAATAATAATAATAATAATGTTCTCAATATTTTTTTACATTAGAATGGTTGTCACATACTTGTAGCCACAATTGGTCGATTAAATGCATTTGTTCAGAATGGTGTCATAACATTTTCATCAGTGAGAATTATTGTTTTGAATGAAGTTGGTAGGATTTTACACAAAGACATAAAACCAGAAATTGATAAGATTTTAAATCATTCTTCAATGCCACCTGTCGTAAGTTTTCATTGATAAATAATAGTGGAGTAAATGCTTATTGTATATAGTAATGAATATAAAATGTTTATAATTTCCAGGTGAAAAGACAGACAATTACGATGTCAACAACTTTATCAGATGAAACTCAGCGTTTAGCACAATTCTATTTAAAGAATGATTATTTATTTTTAACATTTGGTATTGTTAATAGCATTTCAAACAATATACAACAAACCTTTTACATGGTTAATAAATTCAAAAAACGTGACATGTTAATTAATATTTTGAAAAAAGGTTGGTATTTTAAATAATTAAATTAAATATCTATATTTTATTTATATTAAGAAGGAACATCAGCAGCAACCACAAACAAAGATATTATCTATATATATATCTTAGTCTGCGGCAGTGCCTTAATTATGTCAGGCGTTTGTATGCTTGTAATGCTTATAATGCATACCAAGTCATCCATCTGGATACCTACCGCATTGTTAAATCATACCTTTAAACATGAATTGGCCACCAGGTTCCTTTTAATATGAATGAATTATAAATATAATTAAGAAAAAAAAACATTTATCTTTTTGTAGATTCAGCAGGAACTCTGGTATTTGTAAAACGCAAGTGGACAGTAGACTATCTTGTCCCATACCTAAACAAAAACGATATACCATCAGTACCTTTACATAGTAATTATATACTAAATCACAGAAAAAATGCATTAATTAATTTTTACAGTAAAATGAAGAATGTACTTGTGGCCACAAATATAGCTCTAAGAGATTTAGGTAAATATATCAAAATTCTATAATTTAATTTAATTCAACAGACAATTCTGTTTATTTTTAGTTTATTGTTATAACTGAATCATATAGTAATCTTCTGACATAGCCACATAGGACACAATACCAATTATTAACAGTCTCCACTGATACAGCCAATAAAAAAAAAAAAAAAAAATTTACGGTGTTTTTATAGTACAATGAGTCGAAATCTAAAATGTGTATAAAATCACTCATTCGCCTTTTGGCAAATCATAATTATTTATTATTTTTATATGACTTTTATTGAATTCAATATAATTATAATATACTGTTAATAGTGAACAGGTAAAATAAAATAAGTAAATAGATAAATAGGTAAAACAAATGTAGAATTTAGATGATCATATACTGACGTGTATAATGGTTTGTACCACTAATGTTTTTAATACAGTTTGTAGAGTTTTTTTTTTTTATTTGCGTATTTATTATGCAGTGCAATTTTAATTATCCATCAGGCATCGAACTAAAGCCCTGGCGAATAATCAAATAAACAGATAATCGGATGAATGGAAAAAATTTATAATTTTTTTTTTATGTAAACAAAACAAAAAAAAATTCGGTGTTTAATTTTGTATATTTGTACGTAAATATTTTATTATGAAATGCTGTAATGTATAATTAAAAAAAATTGATGCGATTGTTTACAAATGGACAACAGAAATCATTCTCTTTGTTTCTGTACGAACTGCAAACCATAAGTATAATGTTTCGTCCAACGCAGCATTTGCAGTTTTTTTCATAATTTTCCGTTTTAGCATGATTGTCATCTTCCATTTGTGAAGCATAGCATTCAGTTTCACTGTCATTTTTTTTTTAAGTCCTTAATTGTTATTCAATCATTTATACATTTTTTTCAATCTACCATTCATAATTTGCTCTCTGACTAGAGCCTATGTATTTGTAATTCACTGTCAAAACGTAAATATATATAATGACTAAGGCTCGAATTTATATGTATTTATGCTATTAAAATATGTATTAGAAACTCAAAATATATATTTTACTAATATGATAAATTTATTAATATTTAATCAAGTATACAATACATCCATATGTGTTCCTAATGAAAATTTTGTTTGAATTTCATATTTTATTTTAATTTTATTTGTGCTTATTAGTTTGTAAATGAAGTGTTATCTGAAACCATACTGATTTGCTGTCAGTATTTCAAACGCACCCACTTATTAATAAATCGTTATCTATCGTTTATCGAGGTCATAAATATCGAACATATTTCGTAAATTAAGTTCAATAATTGGTACTATTTTGTACTTTTGGATACATGGGAAATTGTCTGTATTGAAAAATACAATCGTTTAAAATAATAACTATTAATAAATCGTCAATGAACAAATTGTCGAAATATGTAGAAAAAATAGAACTATTTATGTGTAAAATAAAATAGCATTGTAAATCTTGTAAGACGAATTTATCACTCATTTGACATTTTGGTCTAAAATCATTTGTGTTAGTAAAACGGAACTATTTTTTTTTTTGTATTATATAGTCATGTTAAAATATTGATTGGGTTCTTATTGGATTTTTTTTATTTCTGTCCATTTCACATTTTATTTGCTTGTACTCACACAGAAAAATTACATTACAATATCACAATATGATATATTGATTACAATTTATTGTAAAACATACAATTCATGTATAAAATTATACATTATTAACTTAAATCTTCATAATTTTTATATCTTTTTTGTTAACTAATTGTATTAATTATATAATCATTTTTACAATGAATAGCCGACACCTTTTTTAATGTACTATTTGTATAGAATAGAATCTATAGCAGTTATTTTATTATTTATTTATCAATAGTTGCATGCAAACAATAATTTTAGCATTTCTATTACTTATTTCATAATTTGTTAATACCTTTTGACTTTTGAATCTTTAGATTTTAAATGCGTGAACCATGTCATAAATTTTGATATGCCAGATAATATTGAAGAATATGTGGAAAAAATTGGACGTGCAGACAAACCATCAAATCAAGCAATTGTTACTTCTTTCTTTGATCCCCGTGAAGATCACCTTTTGGTAGAACCACTTATAAAAACTCTAGAATTGGTAATGAATTATAATAAAATATATACTTATTGTTTTTTAATCCAAGTTGTATTTATAATTTATAATTTTTAAATGTTGTGATTTAGGCAAACCAAGAAATACCTGATTGGTTAATTAAACTAAGACAGAAAGCCAAACAGGATGATACTAATAATGTTTTAGATCAATTTGTAAGCTTAGATATAAAACATGTAAGTAATATTTATATTGTATTTACCATTGTTTTCTATATGTTGTGAAATTTATGGCACAACGAGTATGGACATTATTTAAGCACAGCATAGCTTATCATTCATTTAAGTTGGGTATATTTATATTCCTATAATTATAGATTAAATTACCGCAGTAAAAATGTTTATTTATTCATTGATTAAATTTTTTTTAACTAATTTTGCACATGCCCAACAAAACTTCATTTTTTTTAAGAACAATCCCTGTGTTGAATATCATTTTCAAATTAATACATTTTTTTCAAGTAACTTTTATCTATCAACTTATATTCTAAACCTAAAATTGGTGAAATTAGAGTGGGTATAATTTAAAATATATATTATAATTAGAACAAAACAAATACATACAGATAATTAATAAATTTTAATTCATAGACATTTTTGATCTATCAGTCTAGTTTAATTTCCTGCAAACAGAATTGAAAAATATTCACAATATAATGAGTGATAATTTGCCCTGTTTCCGCGAATACAGTGGAACACACGGTATACTTTGAAATTATTAATGTTACTGAGTATTGATCATTTTTAAATTTGAAGGTTTGCATTTATTATAATGCTATACAATGAAGTTACAACATTAATTTTCTTCTTCCACCGCATGTTTTCTTATAGGTTTTGATAATTGAATTAGAACAATAGTTAAGTTGATGATTGTTATATATTAATTTAAAGACATAGACTTCAGTTCACAAATTTGATTCATATATTTAAATATTAATTACTATTAAGGTATTCTATCTGTATTGTTTTAAATTCAAATACCTATTAAAGTGATTCTAAACTAATAACAATTTAATATGTTATAGGTTGACATCTTATTTCAAGTAAAATAAATGTTAATAATTATAAAATGTATATTTATTTGTGTTTACAGAAACCAATTTAAGACAATTCAAATGATGGTAGGATGGTCAATTTGTAACTGAATATTGAATAATTATTGTTTTGTTTCATGTAAAAAATAAAAAATCATCATCAATAAAATTTACATACTTATATACTTTATTATCTTTGGTTATTTTTTTTTTTTTTTGTTTTTACTATTTATTTTAAAATTAGAATTAGTAATGTGGTCGGTTGAACTAATGACTATGATCCAAGACTATTGGATTTATTATATTATTAATTAAAGTTCAGTTAGCAATTTTGAAAGTAGTATAATAAGTAATACAGTAAAACAAAAGTTAGGATTCAATTACGCACAGAATAAAAGTTACTATATTGACAGAAAACACCTATGCCTAAAGAACACCTAATGAAGTACCCATGTTGCTAAACAGTTAATAATAATAAAAACAGTAAATACAATTAAAAAATTGTAAGCAAATAAAAAATGGTACATTTAAATCATATTCAAAATCACCTGTAGTTGTTTTGGTAAAGCAGATTTTTTCTGTTGTTGAAAAAACTGAAAAGTTGATAATTCTAAATATTCTTATTAAATTTCATCAACACTGGTTATGAATTGTTCGGATAGACCTCGAGATTGAGTATTTAAGTCTATATCAACAAAATGTTTACATTAAAAATTTATTCCTACAATAATTATTGTTAACATCATTATCATGTATTCATATTACTTGATATCCCCCAACAATAATTTTTATTTTATTTTCCATATTTCCAGCGATTTAACTTCTTTAGTCATATGACCTCTGTTCTGTTTTAATTTTGTTTCCAATGATTCAATTCTATCTTGTTTACTGGCTAAATTTGATTTTGTATTGTGATTTTGATTTGGCAAGAATAATACTTGGTCTAAACGCTCACCCCAAACTTAAGTAAATGAATAATGAAAATTCACCATTCATACCTTGCTTAACAATTTCCATTTCTTTCATTTAAACTTGTTTCGCCTAAAAAAATTTTCATCTAATAAGTAAATTAAAAATCTGTTTGCAAAATTAAACATTTTATTTTTTTTAAAGTTTTCCTAAATCAATAAATATAAATATATTATTAATTATATTTTCTATTTCATCTTCAGTAAATTGTTGGTGTGAGTGTGCCTATAGATAAATCAAATGTTGAGTTTTCAATTAAGATTGGCTGTTTTTATGACCACTTTGAGTAAGTTTAGCAACTTCTGATAGTTGAGGGCTACAGACAACATCATAATGAAGCAATGTAATTATTACTTGTTTAATCAATTCTTCGGCCTACATAAAAAATCAAATCAAATATATACATATATATATACATGTATAATATCTAATATGTAATTTACTATTATTTATTAAACATTTATTTAATACAGATTACAATTTATAATTATCCTTTGAAGATCTGTAATAGGTGGCTCTATTATGGTTATAATCACTAATAATTTACATATATAATAAATAATTTGTTTAATATTGCAATTAAATTGTATTTTTTAATACAAAATTTATATTTTTAATTATATTTTATATGCAATTAAAAAAAAAATCAAAATATTTTAAAAATTATACAGTGTGTAGAAAGTAAGAATGTATGCAAACACTTGGTGAAAATTTCAAGTCTCTACGATCATTCATTTTTGAACTTTAACAAAATAAAAAAATCTATTTTGTCGACAACTAGTTTAGTGAAAAATTGCCGTTTTATCTTAATTGATTTTATGTTTTCCCGGTTATTATGAAAAATACTAGAATTAGTTTACTTTACTTTTATTTCCTCGTAGTGTCCAAATGTCTACCAAAAAACACTTCCCAAATTTGAGTGTTTGATTGTCAAAGGATTTTTGGTGCAGCGGTCGGCGTTGTCACTCGCAGCATTATCATTCCCAGCGTTATCACCGCGAAATATTATCTGTTGTCTGTTAACCGCCGCCAGTTACGGACGACGACGGTCTAGGCACAGTGTACCTGTTAGCCGATAGGTGCCATTTACATAGTACTTACCGCTTACTACTGTAATTACAACTGGTTGTTTTGCGCGGCGCTTGTTCTATTAACGGTGCTCACTTTTAAACCGCAGTCGTCAGGAATAATTGCTTTTTTTTCTTCTGCACAACGATGAATTACTTTCCCGTCACTTTGTTGTTGATGGTGGCCGCTGAGACGCTTCTGACAGCTGTTATCTCCGAATACGACCACCGCACAGATTCTGCTTATATGCTATGATACTCTCGGGTCAATAGGGTTTTCATTTATTTGGACCATAATATACAAAGACTCCAAAGGATTATTAACTATTCCATACTGATAATCAAGTGTTAATGGCTTCTACAATAAGAAACATAATGATGTACGGAATTGTAGCAATTTTGACCATGATAGTCTCCGAAGAATGGAATTTTTAACTTTTTGGACCAAGATTTACAAATACTCCAATGAATTCATTGCCTTTCCAATCTGATAATCAAGAGTTAGTGGTTTCTATCGTAAGAAACTCCATGATAAATGGGAATTGTAGCATATTAGACCATCATTTACAAAGACTCCAAATGATTATTAACTATTCTACACTGATTATCAAGAAACATTGTACTCTAAATCTATTTACACCATGGTTATTGGGAATTGTTGCAACATAGATCATGATAAACTCAGATCAATGGGATTTTGAAGTATTTGGTTCAAGATTTACATTCACCCCGTAGAATTCTTTCCCTTTCTACTCTAATTTTCAAGAGTTAGTTGCTTCCACCATACGAACATCCATGATAAATGGGAATTGTAGTAATTTAGACCATAATACACTCTGATTAATGACAAATTCAAGTATTAAGACCAAAATTTACAATTATTCAAATGGTTTCATTGTCATTTTGCACGTGTTATCCAGAATTATTAGCTTCTACAATAAGAAATTCTATGATGAATGGGAATTATTAAAATTTTGTCCATGAAACCTTTGGATCAATGGGATAACATATTTATTTGGTCAATGATTTACTAAGAGTTCAAAGGAATCTTCACCTTTCCACACCGATAATCAAGAAAAATTGTCCTCTAAACCTATTTACTCCATGGTAATTGGGAGTTGTTGCAACATAGATCATGATATAATTAGATCTATGGGATTTTTACCTTTTTGGACCAATATTTACAAAGATTCAAATAGATTCTTAACAATTCCACACCGATAATCAAGAAACATTGTCCTGTAAACCTATTTACTCCATGGTAATTGGGTGTTGTTGCAACATAGATCATGATACACTCAGATCAATGGGATTTTTAACTTTTTGGACCAATATTTACAATGATTCAAATGGATTCAATACTAAACAACACTGATTATCAAGAAAAATTGTCCTCTAAACCTATTTACTCCATGGTTATTGGGAGTTGTTGCAACATAGATCCTGATATAATTAGATCTATGGGATTTTTACCTTTTTGGACCAATATTAACAAAGATTCAAATGGATTCAAGGTTAAACAACACTGATTATCAAGAAACATTGTCCTCTAAACCTATTTACTCCATGATTATTGGGAATTGTTGCAACATAGATCATAATACACTCAGATAAATGGGATTTTTAACTTTTTGGACCAATATTTACAATGATTCAAATGGATTCAATACTAAACAACACTGATTATCAAGAAAAATTGTCCTCTAAACCTATTTACTCCATGGTTATTGGGAGTTGTTGCAACATAGATCCTGATATAATTAGATCTATGGGATTTTTACCTTTTTGGACCAATATTAACAAAGATTCAAATGGATTCAAGGTTAAACAACACTGATTATCAAGAAACATTGTCCTCTAAACCTATTTACTCCATGATTATTGGGAATTGTTGCAACATAGATCATAATACACTCAGATAAATGGGTTTTTAACTTTTTGGATAAATATTTACAAAGATTCAAATAGATTCTTAACAATTTCACACCGATAATCAAGAAACATTGTCCTCTAAACCTATTTACTCCATGGTAATTGGGAGTTGTTGCAACATAGATCATGATACACTCAGATCAATGGGATTTTTAACTTTTTGGATAAATATTTACAAAGATTCAAATAGATTCTTAACAATTCCACACCGATAATCAAGAAACATTGTCCTCTCAACCTATTTACTCCATGGTAATTGGGAGTTGTTGCAACATAGATCATGATACACTCAGATCAATGGGATTTTTAACTTTTTGGACCAATATTTACAATGATTCAAATGGATTCAATACTAAACAACACTGATTATCAAGAAAAATTGTCCTCTAAACCTATTTACTCCATGGTTATTGGGAGTTGTTGCAACATAGATCCTGATATAATTAGATGTATGGGATTTTTACCTTTTTGGACCAATATTTACAAAGATTCAAATGGATTCAAGGTTAAACAACACTGATTATCAAGAAAAATTGTCCTCTAAACCTATTTACTCCATGATTATTGGGAGTCGTTGCAACATAGATCCTGATACAATTAGATCAATTGGATTTTTACCTTTTTGGTCCAATATTTACAAAGATTCAAATGGATTCTTGGCTAATATACACTGATTATCAAGAAACATTGTCCTCTAAACCTATTTACTCCATGGTTATTGGGAGTTGTTGCAACATAGATCCTGATACAATTAGATCAATTGGATATTTACCTTTTTGGTTCAATATTTACAAAGATTCAAATGGATTCTTGGCTAATATACACTGATAATCAAGGAACATCGTCCTCTGAACCAATTTACTTCATAGCTATTGGAAATTGTAGAACTTTAGAGCATGATACCTTCAGGTTAATAGAAATTTCAAGTATTTGGACCAAGATTAACATTTACCCCGAAAAATTCTTGGCCTTTCCACAATTATTATCAATAGTTAGTTGCTTCTACAATAAGAACCTTCATGATACATAGGTATTGTAGTAATTAAGTCCTTAATACATTCGGATTAATGAGAAATTCAAGTTTTTTAACCATAATTTACAATTATTCAAATGGTTTCATTGCCATTCTCTTAATGTTCGCCTGAATTATTTGCTTTTACAATAAAAAATTCTATGATGAATTGGAATTATTATAATTTTGTCCATTAAACCTTTCGATCAATGGGATAACTTATTTATTTGGTCAATGATTTACTAAGAATCTAAAGGATTCTTCACAATTCCACACCGATAATCAAAAAAAATTGTCCTCTAAACCTATTTACTCCATGGTTATTGGAATTGTTGCAACATAGATCATGATACACTCAGATCAATGGGACTTTTAACTTTTTGCAAAATATTTACAAAGATTCAAATAGATTCTTAACAAATCCACACCGATTATCAAGAAACATTGTTCTCTAAACCTGTTTACTCCATGGTTATTTGGAGTTGTTGCAACATAGATAATGATACACTCAGATCAATGGGATTTTTACCTATTTGGTCCTATATTTACAAAGATTCAAATGGATTCTTAACAAATCCACACCTATAAACAAGAAACATTGTCCTCTAAACCTATTTACTCCATGCTAATTGGGAGTTGTTGCAACATAGATCAAGATACATTCAGATCAATGGGATTTTTACCTTTTTGGTCCAATATTTACAAAGATTCAAATGGATTCTTGGCTAATATACACTGATTATCAAGAAACATTGTCCTCTAAACCTATTTACTCCATGATTATTGGGAGTTGTTGCAACATACATCATGATACACTCGGATCAATGGGACTTTTAACTTTTTGGAAAATATTTACAAAGATTCAAATGGATTCTTCTCCATTCCACACCGATAATCAAGAAAAATTGTCCTCTAAACCTATTTACTCCATGATTATTGGGAGTTGTTGCAACATAGACCCTGATATAATTAGATCAATGGGATTTTTAACTTTTTGGACCAATATTAACAAAGATTCAAATGGATTCAAAGCTAAACAACACTGATTATCAAAAAAAATTGTCCTCTAAACCTATTTACTCTATGGTTATTGGGAGTTATTGCAACATAGATCCTGATATAATTAGATCTATGGGATTTTTACCTTTTTGGTCCAATATTTACAAAGATTCAAATGGATTCTTTACTAATATATACTGATTATCAAGAAACATTGTCCTCTAAACTTATTTACTCCATGGTTATTGGGAGTTGTTGCAACATAGATCCTGATACAATTAGATCAATTGGATTTTTACCTTTTTGGTACAATATTTACAAAGATTCAAATGGATTCTTGGCTAATATACACTGATTATCAAGAAACATTGTCCTCTAAACCTATTTACTCCATGATTATTGGGAGTTGTTGCTACATAGATCATGATACACTCGGATCAATGGGACTTTTAACTTTTTGGAAAATATTTACAAAGATTCAAATGGATTCTTAACAAATCCACACCTATAATCAAGAAACATTGTCCTCTAATCCTATTTACTCAATGCTAATTGGGAGTTGTTGCAACATAGATCAAGATACACTCAGATCAATGGGATCGTTAACTTTTTGGACAGATATTTAAAAAGATGCAAATGTATTCTTGGCTAATATACACTTATAATCAAAAAAAATTGTCCTCTAAACCTAGTTACTCCATGGTTATTGGAGTTGTTGCAACATAGATCCTGATATAATTAGATCTATGGGATTTTTACCTTTTTGGTCCAATATTTACAAAGGTTCAAATGGATTCTTGGCTAATATACACTGATTATCAAGAAACATTGTCCTCTAAACCTATTTACTCCATGATTATTGGGAGTTGTTGCAACATAGATCCTGATACAATTAGATCAATGGGATTTTTAACTTTTTGGACCAATATTTACAAAGATTCAAATGGATTCTTGGCTAATATACACTGATAATCAAGGAACATCGTGCTCTGAACCAATTTACTCCATAGCTATTGTGAATTGTAGAACTTTAGTGCATGATACCTTCAGATTAATAGAAATTTCAAGTATTTGGACCAAGATTAACATTAACCCCGAAAAATTCATTGCCTTTCCACTATTATTATCTAGAGTTAGTTGCTTCTACCATACGAACCTTCATAATAAATGGGTATTGTAGTAAATAAGTCCTTAATACATTCGGATTAATGTGAAATTCAAGTTTTTTAACCATAATTTACAATTATTCAAATGGTTTCATTGCCATTTTTCACATGTTCTCCTGAATTATTTGCTTCTACAATAAGAAATTCTATGATGAATAGGAATTATTAAAATTTTGTCCATGAAACCTTTGGATCAATGGGATAACATATTTATTTGGTCAGTGATTTACTAAGAATCCAAAGGATTCTTCACCATTCCACACCGATAATCAAGAATAATTGTCCTCTAAACCTATTTACTCCATGGTTATTTGGAGTTGTTGCAACATAGATAATGATACACTCAGATCAATGGGATTTTTAACTTTTTTGACCAATATTTACAATGATACAAATGGATTCAATACTAAACAACACTGATTATCAAGAAAAATTGTCCTCTAAACCGATTTACTCCATGGTTATTGGGAGTTGTTGCAACATAGATCCTGATACAATTAGATCAATGGGATTTTTAACTTTTTGGACAGATATTTAAAAAGATTTAAATTGATTCTTGGCTAATATACACTGATAATCAAGGAACATCGTCCTCTGACCCAATTTACTCCATAGCTATTAGGAATTGCATAACTATAGTGCATGATACCATCAGATTAATGGGAATTTCAAGTATTTGGACCAAGATTATCATTAACTCTGAAAATTTCTTTGCCGTTCCACTCTAATTTTCAAGAGTTAGTAGCTTACACCATACGAACCTCCATGATAGATGGGTATTGTAGTAATTTAGACCATAATACACTCTGATTAATGAGAAAATCAAGTATTTAGACCAAAATTTACAACTATTCAAATGGTTTCATTGCCATTTTTCACATGTTCTCCTGAATTATTTGCTTCTACAATAAGAAATTCTATGATGAATAGGAATTATTAAAATTTTGTCCATGAAACCTTTGGATCAATGGGATAGCATATTTATTTGGTCAGTGATTTACTAAGAATCCAAAGGATTCTTCACCATTCCACACCGATAATCAAGAAAAATTGTCCTCTAAACCTATTTACTCCATGGTTATTGGAATTGTTGCAACATAGATCATGATACACTCAGATCAATGGGACTTTTAACTTTTTGGACCAATATTTACAAAGACTTAAATGGATTCTTGGCTAATATACACTGATTATCAAGAAACATTGTCCTCTAAACCTATTTACTCTATGGTTATTGGGAGTTGTTGCAACATAGATCCTGATATAATTAGATCTATGGGATTTTTACCTTTTTGGACCAATATTAACAAAGATTCAAATGGATTCAAGGCTAAACAACACTGATTATCAAGAAACATTGTCCTCTAAACCTATTTACTCCATGATTATTGGGAGTTGTTGCAACATTGATCCTGATACAATTAGATCAATGGGATTTTTACCTTTTTGGTCCAATATTTACAAAGATTCAAATGGAGTCTTAACAAATCCACACCTATAATCAAGAAACATTGTCCTCTAAACCTATTTACTCCATGATTATTGGGAGTTGTTGCAACATAGATCCTGATAGAATTAGATGAATTGTATTTTTAACTTTTTGGACCAATATTTACAACGATGCAAATGGATTCTTGGCTAATATACACTGATAATCAAGGAACATCGTCCTCTGAACCAATTTACTCCATTACTATTGTGAATTGTAGAACTTTAGTGCATGATACCTTCAGTTTAATAGAAATTTCAAGTATTTGGACCAAGATTAACATTTACCCCGAAAAATTCTTTGCCTTTCCACTATTATTATCAAGAGTTAGGTGCTTCTACCATACGAACCTTCATGATAAATGGGTATTGTAGTAAATAAGTCCTTAATACTTTCAGATTAATGAGAAATTCAAGTTTTTTAACTATAATTTACAATTATTCAAATGGTTTCATTGCCATTCTCTTCATGTTCTCCTGAATTATTTGCTTATACTATAAGAAATTCTATGAAGAATGGAAATTATTAAAATTTTGTCCATGAAACCTTTGGATCAATGGGATAACATATTTATTTGGTGAATTATTTACTAAGAATCCAAAAGATTCTTCACCATTCCACACCGATAATCAAGAAAAATTGTCCTCTAAACCTATTTACTCCATGGTTATTGGAATTGTTGCAACATAGATCATGATACACTCAGATCAATGGGACTTTTAACTTTTTGGACCAATATTTACAAAGATTCAAATGGATTCAAGGCTAAACAACACTGATTATCAAGAAAAATTGTCCTCCAAACCTATTTACTCTATGGTTATTGGAAGTTGTTGCAACATAGATAACGACACACTCAGATCAATGGGATATTTAACTTTTAGGACAGATATTTAAAAAGATTCAAATGGATTCTTGGCTAATATACACTGATAATCAAGGAACATCGTCCTCAGATACAATTTACTCCATAGCTATTGGGAATTGCTGAACTTTAGAGGATGATACCATCAGATTAATGGGAATTTCAAGTATTTGGACCAAGATTAACATTAACACTGAAAATTTCTTTGCCGTTCCACTCTAATTTTCAATAGTTAGTACCTTACACCATACGAACCTCCATGATAGATGGGTATTGTAGTAATTTAGACCATAATACACTCTGATTAATGAGAAAATGACGTATTTAGACCAAAGTTTACAACTATTCAAATGGTTTTATTGCCATTATTCACATGTTCTCCTGAATTATTTGCTTCTACAATAAGAAATTCTATAATGAATAGGAATTATTAAAATTTTGTTCATGATACCTTTGGATCAATGGGATAACATATTTATTTGGTCAATGATTTACTAAGAATCCAAAGTATTCTTCACCATTCCACACCGATAATCAAGATAAATTGTCCTCTAAACCTATTTACCCCATGGTTATTGGTAATTGTTGCGACATAGATCACAACACACTCAGATCAATGGGATTTTTAACTTTTTGGACCAATATTTACAAAGATTCAAATCGATTCAAGGCTAAACAACACTGATAATCAAGGAACATCGACCTCTGAACCAATTTAATCCATGGTTATTGGAATTGTTGCAACATAGATCATGATACACTCAGATCAATGGGATATTTAACTTTTTGGACAGATATTTAATAAGATTCAAATGGATTCTTGGCTAATCCACACTGATTATCAAGAAACATTGTCCTCCAAACCTATTTACTCCATGGTAATTGGGAGTTGTTGCAACATAGATCCTGATACAATTAGATCAATGGAATTTTTAACTTTTTGGACCAATATTTACTAAGATTCAAATGGATTCAAGGCTAAACAACACTGATTATCAAGAAACATTGTCCTCTAAACCTATTTACTCCATGATTATTGGGAGTTGTTGCAACATAGATCCTGATATAATTAGATCTATGGGATTTTCACATTTTTGGTCCAATTTTTACAAAGGTTCAAATGGATTCTTGGCTAATATACACTGATTATCAAGAAACATTGTTCTCTAAACCTATTTACTCCATGGTTATTGGATGTTGTTGCAACATAGATCACGACACACTCAGATCAATGGGATATTTAACTTTTAGGACAGATATTCAAAAAGATTTAAATGGATTCTTGGCTAATATACAATGATAATCAAGGAACATCGTCCTCAGAAACAATTTACTCCATAGCTATTGGGAATTGCAGAACTTTAGAGCATGATACCATCAGATTAATGGGAATTTCAAGTATTTGGACAAGATTAACATTAACACTGAAAATTTCTTTGCCGTTCCACTCTAATTTTCAATACTTAGTAGCTTACACCATACGAACCTCCATGATAGATGGGTATTGTAGTAATTTAGACCATAATACACTCTGATTAATGAGAAAATTAAGTATTTAGACCAAAGTTTACAACTATTCAAATGGTTTCATTGCCATTTTTCACATGTTCTCCTGAATTATTTGCTTCTACAATAAGAAATTCTATGATGAATAGGAATTATCAAAATTTTGTTCATGCTACCTTTGGATCAATGGGATAACATATTTATTTGGTCAATGATTTACTAAGAATCCAAAGTATTCTTCACCATTCCACACCGATAATCAAGAAAAATTGTCCTCTAAACCTATTTACCCCATGGTTATTGGGAATTGTTGCGACATAGATCACAACACACTCAGATCAATGGGATTTTTACCTTTTTGGACCAATATTAACAAAGATTCAAATTGATTCAAGGCTAAACAACACTGATTATCAACAAAAATTGTCCTCTAAACCTATTTAATCCATGGTTATTGGAATTGTTGCAACATAGATCATGATACACTCAGATCAATGGGATATTTAACTTTTTGGACAGATATTTAATAAGATTCAAATGGATTCTTGGCTAATCCACACTGATTATCAAGAAACATTGTCCTCCAAACCTATTTACTCCATGGTTATTGGAAGTTGTTGAAACATAGATCACGACACACTCAGATCAATGGGATTTTTAACTTTTTGGACCAATATTTACAAAGATTCAAATAGATTCTTGGCTAATATACACTGATTATTAAGAAACATTGACCTCTAAACCTATTTACTCCATGGTTATTGGGAGTTGTTGCGACATAGATCACGACACACTCATATCAATGGGATTTTTAACTTTTTGGACCAATATTTACAAAGATTCAAATGCATTCAAGGCTAAACAACACTGATTATCAAGAAACATTGTTCTCTAAACCTATTTACTCCATGGTTATTGGATGTTGTTGCAACATAGATCATGACACACTCAGATCAATGGGATATTTAACTTTTAGGACAGATATTCAAAAAGATTCAAATGGATTCTTGGCTAATATACAATGATAATCAAGGAACATCGTCCTCAGAAACAATTTACTCCATAGCTATTGGGAATTGCAGAACTTTAGAGCATGATACCATCAGATTAATGGGAATTTCAAGTATTTGGACAAGATTAACATTAACACTGAAAATTTCTTTGCCGTTCCACTCTAATTTTCAATACTTAGTAGCTTACACCATACGAACCTCCATGATAGATGGGTATTGTAGTAATTTAGACCATAATACACTCTGATTAATGAGAAAATGACGTATGTAGACCAAAGTTTACAACTATTCAAATGGTTTTATTGCCATTATTCACATGTTCTCCTGAATTATTTGCTTCTACAATAAGAAATTCTATAATGAATAGGAATTATTAAAATTTTGTTCATGATACCTTTGGATCAATGGGATAACATATTTATTTGGTCAATGATTTACTAAGAATCCAAAGTATTCTTCACCATTCCACACCGATAATCAAGATAAATTGTCCTCTAAACCTATTTACCCCATGGTTATTGGTAATTGTTGCGACATAGATCACAACACACTCAGATCAATGGGATTTTTAACTTTTTGGACCAATATTTACAAAGATTCAAATCGATTCAAGGCTAAATAACACTGATAATCAAGGAACATCGTCCTCTGAACCAATTTACTCCATAGCTATTGTGAATTGTAGAACTTTAGTGCATGATACCTTCAGTTAAATAGAAATTTCAAGTATTTGGACCAAGATTAACATTTACCCCGAAAAATTCTTTGCCTTTCCACTATTATTATCAGAAGTTAGGTGCTTCTACCATACGAACCTTCATGATAAATGGGTATTGTAGTAAATAAGTCCTTAATACTTTCAGATTAATGAGAAATTCAAGTTTTTTAACTATAATTTACAATTATTCAAATGGTTTCATTGCCATTCTCTTCATGTTCTCCTGAATTATTTGCTTATACAATAAGAAATTCTATGAAGAATGGGAATTATTAAAATTTTGTTCATGAAACCTTTGGATCAATGGGATAACATATTTATTTGGTCAATGATTTACTAAGAATCCAAAGGATTCTTCACCATTCCACACCGATAATCAAAAAAAATTGTCCTCTAAACCTATTTACTCCATGGTTATTAAAATTGTTGCAACATAGATCATGATACACTCGGATCAATGGGACTTTTAACTTTTTGGAAAATATTTACAAAGATTCAAATAGATTCTTTGCTAATATACACTTATAATCAAGAAACATTGTCCTCTAAACCTATTTACTCCATGATTATTGGGAGTTGTTGCAACATAGATCCTGATATAATTAGATCTATGGGATTTTTACATTTTTGGTCCAATTTTTACAAAGGTTCAAATGGATTCTTTGCTAATATACACTTATAATCAAGAAAAATTGTCCTCCAAACCTATTTACTCTATGGTTATTGGAAGTTGTTGCAACATAGATCACGACACACTCAGATCAATGGGATATTTAACTTTTAGGACAGATATTGAAAAAGATTCAAATGGATTCCCCGCTAATATACAATGATATTCAAGGAACATCGTCCTCAGAAAAAATTTAATCCATAGCTATTGGGTATTGCAGAACTTTAGAGCATGATAACATTAGATTAATGGGAATTTCAAGTATTTGGACCAAGATTAACATTAACACTGAAAATTTCTTTGCCGTTCCACTCTAATTTTCAATACTTAGTAGCTTACACCATACGAACCTCCATGATAGATGGGTATTGTAGTAATTTAGACCATAATACACTCTGATTAATGAGAAAATTAAGTATTTAGACCAAAGTTTACAACTATTCAAATGGTTTTATTGCCATTTTTCACATGTACTCCAGAATTATTAGCTTCTAAAATAAGAAATTCTATGATGAAAGGGAATTATTGGAATTTTGTCCATGATACCCTTGGATCAATGGAATTACATATTTATTTGGTAAATGATTTACTAAGAATCCAAAGGATTCTTCACCATTCCACACCGATAATCAAGAAAAATTGTCATCTAAACCTATTTACTCCTTGGTTATTGTAATTGTTGCAACATAGATCATGATACACTCAGATCAATGGGACTTTTAACTTTTTGGACCAATATTTACAAAGACTTAAATGGATTCTTGGCTAATATACACTGATTATCAAGAAACATTGTCCTCTAAACCTATTTACTCCATGGTTATTGGGAGTTGTTGCAACATAGATCCTGATATAATTAGATCTATGGGATTTTTACCTTTTTGGACCAATATTAACAAAGATTCAAATGGATTCAAGGCTAAACAACACTGATTATCAAAAAACATTGTCCTCTAAACCTATTTACTCCATGATTATTGGGAGTTGTTGCAACATAGATCCTGATACAATTAGATCAATGGGATTTTTACCTTTTTGGTCCAATATTTACAAAGATTCAAATGGAGTCTTAACAAATCCACACCTATAATCAAGAAACATTGTCCTCTAAACCTATTTACTCCATGATTATTGGGAGTTGTTGCAACATAGATCCTGATAGAATTAGATGAATTGTATTTTTAACTTTTTGGACCAATATTTAAAACGATGCAAATGGATTCTTGGCTAATATACACTGATAATCAAGGAACATCGTCCTCTGAACCAATTTACTCCATAGCTATTGGGAATTGTAGAACTTTAGAGCATGATACCTTCAGGTTAATAGAAATTTCAAGTATTTGGACCAAGATTAACATTTACCCCGAAAAATTCTTGGCCTTTCCACAATTATTATCAAGAGTTGGTTGCTTCTACCATACGAACCTTCATGATAAATGGGTATTGTAGTAAATAAGTCCTTAATACATTCGGATTAATGAGAAATTCAAGTATTTTAACCATAATTTACAATTATTCAAATGGTTTCATTGCTATTCTCTTAATGTTCACCTGAATTATTTGCTTTTACAATAGAAAATTCTATGATGAATTGGAATTATTAAAATTTTGTCCATTAAACCTTTGGATCAATGGGATAACATATTTATTTGGTCAATGATTTACTAAGAATTCAAAGGATTCTTCACCATTCCACACCGATAATCAAAAAAAATTGTCCTCTAAAACTATTTACTCCATGGTTATTGGAATTGTTGCAACATAGATCAAGATACACTCGGATCAATGGGACTTTTAACTTTTTGGAAAATATTTACAAAGATTCAAATAGATTCTTAACAAATCCACACCAATAATCAAGAAACATTGTCCTCTAAACCTATTTACTCCATGGTAATTGGGAGTTGTTGCAACATAGATCCTGATACAATTAGATCAATGGAATTTTTAACTTTTTGGACCAATATTTACTAAGATTCAAATGGATTCAAGGCTAAACAACACTGATTATCAAGAAACATTGTCCTCTAAACCTATTTACTCCATGATTATTGGGAGTTGTTGCAACATAGATCCTGATATAATTAGATCTATGGGATTTTCACATTTTTGGTCCAATTTTTACAAAGGTTCAAATGGATTCTTGGCTAATATACACTGATTATCAAGAAACATTGTTCTCTAAACCTATTTACTCCATGGTTATTGGATGTTGTTGCAACATAGATCACGACACACTCAGATCAATGGGATATTTAACTTTTAGGACAGATATTCAAAAAGATTCAAATGGATTCTTGGCTAATATACAATGATAATCAAGGAACATCGTCCTCAGAAACAATTTACTCCATAGCTATTGGGAATTGCAGAACTTTAGAGCATGATACCATCAGATTAATGGGAATTTCAAGTATTTGGACAAGATTAACATTAACACTGAAAATTTCTTTGCCGTTCCACTCTAATTTTCAATACTTAGTAGCTTACACCATACGAACCTCCATGATAGATGGGTATTGTAGTAATTTAGACCATAATACACTCTGATTAATGAGAAAATTAAGTATTTAGACCAAAGTTTACAACTATTCAAATGGTTTCATTGCCATTTTTCACATGTTCTCCTGAATTATTTGCTTCTACAATAAGAAATTCTATGATGAATAGGAATTATCAAAATTTTGTTCATGCTACCTTTGGATCAATGGGATAACATATTTATTTGGTCAATGATTTACTAAGAATCCAAAGTATTCTTCACCATTCCACACCGATAATCAAGAAAAATTGTCCTCTAAACCTATTTACCCCATGGTTATTGGGAATTGTTGCGACATAGATCACAACACACTCAGATCAATGGGATTTTTACCTTTTTGGACCAATATTAACAAAGATTCAAATTGATTCAAGGCTAAACAACACTGATTATCAACAAAAATTGTCCTCTAAACCTATTTAATCCTTGGTTATTGGAATTGTTGCAACATAGATCATGATACACTCAGATCAATGGGATATTTAACTTTTTGGACAGATATTTAATAAGATTCAAATGGATTCTTGGCTAATCCACACTGATTATCAAGAAACATTGTCCTCCAAACCTATTTACTCCATGGTTATTGGAAGTTGTTGAAACATAGATCACGACACACTCAGATCAATGGGATTTTTAACTTTTTGGACCAATATTTACAAAGATTCAAATAGATTCTTGGCTAATATACACTGATTATTAAGAAACATTGACCTCTAAACCTATTTACTCCATGGTTATTGGGAGTTGTTGCGACATAGATCACGACACACTCATATCAATGGGATTTTTAACTTTTTGGACCAATATTTACAAAGATTCAAATGCATTCAAGGCTAAACAACACTGATTATCAAGAAACATTGTTCTCTAAACCTATTTACTCCATGGTTATTGGATGTTGTTGCAACATAGATCATGACACACTCAGATCAATGGGATATTTAACTTTTAGGACAGATATTCAAAAAGATTCAAATGGATTCTTGGCTAATATACAATGATAATCAAGGAACATCGTCCTCAGAAACAATTTACTCCATAGCTATTGGGAATTGCAGAACTTTAGAGCATGATACCATCAGATTAATGGGAATTTCAAGTATTTGGACAAGATTAACATTAACACTGAAAATTTCTTTGCCGTTCCACTCTAATTTTCAATAGTTAGTAGCTTACACCATACGAACCTCCATGATAGATGGGTATTGTAGTAATTTAGACCATAATACACTCTGATTAATGAGAAAATGACGTATGTAGACCAAAGTTTACAACTATTCAAATGGTTTTATTGCCATTATTCACATGTTCTCCTGAATTATTTGCTTCTACAATAAGAAATTCTATAATGAATAGGAATTATTAAAATTTTGTTCATGATACCTTTGGATCAATGGGATAACATATTTATTTGGTCAATGATTTACTAAGAATCCAAAGTATTCTTCACCATTCCACACCGATAATCAAGATAAATTGTCCTCTAAACCTATTTACCCCATGGTTATTGGTAATTGTTGCGACATAGATCACAACACACTCAGATCAATGGGATTTTTAACTTTTTGGACCAATATTTACAAAGATTCAAATCGATTCAAGGCTAAATAACACTGATAATCAAGGAACATCGTCCTCTGAACCAATTTACTCCATAGCTATTGTGAATTGTAGAACTTTAGTGCATGATACCTTCAGTTAAATAGAAATTTCAAGTATTTGGACCAAGATTAACATTTACCCCGAAAAATTCATTGCCTTTCCACTATTATTATCAGAAGTTAGGTGCTTCTACCATACGAACCTTCATGATAAATGGGTATTGTAGTAAATAAGTCCTTAATACTTTCAGATTAATGAGAAATTCAAGTTTTTTAACTATAATTTACAATTATTCAAATGGTTTCATTGCCATTCTCTTCATGTTCTCCTGAATTATTTGCTTATACAATAAGAAATTCTATGAAGAATGGGAATTATTAAAATTTTGTTCATGAAACCTTTGGATCAATGGGATAACATATTTATTTGGTCAATGATTTACTAAGAATCCAAAGGATTCTTCACCATTCCACACCGATAATCAAAAAAAATTGTCCTCTAAACCTATTTACTCCATGGTTATTAAAATTGTTGCAACATAGATCATGATACACTCGGATCAATGGGACTTTTAACTTTTTGGAAAATATTTACAAAGATTCAAATAGATTCTTAACAAATCCACACCAATAATCAAGAAACATTGTCCTCTAAACCTATTTACTCCATGGTAATTGGGAGTTGTTGCAACATAGATCCTGATACAATTAGATCAATGGAATTTTTAACTTTTTGGACCAATATTCACTAAGATTCAAATGGATTCAAGGCTAAACAACACTGATTATCAAGAAACATTGTCCTCTAAACCTATTTACTCCATGATTATTGGGAGTTGTTGCAACATAGATCCTGATATAATTAGATCTATGGGATTTTCACATTTTTGGTCCAATTTTTACAAAGGTTCAAATGGATTCTTGGCTAATATACACTGATTATCAAGAAACATTGTTCTCTAAACCTATTTACTCCATGGTTATTGGATGTTGTTGCAACATAGATCACGACACACTCAGATCAATGGGATATTTAACTTTTAGGACAGATATTCAAAAAGATTCAAATGGATTCTTGGCTAATATACAATGATAATCAAGGAACATCGTCCTCAGAAACAATTTACTCCATAGCTATTGGGAATTGCAGAACTTTAGAGCATGATACCATCAGATTAATGGGAATTTCAAGTATTTGGACAAGATTAACATTAACACTGAAAATTTCTTTGCCGTTCCACTCTAATTTTCAATACTTAGTAGCTTACACCATACGAACCTCCATGATAGATGGGTATTGTAGTAATTTAGACCATAATACACTCTGATTAATGAGAAAATTAAGTATTTAGACCAAAGTTTACAACTATTCAAATGGTTTCATTGCCATTTTTCACATGTTCTCCTGAATTATTTGCTTCTACAATAAGAAATTCTATGATGAATAGGAATTATCAAAATTTTGTTCATGCTACCTTTGGATCAATGGGATAACATATTTATTTGGTCAATGATTTACTAAGAATCCAAAGTATTCTTCACCATTCCACACCGATAATCAAGAAAAATTGTCCTCTAAACCTATTTACTCCTTGGTTATTGTAATTGTTGCAACATAGATCATGATACACTCAGATCAATGGGACTTTTAACTTTTTGGACCAATATTTACAAAGATTCAAATGGATTCAAGGCTAAACAACACTGATTATCAAAAAACATTGTCCTCTAAACCTATTTACTCCATGATAATTGGGAGTTGTTGCAACATAGATCCTGATACAATTAGATCAATGGGATTTTTACCTTTTTGGTCCAATATTTACAAAGATTCAAATGGAGTCTTAACAAATCCACACCTATAATCAAGAAACATTATCCTCTAAACCTATTTACTCCATGATTATTGGGAGTTGTTGCAACATAGATCCTGATAGAATTAGATGAATTGTATTTTTAACTTTTTGGACCAATATTTAAAACGATGCAAATGGATTCTTGGCTAATATACACTGATAATCAAGGAACATCGTCCTCTGAACCAATTTACTCCATAGCTATTGGGAATTGTAGAACTTTAGAGCATGATACCTTCAGGTTAATAGAAATATCAAGTATTTGGACCAAGATTAACATTTACCCCGAAAAATTCTTGGCCTTTCCACAATTATTATCAAGAGTTGGTTGCTTCTACCATACGAACCTTCATGATAAATGGGTATTGTAGTAAATAAGTCCTTAATACATTCGGATTAATGAGAAATTCAAGTATTTTAACCATAATTTACAATTATTCAAATGGTTTCATTGCTATTCTCTTAATGTTCACCTGAATTATTTGCTTTTACAATAGAAAATTCTATGATGAATTGGAATTATTAAAATTTTGTCCATTAAACCTTTGGATCAATGGGATAACATATTAATTTGGTCAATGATTTACTAAGAATTCAAAGGATTCTTCACCATTCCACACCGATAATCAAAAAAAATTGTCCTCTAAAACTATTTACTCCATGGTTATTGGAATTGTTGCAACATAGATCAAGATACACTCGGATCAATGGGACTTTTAACTTTTTGGAAAATATTTACAAAGATTCAAATAGATTCTTAACAAATCCACACCAATAATCAAGAAACATTGTCCTCTAAACCTATTTACTCCATGGTAATTGGGAGTTGTTGCAACATAGATCCTGATACAATTAGATCAATGGAATTTTTAACTTTTTGGACCAATATTTACTAAGATTCAAATGGATTCAAGGCTAAACAACACTGATTATCAAGAAACATTGTCCTCTAAACCTATTTACTCCATGATTATTGGGAGTTGTTGCAACATAGATCCTGATATAATTAGATCTATGGGATTTTCACATTTTTGGTCCAATTTTTACAAAGGTTCAAATGGATTCTTGGCTAATATACACTGATTATCAAGAAACATTGTTCTCTAAACCTATTTACTCCATGGTTATTGGATGTTGTTGCAACATAGATCACGACACACTCAGATCAATGGGATATTTAACTTTTAGGACAGATATTCAAAAAGATTTAAATGGATTCTTGGCTAATATACAATGATAATCAAGGAACATCGTCCTCAGAAACAATTTACTCCATAGCTATTGGGAATTGCAGAACTTTAGAGCATGATACCATCAGATTAATGGGAATTTCAAGTATTTGGACAAGATTAACATTAACACTGAAAATTTCTTTGCCGTTCCACTCTAATTTTCAATACTTAGTAGCTTACACCATACGAACCTCCATGATAGATGGGTATTGTAGTAATTTAGACCATAATACACTCTGATTAATGAGAAAATTAAGTATTTAGACCAAAGTTTACAACTATTCAAATGGTTTCATTGCCATTTTTCACATGTTCTCCTGAATTATTTGCTTCTACAATAAGAAATTCTATGATGAATAGGAATTATCAAAATTTTGTTCATGCTACCTTTGGATCAATGGGATAACATATTTATTTGGTCAATGATTTACTAAGAATCCAAAGTATTCTTCACCATTCCACACCGATAATCAAGAAAAATTGTCCTCTAAACCTATTTACCCCATGGTTATTGGGAATTGTTGCGACATAGATCACAACACACTCAGATCAATGGGATTTTTACCTTTTTGGACCAATATTAACAAAGATTCAAATTGATTCAAGGCTAAACAACACTGATTATCAACAAAAATTGTCCTCTAAACCTATTTAATCCATGGTTATTGGAATTGTTGCAACATAGATCATGATACACTCAGATCAATGGGATATTTAACTTTTTGGACAGATATTTAATAAGATTCAAATGGATTCTTGGCTAATCCACACTGATTATCAAGAAACATTGTCCTCCAAACCTATTTACTCCATGGTTATTGGAAGTTGTTGAAACATAGATCACGACACACTCAGATCAATGGGATTTTTAACTTTTTGGACCAATATTTACAAAGATTCAAATAGATTCTTGGCTAATATACACTGATTATTAAGAAACATTGACCTCTAAACCTATTTACTCCATGGTTATTGGGAGTTGTTGCGACATAGATCACGACACACTCATATCAATGGGATTTTTAACTTTTTGGACCAATATTTACAAAGATTCAAATGCATTCAAGGCTAAACAACACTGATTATCAAGAAACATTGTTCTCTAAACCTATTTACTCCATGGTTATTGGATGTTGTTGCAACATAGATCATGACACACTCAGATCAATGGGATATTTAACTTTTAGGACAGATATTCAAAAAGATTCAAATGGATTCTTGGCTAATATACAATGATAATCAAGGAACATCGTCCTCAGAAACAATTTACTCCATAGCTATTGGGAATTGCAGAACTTTAGAGCATGATACCATCAGATTAATGGGAATTTCAAGTATTTGGACAAGATTAACATTAACACTGAAAATTTCTTTGCCGTTCCACTCTAATTTTCAATACTTAGTAGCTTACACCATACGAACCTCCATGATAGATGGGTATTGTAGTAATTTAGACCATAATACACTCTGATTAATGAGAAAATGACGTATGTAGACCAAAGTTTACAACTATTCAAATGGTTTTATTGCCATTATTCAAATGTTCTCCTGAATTATTTGCTTCTACAATAAGAAATTCTATAATGAATAGGAATTATTAAAATTTTGTTCATGATACCTTTGGATCAATGGGATAACATATTTATTTGGTCAATGATTTACTAAGAATCCAAAGGATTCTTCACCATTCCACACCGATAATCAAAAAAAAATTGTCCTCTAAACCTATTTACTCCATGGTTATTAAAATTGTTGCAACATAGATCATGATACACTCGGATCAATGGGACTTTTAACTTTTTGGAAAATATTTACAAAGATTCAAATAGATTCTTAACAAATCCACACCAATAATCAAGAAACATTGTCCTCTAAACCTATTTACTCCATGGTAATTGGGAGTTGTTGCAACATAGATCCTGATACAATTAGATCAATGGAATTTTTAACTTTTTGGACCAATATTCACTAAGATTCAAATGGATTCAAGGCTAAACAACACTGATTATCAAGAAACATTGTCCTCTAAACCTATTTACTCCATGATTATTGGGAGTTGTTGCAACATAGATCCTGATATAATTAGATCTATGGGATTTTCACATTTTTGGTCCAATTTTTACAAAGGTTCAAATGGATTCTTGGCTAATATACACTGATTATCAAGAAACATTGTTCTCTAAACCTATTTACTCCATGGTTATTGGATGTTGTTGCAACATAGATCACGACACACTCAGATCAATGGGATATTTAACTTTTAGGACAGATATTCAAAAAGATTCAAATGGATTCTTGGCTAATATACAATGATAATCAAGGAACATCGTCCTCAGAAACAATTTACTCCATAGCTATTGGGAATTGCAGAACTTTAGAGCATGATACCATCAGATTAATGGGAATTTCAAGTATTTGGACAAGATTAACATTAACACTGAAAATTTCTTTGCCGTTCCACTCTAATTTTCAATACTTAGTAGCTTACACCATACGAACCTCCATGATAGATGGGTATTGTAGTAATTTAGACCATAATACACTCTGATTAATGAGAAAATTAAGTATTTAGACCAAAGTTTACAACTATTCAAATGGTTTCATTGCCATTTTTCACATGTTCTCCTGAATTATTTGCTTCTACAATAAGAAATTCTATGATGAATAGGAATTATCAAAATTTTGTTCATGCTACCTTTGGATCAATGGGATAACATATTTATTTGGTCAATGATTTACTAAGAATCCAAAGTATTCTTCACCATTCCACACCGATAATCAAGAAAAATTGTCCTCTAAACCTATTTACTCCATGGTTATTGGAAGTTGTTGAAACATAGATCACGACACACCCAGATCAATGGGATTTTTAACTTTTTGGACCAATATTTACAAAGATTCAAATAGATTCTTTGCTAATATACACTGATTATCAAGAAACATTGACCTCTAAACCTATTTACTCCATGGTTATTGGGAGTTGTTGCGACATAGATCACGACACACTCATATCAATGGGATTTTTAACTTTTTGGACCAATATTTACAAAGATTCAAATGGATTCTTGGCTAATATACACTGATTATCAAGAAACATTGTCCTCTAAATCTATTTACTCCATGGTTATTGGGAGTTGTTGCAACATAGACCCTGATATAATTAGATCAATGGGATTTTTAACTTTTTGGTCTAATATTTACAAAGATTTAAATGGATTCTTGGCTAATCCACACCGATAATCAAGAAACATTGTCTTCTAAACCTATTTACTCCATGGTAATTGGGAGTTGTTGCAACATAGATCCTGATAAAATTAGATCAATGGGATTTTTAACTTTTTGTACCAATATTAACAAAGATTCAAATGGATTCAAAGCTAAACAACCCTGATTATCAAGAAAAATTGTCCTCTAAACCTATTTACTCCATGGTTATTGGGAGTTATTGCAACATAGATCCTGATATAATTAGATCTATGGGATTTTTACCTTTTTGGTCCCATTTTTACAAAGATTCAAATGGATTCTTGGCTAATATACACTGATTATGAAGAAACATTGTCCTCTAAACCTATTTACTCCATGATTATTGGGAGTTGTTGCAACATAGATCCTGATATTATTAGATCTATGGGATTTTTACATTTTTGGTCCAATTTTTACAAAGGTTCAAATGGATTCTTGGCTAATATACACTGATTATCAAGAAACATTGTTCTCTAAACCTATTTACTCCATGGTAATTGGGAGTTGTTGCAACATAGATCCTGATAGAATTAGATGAATTGTATTTTTAACTTTTTGGACCAATATTTAAAACGATGCAAATGGATTCTTGGCTAATATACACTGATAATCAAGGAACATCGTCCTCTGAACCTATTTACTCCATGGTTATTGGAATTGTTGCAACATATATCACGATACACTCAGATCAATGGGACTTTTAACTTTTTGGACCAATATTTAAAAAGATTCAAATGGATTCTTGGCTAATATACACAGCTAATCAAGTAACATCGTCCTCTGAACCAATTTACTCCATAGCTATTGGGAATTGCAGAACTTTAGAGCATGATACCATCAGATTAATGGGAATTTCAAGTATTTGGACCAAGATTAACATTAACACTGAAAATTTCTTTGCCGTTCCACTCTAATTTTCAATAGTTAGTAGCTTACACCATACAAACCTCCATGATAAATGGGTATTGTAGTAATTTAGACCATAATACACTATGATTAATGAGAAAATCAAGTATTTAGACCAAAATTTACAACTATTCAAATGGTTTCATTGCAATTTTTCACATGTTCTCCTGAATTATTTGCTTCTACAATAATAAATTCTATGATGAATAGGAATTATTAAAATTTTGTCCATGAAACCTTTGGATCAATGGGATAACATATTTATTTGGTCAATGATTTACTAAGAATCCAAAGGATTCTTCACCATTCCACACCGATATTCAAGAAAAATTGTCCTCTAAACCTATTTACCCCATGGTTATTGGGAGTTGTTGCAACATAGATCCTGATATAATTAGATCAATGGGATTTTTAACTTTTTGGACCAATATTTACAAAGATTCAAATGGATTCTTGGCTAATCCACAGTGATTATCAAGAAACATTGTCCTCTAAACCTATTTACTCCATGGTTATTGGAAGTTGTTGCAACATAGATCATGATACACTCAGATCAATGGGATTTTTAACTTTTTGAACCAATATATACAAAGATTCAAATGGATTCTTGGCTAATATACACTGATAATCAAGGAACATCGTCCTCTAAACCTATTTACTCCATGATTATTGGGAGTTGTTGCAACATAGATCCTGATACAATTAGAACAATGGGATTGTTAACTTTTTGGACCAATATTTACAAAGATTCAAATGGATTCTTGGCTAATATACACAGCTAATCAAGTAACATCGTCCTCTGAACCAATTTACTCCATAGCTATTGGGAATTGCAGAACTTTAGAGCATGATACCATCAGATTAATGGGAATTTCAAGTATTTGGACCAAGATTAACATTAACACTGAAAACTTCTTTGCCGTTCCACTATAATTTTCAATTGTTAGTAGCTTACACCATACGAACCTCCATGATAGATGGGTATTGTAGTAATTTAGACCATAATACACTCTGATTAATGAGAAAATCAAGTATTTAGACCAAACTTTACAACTATTGAAATGGTTTCATTGCCATTTTTCACATGTTCTCCTGAATTATTTGCTTCTACAATAAGCAATTCTATGATGAATAGGAATTATTAAAATTTTGTCCATGAAACCTTTGGATCAATGGGATAACATATTTATTTGGTCAATGATTTACTAAGAATCCAAAGGATTCTTCACCATTCCACACCGATATTCAAGAAAAATTGTCCTCTAAACCTATTTACCCCATGGTTATTGGGAGTTGTTGCGACATAGATCACGACACACTCAGATCAATGGGATTTTTAACTTTTTAACAAATATTTACAAAGATTAAAATAGATTCTAAACAAATCCACACCAAATAATCAAGAAACATTGTCCTCTAAACCTATTTACTCCATGGTAATTGGGAGTTGTTGCAACATAGATCCTGATATAATTAGATCAATGGGATTTTTAACTTTTTGGACCAATATTTACAAAGATTCAAATGGTTTCGTTGCCATTCTCATTATGTTCTCCTGAATTATTTGCTTGTACAATAATAAATTCTATGATGAATGAGAATTATTAAAATTTAGTCCATGAAACCTTTGGATCAATGGGATAACATATTTATTTGGTCAATGATTTACTAAGAATCCAAAGGATTCTTCAACATTCCACACCGATGATTAAGAAAAATTGTCATCTAAACCTATTTACTCCATGGTTATTGGAATTGTTGCAACATAGAGCATGATACACTCAGATCAATGGGATTATTAACTTTTTGGGCCAATATTTAAAAAGATTCAAATGGATTCTTGGCTAATCCACACTGATTATCAAGAAACATTGTCCTCTAAACCTATTTACTCCATGGTTATTGGGAGTTGTTGCAATATAGATCATGATACACTCAGATCAATGGGATTTTTAACTTTTTGGACCAATATTTACAAAGATTCAAATGGTTTCGTTGCCATTCTCATTATGTTCTCCTGAATTATTTGCTTCTACAATAATAAATTCTATGATGAATGGGAATTATTAAAATTTAGTCCATGAAACCTTTGGATCAATGGGATAACATATTTATTTGGTCAATGATTTACTAAGAATCCAAAGGATTCTTCAACATTCCACACCGATAATCAAGAAAAATTGTCCTCTAAACCTATTTACTCCATGGTTATTGGAATTGTTGCAACATAGAGCATGATACACTCAGATCAATGGGATTTTTAACTTTTTGGTCCAATATTTACAAAGATTCAAATGGATTCAAGGCTAAACAACACTGATTATCAAGAAAAATTGTCCTCTAAACCTATTTACCCCATGGTTATTGGGAGTTGTTGCGATATAGATCACGACACACTCAGATCAATGGGATTTTTAACTTTTTGGACAGATATTTACAAAGATTCAAATATATTCTTGGCTAATCCACACCGATAATCAAGAAACATTGTCCTCTAAACCTATTTACTCCATGGTAATTGGGAGTTGTTGCAACATAGATCCTGATATAATTAGATCAATGGGATTTTTAACTTTTTGGACCAATATTTACAAAGATTCAAATGGTTTCGTTGCCATTCTCATTATGTTCTCCTGAATTATTTGCTTCTACAACAATAAATTCTATGATGAATGAGAATTATTAAAATTTAGTCCATGAAACCTTTGGATCAATGGGATAACATATTTATTTGGTCAATGATTTATTAAGAATCCAAAGGATTCTTCAACATTCCACACCGATAATCAAGAAAAATTGTCCTCTAAACCTATTTACTCCATGGTTATTGGAATTGTTGCAACATAGTGCATGATACACTCAGATCAATGGGATTATTAACTTTTTGGTCCAATATTTAAAAAGATTCAAATGGATTCTTGGCTAATCCACACTGATTATCAAGAAACATTGTCCTCTAAACCTATTTACTCCATGGTTATTGGGAGTTGTTGCAACATAGATCATGATACACTCAGATCAATGGGATTTTTAACTTTTTTGACCAATATTTACAAAGATTCAAATGGATTCAAGGCTAAACAACACTGATTATCAAGAAAAATTGTCCTCTAAACCTATTTACCCCATGGTTATTGGGAGTTGTTGCGATATAGATCACGACACACTCAGATCAATGGGATTTTTAACTTTTTGGACAGATATTTACAAAGATTCAAATATATTCTTGGCTAATCCACACCGATAATCAAGAAACATTGTCCTCTAAACCTATTTACTCCATGGTAATTGGGAGTTGTTGCAACATAGATCCTGATATAATTAGATCAATGGGATTTTTAACTTTTTGGACCAATATTTACAAAGATTCAAATGGTTTCGTTGCCATTCTCATTATGTTCTCCTGAATTATTTGCTTCTACAATAATAAATTCTATGATGAATGAGAATTATTAAAATTTAGTCCATGAAACCTTTGGATCAATGGGATAACATATTTATTTGATCAATGATTTACTAAGAATCCAAAGGATTCTTCAACATTCCACACCGATAATCAAGAAAAATTGTCCTCTAAACCTATTTACTCCATGGTTATTGGAATTGTTGCAACATAGTGCATGATACACTCAGATCAATGGGATTATTAACTTTTTGGTCCAATATTTAAAAAGATTCAAATGGATTCTTGGCTAATCCACACTGATTATCAAGAAACATTGTCCTCTAAACCTATTTACTCCATGGTTATTGGGAGTTGTTGCAACATAGATCATGATACACTCAGATCAATGGGATTTTTAACTTTTTTGACCAATATTTACAAAGATTCAAATGGATTCTTGGCTAATCCACAGTGATTATCAAGAAACATTGTCCTCTAAACCTATTTACTCCATGGTTATTGGAAGTTGTTGCAACATAGATCATGATACACTCAGATCAATGGGATTTTTAACTTTTTGAACCAATATATACAAAGATTCAAATGGATTCTTGGCTAATATACACTGATAATCAAGGAACATCGTCCTCTAAACCTATTTACTCCATGATTATTGGGAGTTGTTGCAACATAGATCCTGATACAATTAGAACAATGGGATTGTTAACTTTTTGGACCAATATTTACAAAGATTCAAATGGATTCTTGGCTAATATACACAGCTAATCAAGTAACATCGTCCTCTGAACCAATTTACTCCATAGCTATTGGGAATTGCAGAACTTTAGAGCATGATACCATCAGATTAATGGGAATTTCAAGTATTTGGACCAAGATTAACATTAACACTGAAAACTTCTTTGCCGTTCCACTATAATTTTCAATTGTTAGTAGCTTACACCATACGAACCTCCATGATAGATGGGTATTGTAGTAATTTAGACCATAATACACTCTGATTAATGAGAAAATCAAGTATTTAGACCAAACTTTACAACTATTGAAATGGTTTCATTGCCATTTTTCACATGTTCTCCTGAATTATTTGCTTCTACAATAAGCAATTCTATGATGAATAGGAATTATTAAAATTTTGTCCATGAAACCTTTGGATCAATGGGATAACATATTTATTTGGTCAATGATTTACTAAGAATCCAAAGGATTCTTCACCATTCCACACCGATATTCAAGAAAAATTGTCCTCTAAACCTATTTACCCCATGGTTATTGGGAGTTGTTGCGACATAGATCACGACACACTCAGATCAATGGGATTTTTAACTTTTTAACAAATATTTACAAAGATTAAAATAGATTCTAAACAAATCCACACCAAATAATCAAGAAACATTGTCCTCTAAACCTATTTACTCCATGGTAATTGGGAGTTGTTGCAACATAGATCCTGATATAATTAGATCAATGGGATTTTTAACTTTTTGGACCAATATTTACAAAGATTCAAATGGTTTCGTTGCCATTCTCATTATGTTCTCCTGAATTATTTGCTTGTACAATAATAAATTCTATGATGAATGAGAATTATTAAAATTTAGTCCATGAAACCTTTGGATCAATGGGATAACATATTTATTTGGTCAATGATTTACTAAGAATCCAAAGGATTCTTCAACATTCCACACCGATGATTAAGAAAAATTGTCATCTAAACCTATTTACTCCATGGTTATTGGAATTGTTGCAACATAGAGCATGATACACTCAGATCAATGGGATTATTAACTTTTTGGGCCAATATTTAAAAAGATTCAAATGGATTCTTGGCTAATCCACACTGATTATCAAGAAACATTGTCCTCTAAACCTATTTACTCCATGGTTATTGGGAGTTGTTGCAATATAGATCATGATACACTCAGATCAATGGGATTTTTAACTTTTTGGACCAATATTTACAAAGATTCAAATGGTTTCGTTGCCATTCTCATTATGTTCTCCTGAATTATTTGCTTCTACAATAATAAATTCTATGATGAATGGGAATTATTAAAATTTAGTCCATGAAACCTTTGGATCAATGGGATAACATATTTATTTGGTCAATGATTTACTAAGAATCCAAAGGATTCTTCAACATTCCACACCGATAATCAAGAAAAATTGTCCTCTAAACCTATTTACTCCATGGTTATTGGAATTGTTGCAACATAGAGCATGATACACTCAGATCAATGGGATTTTTAACTTTTTGGTCCAATATTTAAAAAGATTCAAATGGATTCTTGGCTAATCCACACTGATTATCAAGAAACATTGTCCTCTAAACCTATTTACTCCATGGTTATTGGGAGTTGTTGCAACATAGATCATGATACACTCAGATCAATGGGATTTTTAACTTTTTTGACCAATATTTACAAAGATTCAAATGGATTCAAGGCTAAACAACACTGATTATCAAGAAAAATTGTCCTCTAAACCTATTTACCCCATGGTTATTGGGAGTTGTTGCGATATAGATCACGACACACTCAGATCAATGGGATTTTTAACTTTTTGGACAGATATTTACAAAGATTCAAATATATTCTTGGCTAATCCACACCGATAATCAAGAAACATTGTCCTCTAAACCTATTTACTCCATGGTAATTGGGAGTTGTTGCAACATAGATCCTGATATAATTAGATCAATGGGATTTTTAACTTTTTGGACCAATATTTACAAAGATTCAAATGGTTTCGTTGCCATTCTCATTATGTTCTCCTGAATTATTTGCTTCTACAACAATAAATTCTATGATGAATGAGAATTATTAAAATTTAGTCCATGAAACCTTTGGATCAATGGGATAACATATTTATTTGGTCAATGATTTATTAAGAATCCAAAGGATTCTTCAACATTCCACACCGATAATCAAGAAAAATTGTCCTCTAAACCTATTTACTCCATGGTTATTGGAATTGTTGCAACATAGTGCATGATACACTCAGATCAATGGGATTATTAACTTTTTGGTCCAATATTTAAAAAGATTCAAATGGATTCTTGGCTAATCCACACTGATTATCAAGAAACATTGTCCTCTAAACCTATTTACTCCATGGTTATTGGGAGTTGTTGCAACATAGATCATGATACACTCAGATCAATGGGATTTTTAACTTTTTTGACCAATATTTACAAAGATTCAAATGGATTCAAGGCTAAACAACACTGATTATCAAGAAAAATTGTCCTCTAAACCTATTTACCCCATGGTTATTGGGAGTTGTTGCGATATAGATCACGACACACTCAGATCAATGGGATTTTTAACTTTTTGGACAGATATTTACAAAGATTCAAATATATTCTTGGCTAATCCACACCGATAATCAAGAAACATTGTCCTCTAAACCTATTTACTCCATGGTAATTGGGAGTTGTTGCAACATAGATCCTGATATAATTAGATCAATGGGATTTTTAACTTTTTGGACCAATATTTACAAAGATTCAAATGGTTTCGTTGCCATTCTCATTATGTTCTCCTGAATTATTTGCTTCTACAATAATAAATTCTATGATGAATGAGAATTATTAAAATTTAGTCCATGAAACCTTTGGATCAATGGGATAACATATTTATTTGATCAATGATTTACTAAGAATCCAAAGGATTCTTCAACATTCCACACCGATAATCAAGAAAAATTGTCCTCTAAACCTATTTACTCCATGGTTATTGGAATTGTTGCAACATAGTGCATGATACACTCAGATCAATGGGATTATTAACTTTTTGGTCCAATATTTAAAAAGATTCAAATGGATTCTTGGCTAATCCACACTGATTATCAAGAAACATTGTCCTCTAAACCTATTTACTCCATGGTTATTGGGAGTTGTTGCAACATAGATCATGATACACTCAGATCAATGGGATTTTTAACTTTTTTGACCAATATTTACAAAGATTCAAATGGATTCAAGGCTAAACAACACTGATTATCAAGAAAAATTGTCCTCTAAACCTATTTACCCCATGGTTATTGGGAGTTGTTGCGATATAGATCACGACACACTCAGATCAATGGGATTTTTAACTTTTTGGACAGATATTTACAAAGATTCAAATATATTCTTGGCTAATCCACACCGATAATCAAGAAACATTGTCCTCTAAACCTATTTACTCCATGGTAATTGGGAGTTGTTGCAACATAGATCCTGATATAATTAGATCAATGGGATTTTTAACTTTTTGGACCAATATTTACAAAGATTCAAATGGTTTCGTTGCCATTCTCATTATGTTCTCCTGAATTATTTGCTTCTACAATAATAAATTCTATGATGAATGAGAATTATTAAAATTTAGTCCATGAAACCTTTGGATCAATGGGATAACATATTTATTTGATCAATGATTTACTAAGAATCCAAAGGATTCTTCAACATTCCACACCGATAATCAAGAAAAATTGTCCTCTAAACCTATTTACTCCATGGTTATTGGAATTGTTGCAACATAGTGCATGATACACTCAGATCAATGGGATTATTAACTTTTTGGTCCAATATTTAAAAAGATTCAAATGGTTTCTTGGCTAATCCACACTGATTATCAAGAAACATTGTCCTCTAAACCTATTTACTCCATGGTTATTGGGAGTTGTTGCAACATAGATCATGATACACTCAGATCAATGGGATTTTTAACTTTTTGGACCAATATTTACAAAGATTCAAATGGTTTCGTTGCCATTCTCATTATGTTCTCCTGAATTATTTGCTTCTACAATAATAAATTCTATGATGAATGGGAATTATTAAAATTTAGTCCATGAAACCTTTGGATCAATGGGATAACATATTTATTTGGTCAATGATTTACTAAGAATCCAAAGGATTCTTCAACATTCCACACCGATAATCAAGAAAAATTGTCCTCTAAACCTATTTACTCCATGGTTATTGGAATTGTTGCAACATAGTGCATGATACACTCAGATCAATGGGATTATTAACTTTTTGGTCCAATATTTAAAAAGATTCAAATGGATTCTTGGCTAATCCACACTGATTATCAAGAAACATTGTCCTCTAAACCTATTTACTCCATGGTTATTGGGAGTTGTTGCAACATAGATCATGATACACTCAGATCAATGGGATTTTTAACTTTTTTGACCAATATTTACAAAGATTCAAATGGATTCAAGGCTAAACAACACTGATTATCAAGAAAAATTGTCCTCTAAACCTATTTACCCCATGGTTATTGGGAGTTGTTGCGATATAGATCACGACACACTCAGATCAATGGGATTTTTAACTTTTTGGACAGATATTTACAAAGATTCAAATATATTCTTGGCTAATCCACACCGATAATCAAGAAACATTGTCCTCTAAACCTATTTACTCCATGGTAATTGGGAGTTGTTGCAACATAGATCCTGATATAATTAGATCAATGGGATTTTTAACTTTTTGGACCAATATTTACAAAGATTCAAATGGTTTCGTTGCCATTCTCATTATGTTCTCCTGAATTATTTGCTTCTACAATAATAAATTCTATGATGAATGAGAATTATTAAAATTTAGTCCATGAAACCTTTGGATCAATGGGATAACATATTTATTTGATCAATGATTTACTAAGAATCCAAAGGATTCTTCAACATTCCACACCGATAATCAAGAAAAATTGTCCTCTAAACCTATTTACTCCATGGTTATTGGAATTGTTGCAACATAGTGCATGATACACTCAGATCAATGGGATTTTTAACTTTTTGGACAGATATTTACAAAGATTCAAATATATTCTTGGCTAATCCACACCGATAATCAAGAAACCTTGTCCTCTAAACCTATTTACTCCATGGTAATTGGGAGTTGTTGCAACATAGATACTGATATAATTAGATCAATGGGATTCTTAACTTTTTGGACCAATATTTACAAAGATTCAAATGGTTTCGTTGCCATTCTCATTATGTTCTCCTGAATTATTTGCTTCTACAATAATAAATTCTATGATGAATGAGAATTATTAAAATTTAGTCCATGAAACCTTTGGATCAATGGGATAACATATTTATTTGATCAATGATTTACTAAGAATCCAAAGGATTCTTCAACATTCCACACCGATAATCAAGAAAAATTGTCCTCTAAACCTATTTACTCCATGGTTATTGGAGTTGTTGCGATATAGATCACGAAACACTCAGATCAATGGGATTTTTAACTTTTTGGACAGATATTTACAAAGATTCAAATATATTCTTGGCTAATCCACACCGTTAATCAAGAAACATTGTCCTCTAAACCTATTTACTCCATGGTAATTGGGAGTTGTTGCAACATAGATCCTGATATAATTAGATCAATGGGATTTTTAACTTTTTGGACCAATATTTACAAAGATTCAAATGGTTTCGTTGCCATTCTCATTATGTTCTCCTGAATTATTTGCTTCTACAATAATAAATTCTATGATGAATGGGAATTATTAAAATTTAGTCCATGAAACCTTTGGATCAATGGGATAACATATTTATTTGGTCAATGATTTACTAAGAATCCAAAGGATTCTTCAACATTCCACACCGATAATCAAGAAAAATTGTCCTCTAAACCTATTTACTCCATGGTTATTGGAATTGTTGCAACATAGTGCATGATACACTCAGATCAATGGGATTATTAACTTTTTGGTCCAATATTTAAAAAGATTCAAATGGATTCTTGGCTAATCCACACTGATTATCAAGAAACATTGTCCTCTAAACCTATTTACTCCATGGTTATTGGGAGTTGTTGCAACATAGATCATGATACACTCAGATCAATGGGATTTTTAACTTTTTTGACCAATATTTACAAAGATTCAAATATATTCTTGGCTAATCCACACCGATAATCAAGAAACATTGTCCTCTAAACCTATTTACTCCATGGTAATTGGGAGTTGTTGCAACATAGATCCTGATATAATTAGATCAATGGGATTTTTAACTTTTTGGACCAATATTTACAAAGATTCAAATGGTTTCGTTGCCATTCTCATTATGTTCTCCTGAATTATTTGCTTCTACAATAATAAATTCTATGATGAATGAGAATTATTAAAATTTAGTCCATGAAACCTTTGGATCAATGGGATAACATATTTATTTGATCAATGATTTACTAAGAATCCAAAGGATTCTTCAACATTCCACACCGATAATCAAGAAAAATTGTCCTCTAAACCTATTTACTCCATGGTTATTGGAGTTGTTGCGATATAGATCACGACACACTCAGATCAATGGGATTTTTAACTTTTTGGACAGATATTTACAAAGATTCAAATATATTCTTGGCTAATCCACACCGATAATCAAGAAACATTGTCCTCTAAACCTATTTACTCCATGGTAATTGGGAGTTGTTGCAACATAGATACTGATATAATTAGATCAATGGGATTCTTAACTTTTTGGACCAATATTTACAAAGATTCAAATGGTTTCGTTGCCATTCTCATTATGTTCTCCTGAATTATTTGCTTCTACAATAATAAATTCTATGATGAATGAGAATTATTAAAATTTAGTCCATGAAACCTTTGGATCAATGGGATAACATATTTATTTGATCAATGATTTACTAAGAATCCAAAGGATTCTTCAACATTCCACACCGATAATCAAGCAAAATTGTCCTCTAAACCTATTTACTCCATGGTTATTGGAGTTGTTGCGATATAGATCACGACACACTCAGATCAATGGGATTTTTAACTTTTTGGACAGATATTTACAAAGATTCAAATATATTCTTGGCTAATCCACACCGATAATCAAGAAACATTGTCCTCTAAACCTATTTACTCCATGGTAATAGGGAGTTGTTGCAACATAGATCCTGATATAATTAGATCAATGGGATTTTTAACTTTTTGGACCAATATTTACAAAGATTCAAATGGTTTCGTTGCCATTCTCATTATGTTCTCCTGAATTATTTGCTTCTACAATAATAAATTCTATGATGAATGGGAATTATTAAAATTTAGTCCATGAAACCTTTGGATCAATGGGATAACATATTTATTTGGTCAATGATTTACTAAGAATACAAAGGATTCTTCAACATTCCACACCGATAATCAAGAAAAATTGTCCTCTAAACCTATTTACTCCATGGTTATTGGAATTGTTGCAACATAGTGCATGATACACTCAGATCAATGGGATTATTAACTTTTTGGTCCAATATTTAAAAAGATTCAAATGGATTCTTGGCTAATCCACACTGATTATCAAGAAACATTGTCCTCTAAACCTATTTACTCCATGGTTATTGGGAGTTGTTGCAACATAGATCATGATACACTCAGATCAATGGGATTTTTAACTTTTTTGACCAATATTTACAAAGATTCAAATATATTCTTGGCTAATCCACACCGATAATCAAGAAACATTGTCCTCTAAACCTATTTACTCCATGGTAATTGGGAGTTGTTGCAACATAGATCCTGATATAATTAGATCAATGGGATTTTTAACTTTTTGGACCAATATTTACAAAGATTCAAATGGTTTCGTTGCCATTCTCATTATGTTCTCCTGAATTATTTGCTTCTACAATAATAAATTCTATGATGAATGAGAATTATTAAAATTTAGTCCATGAAACCTTTGGATCAATGGGATAACATATTTATTTGATCAATGATTTACTAAGAATCCAAAGGATTCTTCAACATTCCACACCGATAATCAAGAAAAATTGTCCTCTAAACCTATTTACTCCATGGTTATTGGAATTTTTGCAACATAGAGCATGATACACTCAGATCAATGGGATTTTTAACTTTTTGGTCCAATATTTAAAAAGATTCAAATGGATTCTTGGCTAATCCACACTGATTATCAAGAAACATTGTCCTCTAAACCTATTTACTCCATGGTTATTGGGAGTTGTTGCAACATAGATCATGATACACTCAGATCAATGGGATTTTTAACTTTTTTGACCAATATTTACAAAGATTCAAATGGATTCAAGGCTAAACAACACTGATTATCAAGAAAAATTGTCCTCTAAACCTATTTACCCCATGGTTATTGGGAGTTGTTGCGATATAGATCACGACACACTCAGATCAATGGGATTTTTAACTTTTTGGACAGATATTTACAAAGATTCAAATATATTCTTGGCTAATCCACACCGATAATCAAGAAACATTGTCCTCTAAACCTATTTACTCCATGGTAATTGGGAGTTGTTGCAACATAGATACTGATATAATTAGATCAATGGGATTCTTAACTTTTTGGACCAATATTTACAAAGATTCAAATGGTTTCGTTGCCATTCTCATTATGTTCTCCTGAATTATTTGCTTCTACAATAATAAATTCTATGATGAATGAGAATTATTAAAATTTAGTCCATGAAACCTTTGGATCAATGGGATAACATATTTATTTGATCAATGATTTACTAAGAATCCAAAGGATTCTTCAACATTCCACACCGATAATCAAGAAAAATTGTCCTCTAAACCTATTTACTCCATGGTTATTGGAATTGTTGCAACATAGTGCATGATACACTCAGATCAATGGGATTATTAACTTTTTGGTCCAATATTTAAAAAGATTCAAATGGATTCTTGGCTAATCCACACTGATTATCAAGAAACATTGTCCTCTAAACCTATTTACTCCATGGTTATTGGGAGTTGTTGCAACATAGATCATGATACACTCAGATCAATGGGATTTTTAACTTTTTTGACCAATATTTACAAAGATTCAAATATATTCTTGGCTAATCCACACCGATAATCAAGAAACATTGTCCTCTAAACCTATTTACTCCATGGTAATTGGGAGTTGTTGCAACATAGATCCTGATATAATTAGATCAATGGGATTTTTAACTTTTTGGACCAATATTTACAAAGATTCAAATGGTTTCGTTGCCATTCTCATTATGTTCTCCTGAATTATTTGCTTCTACAATAATAAATTCTATGATGAATGAGAATTATTAAAATTTAGTCCATGAAACCTTTGGATCAATGGGATAACATATTTATTTGATCAATGATTTACTAAGAATCCAAAGGATTCTTCAACATTCCACACCGATAATCAAGAAAAATTGTCCTCTAAACCTATTTACTCCATGGTTATTGGAATTGTTGCAACATAGTGCATGATACACTCAGATCAATGGGATTATTAACTTTTTGGTCCAATATTTAAAAAGATTCAAATGGATTCTTGGCTAATCCACACTGATTATCAAGAAACATTGTCCTCTAAACCTATTTACTCCATGGTTATTGGGAGTTGTTGCAACATAGATCATGATACACTCAGATCAATGGGATTTTTAACTTTTTGGACCAATATTTACAAAGATTCAAATGGTTTCGTTGCCATTCTCATTATGTTCTCCTGAATTATTTGCTTCTACAATAATAAATTCTATGATGAATGGGAATTATTAAAATTTAGTCCATGAAACCTTTGGATCAATGGGATAACATATTTATTTGGTCAATGATTTTCTAAGAATCCAAAGGATTCTTCACCATTCCACACCGATAATCAAGAAAAATTGTCCTCTAAACATATTTACTCCATGGTTATTGGAATTGTTGCAACATAGATCATGATACACTCAGAACAATGGCACTTTTAACTTTTTGGACCAATATTTACAAATTTTCAAATAGATTCTTGGCTAATCCACACTGATTATCAAGAAACATTGTCCTCTAAACCTATTTACTCCATGGTTATTGGGAGTTGATGCAACATAGATCATGATACACTCAGATCAATGGGATTTTTAACTTTTTTGACCAATATTTACAAAGATTCAAATGGATTCAAGGCTAAACAACACTGATTATCAAGAAAAATTGTCCTGTAAACCTATTTACCCCATGGTTTTTGGGAGTTGTTGCGACATACATCACGACACACTCAGATCAATGGGATTTTTAACTTTTTGGACAGATATTTACAAAGATTCAAATATATTCTTGGCTAATCCACACCGATAATCAAGAAACATTGTCCTCTAAACCTATTTACTCCATGGTAATTGGGAGTTGTTGCAACATAGATCCCGATATAATTAGATCAATGGGATTTTTAACTTTTTGGACCAATATTTACAAAGATTCAAATGGTTTCGTTGCCATTCTCATTATGTTCTCCTGAATTATTTGCTTCTACAATAATAAATTCTATGATGAATGGGAATTATTAAAATTTAGTCCATGAAACCTTTGGATCAATGGGATAACATATTTATTTGGTCAATGATTTACTAAGAATCCAAAGGATTTTTCAACATTCCACACCGATAATCAAGAAAAATTGTCCTCTAAACCTATTTACTCCATGGTTATTGGAATTGTTGCAACATAGAGCATGATACACTCAGATCAATGGGATTTTTAACTTTTTGGTCCAATATTTAAAAAGATTCAAATGGATTCTTGGCTAATCCACACTGATGATCAAGAAAAATTGTCCTCTAAACCTATTTACCCCATGGTTATTGGGAGTTGTTGCGACATAGATCACGACACACTCAGATCAATGGGATTTTTAACTTTTTGGACAGATATTTACAAAGATTCAAATATATTCTTGGCTAATCCACACCGATAATCAAGAAACATTGTCCTCTAAACCTATTTACTCCATGGTAATTGGGAGTTGTTGCAACATAGATCCTGATATAATTAGATCAATGGGATTTTTAACTTTTTGGACCAATATTTACAAAGATTCAAATGGTTTCGTTGCCATTCTCATTATGTTCTCCTGAATTATTTGCTTCTACAATAATAAATTCTATGATGAATGGGAATTATTAAAATTTAGTCCATGAAAGCTTTGGATCAATGGGATAACATATTTATTTGGTCAATGATTTACTAAGAATCCAAAGGATTCTTCACCATTCCACACCGATAATCAAGAAAAATTGTCCTCTAAACATATTTACTCCATGGTTATTGGAATTGTTGCAACATAGATCATGATACACTCAGAACAATGGCACTTTTAACTTTTTGGACCAATATTTACAAATATTCAAATAGATTCTTGGCTATTCCACACCGTTAATCAAGAAAAATTGTCCTCTAAACATATTTACCCCATGGTTATTGGGAGTTGTTGCGACATAGATCACGACACACTCAGATCAATGGGATTTTTAACTTTTTGGACCAATATTTACAAATATTCAAATAGATTCTTGGCTAATCCACACTGATTATCAAGAAACATTGTCCTCTAAACCTATTTACTCCATGGTTATTGGGAGTTGTTGCAACATAGATCATGATACTCTCAGATCAATGGGATTTTTAACTTTTTTGACCAATATTTACAAAGATTCAAATGGATTCAAGGCTAAACAACACTGATTATCAAGAAAAATTGTCCTGTCAACCTATTTACCCCATGGTTATTGGGAGTTGTTGCGACATAGATCACGACACACTCAGATCAATGGGATTTTTAACTTTTTGGACAGATATTTACAAAGATTCAAATATATTCTTGGCTAATCCACACCGATAATCAAGAAACATTGTCCTCTAAACCTATTTACTCCATGGTAATTGGGAGTTGTTGCAACATAGATCCTGATATAATTAGATCAATGGGATTTTTAACTTTTTGGACCAATATTTACAAAGATTCAAATGGTTTCGTTGCCATTCTCATTATGTTCTCCTGAATTATTTGCTTCTACAATAATAAATTCTATGATGAATGGGAATTATTAAAATTTAGTCCATGTAACCTTTGGATCAATGGGATAACATATTTATTTGGTCAATGATTTACTAAGAATCCAAAGGATTCTTCAACATTCCACACCGATAATCAAGAAAAATTGTCCTCTAAACCTATTTACTCCATGGTTATTGGAATTGTTGCAACATAGAGCATGATACACTCAGATCAATGGGATTTTTAACTTTTTGGTCCAATATTTAAAAAGATTCAAATGTATTCTTGGCTAATCCACACTGATTATCAAGAGACATTGTCCTCTAAACCTATTTACTCCATGGTTATTTGGAATTGTTGCAACATAGATCATGATACACTCAGATCAATGGGATTTTTAACTTTTTGGACCAATATTTACAATGATTCAAATGGTTTCGTTGCCATTCTCATCATGTTCTCCTTAATTATTTGCTTCTACAATAAGAAATTCTATGATGAATGGGAATTATTAAAATTTAGTCCATGAAAGCTTTGGATCAATGGGATAACATATTTATTTGGTCAATGATTTACTAAGAATCCAAAGGATTCTTCACCATTCCACACCGATAATCAAGAAAAATTGTCCTCTAAACATATTTACTCCATGGTTATTGGAATTGTTGCAACATAGATCATGATACACTCAGAACAATGGCACTTTTAACTTTTTGGACCAATATTTACAAATATTCAAATAGATTCTTGGCTATTCCACACCGTTAATCAAGAAAAATTGTCCTCTAAACCTATTTACTCCATGGTAATTGGGAGTTGTTGCAACATAGATCCTGATATAATTAGATCAATGGGATTTTTAACTTTTTGGACCAATATTTACAAAGATTCAAATGGTTTCGTTGCCATTCTCATTATGTTCTCCTGAATTATTTGCTTCTACAATAATAAATTCTATGATGAATGGGAATTATTAAAATTTAGTCCATGAAACCTTTGGATCAATGGGATAACATATTTATTTGGTCAATAATTTACTAAGAATCCAAAGGATTCTTCAACATTCCACACCGATAATCAAGAAAAATTGTCCTCTAAACCTATTTACTCCATGGTTATTGGAATTGTTGCAACATAGAGCATGATACACTCAGATCAATGGGATTTTTAACTTTTTGGTCCAATATTTAAAAAGATTCAAATGTATTCTTTGCTAATCCACACTGATTATCAAGAGACATTGTCCTCTAAACCTATTTACTCCATGGTTATTGGGAGTTGTTGCAACATAGATCATGATACACTCAGAACAATGGGATTTTTAACTTTTTGGACCAATATTTACTAAGATTCAAATGGATTCAAGGCTAAACAACACTGATTATCAAGAAAAATTGTCCTCTAAACCTATTTACCCCATGGTTATTGGGAGTTGTTGCGACATAGATCACGACACACTCAGATCAATGGGATTTTTAACTTTTTGGACAGATATTTACAAAGATTCAAATATATTCTTGGCTAATCCACACCGATAATCAAGAAACATTGTCCTCTAAACCTATTTACTCCATGGTAATTGGGAGTTGTTGCAACATAGATCCTGATATAATTAGATCAATGGGATTTTTAACTTTTTGGACCAATATTTACAAAGATTCAAATGGTTTCGTTGCCATTCTCATTATGTTCTCCTGAATTATTTGCTTCTACAATAATAAATTCTATGATGAATGGGAATTATTAAAATTTAGTCCATGAAACCTTTGGATCAATGGGATAACATATTTATTTGGTCAATGATTTACTAAGAATCCAAAGGATTCTTCAACATTCCACACCGATAATCAAGAAAAATTGTCCTCTAAACCTATTTACTCCATGGTTATTGGAATTGTTGCAACATAGAGCATGATACACTCAGATCAATGGGATTTTTAACTTTTTGGTCCAATATTTAAAAAGATTCAAATGTATTCTTTGCTAATCCACACTGATTATCAAGAGACATTGTCCTCTAAACCTATTTACTCCATGGTTATTGGGAGTTGTTGCAACATAGATCATGATACACTCAGAACAATGGGATTTTTAACTTTTTGGACCAATATTTACTAAGATTCAAATGGATTCAAGGCTAAACAACACTGATTATCAAGAAAAATTGTCCTCTAAACCTATTTACCCCATGGTTATTGGGAGTTGTTGCGACATAGATCACGACACACTCAGATCAATGGGATTTTTAACTTTTTGGACAGATATTTACAAAGATTCAAATATATTCTTGGCTAATCCACACCGATAATCAAGAAACATTGTCCTCTAAACCTATTTACTCCATGGTAATTGGGAGTTGTTGCAACATAGATCCTGATATAATTAGATCAATGGGATTTTTAACTTTTTGGACCAATATTTACAAAGATTCAAATGGTTTCGTTGCCATTCTCATTATGTTCTCCTGAATTATTTGCTTCTACAATAATAAATTCTATGATGAATGGGAATTATTAAAATTTAGTCCATGAAACCTTTGGATCAATGGGATAACATATTTATTTGGTCAATGATTTACTAAGAATCCAAAGGATTCTTCAACATACCACACCGATAATCAAGAAAAATTGTCCTCTAAACCTATTTACTCCATGGTTATTGGAATTGTTGCAACATAGAGCATGATACACTCAGATCAATGGGATTTTTAACTTTTTGGTCCAATATTTAAAAAGATTCAAATGTATTCTTGGCTAATCCACACTGATTATCAAGAGACATTGTCCTCTAAACCTATTTACTCCATGGTTATTGGGAGTTGTTGCAACATAGATCATGATACACTCAGAACAATGGGATTTTTAACTTTTTGGACCAATATTTACAAAGATTCAAATGGATTCAAGGCTAAACAACACTGATTATCAAGAAAAATTGTCCTCTAAACCTATTTACCCCATGGTTATTGGGAGTTGTTGCGACATAGATCACGACACACTCAGATCAATGGGATTTTTAACTTTTTGGACAGATATTTACAAAGATTCAAATGGTTTCGTTGCCATTCTCATTATGTTCTCCTGAATTATTTGCTTCTACAATAATAAATTCTATGATGAATGGGAATTATTAAAATTTAGTCCATGAAACCTTTGGATCAATGGGATAACATATTTATTTGGTCAATGATTTACTAAGAATCCAAAGGATTCTTCAACATTCCACACCGATAATCAAGAAAAATTATCCTCTAAACCTATTTACTCCATGGTTATTGGAATTGTTGCAACATAGAGCATGATACACTCAGATCAATGGGATTTTTAACTTTTTGGTCCAATATTTAAAAAGATTCAAACGGATTCTTGGCTAATCCACACTGATTATCAAGAAACATTGTCCTCTAAACCTATTTACTCCATGGTTATTAGGAGTTGTGGCAACATAGATCATGATACACTCAGATCAATGGGATTTTTAACTTTTTGGACCAATATTTACAAAGATTCAAATGGTTTCGTTGCCATTCTCATTATGTTCTCCTGAATTATTTGCTTCTACAATAATAAATTCTATGATGAATGGGAATTATTAAAATTTAGTCCATGAAACCTTTGGATCAATGGGATAACATATTTATTTGGTCAATGATTTACTAAGAATCCAAAGGATTCTTCAACATTCCACACCGAAAATCAAGAAAAATTGTCCTCTAAACCTATTTACTCCATGGTTATTGGAATTGTTGCAACATAGATAATGATACACTCAGATCAATGGGATTTTTAACTTTTGGGATAGATATTTAAAAATATTCAAATGGATTCTTGGTTAATATACACTGATAATCAAGGAACATCGTCCTCTGAACCAATTTAATCCATAGCTATTGGGAATTGCAGAACTTTAGAGCATGATACCATCAGATTAATGGGAATTTCAAGTATTTGGACCAAGATTAACATTAACACTGAAAATTTCTTTGCCGTTCCACTCTAATTTTCAATAGTTAGTAGCTTACACCATACGAACCTCCATGATAGATGGGTATTGTAGTAATTTAGACCATAATACACTCTGAATTATGAGAAAATCAAGTATTTAGACCAACATTTACAACTATTCAAATGGTTTCATTGCCATTTTTCACATGTTCTCCTGAATTATTTGCTTCTACAATAAGAAATTCTATGATGAATAGGAATTATTAAAATTTTGTCCATGAAACCTTTGGATCAATGGGATAACATATTTATTTGGTCAATGATTTACTAAGAATCCAAAGGATTCTTCAACATTCCACACCGAAAATCAAGAAAAATTGTCCTCTAAACCTATTTACTCCATGGTTATTGGAATTGTTGCAACATAGATAATGATACACTCAGATCAATGGGATTTTTAACTTTTGGGATAGATATTTAAAAATATTCAAATGGATTCTTGGCTAATCCACACTGATTATCAAGAGACATTGTCCTCTAAACCTATTTACTCCATGGTTATTGGGAATTGTTGCAACATAGATCATGATACACTCAGATCAATGGGATTTTTAACTTTTTGGACCAATATTTACAATGATTCAAATGGTTTCATTGCCATTCTCATCATGTTCTCCTTAATTATTTGCTTCTACAATAAGAAATTCTATGATGAATGGGAATTATTAAAATTTAGTCCATGAAAGCTTTGGATCAATGGGATAACATATTTATTTGGTCAATGATTTACTAAGAATCCAAAGGATTCTTCACCATTCCACACCGATAATCAAGAAAAATTGTCCTCTAAACATATTTACTCCATGGTTATTGGAATTGTTGCAACATAGATCATGATACACTCAGAACAATGGCACTTTTAACTTTTTGGACCAATATTTACAAATATTCAAATAGATTCTTGGCTATTCCACACCGTTAATCAAGAAAAATTGTCCTCTAAACCTATTTACTCCATGGTCATTGGGAGTTGTTGCAACATAGATCATGATACACTCAGCTCAATGGGACTTTTAACTTTTTGGACAGATATTTAATAAGATTTAAATGGATTCTTGGCTAATATACACTGATAATCAAGGAACATCGTCCTCTGAACTAATTTACCCCATAGCTATTGGGAATTGTAGAACATAGATCCTGATAAAATTAGATCAATGGGATTTTTAACTTTTTGGACAACTATTTACAAAGATTCAAATAGATTCTTAACAATTCCACACCGATAATCAAGAAATATTGTCCTCTATACCTATTTACTCTATGGTTATTGGAAGTTGTTGCAACATAGATCACGACACACTCAGATCAATGGGATATTTAACTTTTTGGACAGATATTTAAAAAGATTCAAATGGATTCTTGGCTAATATACACTGATAATCAAGGAACATCGTCCTCTGAACCAATTTACTCCATAGCTATTGGGAATTGCAGAACTTTAGAGCATGATACCATCAGATTAATGGGAATTTCAAGTATTTGGACCAAGATTAACATTAACACTGAAAATTTCTTTGCTGTTCCACTCTAATTTTCAATAGTTAGTAGCTTACACCTTTCAAACCTACATGATAGATGGGTATTGTAGTAATTTAGACCATAATACACTCTGATTAATGAGAAAATCAAGTATTTAGACCAAAATGTACAACTATTCAAATGATTTCATTGCCATTTTTCACATGTTCTCCTGAATTCTTTGCTTCTACAATAAAAAATTCTATGATGAATAGGAATTATTAAAATTTTGTCTATGAAACCTTTGGATCAATGGGATTACATATTTATTTGATCAATGATTTACTAAGAATCCAAAGGATTCATCACCCTTCCACACTGATTATCAAGAAACAGTTTCTTCTAAACCTATTTATTTCATGGTTATTGGGAGTTGTTGCAACATAGATCATGATACACTCAGCTCAATGGGATTTTTAACTTTTTGGACAGATATTTAAAAAGATTCAAATGGATTCTTGGTTAATCAACGATGATAATCAAGGAACATCGTCCTCTGAAATAATTTATTCCATAACTATTGGGAATTGCAGAACTTTAGAGCATGATACCATCAGATTAATAGGAATTTCAAGTAATTGGACCATGATTAACATTAACACTGAAAATTTCTTTGCCGTTCCACTCTAATTTTCAATAGTTAGTAGCTTACACCATACGAACCTCCATGATAGATGGGAATTGTAGTAATTTAGACCATAATACACTCTGATTAATGAGAAAATCAAGTATTTAGACCAAAATTTACAACTATTCAAATAGATTCTTAACAAATCCACACCGATAATCAAGAAACATTGTCCTCTAAACCTATTTACTCCATGGTTATTGGAATTGTTGCAACATAGATCATGATACACTCAGATCAATGGGATTTTTAACTTTTTGATCCAATATTTACAAAGATTCAAATGGATTCTTGGCTAATATACACCGATAATCAAGAAACATTTTCCTCTAAACCTGTTTACTCCATGATTATTGAAAGTTGTTGCAACATAGATTAAGATACACTCAAATCAATGGGATTTTTACCTTTTTGATCCAATATTTACAAAGATTCAAATGGATTCTTGGCTAATATACACCGATAATCAAGAAACATTTTCCTCTAAACCTGTTTACTCCATGGTTATTGGGAATAGTTGAAACATAGATCACGACACACTCAGATCAATGGGATATTTAACTATTTGGACAGATATTTAAAAAGATTCAAATGGATTCTTGGCTAATATACACTTATAATCAAGGAACATCGTCCTCTGTACCAATTTACTCCATAGCTATTGGGAATTGCAGAACTTTAGGGCATGATACCATCAGATTAATGTGAATTTCAAGTATTTGGTTCAAGATTAACATTAACACTGAAAATTTCTTTGCCGTTCCACTCTAATTTTCAATAGTTAGTAGCTTACACCATACGAACCTCCATGATAAATGGGTATTGTAGTAATTTAGACCATAATACACTCTGATTAATGAGAAAATCAATTATTTAGAACCAAATTTACAATTTTTCAAATGGTTAAATTGCCATTTTTCACATGTACTCCAGAATTATTAGCTTCTAAAATAAGAAATTCTATGATGAAAGGGAATTATTGGAATTTTGTCCATGATACCCTTAGATCAATGGGATTACATATTTATTTGGTCAATGAGTTACTAAGAATCCAAAGGATTCTTCACCATTCCACACCGATGATTAAGAAAAATTGTCCACTAAACCTATTTACTCCATGGTTATTGTAATTGTTGCAACATAGATCATGATACACTCAGATCAATGGGACTTTTAACTTTTTGGACCAATATTTACAAAGATTTAAATGGATTCTTGGCTAATATACACTGATTATCAAGAAACATTGTCCTCTAAACCTATTTACTCCATGGTAATTGGGAGTTGTTGCATCATAGATCCGGATATAATTAGATCAATGGGATTTTTAACTTTTTGGACCAATATTTACAAAGTTTCAAATGGATTCTTGGTTAATCCACGATGATAATCAAGGAACATCGTCCTCTGAAATAATTTACTCCATAACTATTGGGAATTGCAGAACTTTAGAGCATGATACCATCAGATTAATAGGAATTTCAAGTATTTGGTTCAAGATTTACATTAACCCAAAAAATTTCTTTGCCGTTCCACTCTAATTTTCAATATTTAGTAGCTTCTACCATACGAACCTCCATGAAAAATGGATATTGTAGTAATTTAGACCATAATACACTCTGATTAATGAGAAAATCAAATATTTAGACCAAAATTTACAATTATTCAAATGGTTTCATTGCTATTCTCTTCATTTTCTTCTGAATTACTAGCTTCTACAATTAGAAATTCTATGATGAATGGGAATTATTGGAATTTTGTCCATGATACCCTTGGATCAATGGGATTACATATTTATTTGGTCAATGATTTACTAAGAATCCAAAGGATTCTTCACCATTCCACACCGATGATTAAGAAAAATTGTCCTCTAAACCTATTTACTCCATGGTTATTGTAATTGTTGCAACATAGATCATGATACACTCAGATCAATGGGACTTTTAACTTTTTGGACCAATATTTACAAAGATTTAAATGGATTCTTGGCTAATATACACTGATTATCAAGAAACATTATCCTCTAAAACTATTAACTCCATGAATATTGGAATTGTTGCAACATAGATCATGATACACTCAGATCAATGGGATTTTTACCTTTTTGATCCAATGTTTACAAAGATTCAAATGCATTCTTGGCTAATATACACTGATTATCAAGAAACATTGTCCTCTAAACCTATTTACTCCATAGTAATTGGGAGTTGTTGCAACATAGATCCTGATATAATTAGATCAATGGGATTTTTAACTTTTTGGACCAATATTTACAAAGATTCAAATAGTTTCGTTGCCATTCTCTTCATGTTCTCCTGAATTATTTGCTTCTACAATAAGAAATTCTATGATGAATGGGAATTTTTAAAATTTTGTCCATGAAAGCTTTGGATCAATGGGATAACATATTTATTTGGTCTATGACTTACTAAGAATCCAAAGGATTCTCACTATTCGACACCAATGATTAAGAAAAATTGTCCTCTAAACCTATTTACTCCATGGTTATTGGAATTGTTGCAACATAGATCATGATACACTTAGATCAATGGGATTTTTACCTTTTTGATCCAATATTTACAAAGATTCAAATGGATTCTTGGCTAATATACACCGATAATCAAGAAACATTTTCCTCTAAACCTGTTTACTCCATGGTTATTGGGAATAGTTGCAACATAGATCACGACACACTCAGATCAATGGGATATTTAACTTTTTGGACAGATATTTAAAAAGATTCAAATGGATTCTTGGCTAATATACACTGATAATCAAGGAACATCGTCCTCTGAACCAATTTACTCCATAGCTATTGGGAATTGCAGAACTTTAGAGCATGATACCATCGGATTAATGGGAATTTCAAGTATTTGGACCAAGATTAACATTAACACTGAAAATTTCTTTGCCGTTCCACTCTAATTTTCAATAGTTAGTAGCTTACACCATACGAACCTCCATGATAAATGGGTGTTGTAGTAATTTAGACCATAATAAACTCTGATTAATGAGAAAATCAAGTATTTAGACCAAAATTTACAATTATTCAAATGGTTTCATTGCCATTTTGCACATGTTCTCCAGAATTATTAGCTTCTACAATTAGAAATTCTATGATGAATGAGAATTATTGGAATTTTGTCCATGATACCCTTTGATCAATTGGATAACATATTTATTTGGTCAATGATTTACTAAGAATCCAAAGGATTCTTCACCATTCCACACCGATAATCAAGAAAAATTTTCCTCTAAACCTATTTACTCCATGGTTATTGGAATTGTTGCAACATAGATCATGATACACTCAGATCAATGGGATTATTAACTTTTTTGACCAATATTTACAAAGTTTCAAATGGATTCTTGGCTAATCCACGATGATAATCAAGAAACATCGTCCTCTGAAATAATTTACTCCATAACTATTGGGAATTGTAGAACTTTAGAGCATGATTCCTTCGGATGAATGGGAATTTCAAGTATTTGGAGCAAGATTTACATTAACCCCGAAAAATTCTTTGCCTTTTCACTCTAATTATCTAGAGTTAGTTGCTTCCACAATACGAACCTCCATGCTATATGGGTAATGTAGTAATTTAGACGATAATACATTCGGATTATTGAGAAATTCTAGTATTTTAACCATAATTTACAATTATTCAAATAGTTTCATTGCCATTCTCTACATGTTCTCCAGAATTATTAGCTTCTACAATAAGAAATTCTATGATGAATGGGAATTATTAAAATTTTGTCCATGAAACCTTTGGATCAATGGGATAACATATTTATTTGGTCAATGATTTACTAAGAATCCAAAGGATTCTTCACCATTCCACACCGATAATCAAGAGTAATTGCCCTCTAAACCTATTTACCCCATGGTTATTGGGAATTGTTGCAACATAGATCCTGATATAATTAGATCAATGAGATTTTTAACTTTTTTGACCAATATTTACAAAGTTTCAAATGGATTCTTGGCTAATCCACGATGATAATCAAGGAACATCGTCCTCTGAAATAATTTACTCCATAACTATTGGGAATTGTAGAACTTTAGAGCATGATTCCTTCGGATGAATGGGAATTTCAAGTATTTGGAGCAAGATTTACATTAACCCCGAAAAATTCTTTGCCTTTTCACTCTAATTATCTAGAGTTAGTTGCTTCCACAATACGAACCTCCATGATATATGGGTAATGTAGTAATTTAGACGATAATACATTCGGATTATTGAGAAATTCTAGTATTTTAACCATAATTTACAATTATTCAAATAGTTTCATTTCCATTCTCTACATGTTCTCCAGAATTATTAGCTTCTACAATTAGAAATTCTACGATGAATGAGAAATATTGGAATTTTCTCCATGATACCCTTTGATCAATTGGATAACATATTCATTTGGTCAATGATTTACTAAGAATCCAAAGGATTCTTCACCATTCCACACCGATAATCAAGAAAAATTGTCCTCTAAACATATTTACTCCATGGTTATTGGGAATTGTTGCAACATAGATCCTGATATAATTAGATCAATGAGATTTTTAACTTTTTTGACCAATATTTACAAAGTTTCAAATGGATTCTTGGTTAATCCACGATGATAATCAAGGAACATCGTCCACTGAAATAATTTACTCCATAACTATTGGGAATTGCAGAACTTTAGAGCATGATACCATCAGATTAATAGGAATTTCAAGTATTTGGTTCAAGATTTACATTAACCCAAAAAATTTCTTTGCCGTTCCACTCTAATTTTCAATATTTAGTAGCTTCTACCATACGAACCTCCATGAAAAATGGATATTGTAGTAATTTAGACCATAATACACTCTGATTAATGAGAAAATCAAATATTTAGACCAAAATTTACAATTATTCAAATAGTTTCATTGCCATTTTGTACATGTTCTCCAGAATTATTAGCTTCTACAATTAGAGATTCTATGATGAATGGGAATTATTAAAATTTTGTCCATGATACCCTTGGATCAATGGGATTACATATTTATTTGGTCAATGATTTACTAAGAATCCAAAGGATTCATCACCATTCCACACTGATTATCAAGAAACAGTGTCCTCTAAACCTATTTACTCCATGGTAATTGGGAGTTGTTGCAACATTGATCATGATACACCCAGATCAATGGGTTTTTAACTTTTTGGACAAATATTTACAAAGATTCAAATAGATTCTTGGCTAATCCACTCCGATAATCAAGAAAAATTGTCCACTAAACCTATTTACCCTATGGTTATTATGAATTGTTGCAACATAGATCCTGATATAATTAGATCAATGGGATTATTAACTTTTTTGACCAATATTTACAAAGTTTCAAATGGATTCTTGGCTAATCCACGATGATAATCAAGGAATATCGTCCTCTGAAGTAATTTACTCCATAACTATTGGGAATTGTAGAACTTTAGAGCATGATTCCTTCGGATGAATGGGAATTTCAAGTATTTGGAGCAAGATTTACATTAACCCCGAAAAATTCTTTGCCTTTTCACTCTAATTATCTAGAGTTAGTTGCTTACACCATACGAACCTCGATGATATATGGGTAATGTAGTAATTTAGACGATAATACATTCGGATTATTAAGAAATTCTAGTATTTTAACCATAATTTACAATTATTCAAATAGTTTCATTGCCATTATCTATATGTTCTCCAGAATTATTAGCTTCTACAATAAGAAATTCTATGATGAATGGGAATTATTAAAATTTTGTCCATGAAACCTTTGGATCAATGGGATAACATATTTATTTGGTCAATGATATACTAAGAATCCAAAGGATTCTTCACCATTCCACACCGATAATCAAGAGTAATTGCCCTCTAAACCTATTTACCCCATGGTTATTGGGAATTGTTGCAACATAGATCCTGATATAATTAGATCAATGAGATTTTTAACTTTTTTGACCAATATTTACAAAGTTTCAAATGGATTCTTGGTTAATCCACGATGATAATCAAGAAAAATTGTCCACTAAACCTATTTACCCTATGGTTATTACGAATTGTTGCAACATAGATAATGATACACTCAGATCAATGGGATTTTTAACTTTTGGGATAGATATTTAAAAATATTCAAATGGATTCTTGGTTAATATACACTGATAATCAAGGAACATCGTCCTCTGAACCAATTTAATCCATAGCTATTGGGAATTGCAGAACTTTAGAGCATGATACCATCGGATTAATGGGAATTTCAAGTATTTGGACCAAGATTAACATTAACACTGAAAATTTCTTTGCCGTTCCACTCTAATTTTCAATAGTTAGTAGCTTACACCATACGAACCTCCATGCTATATGGGTAATGTAGTAATTTAGACGATAATACATTCGGATTATTGAGAAAATCAAGTATTTAGACCAAAATTTACAATTATTCAAATGGTTTCATTGCCATTTTGCACATGTTCTCCAGAATTATTAGCTTCTACAATAAGAAATTCTATGATGAATGGGAATTATTAAAATTTTGTCCATGAAACCTTTGGATCAATGGGATAACATATTTATTTGGTCAATGATTTACTAAGAATCCAAAGGATTCTTCACCATTCCACACCGATAATCAAGAAAAATTGTCCTCTAAACCTATTTACTCCATGGTTATTGGAATTGTTGCAACATAGATCATGATACACTCAGATCAATGGGATTATTAACTTTTTTGACCAATATTTACAAAGTTTCAAATGGATTCTTGGCTAATCCACGATGATAATCAAGAAACATCGTCCTCTGAAATAATTTACTCCATAACTATTGGGAATTGTAGAACTTTAGAGCATGATTCCTTCGGATGAATGGGAATTTCAAGTATTTGGAGCAAGATTTACATTAACCCCGAAAAATTCTTTGCCTTTTCACTCTAATTATCTAGAGTTAGTTGCTTCCACAATACGAACCTCCATGCTATATGGGTAATGTAGTAATTTAGACGATAATACATTCGGATTATTGAGAAATTCTAGTATTTTAACCATAATTTACAATTATTCAAATAGTTTCATTGCCATTCTCTACATGTTCTCCAGAATTATTAGCTTCTACAATAAGAAATTCTATGATGAATGGGAATTATTAAAATTTTGTCCATGAAACCTTTGGATCAATGGGATAACATATTTATTTGGTCAATGATTTACTAAGAATCCAAAGGATTCTTCACCATTCCACACCGATAATCAAGAAAAATTGTCCTCTAAACCTATTTACTCCATGGTTATTGGAATTGTTGCAACATAGATCATGATACACTCAGATCAATGGGATTATTAACTTTTTTGACCAATATTTACAAAGTTTCAAATGGATTCTTGGCTAATCCACGATGATAATCAAGGAACATCGTCCTCTGAAATAATTTACTCCATAACTATTGGGAATTGTAGAACTTTAGAGCATGATTCCTTCGGATGAATGGGAATTTCAAGTATTTGGAGCAAGATTTACATTAACCCCGAAAAATTCTTTGCCTTTTCACTCTAATTATCTAGAGTTAGTTGCTTACACCATACGAACCTCGATGATATATGGGTAATGTAGTAATTTAGACGATAATACATTCGGATTATTAAGAAATTCTAGTATTTTAACCATAATTTACAATTATTCAAATAATTTCATTGCCATTATCTATATGTTCTCCAGAATTATTAGCTTCTACAATAAGAAATTCTATGATGAATGGGAATTATTAAAATTTTGTCCATGAAACCTTTGGATCAATGGGATAACATATTTATTTGGTCAATGATTTACTAAGAATCCAAAGGATTCTTCACCATTCCACACCGATAATCAAGAGTAATTGCCCTCTAAACCTATTTACCCCATGGTTATTGGGAATTGTTGCAACATAGATCCTGATATAATTAGATCAATGAGATTTTTAACTTTTTTGACCAATATTTACAAAGTTTCAAATGGATTCTTGCTTAATCCACGATGATAATCAAGAAAAATTGTCCACTAAACCTATTTACCCTATGGTTATTACGAATTGTTGCAACATAGATAATGATACACTCAGATCAATGGGATTTTTAACTTTTGGGATAGATATTTAAAAATATTCAAATGGATTCTTGGTTAATATACACTGATAATCAAGGAACATCGTCCTCTGAACCAATTTAATCCATAGCTATTGGGAATTGCAGAACTTTAGAGCATGATACCATCGGATTAATGGGAATTTCAAGTATTTGGACCAAGATTAACATTAACACTGAAAATTTCTTTGCCGTTCCACTCTAATTTTCAATAGTTAGTAGCTTACACCATACGAACCTCCATGCTATATGGGTAATGTAGTAATTTAGACGATAATACATTCGGATTATTGAGAAAATCAAGTATTTAGACCAAAATTTACAATTATTCAAATGGTTTCATTGCCATTTTGCACATGTTCTCCAGAATTATTAGCTTCTACAATAAGAAATTCTATGATGAATGGGAATTATTAAAATTTTATCCATGAAACCTTTGGATCAATGGGATAACATATTTATTTGGTCAATGATTTACTAAGAATCCAAAGGATTCTTCACCATTCCACACCGATAATCAAGAAAAATTGTCCTCTAAACCTATTTACTCCATGGTTATTGGAATTGTTGCAACATAGATCATGATACACTCAGATCAATGGGATTATTAACTTTTTTGACCAATATTTACAAAGTTTCAAATGGATTCTTGGCTAATCCACGATGATAATCAAGAAACATCGTCCTCTGAAATAATTTACTCCATAACTATTGGGAATTGTAGAACTTTAGAGCATGATTCCTTCGGATGAATGGGAATTTCAAGTATTTGGAGCAAGATTTACATTAACCCCGAAAAATTCTTTGCCTTTTCACTCTAATTATCTAGAGTTAGTTGCTTCCACAATACGAACCTCCATGCTATATGGGTAATGTAGTAATTTAGACGATAATACATTCGGATTATTGAGAAATTCTAGTATTTTAACCATAATTTACAATTATTCAAATAGTTTCATTGCCATTCTCTACATGTTCTCCAGAATTATTAGCTTCTACAATAAGAAATTCTATGATGAATGGGAATTATTAAAATTTTGTCCATGAAACCTTTGGATCAATGGGATAACATATTTATTTGGTCAATGATTTACTAAGAATCCAAAGGATTCTTCACCATTCCACACCGATAATCAAGAAAAATTGTCCTCTAAACCTATTTACTCCATGGTTATTGGAATTGTTGCAACATAGATCATGATACACTCAGATCAATGGGATTATTAACTTTTTTGACCAATATTTACAAAGTTTCAAATGGATTCTTGGCTAATCCACGATGATAATCAAGGAACATCGTCCTCTGAAATAATTTACTCCATAACTATTGGGAATTGTAGAACTTTAGAGCATGATTCCTTCGGATGAATGGGAATTTCAAGTATTTGGAGCAAGATTTACATTAACCCCGAAAAATTCTTTGCCTTTTCACTCTAATTATCTAGAGTTAGTTGCTTCCACAATACGAACCTCCATGATATATGGGTAATGTAGTAATTTAGACGATAATACATTCGGATTATTGAGAAATTCTAGTATTTTAACCATAATTTACAATTATTCAAATAGTTTCATTTCCATTCTCTACATGTTCTCCAGAATTATTAGCTTCTACAATTAGAAATTCTATGATGAATGAGAAATATTGGAATTTTCTCCATGATACCCTTTGATCAATTGGATAACATATTCATTTGGTCAATGATTTACTAAGAATCCAAAGGATTCTTCACCATTCCACACCGATAATCAAGAAAAATTGTCCTCTAAACATATTTACTCCATGGTTATTGGGAATTGTTGCAACATAGATCCTGATATAATTAGATCAATGAGATTTTTAACTTTTTTGACCAATATTTACAAAGTTTCAAATGGATTCTTGGTTAATCCACGATGATAATCAAGGAACATCGTCCACTGAAATAATTTACTCCATAACTATTGGGAATTGCAGAACTTTAGAGCATGATACCATCAGATTAATAGGAATTTCAAGTATTTGGTTCAAGATTTACATTAACCCAAAAAATTTCTTTGCCGTTCCACTCTAATTTTCAATATTTAGTAGCTTCTACCATACGAACCTCCATGAAAAATGGATATTGTAGTAATTTAGACCATAATACACTCTGATTAATGAGAAAATCAAATATTTAGACCAAAATTTACAATTATTCAAATAGTTTCATTGCCATTTTGTACATGTTCTCCAGAATTATTAGCTTCTACAATTAGAGATTCTATGATGAATGGGAATTATTAAAATTTTGTCCATGATACCCTTGGATCAATGGGATTACATATTTATTTGGTCAATGATTTACTAAGAATCCAAAGGATTCATCACCATTCCACACTGATTATCAAGAAACAGTGTCCTCTAAACCTATTTACTCCATGGTAATTGGGAGTTGTTGCAACATAGATCATGATACACCCAGATCAATGGGTTTTTAACTTTTTGGACAAATATTTACAAAGATTCAAATAGATTCTTGGCTAATCCACTCCGATAATCAAGAAAAATTGTCCACTAAACCTATTTACCCTATGGTTATTATGAATTGTTGCAACATAGATCCTGATATAATTAGATCAATGGGATTATTAACTTTTTTGACCAATATTTACAAAGTTTCAAAGGGATTCTTGGTTAATCCACGATGATAATCAAGGAACATCGTCCACTGAAATTATTTACTCCATAACTATTGGGAATTGTAGAACTTAAGAACATGATTCCTTCGGATTAATGGGAATTTCAAGTATTTGGAGCAAGATTTACATTTACCCCGAAAAATTCTTTGCCTTTTCACTTTAATTATCTAGAGTTAGTTGCTTCCACAATACGAACCTCCATGATATATGGGTAATGTAGTAATTTAGACGATAATACATTCGGATTATTGAGAAATTCAAGTATTTTAACCATAATTTACTATTATTCAAATAGTTTCATTGCCATTATCTATATGTTCTCCAGAATTATTAGCTTCTACAATTAGAGATTCTATGATGAAAGGGAATTATTAAAATTTTGTCCATGATACCCTTGGATCAATGGGATAACATATTTATTTGGTCAATGATTTACTAAGAATCCAAAGGATTCTTCACCATTCCACACCGATAATCAAGAAAAATTGTCCTCTAAACCTATTTACTCCATGGTTATTGGAATTGTTGCAACATAGACCATGATACACTCAGATCAATGGGATTATTAACTTTTTTGACCAATATTTACAAAGTTTCAAATGGATTCTTGGCTAATCCACGATGATAATCAAGGAACATCGTCCTCTGAAATAATTTACTCCATAACTATTGGGAATTGTAGAACTTTAGAGCATGATTCCTTCGGATGAATGGGAATTTCAAGTATTTGGAGCAAGATTTACATTAACCCCGAAAAATTCTTTGCCTTTTCACTCTAATTATCTAGAGTTAGTTGCTTCCACAATACGAACCTCCATGATATATGGGTAATGTAGTAATTTAGACGATAATACATTCGGATTATTGAGAAATTCTAGTATTTTAACCATAATTTACAATTATTCAAATAGTTTCATTTCCATTCTCTACATGTTCTCCAGAATTATTAGCTTCTACAATTAGAAATTCTATGATGAATGAGAAATATTGGAATTTTCTCCATGATACCCTTTGATCAATTGGATAACATATTCATTTGGTCAATGATTTACTAAGAATCCAAAGGATTCTTCACCATTCCACACCGATAATCAAGAAAAATTGTCCTCTAAACATATTTACTCCATGGTTATTGGGAATTGTTGCAACATAGATCCTGATATAATTAGATCAATGAGATTTTTAACTTTTTTGACCAATATTTACAAAGTTTCAAATGGATTCTTGGTTAATCCACGATGATAATCAAGGAACATCGTCCACTGAAATAATTTACTCCATAACTATTGGGAATTGCAGAACTTTAGAGCATGATACCATCAGATTAATAGGAATTTCAAGTATTTGGTTCAAGATTTACATTAACCCAAAAAATTTCTTTGCCGTTCCACTCTAATTTTCAATATTTAGTAGCTTCTACCATACGAACCTCCATGAAAAATGGATATTGTAGTAATTTAGACCATAATACACTCTGATTAATGAGAAAATCAAATATTTAGACCAAAATTTACAATTATTCAAATAGTTTCATTGCCATTTTGTACATGTTCTCCAGAATTATTAGCTTCTACAATTAGAGATTCTATGATGAATGGGAATTATTAAAATTTTGTCCATGATACCCTTGGATCAATGGGATTACATATTTATTTGGTCAATGATTTACTAAGAATCCAAAGGATTCATCACCATTCCACACTGATTATCAAGAAACAGTGTCCTCTAAACCTATTTACTCCATGGTAATTGGGAGTTGTTGCAACATAGATCATGATACACCCAGATCAATGGGTTTTTAACTTTTTGGACAAATATTTACAAAGATTCAAATAGATTCTTGGCTAATCCACTCCGATAATCAAGAAAAATTGTCCACTAAACCTATTTACCCTATGGTTATTATGAATTGTTGCAACATAGATCCTGATATAATTAGATCAATGGGATTATTAACTTTTTTGACCAATATTTACAAAGTTTCAAAGGGATTCTTGGTTAATCCACGATGATAATCAAGGAACATCGTCCACTGAAATTATTTACTCCATAACTATTGGGAATTGTAGAACTTAAGAACATGATTCCTTCGGATTAATGGGAATTTCAAGTATTTGGAGCAAGATTTACATTTACCCCGAAAAATTCTTTGCCTTTTCACTTTAATTATCTAGAGTTAGTTGCTTCCACAATACGAACCTCCATGATATATGGGTAATGTAGTAATTTAGACGATAATACATTCGGATTATTGAGAAATTCAAGTATTTTAACCATAATTTACTATTATTCAAATAGTTTCATTGCCATTATCTATATGTTCTCCAGAATTATTAGCTTCTACAATTAGAGATTCTATGATGAAAGGGAATTATTAAAATTTTGTCCATGATACCCTTGGATCAATGGGATAACATATTTATTTGGTCAATGATTTACTAAGAATCCAAAGGATTCTTCACCATTCCACACCGATAATCAAGAAAAATTGTCCTCTAAACCTATTTACTCCATGGTTATTGGAATTGTTGCAACATAGACCATGATACACTCAGATCAATGGGATTATTAACTTTTTTGACCAATATTTACAAAGTTTCAAATGGATTCTTGGCTAATCCACGATGATAATCAAGGAACATCGTCCTCTGAAATAATTTACTCCATAACTATTGGGAATTGTAGAACTTTAGAGCATGATTCCTTCGGATGAATGGGAATTTCAAGTATTTGGAGCAAGATTTACATTAACCCCGAAAAATTCTTTGCCTTTTCACTCTAATTATCTAGAGTTAGTTGCTTCCACAATACGAACCTCCATGATATATGGGTAATGTAGTAATTTAGACGATAATACATTCGGATTATTGAGAAATTCTAGTATTTTAACCATAATTTACAATTATTCAAATAGTTTCATTTCCATTCTCTACATGTTCTCCAGAATTATTAGCTTCTACAATTAGAAATTCTATGATGAATGAGAAATATTGGAATTTTCTCCATGATACCCTTTGATCAATTGGATAACATATTCATTTGGTCAATGATTTACTAAGAATCCAAAGGATTCTTCACCATTCCACACCGATAATCAAGAAAAATTGTCCTCTAAACATATTTACTCCATGGTTATTGGGAATTGTTGCAACATAGATCCTGATATAATTAGATCAATGAGATTTTTAACTTTTTTGACCAATATTTACAAAGTTTCAAATGGATTCTTGGTTAATCCACGATGATAATCAAGGAACATCGTCCACTGAAATAATTTACTCCATAACTATTGGGAATTGCAGAACTTTAGAGCATGATACCATCAGATTAATAGGAATTTCAAGTATTTGGTTCAAGATTTACATTAACCCAAAAAATTTCTTTGCCGTTCCACTCTAATTTTCAATATTTAGTAGCTTCTACCATACGAACCTCCATGAAAAAAAGATATTGTAGTAATTTAGACCATAATACACTCTGATTAATGAGAAAATCAAATATTTAGACCAAAATTTACAATTATTCAAATAGTTTCATTGCCATTTTGTACATGTTCTCCAGAATTATTAGCTTCTACAATTAGAGATTCTATGATGAATGGGAATTATTAAAATTTTGTCCATGATACCCTTGGATCAATGGGATTACATATTTATTTGGTCAATGATTTACTAAGAATCCAAAGGATTCATCACCATTCCACACTGATTATCAAGAAACAGTGTCCTCTAAACCTATTTACTCCATGGTAATTGGGAGTTGTTGCAACATAGATCATGATACACCCAGATCAATGGGTTTTTAACTTTTTGGACAAATATTTACAAAGATTCAAATAGATTCTTGGCTAATCCACTCCGATAATCAAGAAAAATTGTCCACTAAACCTGTTTACCCTATGGTTATTATGAATTGTTGCAACATAGATCCTGATATAATTAGATCAATGGGATTATTAACTTTTTTGACCAATATTTACAAAGTTTCAAAGGGATTCTTGGTTAATCCACGATGATAATCAAGGAACATCGTCCACTGAAATTATTTACTCCATAACTATTGGGAATTGTAGAACTTAAGAACATGATTCCTTCGGATTAATGGGAATTTCAAGTATTTGGAGCAAGATTTACATTTACCCCGAAAAATTCTTTGCCTTTTCACTTTAATTATCTAGAGTTAGTTGCTTCCACAATACGAACCTCCATGATATATGGGTAATGTAGTAATTTAGACGATAATACATTCGGATTATTGAGAAATTCAAGTATTTTAACCATAATTTACTATTATTCAAATAGTTTCATTGCCATTATCTATATGTTCTCCAGAATTATTAGCTTCTACAATTAGAGATTCTATGATGAAAGGGAATTATTAAAATTTTGTCCATGATACCCTTGGATCAATGGGATAACATATTTATTTGGTCAATGATTTACTAAGAATCCAAAGGATTCTTCACCATTCCACACCGATAATCAAGAAAAATTGTCCTCTAAACCTATTTACTCCATGGTTATTGGAATTGTTGCAACATAGACCATGATACACTCAGATCAATGGGATTATTAACTTTTTTGACCAATATTTACAAAGTTTCAAATGGATTCTTGGCTAATCCACGATGATAATCAAGGAACATCGTCCTCTGAAATAATTTACTCCATAACTATTGGGAATTGTAGAACTTTAGAGCATGATTCCTTCGGATGAATGGGAATTTCAAGTATTTGGAGCAAGATTTACATTAACCCCGAAAAATTCTTTGCCTTTTCACTCTAATTATCTAGAGTTAGTTGCTTCCACAATACGAACCTCCATGATATATGGGTAATGTAGTAATTTAGACGATAATACATTCGGATTATTGAGAAATTCTAGTATTTTAACCATAATTTACAATTATTCAAATAGTTTCATTTCCATTCTCTACATGTTCTCCAGAATTATTAGCTTCTACAATTAGAAATTCTATGATGAATGAGAAATATTGGAATTTTCTCCATGATACCCTTTGATCAATTGGATAACATATTCATTTGGTCAATGATTTACTAAGAATCCAAAGGATTCTTCACCATTCCACACCGATAATCAAGAAAAATTGTCCTCTAAACATATTTACTCCATGGTTATTGGGAATTGTTGCAACATAGATCCTGATATAATTAGATCAATGAGATTTTTAACTTTTTTGACCAATATTTACAAAGTTTCAAATGGATTCTTGGTTAATCCACGATGATAATCAAGGAACATCGTCCACTGAAATAATTTACTCCATAACTATTGGGAATTGCAGAACTTTAGAGCATGATACCATCAGATTAATAGGAATTTCAAGTATTTGGTTCAAGATTTACATTAACCCAAAAAATTTCTTTGCCGTTCCACTCTAATTTTCAATATTTAGTAGCTTCTACCATACGAACCTCCATGAAAAAAAGATATTGTAGTAATTTAGACCATAATACACTCTGATTAATGAGAAAATCAAATATTTAGACCAAAATTTACAATTATTCAAATAGTTTCATTGCCATTTTGTACATGTTCTCCAGAATTATTAGCTTCTACAATTAGAGATTCTATGATGAATGGGAATTATTAAAATTTTGTCCATGATACCCTTGGATCAATGGGATTACATATTTATTTGGTCAATGATTTACTAAGAATCCAAAGGATTCATCACCATTCCACACTGATTATCAAGAAACAGTGTCCTCTAAACCTATTTACTCCATGGTAATTGGGAGTTGTTGCAACATAGATCATGATACACCCAGATCAATGGGTTTTTAACTTTTTGGACAAATATTTACAAAGATTCAAATAGATTCTTGGCTAATCCACTCCGATAATCAAGAAAAATTGTCCACTAAACCTGTTTACCCTATGGTTATTATGAATTGTTGCAACATAGATCCTGATATAATTAGATCAATGGGATTATTAACTTTTTTGACCAATATTTACAAAGTTTCAAAGGGATTCTTGGTTAATCCACGATGATAATCAAGGAACATCGTCCACTGAAATTATTTACTCCATAACTATTGGGAATTGTAGAACTTAAGAACATGATTCCTTCGGATTAATGGGAATTTCAAGTATTTGGAGCAAGATTTACATTTACCCCGAAAAATTCTTTGCCTTTTCACTTTAATTATCTAGAGTTAGTTGCTTCCACAATACGAACCTCCATGATATATGGGTAATGTAGTAATTTAGACGATAATACATTCGGATTATTGAGAAATTCAAGTATTTTAACCATAATTTACTATTATTCAAATAGTTTCATTGCCATTATCTATATGTTCTCCAGAATTATTAGCTTCTACAATTAGAGATTCTATGATGAAAGGGAATTATTAAAATTTTGTCCATGATACCCTTGGATCAATGGGATAACATATTTATTTGGTCAATGATTTACTAAGAATCCAAAGGATTCTTCACCATTCCACACCGATAATCAAGAAAAATTGTCCTCTAAACCTATTTACTCCATGGTTATTGGAATTGTTGCAACATAGACCATGATACACTCAGATCAATGGGATTATTAACTTTTTTGACCAATATTTACAAAGTTTCAAATGGATTCTTGGATAATCCACGATGATAATCAAGGAACATCGTCCTCTGAAATAATTTACTCCATAACTATTGGGAATTGTAGAACTTTAGAGCATGATTCCTTCGGATGAATGGGAATTTCAAGTATTTGGAGCAAGATTTACATTAACCCCGAAAAATTCTTTGCCTTTTCACTCTAATTATCTAGAGTTAGTTGCTTCCACAATACGAACCTCCATGATATATGGGTAATGTAGTAATTTAGACGATAATACATTCGGATTATTGAGAAATTCTAGTATTTTAACCATAATTTACAATTATTCAAATAGTTTCATTTCCATTCTCTACATGTTCTCCAGAATTATTAGCTTCTACAATTAGAAATTCTATGATGAATGAGAAATATTGGAATTTTCTCCATGATACCCTTTGATCAATTGGATAACATATTCATTTGGTCAATGATTTACTAAGAATCCAAAGGATTCTTCACCATTCCACACCGATAATCAAGAAAAATTGTCCTCTAAACATATTTACTCCATGGTTATTGGGAATTGTTGCAACATAGATCCTGATATAATTAGATCAATGAGATTTTTAACTTTTTTGACCAATATTTACAAAGTTTCAAATGGATTCTTGGTTAATCCACGATGATAATCAAGGAACATCGTCCACTGAAATAATTTACTCCATAACTATTGGGAATTGCAGAACTTTAGAGCATGATACCATCAGATTAATAGGAATTTCATGTATTTGGTTCAAGATTTACATTAACCCAAAAAATTTCTTTGCCGTTCCACTCTAATTTTCAATATTTAGTAGCTTCTACCATACGAACCTCCATGAAAAATGGATATTGTAGTAATTTAGACCATAATACACTCTGATTAATGAGAAAATCAAATATTTAGACCAAAATTTACAATTATTCAAATAGTTTCATTGCCATTTTGTACATGTTCTCCAGAATTATTAGCTTCTACAATTAGAGATTCTATGATGAATGGGAATTATTAAAATTTTGTCCATGATACCCTTGGATCAATGGGATTACATATTTATTTGGTCAATGATTTACTAAGAATCCAAAGGATTCATCACCATTCCACAACGATAATCAAGAATAATTGTCCTCTAAACCTATATACACCATGGTAATTGGGAATTGTAGAACATTAGAGCATGATACCTTCGGATTAATGGGAATTTCAAGTATTTGGAGCAAGATTTACATTAACTCCGAAAAATTCATTGCCTTTTCACTCTAATTATCTAGAGTTAGTTGCTTCCACCATACGAACCTCCATGATATATGGGTAATGTAGTAATTTAGACGATAATACATTCGGATTATTGAGAAATTCAAGTATTTTAACCATAATTTACAATTATTCAAATAGTTTCATTGCCATTATCTATATGTTCTCCAGAATAATTAGCTTCTACAATTAGAGAATCTATGATGAATGGGAATTATTAAAATTTTGTCCATGAAACCTTTGGATCGATGGGATAACATATTTATTTGGTCAATAATTTACTAAGAATCCAAAGGATTCTTCACCATTCCACACCGATAATCAAGAAAAATTGTCCACTAAACCTATTTACTCCATGGTTATTGGAATTGTTGCAACATAGATCATGATACACTCACATCAATGGGATTTTTAACTGTTTGGACAGATATTTACAAAGATTCAAATGTATTCTTGTCTAATCCACACCGATAATCAAGAAAAATTGTCCTCTAAACCTATTTACTCCATAGCTATTCGGAATTGCAGAACTTTAGAGCATGATACCTTCGGACTAAAGGGAAATTCAAGTATTTGGACCAAGATTAACATTAACACTGAAAATTTCTTTGCCGTTCCATTCTAATTTTCAATAGTCAGTTGCTTCCACCATACGAACCTCCATGATATATGGGTAATGTAGTAATTTAGACGTTAATACATTCGGATTATTGAGAAATTCTAGTATTTTAACCATAATTTACAATTATTCAAATAGTTTCATTGACATTCTCCACATGTTCTCCAGAATTATTAGCTTCTACAATAACAAATTCTATGATGAATGGGAATTATTAAAATTTTATCCATGAAACCTTTGGATCAATGGGATAACATATTTATTTGGTCAATAATTTACTAAGAATCCAAAGGACTCTTCACCATTCCACACCGATAATCAAGAAAAATTTTCCTCTAAACATATTTACTCCATGGTTATTGGAATTGTTGCAACATAGATCATGATACACTCAGATCAATGGGATTATTAACTTTTTTGACCAATATTTACAAAGATTCAAATAGATTCTTGGCTAATCCACACCGATAATCAAGAAAAATTGTCCACTAAACCTATTTACCCTATGGTTATAACGAATTGTTGCAACATAGATCATGATACACTCAGATCAATGGGATTATTAACTTTTTTGACCAATATTTACAAAGTTTCAAATGGATTCTTGGTTAATCCACGATGATAATCAAGGAACATCGTCCTCTGAAATAATTTACTCCATAAATATTGGGAATTGTAGAACTTTAGAGCATGATTCCTTCGGATGAATGGGAATTTCAAGTATTTGGAGCAAGATTTACATTAACCCCGAAAAATTCTTTGCCTTTTCACTCTAATTATCTAGAGTTAGTTGCTTACACCATACGAACCTCGATGATATATGGGTAATGTAGTAATTTAGATCATAATACACTCTGATTAATGAGAAAATCAAGTATTTAGACCAAAATTTACAATTATTCAAATGGTTTCATTGCCATTTTGCAAATGTTCTCCAGAATTATTAGCTTCTACAATTAGAAATTCTATGATGAATGAGAATTATTGGAATTTTGTCCATGATACCCTTTGATCTATTGGATAACATATTTATTTGGTCAATGATTTACTAAGAATCCAAAGGATTCTTCACCATTCCACACCGATAATCAAGAAAAATTGTCCTCTAAACCTATTTACTCCATGGTTATTGGAATTGTTGCAACATAGATCATGATACACTCAGATCAATGGGATTATTAACTTTTTTGACCAATATTTACAAAGTTTCAAATGGATTCTTGGCTAATCCACGATGATAATCAAGGAACATCGTCCTCTGAAATAATTTCCTCCATAACTATTGGGAATTGTAGAACTTTAGAGCATGATTCCTTCGGATGAATGGGAATTTCAAGTATTTGGAGCAAGATTTACATTAACCCCGAAAAATTCTTTGCCTTTTCACTCTAATTATCTAGAGTTAGTTGCTTACACCATACGAACCTCGATGATATATGGGTAATGTAGTAATTTAGGCGATAATACATTCGGATTATTAAGAAATTCTAGTATTTTAACCATAATTTACAATTATTCAAATAGTTTCATTGCCATTATCTATATGTTCTCCAGAAATATTAGCTTCTACAATAAGAAATTCTATGATGAATGGGAATTATTAAAATTTTGTCCATGAAACCTTTGGATCGATGGGATAACATATTTATTTGGTCAATAATTTACTAAGAATCCAAAGGATTCTTCACCATTCCACACCGATAATCAAGAAAAATTGTCCACTAAACCTATTTACTCCATGGTTATTGGAATTGTTGCTTCATAGATCATGATACACTCAGATCAATGGGATTTTTAACTTTTTGGACAAATATTTACAAAGATTCAAATAGATTCTTGGCTAATCCACACCGATAATCAAGAAAAATTGTCCACTAAACCTATTTACCCTATGGTTATTACGAATTGTTGCAACATAGATCATGATACACACAGATCAATGGGATTATTAACTTTTTTGACCAATATTTACAAAGTTTCAAATGGATTCTTGGCTAATCCACGATGATAATCAAGGAATATCGTCCTCTGAAGTAATTTACTCCATAACTATTGGGAATTGTAGAACTTTAGAGCATGATTCCTTCGGATGAATGGGACTTTCAAGTATTTGGATCAAGATTAACATTAACACTGAAAATTTCTTTGCCGTTCCACTCTAATTTTCAATAGTTAGTAGCTTACACCATACGAACCTCCATGATAAATGGGTATTGTAGTAATTTAGACCATAATACACTCTGATTAATGAGAAAATCAAGTATTTAGACCAAAATTTACAATTATTCAAATGGTTTCATTGCCATTTTGCACATGTTCTCCAGAATTATTAGCTTCTACAATTAGAAATTCTATGATGAATGAGAATTATTGGAATTTTGTCCATGATACCCTTTGATCAATTGGATAACATATTTATTTAGTCAATGATTTACTAAGAATCCAAAGGATTCTTCACCATTCCACACCGATAATCAAGAAAAATTGTCCTCTAAACCTATTTACTTCATGGTTATTGGAATTGTTGCAACATAGATCATGATACACTCAGATCAATGGGATTATTAACTTTTTTGACCAATATTTACAAAGTTTCAAATGGATTCTTGGTTAATCCACGAATGATAATCAAGGAACATCGTCCTCTGAAATAATTTGCTCCATAACTATTGGGAATTGTAGACCTTTAGAGCATGATTCCTTCGGATGAATGGGAATTTCAAGTATTTGGATCAAGATTAACATTATCACTGAAAATTTCTTTGCCGTTCCACTCTAATTTTCAATAGTTAGTAGCTTACACCATACGAACCTCCATGATATATGGGTAATGTAGTAATTTAGACGATAATACATTCGGATTATTAAGAAATTCTAGTATTTTAACCATAATTTACAATTATTCAAATAGTTTCATTGCCATTATCTATATGTTCTCCAGAATTATTAGCTTCTACAATAAGAAATTCTATGATGAATGGGAATTATTAAAATTTTGTCCATGAAACCTTTGGATCAATGGGATAACATATTTATTTGGTCAATAATTTACTAAGAATCCAAAGGATTCTTCACCATTCCACACGGATAATCAAGAAAAATTGTCCTCTAATCATATTTACTCCATGGTTATTGGAATTGTTGCAACATAGATCATGATACACTCAGATCAATGGGATTTTTAACTTTTTGGACAAATATTTACAAAGATTCAAATAGATTCTTGGCTAATCCACACCGATAATCAAGAAAAATTGTCCACTAAATCTATTTACCCTATGGTTATTACGAATTGTTGCAACATAGATAATGATACACTCAGATCAATGGGATTTTTAACTTTTTTGACCAATATTTACAAAGTTTCAAATGGATTCTTGGTTAATCCACGATGATAATCAAGGAACATCGTCCTCTGAAATAATTTACTCCATAACTATTGGGAATTGTAGAACTTTAGAGCATGATTCCTTCGGATGAATGGGAATTTCAAGTATTTGGACCAAGATTAACATTAACACTGAAAATTTCTTTACCGTTCCACTCTAATTTTCAATAGTTTGTTGCTTACACCATACGAACCTCCATGATAAATGGGTATTGTAGTAATTTAGACCATAATACACTCTGATTAATGAGAAAATCAAGTATTTAGACCAAAATTTACAATTATTCAAATGGTTTCATTGCCATTTTGCAAATGTTCTCCAGAATTATTAGCTTCTACAATTAGAAATTCTATGATGAATGAGAATTATTGGAATTTTGTCCATGATACCCTTTGATCAATTGGATAACAAATTTATTTGGTCAATGATTTACTAAGAATCCAAAGGATTCTTCACCATTCCACACCGATAATCAAGAAAAATTGTCCACTAAACCTATTTACCCTATGGTTATTACGAATTGTTGCAACATAGATCCTGATATAATTAGATCAATGGGATTATTAACTTTTTTGACCAATATTTACAAAGTTTCAAATGGATTCTTGGTTAATCCACGAATGATAATCAAGGAACATCGTCCTCTGAAATAATTTGCTCCATAACTATTGGGAATTGTAGAACTTTAGAGCATGATTCCTTCGGATGAATGGGAATTTCAAGTATTTGGATCAAGATAAACATTAACACTGAAAAATTCTTTGCCTTTTCACTCTAATTATCTAGAGTTAGTTGCTTCCAACATACGAACCTCCATGATATATGGGTAATGTAGTAATTTAGACGTTAATACATTCGGATTATTGAGAAATTCTAGTATTTTAACCATAATTTACAATTATTCAAATAGTTTCATTGACATTCTCCACATGTTCTCCAGAATTATTAGCTTCTACAATAACAAATTCTATGATGAATGGGAATTATTAAAATTTTATCCATGAAACCTTTGGATCAATGGGATAACATATTTATTTGGTCAATAATTTACTAAGAATCCAAAGGATTCTTCACCATTCCACACCGATAATCAAGAAAAATTTTCCTCTAAACATATTAACTCCATGGTTATTGGAATTGTTGCAACATACATCATGATACACTCAGATCAATGGGATTTTTAACTTTTTGGACAAATATTTACAAAGATTCAAATAGATTCTTGGCTAATCCACACCGATAATCAAGAAAAATTGTCCACTAAACCTATTTACCCTATGGTTATAACGAATTGTTGCATCATAGATCATGATACACTCAGATCAATGGGATTATTAACTTTTTTGACCAATATTTACAAAGTTTCAAATGGATTCTTGGTTAATCCACGATGATAATCAAGGAACATCGTCCTCTGAAATAATTTACTCCATAAATATTGGGAATTGTAGAACTTTAGAGCATGATTCCTTAGGATGAATGGGAATTTCAAGTATTTGGAGCAAGATTTACATTAACCCCGAAAAATTCTTTGCCTTTTCACTCTAATTATCTAGAGTTAGTTGCTTACACCATACGAACCTCGATGATATATGGGTAATGTAGTAATTTAGATCATAATACACTCTGATTAATGAGAAAATCAAGTATTTAGACCAAAATTTACAATTATTCAAATGGTTTCATTGCCATTTTGCAAATGTTCTCCAGAATTATTAGCTTCTACAATTAGAAATTCTATGATGAATGAGAATTATTGGAATTTTGTCCATGATACCCTTTGATCTATTGGATAACATATTTATTTGGTCAATGATTTACTAAGAATCCAAAGGATTCTTCACCATTCCACACCGATAATCAAGAAAAATTGTCCTCTAAACCTATTTACTCCATGGTTATTGGAATTGTTGCAACATAGATCATGATACACTCAGATCAATGGGATTATTAACTTTTTTGACCAATATTTACAAAGTTTCAAATGGATTCTTGGCTAATCCACGATGATAATCAAGGAACATCGTCCTCTGAAATAATTTCCTCCATAACTATTGGGAATTGTAGAACTTTAGAGCATGATTCCTTCGGATGAATGGGAATTTCAAGTATTTGGAGCAAGATTTACATTAACCCCGAAAAATTCTTTGCCTTTTCACTCTAATTATCTAGAGTTAGTTGCTTACACCATACGAACCTCGATGATATATGGGTAATGTAGTAATTTAGGCGATAATACATTCGGATTATTAAGAAATTCTAGTATTTTAACCATAATTTACAATTATTCAAATAGTTTCATTGCCATTATCTATATGTTCTCCAGAAATATTAGCTTCTACAATAAGAAATTCTATGATGAATGGGAATTATTAAAATTTTGTCCATGAAACCTTTGGATCGATGGGATAACATATTTATTTGGTCAATAATTTACTAAGAATCCAAAGGATTCTTCACCATTCCACACCGATAATCAAGAAAAATTGTCCACTAAACCTATTTACTCCATGGTTATTGGAATTGTTGCTTCATAGATCATGATACACTCAGATCAATGGGATTTTTAACTTTTTGGACAAATATTTACAAAGATTCAAATAGATTCTTGGCTAATCCACACCGATAATCAAGAAAAATTGTCCACTAAACCTATTTACCCTATGGTTATTACGAATTGTTGCAACATAGATCCTGATATAATTAGATCAATGGGATTATTAACTTTTTTGACCAATATTTACAAAGTTGCAAATGGATTCTTGGTTAATCCACGATGATAATCAAGGAAGATCGTCCTCTGAAATAATTTACTCCATAACTATTGGCACTTGTAGAACTTTAGAGCATGATTCCTTCGGATGAATGGGAATTTCAAGTATTTGGATCAAGATTAACATTGACACTGAAAATTTCTTTGCCGTTCCACTCTAATTTTCAATAGTTAGTAGCTTACACCATACGAACCTCCATGATAAATGGGTATTGTAGTAATTTAGACCATAATACACTCTGATTAATGAGAAAATCAAGTATTTAGACCAAAATTTACAATTATTCAAATGGTTTCATTGCCATTTTGCACATGTTCTCCAGAATTATTAGCTTCTACAATAAGAAATTCTATGATGAATGGGAATTATTAAAATTTTGTCCATGAAACCTTTGGATCAATGGGATAACATATTTATTTGGTCAATAATTTACTAAGAATCCAAAGGATTCTTCACCATTCCACACGGATAATCAAGAAAAATTGTCCTCTAATCATATTTACTCCATGGTTATTGGAATTGTTGCAACATAGATCATGATACACTCAGATCAATGGGATTTTTAACTTTTTGGACAAATATTTACAAAGATTCAAATAGATTCTTGGCTAATCCACACCGATAATCAAGAAAAATTGTCCACTAAACCTATTTACCCTATGAATATTACGAATTGTTGCAACATAGATAATGATACACTCAGATCAATGGGATTTTTAACTTTTTTGACCAATATTTACAAAGTTTCAAATGGATTCTTGGTTAATCCACGATGATAATCAAGGAACATCGTCCTCTAAAATAATTTACTCCATAACTATTGGGAATTGTAGAACTTTAGAGCATGATTCCTTTGGATGAATGGGAATTTCAAGTATTTGGACCAAGATTAACATTAACAATGAAAATTTCTTTACCGTTCCACTCTAATTTTCAATAGTTTGTTGCTTACACCATACGAACCTCCATGATAAATGGGTATTGTAGTAATTTAGACCATAATACACTCTGATTAATGAGAAAATCAAGTATTTAGACCAAAATTTACAATTATTCAAATGGTTTCATTGCCATTTTGCAAATGTTCTCCAGAATTATTAGCTTCTACAATTAAAAATTCTATGATGAATGAGAATTATTGGAATTTTGTCCATGATACCCTTTGATCAATTGGATAACAAATTTATTTGGTCAATGATTTACTAAGAATCCAAAGGATTCTTCACCATTCCACACCGATAATCAAGAAAAATTGTCCACTAAACCTATTTACCCTATGGTTATTACGAATTGTTGCAACATAGATCATGATACACACAGATCAATGGGATTATTAACTTTTTTGACCAATATTTACAAAGTTTCAAATGGATTCTTGGTTAATCCACGAATGATAATCAAGGAACATCGTCCTCTGAAATAATTTGCTCCATAACTATTGGGAATTGTAGAACTTTAGAGCATGATTCCTTCGGATGAATGGGAATTTCAAGTATTTGGATCAAGATTAACATTAACACTGAAAAATTCTTTGCCTTTTCACTCTAATTATCTAGAGTTAGTTGCTTCCAACATACGAACCTCCATGATATATGGGTAATGTAGTAATTTAGACCATAATACATTCGGATTATTGAGAAATTCTAGTATTTTAACCATAATTTACAATTATTCAAATAGTTTCATTGCCATTCTCTAAATGTTCTCCAGAATTATTAGCTTCTACAATAAGAAATTCTATGATGAATGGGAATTATTAAAATTTTGTCCATGAAACCTTTGGATCGATGGGATAACATATTTATTTGGTCAATAATTTACTAAGAATCCAAAGGATTCTTCACCATTCCACACCGATAATCAAGAAAAATTGTCCACTAAACCTATTTACTCCATGGTTATTGGAATTGTTGCAACATAGATCATGATACACTCAGATCAATGGGATTTTTAACTTTTTGGACAAATATTTACAAAGATTCAAATAGATTCTTGGCTAATCCACACCGATAATCAAGAAAAATTGTCCACTAAACCTATTTACCCTATGGTTATTACGAATTGTTGCAACATAGATCCTGATATAATTAGATCAATGGGATTATTAACTTTTTTGACCAATATTTACAAAGTTTCAAATGGATTCTTGGTTAATCCACGATGATAATCAAGGAAGATCGTCCTCTGAAATAATTTACTCCATAACTATTGGCACTTGTAGAACTTTAGAGCATGATTCCTTCGGATGAATGGGAATTTCAAGTATTTGGATCAAGATTAACATTGACACTGAAAATTTCTTTGCCGTTCCACTCTAATTTTCAATAGTTAGTAGCTTACACCATACGAACCTCCATGATAAATGGGTATTGTAGTAATTTAGACCATAATACACTCTGATTAATGAGAAAATCAAGTATTTAGACCAAAATTTACAATTATTCAAATGGTTTCATTGCCATTTTGCACATGTTCTCCAGAATTATTAGCTTCTACAATAAGAAATTCTATGATGAATGGGAATTATTAAAATTTTGTCCATGAAACCTTTGGATCAATGGGATAACATATTTATTTGGTCAATAATTTACTAAGAATCCAAAGGATTCTTCACCATTCCACACGGATAATCAAGAAAAATTGTCCTCTAATCATATTTACTCCATGGTTATTGGAATTGTTGCAACATAGATCATGATACACTCAGATCAATGGGATTTTTAACTTTTTGGACAAATATTTACAAAGATTCAAATAGATTCTTGGCTAATCCACACCGATAATCAAGAAAAATTGTCCACTAAACCTATTTACCCTATGAATATTACGAATTGTTGCAACATAGATAATGATACACTCAGATCAATGGGATTTTTAACTTTTTTGACCAATATTTACAAAGTTTCAAATGGATTCTTGGTTAATCCACGATTATAATCAAGGAACATCGTCCTCTGAAATAATTTACTCCATAGCTATTGGGAATTGCAGAACTTTAGAGCATGATACCATCAGATTAATGGGAATTTCAAGTATTTGGACCAAGATTAACATTAACACTGAAAATTTCTTTGCCGTTCCACTCTAATTTTCAATAGTTAGTAGCTTACACCATACGAACCTCCATGATAAATGGGTATTGTAGTAATTTAGATCATAATACACTCTGATTAATGAGAAAATCAAGTATTTAGACCAAAATTTACAATTATTCAAATGGTTTCATTGCCATTTTGCAAATGTTCTCCAGAATTATTAGCTTCTACAATTAGAAATTCTATGATGAATGAGAATTATTGGAATTTTGACCATGATACCCTTTGATCTATTGGATAACATATTTATTTGGTCAATGATTTACTAAGAATCCAAAGGATTCTTCACCATTCCACACCGATAATCAAGAAAAATTGTCCTCTAAACCTATTTACTCCATGGTTATTGGAATTGTTGCAACATAGATCATGATACACTCAGATCAATGGGATTATTAACTTTTTTGACCAATATTTACAAAGTTTCAAATGGATTCTTGGCTAATCCACGATGATAATCAAGGAACATCGTCCTCTGAAATAATTTACTCCATAACTATTGGGAATTGTAGAACTTTAGAGCATGATTCCTTCGGATGAATGGGAATTTCAAGTATTTGGAGCAAGATTTACATTAACCCCGAAAAATTCTTTGCCTTTTCACTCTAATTATCTAGAGTTAGTTGCTTCCAACATACGAACCTCCATGATATATGGGTAATGTAGTAATTTAGACCATAATACATTCGGATTATTGAGAAATTCTAGTATTTTAACCATAATTTACAATTATTCAAATAGTTTCATTGCCATTCTCTACATGTTCTCCAGAATTATTAGCTTCTACAATAAGAAATTCTATGATGAATGGGAATTATTAAAATTTTGTCCATGAAACCTTTGGATCAATGGGATAACATATTTATTTGGTCAATAATTTACTAAGAATCCAAAGGATTCTTCACCATTCCACACCGATAATCAAGAAAAAATGTCCTCTAAACATATTTACTCCATGGTTATTGGAATTGTTGCAACATAGATCATGATACACTCAGATCAATGGGATTTTTAACTTTTTGGACAAATATTTTCAAAGATTCAAATAGATTCTTGGCTAATCCACACCGATAATCAAGAAAAATTGTCCACTAAGCCTATTTACCCTATGGTTATTACGAATTGTTGCAACATAGATAATGATACACTCAGATCAATGGGATTTTTAACTTTTTTGACCAATATTTACAAAGTTTCAAATGGATTCTTGGTTAATCCACGATTATAATCAAGGAACATCGTCCTCTGAAATAATTTACTCCATAGCTATTGGGAATTGCAGAACTTTAGAGCATGATACCATCAGATTAATGGGAATTTCAAGTATTTGGACCAAGATTAACATTAACACTGAAAATTTCTTTGCCGTTCCACTCTAATTTTCAATAGTTAGTAGCTTACACCATACGAAGCTCCATGATAAATGGGTATTGTAGTAATTTAGATCATAATACACTCTGATTAATGAGAAAATCAAGTATTTAGACCAAAATTTACAATTATTCAAATGGTTTCATTGCCATTTTGCAAATGTTCTCCAGAATTATTAGCTTCTACAATTAGAAATTCTATGATGAATGAGAATTATTGGAATTTTGACCATGATACCCTTTGATCTATTGGATAACATATTTATTTGGTCAATGATTTACTAAGAATCCAAAGGATTCTTCACCATTCCACACCGATAATCAAGAAAAATTGTCCTCTAAACCTATTTACTCCATGGTTATTGGAATTGTTGCAACATAGATCATGATACACTCAGATCAATGGGATTATTAACTTTTTTGACCAATATTTACAAAGTTTCAAATGGATTCTTGGCTAATCCACGATGATAATCAAGGAACATCGTCCTCTGAAATAATTTACTCCATAACTATTGGGAATTGTAGAACTTTAGAGCATGATTCCTTCGGATGAATGGGAATTTCAAGTATTTGGAGCAAGATTTACATTAACCCCGAAAAATTCTTTGCCTTTTCACTCTAATTATCTAGAGTTAGTTGCTTCCAACATACGAACCTCCATGATATATGGGTAATGTAGTAATTTAGACCATAATACATTCGGATTATTGAGAAATTCTAGTATTTTAACCATAATTTACAATTATTCAAATAGTTTCATTGCCATTCTCTACATGTTCTCCAGAATTATTAGCTTCTACAATAAGAAATTCTATGATGAATGGGAATTATTAAAATTTTGTCCATGAAACCTTTGGATCAATGGGATAACATATTTATTTGGTCAATAATTTACTAAGAATCCAAAGGATTCTTCACTATTCCACACCGATAATCAAGAAAAAATGTCCTCTAAACATATTTACTCCATGGTTATTGGAATTGTTGCAACATAGATCATGATACACTCAGATCAATGGGATTTTTAACTTTTTGGACAAATATTTTCAAAGATTCAAATAGATTCTTGGCTAATCCACACCGATAATCAAGAAAAATTGTCCACTAAGCCTATTTACCCTATGGTTATTACGAATTGTTGCAACATAGATAATGATACACTCAGATCAATGGGATTTTTAACTTTTTTGACCAATATTTACAAAGTTTCAAATGGATTCTTGGTTAATCCACGATTATAATCAAGGAACATCGTCCTCTGAAATAATTTACTCCATAGCTATTGGGAATTGCAGAACTTTAGAGCATGATACCATCAGATTAATGGGAATTTCAAGTATTTGGACCAAGATTAACATTAACACTGAAAATTTCTTTGCCGTTCCACTCTAATTTTCAATAGTTAGTAGCTTACACCATACGAACCTCCATGATAACTGGGTATTGTAGTAATTTAGATCATAATACACTCTGATTAATGAGAAAATCAAGTATTTAGACCAAAATTTACAATTATTCAAATGGTTTCATTGCCATTTTGCAAATGTTCTCCAGAATTATTAGCTTCTACAATTAGAAATTCTATGATGAATGAGAATTATTGGAATTTTGTCCATGATACCCTTTGATCGATTGGATAACATATTTATTTAGTCAATGATTTACTAAGAATCCAAAGGATTCTTCACCATTCCACACCGATAATCAAGAAAAATTGTCCTCTAAACCTATTTACTTCATGGTTATTGGAATTGTTGCAACATAGATCATGATACACTCAGATCAATGGGATTATTAACTTTTTTGACCAATATTTACAAAGTTTCAAATGGATTCTTGGTTAATCCACGAATGATAATCAAGGAACATCGTCCTCTGAAATAATTTGCTCCATAACTATTGGGAATTGTAGAACTTTAGAGCATGATTCCTTCGGATGAATGGGAATTTCAAGTATTTGGATCAAGATTAACATTAACACTGAAAATTTCTTTGCCGTTCCACTCTAATTTTCAATAGTTAGTAGCTTACACCATACGAACCTCCATGATATATGGGTAATGTAGTAATTTAGACGATAATACATTCGGATTATTAAGAAATTCTAGTATTTTAACCATAATTTACAATTATTCAAATAGTTTCATTGCCATTATCTATATGTTCTCCAGAATTATTGGCTTCTACAATAAGAAATTCTATGATTAATGGGAATTATTAAAATTTTGTCCATGAAACCTTTGGATCAATGGGATAACATATTTATTTGGTCAATAATTTACTAAGAATCCAAAGGATTCTTCACCATTCCACACGGATAATCAAGAAAAATTGTCCTCTAAACATATTTACTCCATGGTTATTGGAATTGTTGCAACATAGATCATGATACACTCAGATCAATGGGATTTTTAACTTTTTGGACAAATATTTACAAAGATTCAAATAGATTCTTGGCTAATCCACACCGATAATCAAGAAAAATTGTCCACTAAACCTATTTACCCTATGGTTATTACGAATTGTTGCAACATAGATAATGATACACTCAGATCAATGGGATTTTTAACTTTTTTGACCAATATTTACAAAGTTTCAAATGGATTCTTGGTTAATCCACGATGATAATCAAGGAACATCGTCCTCTGAAATAATTTACTCCATAACTATTGGGAATTGTAGAACTTTAGAGCATGATTCCTTCGGATGAATGGGAATTTCAAGTATTTGGACCAAGATTAACATTAACACTGAAAATTTCTTTACCGTTCCACTCTAATTTTCAATAGTTTGTTGCTTACACCATACGAACCTCCATGATAAATGGGTATTGTAGTAATTTAGACCATAATACACTCTGATTAATGAGAAAATCAAGTATTTAGACCAAAATTTACAATTATTTAAATGGTTTCATTGCCATTTTGCAAATGTTCTCCAGAATTATTAGCTTCTACAATTAGAAATTCTATGATGAATGAGAATTATTGGAATTTTGTCCATGATACCCTTTGATCAATTGGATAACAAATTTATTTGGTCAATGATTTACTAAGAATCCAAAGGATTCTTCACCATTCCACACCGATAATCAAGAAAAATTGTCCTCTAAACCTATTTACTCCATGGTTATTGGAATTGTTGCAACATAGATCATGATACACTCAGATCAATGGGATTATTAACTTTTTTGACCAATATTTACAAAGTTTCAAATGGATTCTTGGCTAATCCACGATGATAATCAAGGAACATCGTCCTCTGAAATAATTTACTCCATAACTATTGGGAATTGTAGAACTTTAGAGCATGATTCCTTCGGATGAATGGGAATTTCAAGTATTTGGATCAAGATTAACATTAACACTGAAAATTTCTTTGCCGTTCCACTCTAATTTTCAATAGTTAGTAGCTTACACCATACGAACCTCCATGATATATGGGTAATGTAGTAATTTAGACGATAATACATTCGGATTATTAAGAAATTCTAGTATTTTAACCATAATTTACAATTATTCAAATAGTTTCATTGCCATTATCTATATGTTCTCCAGAATTATTGGCTTCTACAATAAGAAATTCTATGATTAATGGGAATTATTAAAATTTTGTCCATGAAACCTTTGGATCAATGGGATAACATATTTATTTGGTCAATAATTTACTAAGAATCCAAAGGATTCTTCACCATTCCACACGGATAATCAAGAAAAATTGTCCTCTAAACATATTTACTCCATGGTTATTGGAATTGTTGCAACATAGATCATGATACACTCAGATCAATGGGATTTTTAACTTTTTGGACAAATATTTACAAAGATTCAAATAGATTCTTGGCTAATCCACACCGATAATCAAGAAAAATTGTCCACTAAACCTATTTACCCTATGGTTATTACGAATTGTTGCAACATAGATAATGATACACTCAGATCAATGGGATTTTTAACTTTTTTGACCAATATTTACAAAGTTTCAAATGGATTCTTGGTTAATCCACGATGATAATCAAGGAACATCGTCCTCTGAAATAATTTACTCCATAACTATTGGGAATTGTAGAACTTTAGAGCATGATTCCTTCGGATGAATGGGAATTTCAAGTATTTGGATCAAGATTAACATTAACACTGAAAATTTCTTTGCCGTTCCACTCTAATTTTCAATAGTTAGTAGCTTACACCATACGAACCTCCATGATATATGGGTAATGTAGTAATTTAGACGATAATACATTCGGATTATTAAGAAATTCTAGTATTTTAACCATAATTTACAATTATTCAAATAGTTTCATTGCCATTATCTATATGTTCTCCAGAATTATTGGCTTCTACAATAAGAAATTCTATGATTAATGGGAATTATTAAAATTTTGTCCATGAAACCTTTGGATCAATGGGATAACATATTTATTTGGTCAATAATTTACTAAGAATCCAAAGGATTCTTCACCATTCCACACGGATAATCAAGAAAAATTGTCCTCTAAACATATTTACTCCATGGTTATTGGAATTGTTGCAACATAGATCATGATACACTCAGATCAATGGGATTTTTAACTTTTTGGACAAATATTTACAAAGATTCAAATAGATTCTTGGCTAATCCACACCGATAATCAAGAAAAATTGTCCACTAAACCTATTTACCCTATGGTTATTACGAATTGTTGCAACATAGATAATGATACACTCAGATCAATGGGATTTTTAACTTTTTTGACCAATATTTACAAAGTTTCAAATGGATTCTTGGTTAATCCACGATGATAATCAAGGAACATCGTCCTCTGAAATAATTTACTCCATAACTATTGGGAATTGTAGAACTTTAGAGCATGATTCCTTCGGATGAATGGGAATTTCAAGTATTTGGACCAAGATTAACATTAACACTGAAAATTTCTTTACCGTTCCACTCTAATTTTCAATAGTTTGTTGCTTACACCATACGAACCTCCATGATAAATGGGTATTGTAGTAATTTAGACCATAATACACTCTGATTAATGAGAAAATCAAGTATTTAGACCAAAATTTACAATTATTTAAATGGTTTCATTGCCATTTTGCACATGTTCTCCAGAATTATTAGCTTCTACAATTAGAAATTCTATGATGAATGAGAATTATTGGAATTTTGTCCATGATACCCTTTGATCAATTGGATAACAAATTTATTTGGTCAATGATTTACTAAGAATCCAAAGGATTCTTCACCATTCCACACCGATAATCAAGAAAAATTGTCCTCTAAACCTATTTACTCCATGGTTATTGGAATTGTTGCAACATAGATCATGATACACTCAGATCAATGGGATTATTAACTTTTTTGACCAATATTTACAAAGTTTCAAATGGATTCTTGGCTAATCCACGATGATAATCAAGGAACATCGTCCTCTGAAATAATTTACTCCATAACTATTGGGAATTGTAGAACTTTAGAGCATGATTCCTTCGGATGAATGGGAATTTCAAATATTTGGAGCAAGATTTACATTAACCCCGAAAAATTCTTTGCCTTTTCTCTCTAATTATCTAGAGTTAGTTGCTTCCAACATACGAACCTCCATGATATATGGGTAATGTAGTAATTTAGACCATAATACATTCGGATTATTGAGAAATTCTAGTATTTTAACCATAATTTACAATTATTCAAATAGTTTCATTGCCATTCTCTACATGTTCTCCAGAATTATTAGCTTCTACAATAAGAAATTCTATGATGAATGGGAATTATTAAAATTTTGTCCATGAAACCTTTGGATCAATGGGATAACATATTTATTTGGTCAATAATTTACTAAGAATCCAAAGGATTCTTCACCATTCCACATCGATAATCAAGAAAAAATGTCCTCTAAACATATTTACTCCATGGTTATTGGAATTGTTGCAACATAGATCATGATACACTCAGATCAATGGGATTTATAACTTTTTGGACAAATATTTACAAAGTTTCAAATAGATTCTTGGCTAATCCACACCGATAATCAAGAAAAATTGTCCACTAAGCCTATTTACCCTATGGTTATTACGAATTGTTGCAACATAGATAATGATACACTCAGATCAATGGGATTTTTAACTTTTTTGACCAATATTTACAAAGTTTCAAATGGATTCTTGGTTAATCCACGATGATAATCAAGGAAGATCGTCCTCTGAAATAATTTACTCCATAACTATTGGCACTTGTAGAACTTTAGAGCATGATTCCTTCGGATGAATGGGAATTTCAAGTATTTGGAGCAAGATTTACATTAACCCCGAAAAATTCTTTGCCTTTTCACTCTAATTATCTAGAGTTAGTTGCTTCCACCATACGAACCTCCATGATATATGGGTAATGTAGTAATTTAGACGATAATACATTCGGATTATTAAGAAATTCTAGTATTTTAACCATAATTTACAATTATTCAAATAGTTTCATTGCCATTATCTATATGTTCTCCAGAATTATTAGCTTCTACAAAAAGAAATTCTATGATGAATGGGAATTATTAAAATTTTGTCCATGAAACCTTTGGATCGATGGGATAACATATTTATTTGGTCAATAATTTACTAAGAATCCAAAGGATTCTTCACCATTCCACACCGATAATCAAGAAAAATTGTCCACTAAACCTATTTACTCCATGGTTATTGGAATTGTTGCTTCATAGATCATGATACACTCAGATTATTGGGATTTTTAACTTTTTGGACAGATATTTAAAAAGATTCAAATGGATTCTTGGCTAATATACACCGATAATTAAGAAAAATTGTCCACTAAACCTATTTACCCTATGGTTATTACGAATTGTTGCAACATAGATCCTGATATAATTAGATCAATGGGATTATTAACTTTTTTGACCAATATTTACAAAGTTTCAAATGGATTCTTGGTTAATCCACGATGATAATCAAGGAAGATCGTCCTCTGAAATAATTTACTCCATAACTATTGGCACTTGTAGAACTTTAGAGCATGATTCCTTCGGATGAATGGGAATTTCAAGTATTTGGATCAAGATTAACATTAACACTGAAAATTTCTTTGCCGTTCCACTCTAATTTTCAATAGTTAGTAGCTTACACCATACGAACCTCCATGATAAATGGGTATTGTAGTAATTTAGACCATAATACACTCTGATTAATGAGAAAATCAAGTATTTAGACCAAAATTTACAATTATTCAAATGGTTTCATTGCCATTTTGCACATGTTCTCCAGAATTATTAGCTTCTACAATTAGAAATTCTATGATGAATGAGAATTATTGGAATTTTGTCCATGATACCCTTTGATCGATTGGATAACATATTTATTTAGTCAATGATTTACTAAGAATCCAAAGGATTCTTCACCATTCCACACCGATAATCAAGAAAAATTGTCCTCTAAACCTATTTACTTCATGGTTATTGGAATTGTTGCAACATAGATCATGATACACTCAGATCAATGGGATTATTAACTTTTTTGACCAATATTTACAAAGTTTCAAATGGATTCTTGGTTAATCCACGAATGATAATCAAGGAACATCGTCCTCTGAAATAATTTGCTCCATAACTATTGGGAATTGTAGAACTTTAGAGCATGATTCCTTCGGATGAATGGGAATTTCAAGTATTTAGATCAAGATTAACATTATCACTGAAAATTTCTTTGCCGTTCCACTCTAATTTTCAATAGTTAGTAGCTTACACCATACGAACCTCCATGATATATGGGTAATGTAGTAATTTAGACGATAATACATTCGGATTATTAAGAAATTCTAGTATTTTAACCATAATTTACAATTATTCAAATAGTTTCATTGCCATTATCTATATGTTCTCCAGAATTATTAGCTTCTACAATAAGAAATTCTATGATGAATGGGAATTATTAAAATTTTGTCCATGAAACCTTTGGATCGATGGGATAACATATTTATTTGGTCAATAATTTACTAAGAATCCAAAGGATTCTTCACCATTCCACACCGATAATCAAGAAAAAATGTCCTCTAAACATATTTACTCCATGGTTATTGGAATTGTTGCAACATAGATCATGATACACTCAGATTATTGGGATTTTTAACTTTTTGGACAAATATTTTCAAAGATTCAAATAGATTCTTGGCTAATCCACACCGATAATCAAGAAAAATTGTCCACTAAACCTATTTACCCTATGGTTATTACGAATTGTTGCAACATAGATCATGATACACACAGATCAATGGGATTATTAACTTTTTTGACCAATATTTACAAAGTTTCAAATGGAATTTTGGTTAATCCACGATGATAATCAAGGAACATCGTCCTCTGAAATAATTTACTCCATAACTATTGGCACTTGTAGAACTTTAGAGCATGATTCCTTCGGATGAATGGGAATTTCAAGTATTTGGACCAAGATTAACATTAACACTGAAAATTTCTTTACCGTTCCACTCTAATTTTCAATAGTTTGTTGCTTACACCATACGAACCTCCATGATAAATGGGTATTGTAGTAATTTAGACCATAATACACTCTGATTAATGAGAAAATCAAGTATTTAGACCAAAATTTACAATTATTTAAATGGTTTCATTGCCATTTTGCAAATGTTCTCCAGAATTATTAGCTTCTACAATTAGAAATTCTATGATGAATGAGAATTATTGGAATTTTGTCCATGATACCCTTTGATCAATTGGATAACAAATTTATTTGGTCAATGATTTACTAAGAATCCAAAGGATTCTTCACCATTCCACACCGATAATCAAGAAAAATTGTCCTCTAAACCTATTTACTCCATGGTTATTGGAATTGTTGCAACATAGATCATGATACACTCAGATCAATGGGATTATTAACTTTTTTGACCAATATTTACAAAGTTTCAAATGGATTCTTGGTTAATCCACGATGATAATCAAGGAACATCGTCCTCTGAAATAATTTACTCCATAACTATTGGGAATTGTAGAACTTTAGAGCATGATTCCTTCGGATGAATGGGAATTTCAAGTATTTGGATCAAGATTAACATTAACACTGAAAATTTCTTTGCCGTTCCACTCTAATTTTCAATAGTTAGTAGCTTACACCATACGAACCTCCATGATATATGGGTAATGTAGTAATTTAGACGATAATACATTCGGATTATTAAGAAATTCTAGTATTTTAACCATAATTTACAATTATTCAAATAGTTTCATTGCCATTATCTATATGTTCTCCAGAATTATTGGCTTCTACAATAAGAAATTCTATGATTAATGGGAATTATTAAAATTTTGTCCATGAAACCTTTGGATCAATGGGATAACATATTTATTTGGTCAATAATTTACTAAGAATCCAAAGGATTCTTCACCATTCCACACGGATAATCAAGAAAAATTGTCCTCTAAACATATTTACTCCATGGTTATTGGAATTGTTGCAACATAGATCATGATACACTCAGATCAATGGGATTTTTAACTTTTTGGACAAATATTTACAAAGATTCAAATAGATTCTTGGCTAATCCACACCGATAATCAAGAAAAATTGTCCACTAAACCTATTTACCCTATGGTTATTACGAATTGTTGCAACATAGATAATGATACACTCAGATCAATGGGATTTTTAACTTTTTTGACCAATATTTACAAAGTTTCAAATGGATTCTTGGTTAATCCACGATGATAATCAAGGAACATCGTCCTCTGAAATAATTTACTCCATAACTATTGGGAATTGTAGAACTTTAGAGCATGATTCCTTCGGATGAATGGGAATTTCAAGTATTTGGACCAAGATTAACATTAACACTGAAAATTTCTTTACCGTTCCACTCTAATTTTCAATAGTTTGTTGCTTACACCATACGAACCTCCATGATAAATGGGTATTGTAGTAATTTAGACCATAATACACTCTGATTAATGAGAAAATCAAGTATTTAGACCAAAATTTACAATTATTTAAATGGTTTCATTGCCATTTTGCACATGTTCTCCAGAATTATTAGCTTCTACAATTAGAAATTCTATGATGAATGAGAATTATTGGAATTTTGTCCATGATACCCTTTGATCAATTGGATAACAAATTTATTTGGTCAATGATTTACTAAGAATCCAAAGGATTCTTCACCATTCCACACCGATAATCAAGAAAAATTGTCCTCTAAACCTATTTACTCCATGGTTATTGGAATTGTTGCAACATAGATCATGATACACTCAGATCAATGGGATTATTAACTTTTTTGACCAATATTTACAAAGTTTCAAATGGATTCTTGGCTAATCCACGATGATAATCAAGGAACATCGTCCTCTGAAATAATTTACTCCATAACTATTGGGAATTGTAGAACTTTAGAGCATGATTCCTTCGGATGAATGGGAATTTCAAATATTTGGAGCAAGATTTACATTAACCCCGAAAAATTCTTTGCCTTTTCTCTCTAATTATCTAGAGTTAGTTGCTTCCAACATACGAACCTCCATGATATATGGGTAATGTAGTAATTTAGACCATAATACATTCGGATTATTGAGAAATTCTAGTATTTTAACCATAATTTACAATTATTCAAATAGTTTCATTGCCATTCTCTACATGTTCTCCAGAATTATTAGCTTCTACAATAAGAAATTCTATGATGAATGGGAATTATTAAAATTTTGTCCATGAAACCTTTGGATCAATGGGATAACATATTTATTTGGTCAATAATTTACTAAGAATCCAAAGGATTCTTCACCATTCCACACCGATAATCAAGAAAAAATGTCCTCTAAACATATTTACTCCATGGTTATTGGAATTGTTGCAACATAGATCATGATACACTCAGATCAATGGGATTTTTAACTTTTTGGACAAATATTTACAAAGTTTCAAATAGATTCTTGGCTAATCCACACCGATAATCAAGAAAAATTGTCCACTAAGCCTATTTACCCTATGGTTATTACGAATTGTTGCAACATAGATAATGATACACTCAGATCAATGGGATTTTTAACTTTTTTGACCAATATTTACAAAGTTTCAAATGGATTCTTGGTTAATCCACGATGATAATCAAGGAAGATCGTCCTCTGAAATAATTTACTCCATAACTATTGGCACTTGTAGAACTTTAGAGCATGATTCCTTCGGATGAATGGGAATTTCAAGTATTTGGATCAAGATTAACATTAACACTGAAAATTTCTTTGCCGTTCCACTCTAATTTTCAATAGTTAGTAGCTTACACCATACGAACCTCCATGATAAATGGGTATTGTAGTAATTTAGACCATAATACACTCTGATTAATGAGAAAATCAAGTATTTAGACCAAAATTTACAATTATTCAAATGGTTTCATTGCCATTTTGCACATGTTCTCCAGAATTATTAGCTTCTACAATTAGAAATTCTATGATGAATGAGAATTATTGGAATTTTGTCCATGATACCCTTTGATCGATTGGATAACATATTTATTTAGTCAATGATTTACTAAGAATCCAAAGGATTCTTCACCATTCCACACCGATAATCAAGAAAAATTGTCCTCTAAACCTATTTACTTCATGGTTATTGGAATTGTTGCAACATAGATCATGATACACTCAGATCAATGGGATTATTAACTTTTTTGACCAATATTTACAAAGTTTCAAATGGATTCTTGGTTAATCCACGAATGATAATCAAGGAACATCGTCCTCTGAAATAATTTGCTCCATAACTATTGGGAATTGTAGAACTTTAGAGCATGATTCCTTCGGATGAATGGGAATTTCAAGTATTTGGATCAAGATTTACATTCACCCCGAAAAATTCTTTGCCTTTTCACTCTAATTATCTAGAGTTAGTTGCTTCCACCATACGAACCTCCATGATATATGGGTAATGTAGTAATTTAGACGATAATACATTCGGATTATTAAGAAATTCTAGTATTTTAACCATAATTTACAATTATTCAAATAGTTTCATTGCCATTATCTATATGTTCTCCAGAATTATTAGCTTCTACAATAAGAAATTCTATGATGAATGGGAATTATTAAAATTTTGTCCATGAAACCTTTGGATCGATGGGATAACATATTTATTTGGTCAATAATTTACTAAGAATCCAAAGGATTCTTCACCATTCCACACCGATAATCAAGAAAAAATGTCCTCTAAACATATTTACTCCATGGTTATTGGAATTGTTGCAACATAGATCATGATACACTCAGATTATTGGGATTTTTAACATTTTGGACAAATATTTTCAAAGATTCAAATAGATTCTTGGCTAATCCACACCGATAATCAAGAAAAATTGTCCACTAAACCTATTTACCCTATGGTTATTACGAATTGTTGCAACATAGATCATGATACACACAGATCAATGGGATTATTAACTTTTTTGACCAATATTTACAAAGTTTCAAATGGAATTTTGGTTAATCCACGATGATAATCAAGGAAGATCGTCCTCTGAAATAATTTACTCCATAACTATTGGCACTTGTAGAACTTTAGAGCATGATTCCTTCGGATGAATAGGAATTTCAAGTATTTGGATCAAGATTAACATTAACACTGAAAATTTCTTTACCGTTCCACTCTAATTTTCAATAGTTTGTTGCTTACACCATACGAACCTCCATGATAAATGGGTATTGTAGTAATTTAGACCATAATACACTCTGATTAATGAGAAAATCAAGTATTTAGACCAAAATTTACAATTATTCAAATGGTTTCATTGCCATTTTGCAAATGTTCTCCAGAATTATTAGCTTCTACAATTAGAAATTCTATGATGAATGAGAATTATTGGAATTTTGTCCATGATACCCTTTGATCAATTGGATAACAAATTTATTTGGTCAATGATTTACTAAGAATCCAAAGGATTCTTCACCATTCCACACCGATAATCAAGAAAAATTGTCCTCTAAACCTATTTACTTCATGGTTATTGGAATTGTTGCAACATAGATCATGATACACTCAGATCAATGGGATTATTAACTTTTTTGACCAATATTTACAAAGTTTCAAATGGATTCTTGGTTAATCCACGAATGATAATCAAGGAACATCGTCCTCTGAAATAATTTGCTCCATAACTATTGGGAATTGTAGAACTTTAGAGCATGATTCCTTCGGATGAATGGGAATTTCAAGTAGTTGGATCAAGATTAACATTAACACTGAAAATTTCTTTGCCGTTCCACTCTAATTTTCAATAGTTAGTAGCTTACACCATACGAACCTCCATGATATATGGGTAATGTAGTAATTTAGACGATAATACATTCGGATTATTAAGAAATTCTAGTATTTTAACCATAATTTACAATTATTCAAATAGTTTCATTGCCATTATCTATATGTTCTCCAGAATTATTAGCTTCTACAATAAGAAATTCTATGATTAATGGGAATTATTAAAATTTTGTCCATGAAACCTTTGGATCAATGGGATAACATATTTATTTGGTCAATAATTTACTAAGAATCCAAAGGATTCTTCACCATTCCACACGGATAATCAAGAAAAATTGTCCTCTAAACATATTTACTCCATGGTTATTGGAATTGTTGCAACATAGATCATGATACACTCAGATCAATGGGATTTTTAACTTTTTGGACAAATATTTACAAAGATTCAAATAGATTCTTGGCTAATCCACGAATGATAATCAAGGAACATCGTCCTCTGAAATAACTTGCTCCATAACTATTGGGAATTGTAGACCTTTAGAGCATGATTCCTTCGGATGAATGGGAATTTCAAGTATTTGGAGCAAGATTTACATTAACCCCGAAAAATTCTTTGCCTTTTCACTCTAATTATCTAGAGTTAGTTGCTTCCACCATACGAACCTCCATGATATATGGGTAATGTAGTAATTTAGACGATAATACATTCGGATTATTAAGAAATTCTAGTATTTTAACCATAATTTACAATTATTCAAATAGTTTCATTGCCATTATCTATATGTTCTCCAGAATTATTAGCTTCTACAATAACAAATTCTATGATGAATAGGAATTATTAAAATTTTGTCCATGAAACCTTTGGATCAATGGGATAACATATTTATTTGGTCAATAATTTACTAAGAATCCAAAGGATTCTTCACCATTCCACACCGATAATCAAGAAAAATTGTCCTCTAAACATATTTACTCCATGGTTATTGGAATTGTTGAAACATAGATCATGATACACTCAGATCAATGGGATTTTTAACTTTTTGGACAAATATTTACAAAGATTCAAATAGATTCTTGGCTAATCCACACCGATAATCAAGACAAATTGTCCTCTAAACATATTTACTCCATGGTTATTGGAATTGTTGCAACATAGATCATGATACACTCAGATCAATGGGATTTTTAACTTTTTGGACAAATATTTACAAAGATTCAAATAGATTCTTGGCTAATCCACACCGATAATCAAGAAAAATTGTCCACTAAACCTATTTACCCTATGGTTATTACGAATTGTTGCAACATAGATAATGATACACTCAGATCAATGGGATTTTTAACTTTTTTGACCAATATTTACAAAGTTTCAAATGGATTCTTGGTTAATCCACGATGATAATCAAGGAACATCGTCCTCTGAAATAATTTGCTCCATAACTATTGGGAATTGTAGACCTTTAGAGCATGATTCCTTCGGATGAATGGGAATTTCAAGTATTTGGAGCAAGATTTACATTAACCCCGAAAAATTCTTTGCCTTTTCACTCTAATTATCTAGAGTTAGTTGCTTCCACCATACGAACCTCCATGATATATGGGTAATGTAGTAATTTAGACGATAATACATTCGGATTATTAAGAAATTCTAGTATTTTAACCATAATTTACAATTATTCAAATAGTTTCATTGCCATTATCTATATGTTCTCCAGAATTATTAGCTTCTACAATAACAAATTCTATGATGAATAGGAATTATTAAAATTTTGTCCATGAAACCTTTGGATCAATGGGATAACATATTTATTTGGTCAATAATTTACTAAGAATCCAAAGGATTCTTCACCATTCCACTCCGATAATCAAGAAAAATTGTCCTCTAAACATATTTATTCCATGGTTATTGGAATTGTTGAAACATAGATCATGATACACTCAGATCAATGGGATTTTTAACTTTTTGGACAAATATTTACAAAGATTCAAATAGATTCTTGGCTAATCCACACCGATAATCAAGACAAATTGTCCTCTAAACATATTTACTCCATGGTTATTGGAATTGTTGCAACATAGATCATGATACACTCAGATCAATGGGATTTTTAACTTTTTGGACAAATATTTACAAAGATTCAAATAGATTCTTGGCTAATCCACACCGATAATCAAGAAAAATTGTCCACTAAACCTATTTACCCTATGGTTATTACGAATTGTTGCAACATAGATAATGATACACTCAGATCAATGGGATTTTTAACTTTTTTGACCAATATTTACAAAGTTTCAAATGGATTCTTGGTTAATCCACGATGATAATCAAGGAACATCGTCCTCTGAAATAATTTGCTCCATAACTATTGGGAATTGTAGACCTTTAGAGCATGATTCCTTCGGATGAATGGGAATTTCAAGTATTTGGAGCAAGATTTACATTAACCCCGAAAAATTCTTTGCCTTTTCACTCTAATTATCTAGAGTTAGTTGCTTCCACCATACGAACCTCCATGATATATGGGTAATGTAGTAATTTAGACGATAATACATTCGGATTATTAAGAAATTCTAGTATTTTAACCATAATTTACAATTATTCTAATAGTTTCATTGCCATTATCTATATGTTCTCCAGAATTATTAGCTTCTACAATAACAAATTCTATGATGAATAGGAATTATTAAAATTTTGTCCATGAAACCTTTGGATCAATGGGATAACATATTTATTTGGTCAATAATTTACTAAGAATCCAAAGGATTCTTCACCATTCCACACCGATAATCAAGAAAAATTGTCCTCTAAACATATTTACTCCATGGTTATTGGAATTGTTGAAACATAGATCATGATACACTCAGATCAATGGGATTTTTAACTTTTTGGACAAATATTTACAAAGATTCAAATAGATTCTTGGCTAATCCACACCGATAATCAAGACAAATTGTCCTCTAAACATTTTTACTCCATGGTTATTGGAATTGTTGCAACATAGATCATGATACACTCAGATCAATGGGATTTTTAACTTTTTGGACAAATATTTACAAAGATTCAAATAGATTCTTGGCTAATCCACACCGATAATCAAGAAAAATTGTCCACTAAACCTATTTACCCTATGGTTATTACGAATTGTTGCAACATAGATAATGATACACTCAGATCAATGGGATTTTTAACTTTTTTGACCAATATTTACAAAGTTTCAAATGGATTCTTGGTTAATCCACGATGATAATCAAGGAACATCGTCCTCTGAAATAATTTGCTCCATAACTATTGGGAATTGTAGACCTTTAGAGCATGATTCCTTCGGATGAATGGGAATTTCAAGTATTTGGAGCAAGATTTACATTAACCCCGAAAAATTCTTTGCCTTTTCACTCTAATTATCTAGAGTTAGTTGCTTCCACCATACGAACCTCCATGATATATGGGTAATGTAGTAATTTAGACGATAATACATTCGGATTATTAAGAAATTCTAGTATTTTAACCATAATTTACAATTATTCAAATAGTTTCATTGCCATTATCTATATGTTCTCCAGAATTATTAGCTTCTACAATAAGAAATTCTATGATGAATGGGAATTATTAAAATTTTGTCCATGAAACCTTTGGATCAATGGGATAACATATTTATTTGGTCAATAATTTACTAAGAATCCAAAGGATTCTTCACCATTCCACACCGATAATCAAGAGAAATTGTCCTCTAAACCTATTTACCCCATGGTTATTGGGAATTGTTGTAACATAGATCCTGATATAATTAGATCAATGAGATTTTTAACTTTTTGGACCAATATTAACAAAGATTCAAATGGATTCAAGTCTAAACAACACTGATTATCAAGAAACATTGTCCTCTAAATCTATTTACTCCATGGTTATTGGGAGTTGTTGCAACATAGATCATGATACACTCAGATCAATGGGATTTTTAACTTTTTGGACAGATATTTAAAAAGATTCAAATGGATTCTTGGCTAATATACACTGATAATCAAGGAACATCGTCCTCTGAACCAATTTACTCCATAGCTATTGGGAATTGTAGATCATTAGAGCATGATACCTTCGGATTAATGGGAATTTCAAGTATTTGGACCAAGATTAACATATACCCCGAAAAATTCTTTGCCTTTCCACTATTATTATCAAGAGTTAGTTGCTTCTACCATACGAACCTTCTTGATAAATGGGTAATGTAGTAATTAAGTCCATAATATACTCTGATTAATGAGAAATTCAAGTATTTAGACCAAAATTTACAATTATTCAAATGGTTTAATTGCCATTTTGCACATGTTCTCCAGAATTATTAGCTTCTACAATTAGAAATTCTATGATGAATGGGAATTATTGGAATTTTATCCATGATACCCTTTGATCAATGGTATAACATATTTATTTGGTTAATGATTTACTAAGAATCCAAAGGATTATTCACCATTCCACACTGATAATTTAGAAAAATTGTCCTTTAAGCCTATTTAGCTCCATGGTTATTGGAGTTGTTGCAACATAGATCATGATACACTCAGATCAATGGGGTTTTTAACTTTTTGGTCCAATATTTACAAAGATTCAAATGGATTCTTTGCTAATCCACACCGATAATCAAGAAAAATTGTCCTCCAAACCTATTTACTCCATGGTTATTGGGAGTTGTTGCAACATAGATCATGATACACTCAGATCAATGGGATTTTTAACTTTTTGGACCAATATTTACAAAAATTCAAATGGATTCTTGGCTAATCTAAACCGATGATCAAGGAACATTGTCCTCTAAACCTATTTACTACATGGTTATTGGAAATTGTTGCAACATAGATCATGATACACTCAAATCAAAATTAGCTTGAAGTACAACCTTAAGGTTGGCTACAACAGGTTTTCTCATTAGTCGAAATTTATTACTCATAGAAAGTGTAATTTTTTAGTTTATTTCTTTTAGGTTGGCCAATGAATTTCATTCATATAATAATATGTTTCATGATATATATTCAAAATATCAAAATTTTGTTTTGTATATAATTACATATTTGACCATATTTTATTTAAAAGAGCACGATTTTTGCTTTTTTTGTTTTTAAGCACATATTTAACAGTTTTCGATGCAAAATGCTGAAAAATATTGTTATTTTTTTATTATATTAACTGAATCTGATATAAGTTTAATTATCTATATTTTACAAATAATCATTTATTTTTTATACGCAGTAAACTACTTAATGATAATTTTCGATAATTCTTGTCAATTGTCAGTCAAAACTTGTCTTAAACCTGCGAGCTATTACAATTTTATCATATATTTTAAAAGAACATTGAATAATATGTAATTAGTTGCTGTCTAGTCTACTACCGATATAGAGTACCTATACCTACTACAAGTTTTGTGTTAAAGAGTTTTTTATAATAGATTCAAAGACGTATTAGCTCCAAATAGACAAAGATTTACAACGAAACTTTTAAAACAAATAATAATTATTCAATACAACATTTTTTTTTTATATTTTATATAATAAATAAGAAAATTCTAAAAATTTCAATGACAAAAGTCAATATATAATGAGCACCTATAAATAGTGCCGATCCAATTCATTTATATTCTATAAATAATTAAATTTATCTCTATATATTTATTACACTTTTCATGTCTGCATTTCTTTATTTTAATTAAATTCTTCATACATATTTAACCGGTTGTTTTTGCATAAATGCATGTATGTATAATGTAAAAATAAATTATATTTATCGACCTCGTCAATAAAAGGAACCTTTTTTAAATTTCTAAACTTTAAAATTTAAAGTTAAAAGATTTATTAATTTCACAATGCTCTTATCGTTAATGAGGTTTACTCTAGAGTGTCTATTTTTAATTATCAGCTCTATGTTGCATTCTTGAGTAGGGCTGGGATTTTAATACCCTAAAAAACCCCAAAAAATGTCCTAAAAGAAATGCTTTTATGACCTTAAAACTCTAAATAATGCCCTAAAAAAAATGCTTTTATGATCTACAAATTTTTTTATTTTTAATAATTTTAGTATAAATTATAATAAAAAGTTTTAAAAAATGCATTATAAAAATCTATTACAAGTGTAAACTGTAAATATATAGTTTTAGTATAAATCTAAAAAAAAAGTTGTACACAAAGCTAGATAGACTTAATCTCATAGACGTGGACTTCGTTCAATCTGAAAAAAAAAATGTTTATAAATTATTTAATACGTTTAGATCGTATATTTATTTACCTGCACATTCTGAACTGTTACACTGAACCACGAGAGCTTGTTTCAGATTTTCAAATAAAAATGGTCTTCCGTTGTCTGCCAGTAAGTTCTTGTAGATTGAAAAACTCCTTTCAACATCTACTGAAGTGATTGGCGAGTATTTGAAGAAGGCTAAATCGTTCGCTGTAAGATCATCCGGAATTTCATTTGTTGCGCCTTGACCGTTCAAAATATCAGATATATCGGAAATGATTTTAAATCCTTTGTTTTTATTTAAAGTAGTAGTAAGTTTTTGATAAATGATTTTTCCGATTTGATTTGGTGCTTTTTGAATTTCAGCTTTTATTTTTTGAATAACTTTAATGGAATCAATCAAAGGTACTCCGGAAGTTTCTAATTGAGTTATCGATGTTGCTAATGTGCTAAAATTTGCCTTTATATATATTAAGTTATGTTTCAAATTTACATTAGAAAATAAATTCTGAGCTTTAGAAACTGCAACTGCGTCTTCTCCGTCTAATTGATTAATAATTTCTTTAATCAGTTCAAAATGGTCACAATAGTACATAGAAGCATTAAGCCAAGTGCCTCAACGTGTTAATACAGGCCGAGGATGTAGTGGAATATCTGGTGCCATTGTTTTAAATACTTGGATTCGCGACGGTACTTTCAAAAATTCTTTTTTTACGTTATTTTTCAATTCGTCAACATTTGTAAAGTGTATTCTTATTTCTTCGGCAGCTCTATGCAAGGCGTGCGCCAAGCATGTAACATGTATCATTTTCGAATAATAAGTTTGAATCGATGTGGCTACTTTTACCATGTACGGAGCAGCGTCACTTAAAAATAAAAGGACATTATCGTGTATTATTCCTTATGGCCATAATATTGATAAAGACTTATCCAAAACTTTGGCAATTGTACTGTGATTGGTTTTTTCTAATACTTCTGAATTTAATAAAAACATTTTACCTATGTTACCTACTTCTAATGTACCTATTATAACATTGGCAACATAACGACCATTGGCGTCCGTCGTTTCATCGATAGAAACCCATAATTTTTTATTTTCTACGTATGACCTTATCATCTGTATAGTTTCATCGTAACATGAACTGACGTAATTTTTTCGTAATGTGGAGCGATCAGGCATTTGTTTATTGGTATATTTTTCCAAAAATTTAGTAAATGCAGGATTTTCGAGTTTATTTAACGGAATATTACATGACAAAAATGTACGAGAAAAATCTAAAAAATATTCCGACCTGTTTGGTACGTCTGTAATAAAACTTTGTGTATTTTATTTTACGTTTTGTAATTTACTCCGTTCTACTCCATTGATGTGTTTATCTCTTGACAAATGTTGTTGTACGGCAAATCGTTTTTCAGCAGTAACTTTCACGTTGCATATTTTATAGAATAACACCGATCCGTCGTTAGAAAAAATATTATGTCCAAATTCATGTACAAACGCACGCAGTCGACTCGCTATCGAACATTTTACTTTTGGCATTTTTATATTAAATTATCAAAAAAAATTAACTAGATTAATAAAACGGTGTTAACGACGACAAAAATCGTACTGAACATCGAACGATAATATCATCGGACGTCGATTTTACCGATTAAAGATTATTTAACAGGAAATGCGGGTAGAGGTTACTCAAACCTTGTCCGATAATATAATACGAATTACGAGTACCTACTTATAATCTGTTATATTTATTTAAAAACCATGTAGGTGTAAAAATCTTAAAATCTTAAAATAAAATTTCAAATTCATACACTTGGTTTCCAAAAACTCAAAAAATGCTCCAAAAACTCTAAAATGCTCTAAAAAATTAAGAAAATGACCTAAAAACTAAAAAATAGCAAAAAATGCAAAAAAATTCAAAATAAACTTTCTTATTCTCATTCAAATGTACATAAAACAAATTTGTGTCAAGACGAGCATTGCACAGTAAGCTTTGAAAAACAATGCAAAGTGCATCGAAAACCCAGCCCTATTCGTGTGTGTCCATTAGGTGGTGCAAGGGAGGACAGAATCGAATGGTATAACAGTGTGAGAGAAAAGACGGATTTTCTTATTAATTATAGTATATATATATATATATATATATATATATATATATATATATATAATTATAAATATTCCATAACAAAAAATGTGATGTGAAAAGTAGGTAGTAAATAAACCGGTTAAAATCGCTTAGCGATTATTTAAGCGGGAATTAGACCAACATGGATCAAGGACATACCACCAGTAGTTGAAAATAGTGACTTATTATTCTAATATCATTTATTTAACGACACTAATAGGACGTAATAATAAACGCATAAAAGTCTTGAATAAACGAAAAATTAAAATATTATATTTATTCACAAATTTCATTAGATATTACTGTAAAGACATAGCTTACGTAGCTAACGTTTGACGTCGGTATATTATTTATTATTTTATTCATGGCTAAGCGGTCTTTTCCAATTTCGCTCGAAAACGTTGTATAACTAAATTCATTGTGTCCGTTTTCGCCCCCACCCTGTACCAACGCCGCCGTCCTTCGAATAATGCCACATTGTAGTAACAGAAATCGCCACACAGCAGGGCTGAAGGTAAACGAGAAGGCCGAGGTCCGTCATACGCACGCCATATTGAAACACTCTTTTCTGTGCATTTCGAACGGCTATACACGAGCATTAGTTACTCACCAGGTCACGTGTTTATCGTTTTTTGCTACTGTCCAGTCTGCACTACGTATAACATTAACTATTACCCACTGCTGTCTTTCGTGAGTATTATATTTTAATTTATCTTTATTATTATTTTTACTATATTATTTACTTAATATCTGAAAATCGTCTCGTAAAGTATAACATTTGCAATTCCATTATTTGTAGTTGGACATGTTTTCGTGTATTATTTAGTTGTATGTTGTTAACAATTACATCATTCTGATCCATATACATGGCCATAATTTTATGCTATGATCAAATTATGTTTTTTTATCAATTTAATTACCTACCATATTATATAATAGTATTTTAACAGCATATATTATAAAACATTAATTCATATATATATATAAATATATATGTATATATATGTATAAAACCGCAATATTAAAAATGTATAATTTTTGTCAATAATTAATAATCAAAAAAAATACATTTACTTAAATAAAAACCTATATAGTTCAAACGTTGTTGATAATTAAAATTGCTGTAAGATTCTTTTGACATTTGAATTTTCGTACAAATTATGGACAATTTTAAAAATTATTACTATAAAATACTCACAAGTTATATTTTAGTAGCTATATTCGAGACTAGTCTATTGCACATGCCAATGTTCTGCGATATATTTAAGGTTGTTTTTGTCTGAACCTCGTAAGAACGTGTAAGTACATAGTATTTTACAAGTATAGTAGGTACATTATAAAATGATTTTTTGTGTATTATAATGCATTTTTAGCCAATTTGTATTTATTTTTAATACAACAAATTTAATTTATTTACATAGGTGCATTTATATGTTTAGTTGTAAAATAATTTAATAATCAATAATAGTAGTTAAGTAAAAATAGTAAATATTTAATAGTATTATTATATTAAACAATTATTTTAATTTTTTTATTGTGCATATTTGCATGCAAATTAAACATTTATTTTTATTAAAATTATTTATGATATAGCTATGCTGACTGCTGATTGCTGACCAAATCACAGTTAATTTCACTGCTTCAATCTTCAGTAATTCAATAGTTTTAGTACCTTTAGTAGTGTGGTTACTTTGTTTGAATTTGTTTAATATGGTTTGTATGATGATAAATATTGAAAAAACAATAATAAGTTTTAATATCACTAATAAAATATAATTACACATTAATTTAGGATTCTCTTAATCAACCGAAAAAAAATGAAATTTCTAAAAGTGAAAATATTATAAAAACCCAAGGCCAAGGACGGGGTTCTACAAAGAAAATGTCAATGCAAAAGCTTTCAGGAGAATCTGTACTTTTATCTTCATCGACGTTACCAATAGAAAATATGAAAAGGAATGTTGAAAATACTGTAGCACATAATCAAAGCCTCAATGACAAATCTTGTTTTCAAGATGATGCATTCAATTTGAACATAAAGTTTGAAGAATGTAATGGTATTGAAGTAAAAGTGAATGGTAAAAATATACCTGATGCTATTACAAGTTTTTCATCAATGAAAAATATACCAATAATATTAATGAGGAATATTAGAATGAAGAATTTTGTGCAGCCTACTCCTATTCAAAAATATTCTATTCCAATTATTTTATCTGGTAGAGATTTGATGGCCACTGCACAAACTGGTTCAGGAAAAACGGTAATTAAATAATTTAAACATTAGTATTCGGTTATATTTATAGTGGTAGTACCTACATAAAATTAATTTTTATAGTGGTAAAAAAATATTTATTGATTGCTGTGTTTTTTAGAACATAATACGTATTAACTTTAAAACTAATTTATGTAGTCTAAATAAAGATATTGTGCTGATATATTTTTACAGCTATCTATAGGATACATAATTATATGTGTTAATAAATAATTATGCTGGAATATTTTAAACTTGTTCATCAAATCTACCAGTGGAGTTTTTAAAATATTGAAATCATTTTTGTAAAATTGTTTTACTAAATATGAAATAATTATATTATAACAAGCTATAGACTTAGTTAAATTCTATCTGTCATTTAAGAAATTCATTATTTATCTGAATACCCATTTTATTGAAGTTATGATATATAATTTTTATTTATCCATCCTTTTCAGATAATACTATATTATAATAATTTATTTTTTAGAAATTTATTTTCCCAACAAATTATTCCTTATTATTACATGTTTCTCCCCCCCCTCCCCACCCACCACACACACACACACAAAAACAATAATAAAAAAGAAGATGTAAGTAACTCCACTTGGTTAACCTAATATAACTATAGATCACAATTATTAACATATACCTAAATAAACCAAAAAATGTTGCTTATTTATTGTTATATACTTATTTTAGATTGCTTTTATCTTACCAATCATACAAAAATTGATCATGAACCCAGTAACACTAGTAAAAGATAGTGATCATTGTGAACCCCAAGTTATCATAATAGTACCTACGAGAGAACTGGCTATTCAAATGAAAATGATCATATCAAAATTAACAATGAAAACAAATATTCTTTCGTTTGCCTGTTTTGGTGGTGTTAAAACCAGTTTTCAAAAAGAGCGAATTCTTGTAAGTAGAATGTTTTTAAATAATAATTAGAATACCATATTATTATGTAAATATATATTGTCATATCACTCATATTAAATGACATACAAAGTATAATTCTTGTGCACTCTAAACTAATGACTACAATCAAAAATTCTATTAGTCCAACTCTTTAAGTTAAGGTACGATAACGTTTACTTACTGTATTTATTCTTAACTAATTATTAACTAAATCAATTATTCTTTAACCCTTTCGACTATAATATATCTCAGAGCTCTAAAGTTTTAAAAAACAAGTAGAATGTTAAATAATTGTAAGAAAGTTTAACACTATTTATGACTGGAAACAGAATAAATTACATTAAAACCAACAGTCCACCAAAGTCCATAGTATTGCTGTTTACCTCTCCGTGTACAACTATACCACACACTCCTATTAAATGCTCCTCACACACTGACAGCAGTGCTATTAAATAACAAATTATTATGTTGCTTCAGCATATTTTTTTCCCTGATGCTACCTATATTTGTTATTTAGATATTAATACATATGTCATATATTATATTATAATGTTAATGGTCATCTACAATATATGACAATATATATTGAATAAAATATGAATATTTTATAATAATAATAATAATAATAATAATAATAATAATGTTCTCAATATTTTTTTACATTAGAATGGTTGTCACATACTTGTAGCCACAATTGGTCGATTAAATGCATTTGTCCAGAATGGTGTCATAACATTTTCATCAGTGAGAATTATTGTTTTGAATGAAGTTGGTAGGATTTTACACAAAGACATAAAACCAGAAATTGATAAAATTTTAAATAATTCTTCAATGCCACCTGTCGTAAGTTTTCATTGATAAATAATAGTGGAGTAAATGCTTATTGTATATAGTAATGAATATAAAATGTTTATAATTTCTAGGTGAAAAGACAGACAATTACGATGTCAACAACTTTATCAGATGAAACTCAGCGTTTAGCACAATTCTATTTAAAGAATGATTATTTATTTTTAACATTTGGTATTGTTAATAGCATTTCAAACAATATACAACAAACCTTTTACATGGTTAATAAATTCAAAAAACGTGACATGTTAATTAATATTTTGAAAAAAGGTTGGTATTTTAAATAATTAAATTAAATATCTATATTTTATTTATATTAAGAAGGAACATCAGCAGCAACCACAAACAAAGATATTATCTATATATATATATATATATATATATATATATATCTTAGTCTGCGGCAGTGCCTTAATTATGTCAGGCGTTTGTATGCTTGTAATGCTTATAATGCATACCAAGTCATCCATCTGGATACCTACCGCATTGTTAAATCATACCTTTAAACATGAATTGGCCACCAGGTTCCTTTTAATATGAATGAATTATAAATATAATTAAGAAAAAAAAACATTTATCTTTTTGTAGATTCAGCAGGAACTCTGGTATTTGTAAAACGCAAGTGGACAGTAGACTATCTTGTCCCATACCTAAACAAAAACGATATACCATCAGTACCTTTACATAGTAATTATATACTAAATCACAGAAAAAATGCATTAAGTAATTTTTACAGTAAAATGAAGAATGTACTTGTGGCCACAAATATAGCTCTAAGAGATTTAGGTAAATATATCAAAATTCTATAATTTAATTTAATTCAACAGACAATTCTGTTTATTTTTAGTTTATTGTTATAACTGAATCATATAGTAATCTTCTGACATAGCCACATAGGACACAATACCAATTATTAACAGTCTCCACTGATACAGCCAATAAAAAAAAAAAAAAAAATTTACGGTGTTTTTATAGTACAATGAGTCGAAATCTAAAATGTGTATAAAATCACTCATTCGCCTTTTGGCAAATCATAATTATTTATTATTTTTATATGACTTTTATTGAATTCAATATAATTATAATATACTGTTAATAGTGAACAGGTAAAATAAAATAAGTAAATAGATAAATAGGTAAAACAAATGTAGAATTTAGATGATCATATACTGACGTGTATAATGGTTTGTACCACTAATGTTTTTAATACAGTTTGTAGAGTTTTTTTTTTTTATTTGCGTATTTATTATGCAGTGCAATTTTAATTATCCATCAGGCATCGAACTAAAGCCCTGGCGAATAATCAAATAAACAGATAATCGGATGAATGGAAAAAATTTATAATTTTTTTTTTATGTAAACAAAACAAAAAAAAATTCGGTGTTTAATTTTGTATATTTGTACGTAAATATTTTATTATGAAATGCTGTAATGTATAATTAAAAAAAATTGATGCGATTGTTTACAAATGGACAACAGAAATCATTCTCTTTGTTTCTGTACGAACTGCAAACCATAAGTATAATGTTTCGTCCAACGCAGCATTTGCAGTTTTTTTCATAATTTTCCGTTTTAGCATGATTGTCATCTTCCATTTGTGAAGCATAGCATTCAGTTTCACTGTCATTTTTTTTTTAAGTCCTTAATTGTTATTCAATCATTTATACATTTTTTTCAATCTACCATTCATAATTTGCTCTCTGACTAGAGCCTATGTATTTGTAATTCACTGTCAAAACGTAAATATATATAATGACTAAGGCTCGAATTTATATGTATTTATGCTATTAAAATATGTATTAGAAACTCAAAATATATATTTTACTAATATGATAAATTTATTAATATTTAATCAAGTATACAATACATCCATATGTGTTCCTAATGAAAATTTTGTTTGAATTTCATATTTTATTTTAATTTTATTTGTGCTTATTAGTTTGTAAATGAAGTGTTATCTGAAACCATACTGATTTGCTGTCAGTATTTCAAACGCACCCACTTATTAATAAATCGTTATCTATCGTTTATCGAGGTCATAAATATCGAACATATTTCGTAAATTAAGTTCAATAATTGGTATTATTTTGTACTTTTGGATACATGGGAAATTGTCTGTATTGAAAAATACAATCGTTTAAAATAATAACTATTAATAAATCGTCAATGAACAAATTATCGAAATATGTAGAAAAAATAGAACTATTTATGTGTAAAATAAAATAGCATTGTAAATCTTGTAAGACGAATTTATCACTCATTTGACATTTTGGTCTAAAATCATTTGTGTTAGTAAAACGGAACTATTTTTTTTTTTTTATTATATAGTCATGTTAAAATATTGATTGGGTTCTTATTGGATTTTTTTTATTTCTGTCCATTTCACATTTTATTTGCTTGTACTCGCACAGAAAAATTACATTACAATATCACAATATGATATATTGATTACAATTTATTGTAAAACATACAATTCATGTATAAAATTATACATTATTAACTTAAATCTTCATAATTTTTATATCTTTTTTGTTAACTAATTGTATTAATTATATAATCATTTTTACAATGAATAGCCGACACCTTTTTTAATGTACTATTTGTATAGAATAGAATCTATAGCAGTTATTTTATTATTTATTTATCAATAGTTGCATGTAAACAATAATTTTAGCATTTCTATTACTTATTTCATAATTTGTTAATACCTTTTGACTTTTGAATCTTTAGATTTTAAATGCGTGAACCATGTCATAAATTTTGATATGCCAGATAATATTGAAGAATATGTGGAAAAAATTGGACGTGTAGACAAACCATCAAATCAAGCAATTGTTACTTCTTTCTTTGATCCCCGTGAAGATCACCTTTTGGTAGAACCACTTATAAAAACTCTAGAATTGGTAATGAATTATAATAAAATATATACTTATTGTTTTTTAATCCAAGTTGTATTTATAATTTATAATTTTTAAATGTTGTGATTTAGGCAAACCAAGAAATACCTGATTGGTTAATTAAACTAAGACAGAAAGCCAAACAGGATGATACTAATAATGTTTTAGATCAATTTGTAAGCTTAGATATAAAACATGTAAGTAATATTTATATTGTATTTACCATTGTTTTCTATATGTTGTGAAATTTATGGCACAACGAGTATGTACATTATTTAAGCACAGCATAGCTTATCATTCATTTAAGTTGGGTATATTTATATTCCTAAAATTATAGATTAAATTACCGCAGTAAAAATGTTTATTTATTTATTGATTAAATTTTTTTTAACTAATTTTGCACATGCCCAACAAAACTTCATTTTTTTTAACAACAATCCCTGTGTTGAATATCATTTTCAAATTAATACATTTTTTTCAAGTAACTTTTATCTATCAACTTATATTCTAAACCTAAAATTGGTGAAATTAGAGTGGGTATAATTTAAAATATATATTATAATTAGAACAAAACAAATACATACAGATAATTAATAAATTTTAATTCATAGACATTTTTGATCTATCAGTCTAGTTTAATTTCCTGCAAACAGAATTGAAAAATATTCACAATATAATGAGTGATAATTTGCCCTGTTTCTGCGAATACAGTGGAACACACGGTATACTTTGAAATTATTAATGTTACTGAGTATTGATCATTTTTAAATTTGAAGGTTTGCATTTATTATAATGCTATACAATGAAGTTACAACATTAATTTTCTTCTTTCACCGCATGTTTTCTTATAGGTTTTGATAATTGAATTAGAACAATAGTTAAGTTGATGATTGTTATATATTAATTTAAAGACATAAACTTCAGTTCACAAATTTGATTCATATATTTAAATATTAATTACTATTAAGGTATTCTATCTGTATTGTTTTAAATTCAAATACCTATTAAAGTGATTCTAAACTAATAACAATTTAATATGTTATAGGTTGACATCTTATTTCAAGTAAAATAAATGTTAATAATTATAAAATGTATATTTATTTGTGTTTACAGAAACCAATTTAAGACAATTTAAATGATGGTAGGATGGTCAATTTGTAACTGAATATTGAATAATTATTGTTTTGTTTCATGTAAAAAATAAAAAATCATCATCAATAAAATTTACATACTTATATACTTTATTATCTTTGGTTATTTTTTTTTTTTACTATTTATTTTAAAATTAGAATTAGTAATGTGGTCGGTTGAACTAATGACTATGATCCAAGACTATTGGATTTATTATATTATTAATTAAAGTTCAGTTAGCAATTTTGAAAGTAGTATAATAAGTAATACAGTAAAACAAAAGTTAGGATTCAATTACGCACAGAATAAAAGTTACTATATTGACAGAAAACACCTATGTCTAAAGAACACCTAATGAAGTACCCATGTTGCTAAACAGTTAATAATAATAAAAACAGTAAATACAATTAAAAAATTGTAAGCAAATAAAAAATGGTACATTTAAATCATATTCAAAATCACCTGTAGTTGTTTTGGTAAAGCAGATTTTTTCTGTTGTTGAAAAAACTGAAAAGTTGATAATTCTAAATATTCTTGTTAAATTTCATCAACACTGGTTATGAATTGTTCGGATAGACCTCGAGATTGAGTATTTAAGTCTATATCAACAAAATGTTTACATTAAAAATTTATTCCTACAATAATTATTGTTAACATCATTATCATGTATTCATATTACATACTTGATATCCCCCAACAATAATTTTTATTTTATTTTCCATTTTTCCAGCGATTTAACTTCTTTAGTCATATGACCTCTGTTCTGTTTTAATTTTGTTTCCAATGATTCAATTCTATCTTGTTTACTGGCTAAATTTGATTTTGTATAGTGATTTTGATTTGGCAAGAATAATACTTGGTCCAAACGCTCGCCCCAAACTTAAGTAAATGAGTAATGAAAATTCACCATTCATACCTTGCTTAACAATTTCCATTTCTTTCATTTAAACTTGTTTCGCCTAAAAAAATTTTCATCTAATAAGTAAATTAAAAATCTGTTTGCAAAGTTAAACATTATATTTTTTTTAAAGTTTTCCTAAATCAATAAATATAAATATATTTTTAATTATATTTTCTATTCCATCTTCAGTAAATTGTTGGTGTGAGTGTGCCTATAGATAAATCATTTAAATCATTGAGTTTTCAATTAAGATTGGCTGTTTTTATGACCACTTTGAGTCAGTGTAGCAACTTCTGATAGTTAAAGGCTACAGACAACATCATAATGAAGCAATGTAATTATTACTTGTTTAATCGATTCTTCGGTCTACATAAAAAAATCAAATCAAATATATATATATATATATATATATATACATGTATAGTATCTAATATGTAATTTACTATTATTTTTTAAACATCTGTTTAATACAGATTACAATTTATAATTATCCTTTGAAGAACTGTAATAGGTGGCTCTGTTATGGTTATAATCACTAATAATTTACATATATAATAAATAATTTGTTTAATATTGCAATTAAATTGTATTTTTTAATACAAAATTTATATTTTTAATTATATTTTATATGCAATTAAAAAAAAAAACAAAATATTTTAAAAATTATACAGTGTGTAGAAAGTAAGAATGTATGCAAACACTTGGTGAAAATTTCAAGTCTCTACTATCATTCATTTTTGAACTTTAACAAAATAAAAATATCTATTTTGTCGACAACTAGTTTAGTGAAAAATTGCCGTTTTATTTTAATTGATTTTATGTTTTCCCGGTTATTATGAAAAATAATAGAATTAGTTTACTTTTATTTCCTCGTAGTATCCAATTGTCTACCAAAAACACTTCCCAAATTTGAGTGTTTGATTGTCAAAGGATTTTTGGTGCAGCGGTCGGCGTTGTCACTCGCAGCATTATCATTCCCAGCGTTATCATCGCGAAATATTATCTGTGGTCTGTTTACCGCCGCCAGTTACAGACGACGACGGTCTAGGCACAGTGTACCCGATAGCGGATAGGTACCATTTACATAGTACTTACCGCTTACTACTGTAATTACAACTGGTTGTTTTGCGCGGCGCCTGTTCTATTAACGGTGCTCACTTTTAAACCGCAGTCGTCAGGAGTAATTGCTTTTTTTTCTTCCGCACAACGATGAATTACTTTCCCGTCACTTTTTTGTTGATGGTGGCCGCCGAGACGCTTCTGGCAGCTGTTATGTCCGGCGTAAATCATCTGACTGACGGACAAGAAATCGAAGAAAACCTAATAATTTCAAGGCGCAGGGCGATCTCCGAACATGACCACCGCACAGATTCTGCTTACTCCGGCATCTTGAGTAAGTCGCACATTACTTGTTCTCTCCGATTCATCAGTTGTATATTTTTTAAACATATTAATAAATAATATAAATTATAGCCAACAACTAAATAGAAAAATCCCAATAGGTACTTATCTAAAATATATAAACAGACACAGTAGTTTTATTATTCACTGACTTAATAATTCTGATTAAGATTTACCATGCTTAATAAGTAAAATAAATGTATATTGAGCATGTTTTCACTTAAGATTTATGTTTAAAAATACTAGACAAGACCATGTAGTACATAAACATTTGATATTCTTAAAAATTCAAAACTTCCATAACCACCGGCCGAGTCGCATAGACAGGACCCTAATCACTGATTCTATTTTCAGTAATGAATATGATTTATGTGACTGTAAAACTACTATCAAATTCAATATCTTACTAACGTATTTCTTAACCATTTATATTTTTTTCAAATAACTATAAGATGAAGTGTCAATATGGTCTAAAACTGTATCCAAAGGATATATTCAATTAAACAAATAATTATAATAATAATAACAATATTATGTACATGGTACATCAGGATTATGGAATTTAATTAATTAATTTTTGTATTTTCCTTTAGGTGATGAGGAAGATATAGAAGAAATGAAACATTTAGAACCATCTGAAATAAAACCACGCATGAACACTATACTTGAAAGTATGGATTTAAATAAAAATGGCTTTATTGAAAAAAAGGAATTGTTAGAAAAATTATTGGATTCTTATCGGTAATTATGAATGTACCCAATTTATCTGTTGTACAAAGATTAAAATTTGTTTGAATAAATATCATAAACTCGTCAATATCATTAGATAATAGGTAATTTGGTTATAAATTAAAAGACGTGCTTTACTTTTTACTAAAATTTAATGTAATAGAAATATGTTATAAACATTTTATTGTGCATATAATACTTTAATTAAGCCTACCTAAACTATTAATACTTTTGTATTTTTTTTAAAGTAATTATTGATTAAATAATACTTAATGAATCTCAAAAAATTAATTAATATTGATATGAAACTAATCAATTACTATTCAAAAATTAAAGTTAAAATATTATTTTATTTGGAGTTTTTTTTGACATTTTGGTATGTTTTAACTGATTTTACCTATCTATTATATTATTTACAAAGTGATGAGTTATACCAATTATTAGAAATATTTTACTAATTTGACACAAAAGTTTTTTCAAACAATTATGTTTTAAAATTGTTCATATTGTTTATATATTATTAAGCATATTAGATTCCTTTTTTGTAAATATTCACAGGTATGAATGTTAAGTTTAAAAATTATATGTTAATTGCTGTTCTTAGTTGTATTTTATTGTTTATGAACACATTTGTTATTTTACCAGAACTGGTTAATTTTCTAATTGTATATAATTAAATAACATAAAAAGATGAAAACAACATAGTTGTTATCTGCATGTGTTTGCTTTACATGTTTCCACATTTATATGTTTGGGCTTTTCATATTTTAATTTTATAATAGGTATTGTAAATGTTCAACACTATAATATATCACAAATAATATTTTAATTTTTCAATTTGATTATATCTCAATTTTTACATCTTAATGTTTGTATTACAAAACTGAAAAATAGTTGGCTATTATAGTATATATATAATTTATAATAGAAGGGTAAAATAATTATATATGCACATCATTTTGAGTATAATATCTTCAATTATGACATTGATAAATATTTTATTATTTATTTATAATGCACATAAATACAAAATAGAAGTGATAGGATTTAATAAATAGTGAATAGATTAATTCTATTTATTAATTTTTGTATAGTAAATATTATATTTCATAATTATCTGTACATATGTCTACTAAAATATTAATTGAAAGTAAAACATAAAAAATTGGCAATAATATCTATTCTAGTTCCAATACACATTGTATTTAACATAAATAACAATATTCAAGACCAAAAATAATAATTAAAAGTAATTTTATCCAAAATCTATTGCTTTTTAGAAAATTATCAGCTGAAGAATCTGATGCAGAATTTCTAACTAGTGATCTTGATGAAGACGGTTATGTTACATGGAATGAATATGTTGGTGACACTTATGGTTCAAGTGAACATTTTGATGATGAAGTAATTTTTTTACAAATTAGTTAATAAAACAACTATCATTTTTGTCATAGAATACATTAATTTTAACCATGACTAAATTGACTATAAAAACAAATATTTTTCTAATTCTGAACAAAATTCAGAATTTATTAGCTTAATATTCATTACTACTTAGTAATAAAAATATAAATAAAAAATCAATTTTATACTTTAACTTTTATAAATATCTATAACTGTAATATCAAAATTGATCAGTTAACTTGAATCTTGCTCATTATTTATAAACCAAGGAATCAAATGTATAACAATTAAAACTATTTATATAATTAATTAAAAACAATTATATAATATCACAATTTTTATATTTATTTATTTATTTATTATTTTTTTTTTTTTTTTTTTGTTAAATAAATTCTATTACCACTAATACGAAATTCTGTCTATACTTTATATTATACATGATTAAAAAAACATAAACAATATTACTAGTATTACTTAAAAAAAAACCTTATTTATCCTGTGGATTTATTTAGATGACAGAAGATGAAAAACAATTATTTTTGGCCGCTGATTCCGATAAAGATAATCAATTAAATAAAGAAGAATTTCGTTATTTTTATACTCCTGAAGATTACCCACACATGCAACCTATAGTATTGCTTAGTGCAATGAATCGATTTGACACTGATAAGGATGGGAAAATCACATTTGACGAGTTTATAGGGGATAGAAGTAAGAAACTTTATTTAACTTAATATTGTTTTTTTTTTTTTTTAATTGAACAATAATGAATATGTTTTTACCTTTCAATTATTTTAATACATTTTAGGAACAGAACATACTGAAGAATGGCTTCAGGAAGAAAAAACAAAATTCATTGAAGAGCTTGATACTAATAAAGATGGAGTTTTAGATAAAGACGAAGTGCATAGTTGGGCATCACCAAACAACAAGTAAATTTTTTAATTAATATTATGGTTATTTATCTCAAACATACATATAAATATATGTTTTTATGTGCAACATTATTAGCAAATAATTATTTAATATATATTAATTATATATTTAATACGATATAAATTATCTAATCTTATACAGTCAAGTCATGATAACTCAAATTTATATTAATTTATATTTCTAGGAGAAAAAAAAATTTAAGTTTTTAAGTTTTTCGAGTTATCACGAATCAACTATATATTATTTACTATATATATATCTTTGAAATAAAATATAATGTATAATTTTTAAATATTTAATTAGATTTGAATTAGAACACTTTATATAATTTATAGTTATAAAATTGTATTAATGTATGATAAATAAATCAAATATAATACTTATTGTACTTTTGATCTTACAGTATGATTGCAGAAAGTGAAGCAGAAAATTTAATTCTGAAAGCAGACAAGAACCAAGATGGCGTACTCAGCTTTGATGAAGTACTGGACAATTATTATACATTTATTTCTCCAGAAAGTGAAGGATATTACATATTTAGAGATGAGCTATAAAATACTATTTTTAGGGTTTTTTAGACATTTGTTTTATGATGAAGTTGGTATTATTTGTTTTGTGAAAGTGTGTTTAACAAATTCATTCTTATAATTTATATGTAAATTGATACTTTAAAATTAATAAACATAATTATACTAAAACAAACTATTTAGTAGTAATGTCCATATAAATATATGAATGTTGTTTTGAAACTCATCTTGCAGGTCATTTGTATGGTACAAATATGTAATATATTATATTATATACAACGTAGTTTTCAAAAAAAGACATTCATATTTCAGTCAAATATTGTTTTTGTCATATTATAGGTAATCTCATTATTTAAATTAATTATTTTCTGATTAAAAGTTTATCAAAAGTAACTTCTAAAAATTGATTATTGTTTACTGTGTATTTTATATAATATAACATTATTTCTTTTTAATATCATTATTTAATATTTATATACATAATATTTAATTAAAATAATTTTGTTTACAATAAAAATATACATAATTTGACTAAGAATGTGGATGTCTAAAATATTAAATTCAAATTATTTTTAATTAATTACAAGAATTTACAAACAAATTATAAATCTCTAGTTTATATCTGTATAAATTATGTTAAATTATTTATACTATTAAACCTGATACTATTGTATAAAAGCCATAAAATATTTTCTTCCTTGTCTTTAGTTTTCTTTTACGTGGTTCACTATTTATTTTGTACACTGATTTCCTAACCATTTGAATTATAAAATACATTTTGATGCCTTACTATTCATATTGTTCCTTTTAAAGAATTGAAAATGAGCATTTTAAAATGACTGATTAAATATTTTTAAATTAAAACGATTATTGATGTTGGCTTATGGCAATTAAACAGTTAGCTTTAACTTTATTAGTTATGATTATATGATATTATTTTTAGTAATATTTTGTTAAATAAAATTAATTGTGGTTATTCATAAATTATATTTGTAAAATTAAAGAGTAGCTAAAATTATTAAATTCATAAATATAATATAACTTATATTTTATGTTCCTTTTTATGAAATTTAATTTAATCATTGTCTCTTCTTAGTAAACAAGTCAAAATAGAAACAAGTTTATTGTTATTATTAATTGTTGTCTCTTATTCATTGTGTCATTAAATATACAATATTAATAATCAAAATATTTTTAAATGTTATAACTTACAACCTTAGTAGTAATTATTTATTTTTTTATTTTTAATGACTAATTATAAAAACACTAACGCAGAAAATACTTTTTGTTGTGCTTACATGTTTAATCAGTATTATTAATTATTTGTTTTACTTAAATGTTGCAGTATTGTGTTCTATTTTGTTTAAGACTATATATTATGATTATACTTTGAAAAATATACCAATTATTATACTTCTAATTTGTCAAAGTACACAAAACATGTATATAAATTTAAAAAAATGATTGTATTTTGTTTTTCATTTGTTTTAATATAAGTATATTTTCATTGTAGCTTACAAATATTTTTAATTACTAATTCGTTTTGAAGTTTATTAAATGTGAAGTTTTATGTTGTTTTTTATTTTCAATAATTTTTAACTTAATTAATTACAATATTGTTTTCAATTAATAGCATAGCAACGATTATTTTAGACCTAGCAGATATAATATTATTAGAACAAATAAGTTTATCTATCTTTTTTTTTTAATGTTTTGGTATGACAAAAATTTCAATTTAACATAATTAATTATTATTTGATATATAATAAAATAACTAATAACCAACCAATGATTAAAGAAAAATCAAATTTGTGTCTGAAAAATCATTCATTTTTTCATCATAGCGACTTTAACGCTTGGCTGAAATGTAGGTTAAACTTATAAAGAAAAATATGATACAATAAATAAAATAATAATGTAGTTCCTATAATTAAGTGATTTGATTTTAAAATGTGAATTTATAAACCTATTAAACTTTGTATTAAACGTAGTATTGTATACTACATTGAATATTTTGTTTATATTTTTAGCCAAGTTAACCAATTTATATTGTTTCAAATATTAGTTTAAGTTAAATTTTTCAAATTAAAAATATTTAATCAATTTTTAAAATTGTAAGTATACCAATTCATTCAAAGTATACTAATGCCAGTTTGCTTGGATATCGCTGAACATTTAATGAGTGAATTAATTATGCTTTTTAAACATAATTTAGTGGCCCTTAATAGTAGCTTTAAATTTTACTAACTATCATATTAATACATATTTTATGTATCAGCTGGTATATGTTCATAAACTCAAACGTAATATTCACATTTTTAAAATATAATCATTCCACTAGAGGAAGAATCTATTTTTATCATGCATCTTATAAGAATATATTTTACGTTTCAAAATTGATGTCAATATTTTAATATAGATCCTAATTTTTCTTTATCCTTTGCTTCCAACTATAAGTGATTTGACACCTTGCTGATATTTATTAGTAATGAGTAAAATTGTTCTATATTTGATGCCCATTAAATTAATAATAATGCCCTTTAATAAATTCTAGTTGCTTTATTTAAAAAACATCAAATGTAGACAATGTAGTATGAATAGAAACACTAAAAAATCGATGATATTTTTTCAATAACCACTGCGACTGCTATAATCATAGATAATATATATTTTATATATATGAATTATCTATGGCTGTAACTAGGTGTCTGGGTACTGAGTAGGACGTTTTTCGGGGTTATTTGAAGTTCATTTTTGCCTGTCACTTTTTAACGTACAATTTCATTACCGATTTTGTATATATATATATATATATATATATTTATTAATTGCTAAAAATATGGGTGCGAGTATGCTTAATGAATAACCTTTTTAGGCGAATCTAAAAATGTACCACTGCACTAACAAAACTGCGCTGAAGCACTGTTACTGTGTTGGGTATATGCAAATTTCTGGACACTAGACTATTAGCGTTGTCCGGTGATGGCAGTGGCGTATATAGGGGGGGGGGGGGGGTTGTTTCAGACTTCAGTATATTATGGTCAATTCAGTGCTTTGTGCGAGTCGCGTGTGTAATTTTATGTAGGTATCATTTAAATTACGAAAAATAATATTTCTGTTACGATCCAACAATCCACGAGGTATCGAGTTCTAATAAGCATCAACTATCAAGTATTCAACTATGACATCACAACCTTCATTACTACATTTTTTTTAATAAAAAAAACCGCTGTGCCTGAGCCTAATCATAGTTCATCAAATATTATTAATAACACCGAAATTGAAAAGAACACTGATACAACTAATTTAACTGAATTAACTGAAATGTATGATATTGGTTTATATATTAATACAAGAATATCTGACGATAAGCTTAAGTATGATTTATTGAAAAAACCGTGGCAAGAAAATTAAAATTTCAACTATCTTGGATCACTCGTTTTTCCTGGTTAGTATATTCAAAAAAACTAGAAGGTGCGTTTTGTAAAATGTGTATATTGTTTTCAAATGAAACATCGGGAAAAGGTAGCTCTGTAAAAGTTGGTGCATTAATTAATAAACCATTTATTAATTGGAAAAATGCTCTCGAATGTTTTACAACGCACTCAAATGCTGACTATCATAAATTGTCAACGTTAAGAGTGGATGAGTTTGTTAAAATAATAAAAAATAAAACATTTGATGTAGCTACACAAGTAGATTCTTTTAAAAAAGCTCAAGTTATCGAAAATTGCTTAAAATTAATTCCAATAATAGAAACTATTATCTTTTGTGGTCGTCAAGAGTTAGCAATGAGAGGTCACGATGATAGTAGCCCTATTTTTAATTACGAAAAAGATAATATTAACGGTAACTTTCGAGCTTTGTTAAGATATCGAGTATTAAGTGGTGATTTAACACTAAAAAGTCATTTGATGAATTCATCGGGGAAATCGGTTTACATTAGTCCCGTTATTCAAAATGAAATAATACAAATATACGGTTCTCTTATTCAAAAAGAAATTGTGTTGAAAGTAAACCAATCAAAATTTTTTACTATTTTGGCAGATGAAACTTGTGATATATCTCGCATCGAACAAATGTCTTTGTGTGTAAGATATATTGATAATGGTTTTATTAGAGAAGACTTTTTAGAATTTGTTCCTATTTATGATGTTAGTGAAAAAGGAATGGCATGTACAATTATACGAGAAATAGGAAAACTAGGACTTAAAATTGAAAATTTAATCGGTCAAGATTATGATGGGGCGAGTGCAATGAGTAGCTTGTATAGTGGTGTCCAAAAGTATATTAGAGATGAAATACCACATGCGCTTTACGTTCACTGCGCGGCTCATTCACTCAATTTAGCGATAGGAAAATCTTGTACCATTCCTGAAATACGAAATTGTATTGGTTCAGTCTCAACAATTATAAATTTCTTTTGAAAATCTCCAATGAGATCTGAGGTTTTAAAAGAATATATAAAAAAACATATTCCAAGCACCCAACAAAGTACCCTTATAAAAATGTGTGAAACACGTTGGGTAGGTCGTCACAAAAGTATGTTGAGATTCAAAGATTTATACAAAGTTATAGCTTATGCATTACATAATCTCGAAAATAATCATAATATAGAAACATCACAACTCGCTTTTCAATTATCTAAGACTCATCGCTCGTCTCAATTTATAATAGCATTATATATCATAGAAAAACTTTTTGCCTTTACATTGCCATTATGTAATGCATTACAAAAAGTAAATAGTGATTTAACTGAATGTTGTGAAAATGTTGAAAATTGTATACAAGTTTTATCTTCTATTCGCATAAATGCCGATAAAGAATTTCAAACATTGTTATTAGAAGTCGAAAAAAAATTGAATATATTGGATGAAACTATTCAAATACCTCGAATAACTGGGCGTCAATGGTCTCGTAGTAATACACTAGCTGAATCACCGGAACAGTATTATAAACGAACAATATTTATACCATTTATCGATTATTTAAAAAATTAATTAATAGAACGATTTTCTAAACACAATGAAATTATTTCTGTACTACAAAAGTTGATTCCAAATCTCCTCAACAAATTTAAACCTAGTTATAATGATTTTGAAAAATGTATAGACTTTTATAAACATGTTTTACCCAGTTACAATACATTTGAATCAGAATTAAAAGTATGGATAGAAAAATGGAAAAAAGTTCCTCAGAATGAGTGTCCTAAGTCTGCTATTGATACTTTCAATAAAGTATACGTTGATTTTTTTCCAAATACATGATGCTTGATTTCAATATTAATAACTTTACCGGTATCAACAGCATCATCGGAAAGATCATTTTCAACGCTAAAAAGATTGAAGTCGTACTTAAGAAATAGTACACGTGAAAATCGACTAACAGGATTAGCCCTCATGTCAATTCATCGCAGTATTTCAATAAACACTGAAGAAGTGATTAATAATTTTGCAAACCTGCCTCGAAAATTGGATTTTTTGCTTTAATTTAATTTATATAATATTCTAATTTTTATAATTTATTATTAAAATAAAGTTATTAATTTATAATAATAATTAAATAATTTTTTTTTATAACCCCCCCTCCCCTCCGAAATTAATTCCTATATACGTCACTGGGTGATGGACGTAAGAAAATCGCTCTAATCGTCCAGTTCCTGAACGATCCACTAATACTGTTTTGCAATGAGGTGACCACAGGCCTCTAAATTCATAATAAATTTTTCTTTTTTTCTTTTGAACGTATTATAATTTTTTATATTTTTTATTCGATTAAAAATGCCCAGGTTTGTACAACAAGACAGATTTTGTGATATCTATTATGAATGCCGATAGTGAACAAATAAAACGAAATATTTATGAAGTATGTAAGTAATGTTTAACGGACAAACAAACGGGTCACAATTATGATTTATTTAATGACCAATTAAAATAATTATAATTTTATTGCGTTTTAGTGATTATCGCATAAATTAAATTTACTCTTTTCCAGGTAATATTTGATCACAACATTATATACACAACATTTACAAATGTATAATTTATAGACTTTTAGTTTGTATAAGCATAATAACTATTTGTTTATTTTTATATTAGGTATTTTTTTAATTTTTCATATTTTCATGAAACAATATAATATATAAAAAATATTCACTATAATGTCTAAACATACTCCATACTTCGTATAGTATAAATATTATTTTATGATAATAAACATTGTAATGTAGTGTGTACAATAAAAAGGAAAAAAGATGCTAATAAATTCACCAATATATGTATAATAATAGAATTATAGGGGATATCATCATTCTGAAAAAACTAAAAATGTTTTTATACAAACGCCGAAATAATAAGGATAAATAAAATTTTAGGTAAGATAATCATTATGACTTAACGAGAGAAAAAATTATTTTTTTATTATATCCCAAATCAATTATTTCTATTTCAAAATTTTTAACGAATCCACCGGATTGACGATCTGCCCAAAAAAATGTTCCATTTACTTTATCCTTCGTTTAATATAGGGCATTGCCAGTATTTCTCAATTTAAAATGTAAAGCGTCAAGTATTGTTTTCATAAATTAATGTTTCAATTATACCATGATAATTATTACTATAGTCTATATGTCTATATAAGTCCAAATTATAATATTTTTAGTAAATTCTTCACGCACAACTATATTTTATAGACGGTTCGATCGAATATTAGCAAGAATTAATCGACTGTAATGTAATAGCACCTACAATCTGTTCGAGGGAAGCTTATAAACTGATTAAGAAGCATAGCGTTAGTCATGGGCATATTATAAAAATCAACAGGTGGATAACATAAAACATACCTATTTTGAACACTTTATATTTGTATGCTCTCTTCGTGATAATTTTAAATAGTTATTGTTATTTTATATTAAATAATGTGTCCACAGAATCTCAATATCATTTGGCACGTGGGTTGCAAAAGGAAAACAATTTATTTAACTTCTACTTAAATATTGTTCATGTGATTGATTATATTGTACCTAATACAGAAATCGTTAACAAATTCGAGTCATCGCTAAAATTATATTTTATTACAATTATTCTTGGTTATTATTTATTTCACATATTATTAGTCTATGAATACATTATTATTATTATTATACTAACATATTTTTACATAGTATTTTTTTTTTTTTATCGCATTCACATATTATTTTTACTTATATTAGGTATATGTAAAATAAATTGTACATAGCACATTTTTCCTAATGTGTTAAGTAATACAAAAAAAATAAATCTTACACTCCCAGATTCCGAGTACCGATTATTTTCAGGCTCTATAGTATATTTATAACATTATACATTCTATGATTAATTTTATCTTTTTGTTCTGTATTGTACATATGCAATTGCAGCGTTATAGACAGCTTAAGAATTTTTAAGGAGCCCAAACGAATTTCAAATTATTGACACTTATTGATTGTAAATAATTTAAACCTAGGTGTATCCGTTTTTCTATAATATATTATTTTTATAGTTTAATCGGTTCCAGCATAACGGGATATTCGTATTTAATTAATTCGGGCAACTAACAAGATATATGTACAATGCGTCTAAAAAGGCTTAGAGTACTGACCAAGGGCCTCCGGCACAAATTGGCCATGGCTGGTGATGGCCATATCAAAGTTTTCGTGAGTTTGTTCATTCGAGTGCAGTGGTATATTAATAGACATAAATATTTGGATGAACTTGTTACTTGTAGAATTATTGGTCTAGCGCGCAGGGAGGGACAAGCCAGTGAGGCAAAGGAGCAATCGCCTCCTGGGTCCTCGATCATGTTAAATCAATAACAATTATATACAATATATAGTAAAACACCATTAATTTACTTATAAATTATAACTTATAAGATTATAAGAATGATAGATAATTGAGAGTACAAAAATTGTGTAATAATGTTGTCATGGATTTTTTAATCCTAAAAATTCTATAAATTAAATATTATGGGCAAGCAGAGTTGAGAAAAATATTATCTAGATAATTCGAAAAAAATATTATTCGAATAAGTATATATTCGAATAATTATCTAGATAATATTTTGCCCAACTCTGCTTGCCCATAATATTCAATTTATAAAATTATTAATTATCATATTTTCACGAGATGCGGTTGCGTAATCGTGTTCTACATAATACCTCAACTTCCGTATATACAATTTAGTAGGTATTTACACATAACAGAATCTACTATTCTCAAATTCTTCACTAAATATCTAAATCTAAGTATATTTATACGTAATTATTAAAAAAAGAATAAAAAATGTATGAAAAACGTGGTAAATTGTAGAGTATTGGGTATGCGTAAAAAACGCAAAATTACTAACCTCCAAAGGCCATATCTTTGAAACTAAGTCTAAGCGACAAATTCTAATTATTGCACCATCGTTCTTAACTCATCGAGTTACTTAAGTTTCGATAAAAATAATTCAAATTGGTGAGGTGGTACTAAATTGTATTTGTTCTGAGGGAGCTTACAATATAAAAAAGACAAAACAAACGCTAATAGCTTGCAGCGTAATGTAATGATGAATAGGATTTGTACGTATTCATACATTTTCTATGGCGCTAAGAAAAATATTATGTTTTTAATTTAATTTTTAAATTAAGTTAGTATTATAAACATAATATAGACTGACAGACAGAAAAATGATGAATTGATATAGCTATTGTTTAAAAAGGTAAATCATCTCAAATATTTAATATTAATAGGCTCAATTCTGGACCCTAATTACAGATTAATTACTCAGCTTTAAAACCCAGCTCACCCCTAAACTGATCACCAAAAAGCATTTCAAAAAAAAATGCCAACACCAAAAATTGACTAGACGTGTTTCTCCCCTCCTCTATTTTAAGATAGATTTAACTTACAAGTTTAATATAATGCTAATATGCTATACACGAGTACACTAATACACTACTAGATATATTAAACTTGTTTTGTATATTTACATTAATTTATAATATGAAGTGTACTAGTGTGTAACATTTGTCTTATAATTATAATTATTACATACTATATTATGTGGTCAGGGCCGGATTTTACGGATAGTATTAAGGGAACTTGCCCCGGGCAGCAGATATTTGAGGAAAATCCGGATACTAGAATACTAAGAAAAAACTTAAAACATTTTGACCCTCGGGTTAGGAAATTTATATAAAAATATATCACTTACAAAAGTATAAATTGATTTGTATTTATATAATTTAGGATTCAAAATTAATACGTCAAGATGTCACTTGAGTATTTGACAATAAAACAATATTTGGGCATCTAGCGAATTTTACATATTTTAGTACCTATATGGATATATAAATATAAACGTTTGAATAGTTAAATGATTTACTGAACATTAAAATATTGTAGCATAAAAATTATTACAGGGAAACAGCCTAGAAATTTGTATTAATATTTTGTACTATATAATACATATAGATAGTATTGCGAACTTGCGGTAATATTATACTTATTTTATATAAAATGAGTAAACGATAATTGAAAAAATATAAGTACACAACACAACGAAATTTATATAGATTTCCATAATTTAAATTTTTTTTACCAATTAGATACTAATTTATTTATTTATCTAAATAATATGTAAGTACTTAATTTCTATTTAGATAGGTACTTTATCTAGATATCACTCAAGATAGCACGGAATTATTCTTTAAATAGTTCTTAATAACTTGTTCTTAAATTTGATTTAAGCATTTATTTATACTATAAAATCATTAAAACCAATGATTTAACTGATTTAAGAAAAAGTAATATACACGTAGATACCAATGGATATAAAATCATAAATACACCATTACACGGAGAAAAAATGCTTGAGAAACAATATTTTTAAAGTGCACCTACTACCTCATTTGTTTATAATTTTAAATTTTAATATTAAAAAATATATAAAATAATGTAATTTAATTTTTGGGTTTTAACATATTTTAGACAAATCACGCCACGAGGTGCGTAAATGTGTAATACAACTATGTCAATGAAGTTAGAACAATCTATTTATCATAAGATATTTTATAACATAATTACTTATACTTAGATTATATTAGTTAAAAGTTTTTGAGTAGATATATTCTTAATGTACAATTTATTGTTTTTTGTTACTATCACAATTTTTATAATATTTTTATACATATGAATTGGGAAGTTTGATTTAATATTAAACAGTCATAAAGCAAAACATTTTCATTAAATTTAAATCATAATAAAAACAATTTAATATATATTATATAATTATACTTTTAATTCCAATAATTTACATTTTTGTTTAATTTCAACATGAACAAATAAAAAAACTATTTAAACATTTTATTTTTTTTAATGAACTATTTTTCCTATACTTAATTATATCAGGATTAATATATAAATAATTACATTTAATCTTAGTTATTCTAATACCTATAGAGTTAAGATAATTCTATACGACTATTCGACTAACCTACCTTTCAAATTCGTTGATGACTGTAATCTGTGACGTTCGATAAAATTAAGCGGTTTTTACATTTTTTCGTGGTTACGAAAATACAATGGTGTCCTTAAGTATAGTTTTATGTCAATAACTGAGTTTTTTCTATGACTATTTTTATTTAGCAAATTTTTTATTAGTATACCTTCATACGCAGAATATAAAGATCAAGTTAAGCCAATTATTATGGCTTATCGAATTGTAAAATTATAGGTTATACCTATATTGATTAATTTGCATAACATGTTTATAAGTAGAGGTAATACGCGTATTAAGTATTATGAAATCCTCACTGTTTTTGTATAATAGATAAGTATAAATATAAAGAATTATATAGTATAGATATATTATAATATATTATAACATATTAATAATACTAATTTGAACATTTTAAAAAATATTAATGTAATTATTTTAATATTTTGGTATTCATGTTGTACTTGTAATTTTAAATTTGCAATTAACATATTATACAAAATCAGAACTTATTAATAGTCTTATTTACAATATTATATAATAAAACTTATTAAATAAAATAATAATATATTTATTATTTTTGCATGTACAGTATTGTGTGCTCATTTAATCAGTATACCTACTCATTACGCGCGGTGAACACAATTTTATTTCAAGGGGGTCACTAATAAGTTTGTATATATTTTAAATTTACATAGGTATAAATCGGTAAATTAGCGCGTGTAATAATATGTTCGTGTATTTATATATAGAAAAAATAATCTATAAGAAAAATTTTAATCAGAAATTATTGTAAATATACCTACATTTTATTATTTTCTGCAAAAAAAAACCCATATTATTATATTTTGTTTTCCGTGTTAAATGTATGATTAATGTAGTTAATAATAATAATAATTGATGATGTTATAATATACAATATACTATTTGTATACATACAAATAATCCATTTTAAAACACGATTTATGATTCTCGTATAATATGAAGTATGAATAACCAGAATAACTGAATATATTATATTAGTAGTACTTATTACTATATACCACAGCGAAACGTTGATTAACTATAGATACCAGAATCTACTCGATATTTGAATCATTTAATAAATATTTATCAATGACAAAGGTTTTCTTTATGTTTATTTAATATTATTCAATAAAGCCTTATAGGTATGTACTGTATATTATTATATAAAATACATATTTTATAGACGATAGTAGATTAATACTTATCTAAGTTTCGTGTATTTTACCATTACTTACTACATTTATATTATGAAATGTACTTTTGGTATATTTTTTTACTAATAAACAATAAACCATTACTACTGTAGTACAGAATACAATATGTTAATAGGATCTCAGCCAGGTTGAAAAACAGTTTTTTTAAATAATATAAAACAAACGTTTTATTTATTTTAAATATTATTTTTTTTTTTTAAATGTTTTAAACAATTTATACAATTTTTTCTATTTATAATAATACATTTAAAATGTAATATAGGTACATTATAAAACAACATCATCGTTCTTATATTATCTACATCATGATTGTACATTTGTACATATACCGTGTTTTACGAACAAAATGTATATAGGTACTTTATAACAAAAAATGCAATACAATTTTATATTAATTTTTAAGCGTTTATGTATAAAATGTCTTAAACAAAACTACTTGTTTAAAACACATTCCAACCCTAATCTTAGTTAATGTACCCAATGTAGTGTGTAGCATATATCTGTTTATTTGTCCAAAATTAATTAATTCAGAGAGTCGAATGGAACGTTTTTACATATTTTTTTTTTTTTAATATGTAGATATCATAATTTTTTTAAATTAGATTATGTTGTAATCTGTTTAAGTGATCTTAATATATATTTATATAAAAATATATGTATTTAAAACATTTATAAAAAAATCAAATAATTAAAATACTATAATATAGTAGTCTATAAGTAATTGACGAAACTTCAAAGTTAATAATTATATGTTATAGTTTAACAGTTTTAATTACTAAGTTTTTTATTAACAAGAATAATATATTATTTTTATGAAATGTCTACCGTTTACTTTTTTTAATTGTATTTTTATAGTAAATTTTTACAAATTAATATGAATTCCTATTAGTTTTTGTAAACTAATTATTTATAAAAGTTAAGTTTATATCTAAAAAAAAAAAACATTATCAGTGTTTATGTTTAAATTGTAAAACATACATTGGTTTTGATATATTTATAAAAATAACTGATAAGTCTTAATTGGTTAATTTTATCTATATTTATTAAATATAATATTTGTCACTTTTATAATATTATTTATAAAGTTGTATAAGTATATAGGTATAATATATACCATATATTATATAGGTATATTAGGTACCTCAGCCTATTGAAGGTATAGCTTATTGATGTATAGTCGTGTAAATATAATGTACCTATATTATAATTTAAAAATATTGTTTTATACTATATTATTATTATTATGAGTGTCAAACTCTAAATAACTATTTAATATAAATTTATAAAGAAAGTTTATTTTCCCGGGAAATAAAAATTAATAAGATATAAATGTCATTTATTTAAATAATATCACATTTGTATATATTAAAATCTACTTAAGTACAAAGACAATTATGACATTATAATTTATAATACCGTCTAACTACAACGAGCATTATGCAGATTATATTAAGTAAAATTATTGTTGCTTACATTTAGTAAATTGTTATATTTAAACAATGTTTGTCTTAATTATTGTAATATACTATATAATAATATTATAAGAGCACAGCGATTTTTTTTTCGTGTTCAAATATAGGTAGATATTAGGACATTAATATAATTGCTCCCTATACTGAAAGTCAAAACAGTTAACACATAATTAAATAATGTTATAATTGTATTTACGTTGAACAATAATTTTTACGTATTAGTGGTTTGTTAAATCGTTAAAATATGATTAAGTATAGTATAGAATATATCGTTTCTGTAATTCATTTCGTATAATCTCGCGTAAGACATTTAAAAATCCAGTTTCTGTTAATAATTTTTCGGGTCACAATAGTGGGTTTGTGTACATGACCTATTAAGAAATAAAATAATGATTACATTATTTAAGATTTATGTTTACAACTTACTGTCAGAAAATGCATTAAATTTAATTCAATATAAATGATATAATTAATATACTAATACTACAATTTTTAATTAATACAACTATTAAAATGAATCATAGAAAAAACATAGATATTGAGATATCTATAAAGAAATATACCTGAAATTGTTTTTACATAATTTTTAACTATTTGTCACGAATCAAGCCGAAAAATTTACAATACCAATGCATGTGTAAGGGAAACAATCAAAATTAACACAAATTATGTACTTTTTACTGTAAATTGTAATGGATGTTTTTTATTTGAATTTAATGATAAATAATTGCGTAAAAAAAACAATCAAAGAATGCATGTCAGTTTCCATTTCTAAGAATATTTTTAATTTAATATCATGACTATTAAAAATATATTTTTCATATACTAGTATGTTTAATTCAAATTTATAATATTTATAATTATTATATTGTTATAGGTCATAATATATTATTATTGGTAATATAAATACAACTTGAACTTAAAATGTCTGAAAAAATTAATTGTCTATTCGAAATTGTTAAGTTACTATAAGATTAACTTATGAACACTTGTATTACATTTTTAAGATTTTGACTAGAAAAAAACATTAATCAATATTTTTGAAAAAAGTAAACAATTTTAAATTTTATACATAAATAGCTAAAAAAACAGTTAAGATATTTTAAAAATAACATTATAACCATAAAATGTATGCTATTATGATTATTGTTATTTAAATTACAAAAAAAAAAATATATGTTTTGTCAAAAATTAATGTTAGTGTAAATATTTCTATCTTTCATAACATATTTCTAAATTTTTCCCGATTTTTTTGAAAATTAGGTACTGTGAATTTTTTATTTTTGACTGCACAAGTCTAGATTCAACTATCCATATCAGAAACCAATCTCAAAATAAAAGTCAAAGCATTTTTTCTTATACAAAAACGTGAATGGCAAAATAAAAACGTACAAACACGTAATTATTATCACTCTACACAGAAACTAAAATTTAAAAATACGATGTATTTTTGTATTAGTGTTTTAGATATTGTTTGGGTACAGAAAATAAAACACTTGAATTTAAAGTACTTTGTGGGGTTATAATTTATATCATAATTCATAATAATAATAATATTATTTATAATTTGATTATTTTTAAAATATAATAAATAATTTGAATAATTCATGGGCAGTAGTAAAATATACCTACATATAGATTAATATTATCAATGAATATTCTATGAATATTCTTATTAAATAGGATATAGATCGCGTATATTATGCTAGTATAGATATAGGTACACGCGAGTTATGAAATATGTGTATGTAATATGTAAATGTAAGTATAGGTACCTTAGATTATTGTTTTTTCAATTACAAAGTTATTGACCCATATAGCTTGCTACTATACTTACATATAATACATTTATTATTATGTATTATATTTGCACGTAAACATTATTTAAAATTAATGTAGTTATTAAAAATGCAAAATGTAGACAATTTTAATTATTTTTGTATATTTATTTAATACTAAGTAATTAATAAAAATCCTTCCAAATACCAACGCAACAATTATTCTAATAATCAAATAAGATATATTGACATTGACATTAAAATAATGTAACTATTATACAATGTAAAGTTTAAGTACCTAATACCGTTGAATTTAATTTACTAGTAAATAAAACTACATAAACGCCTTACCCCACGTTCTAATCAACAAAATAGACTAGCGTGTGAAATACGATAAATATGAATGTTTAATATTAATTATTGCAATCAAAAAAATGTTTTTGATTGTTCAATTCATTCAAAAATATTTTTGTTAAAAAAATAAGCGTGTTTAAATGTTTAACAAACTTTTGACATTAATTTTCTATGAGAAACGCCATCTAATCAATTGTACAAAAAAAAAATAATTATTAAGTAACATATACGAATATTGTGAATAAAATACAATTATTAATAGTATTATTAAATTAAACTAATCATTAAATTTAAAGTTTAAATTGTCCAATAGCCATATAATATCTATCTGTATTATCGAAATGTATTGTTAGATGTGCCAAGTATATAAACGTTTAATTTGTAATTACATGTGAAACGACCTTTAGAATAAAGTAAGATTTTTTACAACGATCATAAGTTTTTTATATGTACCTACCTAGCTGCGTCCTATGACCTACCAAATAATTACTAAATTATTTTAATTTGTTTATAAAACAAAAACGGTAGGTAATAATTATAAAATGCATAAAAATGTACTTATAATAGTAGGTCACATACGCCATTGCAAATGATTTTTTTTAAAGTACAGCCGTTATTCATCCGAATCTAATATAATGACTAACAAAGGAGGTTAAACGTAATATGAAGACGAATAATAATTTAGTGTCTGCACGAAGACCTTAGGTAGAAAACAGCAAAAATAACGAGTTATTCTAGACATTCGTTTAAATATTACGTATAAGACAGGTATAAATCAATAATGAGTATATTATTAGACAATCTCCGTGAAGGTTAAGTTCCCTTTCTTTCCGCAATTGTATCGTGTATTCTTTGTGCAGTAATAGTCTTTATATGTTGTACTGGACAAAGATATCATCGACTACTGCAGTAATCAACTTGACATCGTGTGCTCTGCTCATACTTCCACATTTGATTCGTAATTCGATATATTCAACAAATAGGTAACACAATATATTAAATAATTAATTAAATTTAAATAGTTATATTTCATTATTTACATAAATACTATATAAATTAAATTTTTAATGTAATATATTATTATATTATTTATTTTGATGACATAAATAATATATATATAATGGTATATGATTTTTGTATATCTGTTACGTTGTAGTTGTCAGTAAGTTAAAAAAAAAATTCGGTTTTAGCAATATTTACGGATTTATGTGAGATATTTCAATTTAAATAATTATATACTTAATAACTATAAAATATATATCATTTATATTCTTTCCTGAGTGCCGTCGCTAGACGGTCTTTCTACTCAAACCACACAACTATTAATTTTAAAAATCGATCTTTTAAAACTTACTAAAAATTTACAGATTTTTAATTGACAGAAAAAAATATTGTACATTATGTATTATATTATTCATATTTTAGGTTTATTCAACTAATTTCTACCAACAAATGTACCTACGAAATTAAATAATTTAGTTGGTCATATTCGATATATTTTGATCAATTTCACAAATAATTGTTATTTTTTACAGTTTTACATTAATACTGTTGTTTTTTTATTTATTAAATTACACTATATTCGTATTATTTATTTTTTAAAAAATATCAAAAAATAAACAAAATGTTCTCTTAAAATTTAAAAAAAAATCGTTATACGAGTATAACACACAATTTCATACGGTAATTTCTAATATTTTTTCTAGCATCTTCATAATTTCTGGCAAAATTATATATAATATTAGAAACTGTGAACATAATATTACGACTATTAAAATTTATCAAAGTAAAATAATAAACAAATATAAACTATAAATGTTTTAGCTGTCTAAATACTGTCTGAAATATACTATGTTTTAATTCAAATTCGTCAATAAATAATGGCTAGGCAAATAGTCAAAGAAGTTAATTTTTATGAAATTGTACTATACGCCAACACATTTAGTTAAATGACACATTTTGTATTATTTAAAAAAATTAATCAGTCTGCGTTTTTATTTTTAAAAAAAAAGTGAAATGTTCCAGCAAACGCCACCAAACAACAAACACGTAACAACAAGTATAATAACTAAAAATTAATAGAATTTTGTAATTATAATATAACATTTTTATTCATTTTTTACTCGAACTATCACACCTAATTAGTAATTACCTATATTTATTTATAATTTAAGTTTTAAAACAATAGATCTGAAGGACACAAAATTAAAAATATTTCACTTATTTTACATATTAATAAATAATACATAGTATTTTTTTTATAGAATAGCAATGAATAATAAATAATAAAATGTGTTATATTTATTATTTGCCTGACTTGAAACAGGTATTTAACTAAAAATGTTTAGGCAGATAGTACAATTCCATATAATTTAAATTCTTTGACTATTCGCCAAGGTATCTATTAAAATGACTGGTTTAACCATATACCTACGACACATACACAATCTATTAAGAATTTGGTATATACTTACAACAGATGTATATATATATATATACAATTATATTTAATATGCGGAAGTCAGCAGATATTATACATGCTGTCAACTCGCGCGTATTATTATTATTATTAGTAGTAGTAGTATCTTAGAAATATATATTTTATATCTATCAAAACTATTTAATTAAATTTACTTATAGCTATGTGAATATTTAATATGGTTTAAACATAATAATTAATACCCGATGTTTTTGTTCATTTCATAAGCAGGATTCAAGATGATGGTAGTAAACGCAAAATTAGCTCTGCTGTTGGTGTCGGTAGCCGCATTTGGTTACTTGAAGACTGCCTTAGCTTATTCCGAAGGCGCACCATTAGAAGTATGCAGCGACTTGATGCCCCAGCACGGAGCCCCCGCCCAAACCACAGACTCACCCTATACTTTAACGCCCAACCGCAAGTCCGTGAAAGGTGGTGAATCGATAACACTGACGCTCGCTTCCAAAGATTTCTCTAAATTCAAAGGCTTCATTGTTCAGGCTAGAGACGGTGACGACAAGCCAATAGGTTCGTTCACTCCTCTGCCCGCGTCCAAAAACAATAACGAGTTCAAAGGCAAATGGAAGCTCCTCAGTTGCCCCGACGGACCATCCAACGTGAGTGCACAACATTATAATATAAATGATAAAAAACGACATGAGAAATATTTTAGGTATAGGTATATATTTTTTTTTTTTTTGTATATTCATGCTAGTTTTCATTAATTTAGCCCAACAAAACTCGATGAAACCAATCATTTTGTAGTAAGAATATAACTAAATGTTTATATAAGCTAAAAAATATGGTTTTCCAATCATTTTCGAACATATCATTATTTTATAATAGTATATTTATAATTAATAGAATTCAAACTCTTAGTGATAGGATAATTATATCATCTGGATTACCATTTATGTCGATGGATTATGTATTCAAATATTATCAGATTAGATTATGACGTAATACCTATAAACAAATGTTAATACTATATTTTCCATTTGTTTGTATAAGGCATATTGTATATTATAATTTATAACAATATAATTTACAATAATAAACCAGTTGATTGATACAGCCATTAAGTACACGTCGAGACGTTAATATATTAATATTGTATAATTAATACAGCCATTATGCCTACTTATTCGATGAAACTTCTATAGCAAATTATTTTTATAAAATGTTCATAGAATACTGCAACTCACGCAAACGCAGTCGAAAAATCAAGAGTAGTTCTCACATGGACCGCACCAAAAACAATTGACTTGCAGAGTTTCAAATTTAAGTAAGTATTATACATTAAAGGATATTTCATTATAGTTCAAGTTTAATTGTAATTTTTTATAAAATAAGCATTGGCTAATGTTTTTTTAGAAGCAATAATGACACAATATATTTATTAAAAGTAGTTGTAGTTTAACGGGTTTTCGAAAAGAAATATCATATAACACAGTGTAAGTTTATAGAATTAAACCGGTATTTCTGAATAGTAAACTAGTCATAGGCACGATATATTATTATAATGTGACAAATGTCAAACATACTTGCTTTAATGTAGGTATGAAATATTTCTTCAAAAAGTATCACTGACATACATTTTAATATCATTTGCATACAAAGTTATGTAATATCTAGTACGTGTCCCTCACAGTAATCGTTTCAAGAGTCAAGATGTTTTTAATTCATTACACATAGCCATTGAAGTGATCAAACAACTAATTGAATAAAATAAATTACGAAAGTGAATTCTTGAAAAGCTATTAATTTTAGCTTATGTCAACGAAGTCATGTAACATATGTCTATAAGTGGCATTATTTCAATGTTTATTATGAATTGACATAATAAAATTAAAACAAAAATAATGGGTATAATATTCTTAAAAAATCATAAGAAAAATAAAAAATTACTCAGATAAGATGTGGCTGAACTAATAACTAATGATACAATAATTATTTACAAACTCCACAATAAGGAAACGAAACAAATCTGTACATTGAACTTAATGAATGAAAACAATTGTCAACGATTTTATCTATTTATGTGTCATGTTGCAATTTTCAAGGCTGTCTAGATATTTTATCATTTTTTTTTACTTGTTAGATGTTTGAAAATGCTTACATTAATTTAAATTAGTTATTTTTAGTTTTGGCTTACTAAAAACACTTGAAGCTTGAAATTAAATAATTAAATAATTGTATTAGTTTATATAAATTAAATTAAATTAAATTAATTAACAAGCTAATTATACACGCACAAAGGCATGTGTACATGTCACATATACATAAATACATTGATTATGTTTTAATTAATGATATATATACCATTATGATATTATACCAGGATTTAATACATACCTATATTATATTTCCATAAAAAAAAAATGTATGATTATATATATAAAATATGTATATAGAGTGAAATTAAACATCTTTTAAGAAATAGTGGATTAATTTTATTATCAAAATCTAAAGAAGGCATATAAAAATTAAAAAAAATGTTTATTATAAAACACCACTATAAACATTTCATACACAGAAAAAAACAAAATAGGTTTTAGGTACTTATACCTTAGCATTATAAAAAAAAATGTAATAATTTAACTAAATATTATTTAAAATCCATGAGATTTAGTAAAAATCTTTTAAACCTGTATACTTTATATGTATTACATCCTGCAGCAAACATTGTTTACAATTCAATAAATTTGTTATGAGTGCTCGCAGAGAGCATAACACAAAAATGTAATACATATTTCATACATTGATTATTGTAGTGTATTTGTGTATTGTATTCGAGAATAGCAGTCAGTGGCACTTATAGGTACCTACTTCGCAATGTATGCATTTAAACTATAAAATAGAATTACTCTATCATAAGTAACTTAATTAAAAATGTTCTACTCGTATCATTAGCTTTCCAAAAAAATACATAATTCATCTTTGGCCGTTTTATTTATTTATCACAATAGTGCTGGTTATCGACAAATAGTAAAATTATTAAAATTAAATAATATTTTTATTAGGTAGAGATATAGTGTTTGGTAATCAAATTAAAGAGACAGTTTTAATTAATAATATCTATAATCAATTTAATAAATCTTTATTATTGATTTTAAATGTTTTATGTTGAGCAAAATAACGGGTACTAACCTAAATAATAGCTATAACTTAAACAAATATTTAAAGTTTTTGTAAATTTCGTAAATACAAACTTAACCCTGATTGCTAAATGCTGGAACACATTACACGTTAATAGTACATCAAATTATTTTCTATTAATTTTTATTTTTTTTTTATTTTGCAAATGACATCAACTATAATATCCTTATATACAATACTAAGCAACAGATATAAAATATTAAATACATAAATAGATAAATAGATTGCAGGTATAAATATAAATATGAATAACTATGTATATAAAATATGTTTAAGTGTGTTAACAATAAATAAATAAATAAACAAATAGATAGATAAATCAGGCTATACAAAATGTAAACCTTGCAATATCAAAATAACGACAGTTATATCTAATGCCTTAAAATGAATGACAGTCACTAAATTATGGTTACTTAGGTTATTAATTTATTATATATAAGCAACTTCACAAACGTATCTCCACTCTCCAGGTTATTTATCCATGTTACTGCTTCCTCTCCGGCTTTGTGTAGTCTTGCTATGCCCCCATTAAACTTAGAATTAGGACACACTTCAATGATGTGTTATATAGCTTAAAAATAAAAAAAATTGTATACTACGATTTTCTTTGTTGAAGAAAAAAATGTATAAAAAATATGTGCTTTACAATCACGGACATTAAAAAGCTATGTAAGGATATGGGCCTATCCGGCTCCTTCCTGCGGGTCCACTTGTTATATATATACCATATACTTGTCTATTATATAATAGTTTTTTTTTATTTGTAACAAACATGGCATAACATGGATATACATATCATACTTACCGATTAAAATGTAATTGAAATAAATAATTAGAAACAAAATTTTAAGCTCAGCACTGATATGTGAAAGGTTAAGACCGGTTTATTTCTCAACTTAATTTAAAAATACGTATCTCACTTGACTGGTTTAGAGATTTTTTTAGAAATATAATTATAATTTGTATTAATGCTGTACAAGTATTAAAGTATTTATTACATTTATAAGTTAATACTAGTTAAAAGTATATTATATAATATACTTTAAAGGAGAAAACGTAAACGCATTTTGTAAAAATTCGCGGAATTTTCCAATTCAACTTAAATGCATATAAATTACTATAGGTACATAATATGCTAATTTGTTGTATACAACTACATTTCAAGGTTACTAATACACCTAAAGTACAATTTGAGAAACGATTTAGTAGTGAATGTAATGCAAAGAAGTTGAAAATACATGTAAGCAAATACCTACCTATGTTGTGTATACCTCTATTATTGGCTACTTCCCCGTTCGAAACACCTTTCAGTCAACAACTAAATGCTGTAGATAAAATCAATTATAGATTATTAAAATAATTTATAATTAGATCAATACCTGGAATGTATAATAAAAAAATGTATTACCTAGGAGGTACCTCATATTTATCTAATTTTAATAATACAATATGATATAAGATTCAGTATCAACTCGTTTATCAAGGCCATTTTCTATTTAAGTGATACCTATTATATTTTTTACTGTTCGACCTATGGCATTGTGTTAGTAAAATATTATAAAGTATAGACTGATGCTACTATTGTCTAATCTTAAAAATTTAGTTCTTACATTTTTTTGCTAGAATTGTAATTTATAATATTGATTTATATTTTACTAATTTACTCAGTTGACACGCCACGTTCTCCGACTTTGTCACATCTCCGTAATAAAAATAAATTTGCCTTATTTAATCTCAATATCTGAGTATTATGTATGAAATTTGTCAATCTGAATTAAAATTGCGTTCATGATTAAATCATCCGTTTAACGAGTAGCTATTTATAAATGAAGCTAAAGCTAAATTCTGTATTCTCCCAGATTTAAATTCAAAATACAAAATTATTAAGTATTTATTATAGTAATTTTCTATTGGCATTCTTAAACTGTGGTAATTTAAAATCATTTTTCGTGTTAAAAATGTTTAATTAACATATTGCTATAAAAATATTTGAACACCACTAGGTAATACTATACTTATTTTACAAAGATAGATGAAGTTTGCATACCAAATATATAACAATAATAAATAATAATAATTAAATTAATTATTATAGTAGTCAACACTTTTATTATCGAATATCGCTCATCGCATAATAATAATATATTGGAGATGATATTTTGGAGATGATATTTTGGAGAAAACTTTCAATATAAATTATAAATTATAGATGTAGCCATAAGCACAAAATATGATCCATAGCAACTCAAAAGCGTAAAAAATTACCTTTTAAACAAACCACAAGAGCGAATAAATTTTACAAAAACAAAGTGTATTTTATCAAAATCATTTAATTATTAATTAAGCTTTTACAGCGATATTAAAATGAGTTAAAAAAATTTTAATTTAAATTATATATTAGTAGTTATTATAACTATATGAGTATCTTATGATTTTTCTACCTTAAAATTAAATTTTAAATTTAAAGCCCACAGTTTTTAAGTAGTCCAATCTGAATTTTTTTCTCTATTTATACAAGTTTAATACTTTTATATTGGAGTTGACTTTAAAGCTTTAATTAGTAGTTTTTCATATATTTGATTGAATTTTTAAATAAACTTCTACATGGTGTTCTTTAATGTAAATAATTATATTTTTAATGCCATTTTTACTTTTATCAAAAACCGGATGCATTTTTAAAACTATACTTAAATATAAATTCAAAGCAGCTTAAATTAAAAATAATTAAAAGTGGTGTACAGGTCTCATCTTAAAATCATCGTCAGTTATTGCTTAGTACATATTTATATCGCATAGAAAAACGGTTTTGCGAAAAAAAGAAACCCTGCTTCACCTAGTCATAATAATTAATAAACCAAATTTATGCACGTTAATTATTTTATTTAAATTTAGGTTTTTTTTTTTATCATTAATAAGAAAAATATATTACTATTTAAAAAAAAAACAGTTATTTTTATCTTTTCAAATTCAAATACTTTTTTGTATAAATAATATAAAAAAATATAAAAACGCCAAGACAACAAATATTGTCTTTTACATTAAATTTAAATTTGAATTATCAACAATGAGTTATTATTAATTGTAATATGCAAATATGTAATAACCTATTATATATTAATATATTATTAAATTCAATTTTCACGAATATACTTTTAAAATATAATTTGTTCTTATTATTGTATACAATAATTATAATTTATAATTTATATCCTTTTCTAGGTACACAGTCGCCAAGAATGGTGGACAATACTGGGTTGGAAAGGAAACTGAAAGTATTGCTGTAAGTCAATCAAATCCAGGTTCCACTAAAAGAAACTAATTTCATAAAAAACACAAAATAAACCTACCTAAGTTATAAATAATCATAAAATGTATAATTTTTTAATATTATAGTACCAGTTCATTATATTTTTTTTTACGAGTAGTGAATATAATGATGACAATTGTCGTATGGATCATACATTGTATTTATAATATTATTTTTAAGGTATTTAAATAAATAAATTATAAACTATATTGACTTCAAGTTTTATATGTTGTGATACATGAAAAATTATGTATATTTCCTTATCCTAAATTAAATTAATATTTTGAATATATATAGAAAATTGATATTTGATTTATTGAACATTATTCAAGAACAAGTAAATAAAAAAAAATTGAAATTATTTGTTGTGGTCGTTATCGCAACAACCACGACGTCTCTATCCACGACATTTAGACGGAAATTTGGTTGAATTTTTAGGGGAGCTATAATAATCCAATGTAAAGTAACCCGTAGGGGCTTTGTTCCCGCACCCCCTTTTTATACACAAATAGGCCATATTACCTTCGATTTTTAGAGAGATCTAAATAAGTCCCCTCCCTGATGTCCATCTATGAATTTAACGTCAGCGAGAGCATAATCGACGACCGATCCAGCCGGCAAGCGACAATAGCCACCGCAAGTCTGTCAGTTTTGACAGAGTCGCTTTGTACAACAGAATGATTAATCGAAACGACATTGTTCTTATTGTACATTAATAAAAGTGTTCATCAAATTCTTACAACGAGTGATTCGTTATTTCAAACCATCTGACACTTACACGTTCTTAGAAAATTCAATGATTGAAAATTATATTGATATAAAAATATATAATTTGATTTGGTGACATTTGAAGTTGAATTAAGTGCAATTTAATTAAAAAAATATTTAGTATCTTATAGTATCTATCAAAAATACCCGACGAAAATTTATCCTATAATAATTATGTTAATAAACATATCATATAATATTATTATTTATTTTGGCGTCCAAGCTAAAGAAATTTTTTGAGACATGGGTCTCATGACTTAGTAAATGTATAGATGGGTTCGTGTATGTAGGTGCCTAGTAGGACGAAAGACTTTTAAAATATTCATTATTATTATAATTATTATAATTAGTACTTAGTATAGTATTTTACCATGTTTTAGTCTAATAATCTAGTTATAGATATAGTGGGTATAAAAATATTTTGTACTTAATAGTTCACGCTGCTACGAATTAATATAAGTAGGTATATTTCAAGTAGGTATATAAAATGTTTGTCAGGACCATTATAACCTAAAATGAAATGTTTATGATGAAGGTAACATAATTATTTAAATTATTTTACGCAATGTTATTGAGGATCCAAAATAATATACAAAGCACTTCATTTCATGTTACCTACATAATTTGTGTGGATATATTTATATATTCTCACATTTTACCATATATGCGGTTAAGTCTCGTTTCACCTCGTACGCATCTGTATCATTAAGATATATTCTCAAGCGTGGTAAAAATTATTCAAATTATTTCCAAAACAATGATAATTAATTACAGTTTACTTACGTAATCACTACAGTTTCATGTAACTCACATTTTTATTTTTCATATTATCAAGGTAATTTTTGTTTCGTGAATTTGATGTTCCCAAAGCGTACTTTTATATTGAAACAATCACTGCCATCAGATAAGGGAAAACTTGTATTAAGCATACCATTATTAGTAAATAATACAACATAGATGTACATAAATGTAAAACACGTGCTATTTTATTAAGTACAATATTTTTACTACTAAAAACTAATAATAGATAATATATAATACTACGTTTATACTATATTTTTAGTACATATTGATTATATAATATGAATATATTTGAATAGTTATAACTAAGGTTAGCATGTTTATGATTTTACATATTTTTTTAGGTTATCCAATATCTTCCATTTTTATATAGAAATGTATTTCATTACAAATTTTATTTCGCATATAATTGCACATTTTTTAATAATAAAAAAAGTGCATTATTTCTGTTTTTTTTGTTTTTAAACACATATTTGACGGTTTCCGATGCAAAATGCTGAAAAATATCGTAGTTTTATATTTTATTAACCGAATCTGAAATAAGTTTAATTATTTATATTTTTTGAAATTATCACTTATTTATTGTTGAGAATCGAATATAAAATATATATTTTTTTTTATTTAATTTAATTTTATATAGTAAATAAGAAATTTCAAAAATATGATAGTCAATAGTTAATAAAATGAGCACATAAAATAGTACCGACACAATTTGTTTATATTCTATTAATAATTAAATTTGTCTCTACATATGTATTTATTGCATTTTTTTGTCCACATTTCTTTATTTTTTAATGCTTACTTTTCAAATTGTTCATTAATATTTAAATGTTTTTTAGTGCACAAGTGCATACATATGCATACATTTTTTAGTGCATATAAACATCCTAACACTAGTTATAACTTATAAGTATACTAATTGTATAATATCATATTATTTTTTAAACGTATATTAATATACATGTTTGGGTGCATTATAATATTTATGAATTATAATTTTATCACTTATTTAATTACAATTATTAATTACCGATCTATCTCTTTCTTTCTATGCATGTATATAAACATAAAATATACCTAGTCTTAACAATTGGCACGAATTTTGAACGATTCAATGATTTTATAAATTTATTTCTAAAATCTAAACATTTAGATACATTTAAATATTGAATGAAGATTGGATAGTAAACATATCACCTCACACCGCTCACCTAAACTTTAAATACCTCATAAACTACTTGTCCGAATTTCAATTTGTATGTATCGAAAACTACAAAAATTATTCTGCTTTAAAACATGAAATTAAAAATATATGTTGTCATTTAAAAACGTATTAGAATTAAAACAGTATAAAACGATAAGAAACATTAAGAAAGTTATGTATATTTTTTAAAATGTTGTGTAAAAAATTGTGTATTAACTATTAATAAATGTTTAACGATAAAATAATCAACATACATATATATATATATATACATAATTTATTGTATATTTTAATTAAGTGTATAATGTATAGATAATGACATACTATGATTACTTTCCATAAATTGTAATATATATATCAAACTATTAATTAAAGAAATTACTATTGTAAATATATTATATAAGTATAAAGTTACCTACGTCAGTTAAGTATATATAAATTTAACGAATAAGTATTTTTTAAGTAAATTTTAAGGTACATCAAAATTAAATGGTACATGTATTATGTTTAGATTGTGTATCTCCTAAAAATATATTCACGGGCTTTAGTACTTAATTTCAGATATTCAGTTAGTCATTACTCACATAAATCATTACTTAAATTATTTCAAATAGTTCTTTTTTTACTGTAATAGAAACCACTCAATTCATAATTATCATTAAATATACAGTTTCATGATTGAAATGGAAATAATGAAATGTTTAAAATAATTAGCTTAACTACTAATAAGGTAGTAAGTATAGGTGTATTTAAAATGTTATGAATCTTATATATATATACATGTATGTATACGTTAAATCCTAATTGATATACCTATAGATACCTACAACATACTATAATTTCCTACTTCCAATTTCATTTCATTTCTTGTAAATCTTCGATATTTTGATAAATTTTGTCAAAATTATAACTTTAAACATGCTTATAAAAATTCTCGTAACTATACATTTTTGATTTTTTTAATTGATAAATTATCAATTTATTTTTTACACAATGATAAATTATTATAGTTATTTATAAAAAAAAATTATAACTCTCAATAGCTCAAAAAATACTCAAAATCTTTTGTACTCAATATACTAATATACAAATTATTATTACTTAACTATATACACACTTATAAAATGCATAGTTATAATTATTTTAATTATCTATATAATCTTTATACATAAATATATAACATATTTGTAATATATAAATATTATGACTTAAAAATATATTATTTATCAAAGAATAAATTTTATTTTTAACTATACGTTGTTTATTTTGTTAATCTATCTCACAGAAGATATAGAAGATACTAAACTATAGTTTATGCATCTGTGGTCGACTCTGATCTGGATTTATTCGACTCAATTTAAAATAAAGCTATATGTTCAGTTTTAAAATGTTTATAATTATACTCGTAAGTACCTAGATAATAATTAAAAATATTGAGCTAACTTATAAATAAATGTCTATTATTTAACTTTAACTTAATGTAGAGGTAAGGTACCCTCTATAAGATTTCTTTTAAAATAACTATTACCTATTGTACCTATATATTTAAATAATTAACAACCTACTTAACCAATATTTAAAAAAAATTTTAATGAATACCTTATCTATATTTAGGAATTGTTTTTAACATGTATAATAAATATAAACTTCCCTGATATATTATATTATACAGGCGAAATATATAATAAAATAAAGATATTAATAAACTTGCTGAAATAATATCGTGTTTATCATTCTTAATCGTATATTGATTCATGGTCCAAGTTTATTGAACTCATTTTCCATTTTAATCAAATCTGCTTCTGACGAAACTTGAAAAACATCTGATTTTGAATTTTGTCGTAGAAAAATATGTCCGTTAGAAGTCCAAGAATATCTAAAATTATATGTCTTTTTAAAATCTCGTATTTTTTTAAATAAAACATTTAAATCTGCAGAAATATTTTCTTGAATATAAATAGCATTATTTTCAGTAAATCCAATATCTTTGGCGAAAAACATTTTTCTACCTTTAACGGCGTTTAATATTTTAATTTTATCAATTTTCCGTATAAATTTTACTACTATTTTCCCCATTTTTTTATCATCGTGGATCGGTTTAATTCGATAGCAATCATTAATTGTTGATTCGTTTAGAGGCACGCCTAAGAAAACAATTAAATTATTGACAATTTCCAAAATATTTTCATTACCGGTGTTCGGAATACCATCGATAACAATATCGTTGTCAATAAGTTTGTGATTGGTTTCAAATAATTTTGATTCGAGAGACAATATATCATTCTTGAGCTTATCGTGTTCAGTAAGTTTTTGTTCAGCATAAAATAATTTAAATTCTAAGCATAATAATTTATCCTTCAATTTTTTGTTTTCTTTGACAAGTGATTCGCATTTTACTAAACGCGATTTTAGTTTTAAAAAATTCTGGTTTACCATGTATTTATATAAATTGAAATTCTTCTTCAAGGAATTTGTAGACTCATTCATCATGACTGGATTGCAAGACGCGTTGTTGATCGATTAGATTATACGAGATATACAAGATGAGTGACAAAAATTATTGTTTATAAGAAATAATTGCACCACAAAGAGAAGTTGGTTGTTGATAAATGTTCCTGGTCACTTTTTATAGCCCTAGCCACATTTGATGTGCTAGACCATTAATTGTAAATGTCACAAGATATAGAGTTTTTAGGTCAAAAATAGTAATCGAACAAAATACGCAAATATGAATTATGGATAAATAATAGTAAGAATATAAAAAAAATAATTAGGCATTTACACGTTGTATAATCACTATTAAATGATGATAAACTAATATTAATGTTTATACTTTATGTTAAATATGATGATAAGTAGGTTCCTAACAAACTTATAATCTTTACATCCGTTCAACACTAATTCGAACACCAAACTGCAGTGGTAGCACCTACTACCTATTGGAGGAAAAAAAACAAGTATAAATACACTTAATATTCAGATAATTTTCGACGAAAATAATTTACCAATTAACAATACTTAAAAGTTGAGGAACCAAAAAAATAAAATTTTTATATTATCCAAGGCCATCATTATCTATGTATATATACATAAGTGTATTATTACAATAGGTATTAATATATAAAGATAAATTTACCTATTCAATTTTTATTTGTAATGAATTACTATATAAAAATTAGACATCTCTGTAACAAAATTTCTTTGAAAAGTAATATAATTATATATCATTACCTCGTATCTATACATTATATACATAAGTGCGATTTAAGTACAATACACAATTATGCACATTAAGCTTAAGTAGGTCCAAGACTTCAACTAAGATAGGTATATATCTGTAAATTACAGACTATAAGTGAAAATAATATAAGTCCCAAAAATATCCAAAAATTAAATTTAAACGTTTGCAGTGTAAATAAATTTAATATAAATAAGGAATACGAATTATCTTCTAATCAGAACCAACAAATTATAATTTCCTTCAATTTAAAAAAATCATTATTATTTATTCAAATCGATATCTTTATAATAATATATAACAGCTAATTTATTAACTTATTAAAATATGAAAATGCACTTAACTATTTCCCGATCATATATCTACCAAATTTTGATAGATTTATAATTTATTCTTTTAAAAATTGATCTCCGGTATCTATAAATATTCCGATGAAATCATTATCGTACATTAAAATAATTTATAATGTTATAATACCTATTATTTAACTTTTAGCGGCTTATTGGCTTGTAGTTATTTAAACGATTTTTAAAATTTTTGATTTTGCTTAAAATATTTTTCACTTTACAACAATATATTATAACAGTAAGTGTCATTGGTTTTGACGGTTTTGTGTACTTAGTTGATTATTATATTATTCAGTAATAAGTACCTATTTTTAAGTTTAAATTTTTTCAAAATTAAAATTAATTGTTATTTAAATACTAAATTACATACTTATAGCTAGCAGTTTTATTTTTTCGAAATCTTCATGTCCTATAGTTTTAGTGTTTCACCCAACCATAGATGTAGCTAATGTCTGAAATAAATAGGTACCTACCTTCCAATAGATAGGTTATAAACTTACAAATAATAAACACAGTCACACATACATTTGTATATATATATATATATATATACAAATGTATGTGTATATATATCCCATTGAAAGTTTAAGGTAAGTAATTACTAATTTTCTAATATTTTTTATACAATTCACAACTAAATATAAGTGTGATAAACAGATAAATGTAATATTATATGTTATAAATATATAGTATAATATACTAATATTTATAATTAATGGTTACATGTTTATATGTTACTTACTACCAGGTACTTATAGTGAAGGTTTTATGTAGGATGGTGGGTTGAGTAGGTATTTAAATGTTTTGATAGTTTAATTTTGTATCTTATAAAAAATGACAATTTAAGTAATAGTGAAAAGTTTATTCGATTAATACTTTTTGAATAGTAACAAAAAAATTGTTATTAAGGAAAAATCGTTATTACTTTTATAATGTGTTTGTAGATCCAATTTTGATAAAAACTGTAGGTATTTCAAACAGTTCAAATGTCTGTAATTTAAATTATTGATATACTTAAAATAATTTTTAAGTTTTAATATTTTACATACTTATATGTAAATTAAAATATAGTAAAAAAAAAAAACCAACGAAAAAACACTAATTATGTAAATATGATAATAGATCAATTCAGTTAAATATTTAAGCTAACAATACAAAATTGTTTCTGCTGAACGTAAGCTAAGTAGGTACCTATGTTATGTATTAGAAACACGGAGACAATACACGTAGATATAACATTTTATCAAAACTCAAAACGTTAATAAAAAAATTATGACTATCCGATACCCATGTATTTTTGATACTTTTTAATTACTATATGAACACTTTATATTGAACCTTTTCAAATTTTTTGACCCGGTTAAAAAAATTATCTGTTTAATGAATATTTCAAGTAGATACGGTAGATATCTACGGTCAATAATTTTTGAGTTTTAAAAACAGAATAATAAAATCGATTTTTTTTTCGAACTGTTATTACGTCGGTACCTTGATAAATATTCTAAATTTTTCAAAATTGTTTTTAATTATTCCCGATTATTTTTAAAAGATGACTAAACAGTCATTAATTTCACAATTAAATTTTTCATACTCACACTATTATTTATTGTATAACCAATACATTAATCACTCCTCTCGGAATCTGAAATCAGATGGGTGATTCCTAGTGAATATTATCTTAAACCGACGAAAGAATGCAAAATATGAATAACCATAAACCGAATCATTAAATAAATAATAGAGCCATTAGCCATTGCCCATCACTCATTAGCCAATGCAGCGCTAATATCTAAGTATAATTGTTATCACGACTGAAACATCTGGAGCCTCCAATACAGCTACTAGGACGGCTATGTAGATATATTTTTATGGAGGCATGTTTAGAACCAGACTAGAACGTTCGTAAACCAGTTTCCTCTTTTTTGTTTGTTTGCGTTCCTATCATTTTCAGTTATCAAACATTCACATTTTTGAAACAGATTCCCACCAAGTTATACCCATCGAATTTTCTTGATTTCTCTTTTGTGATCATGTTTAACCGATGAATGTAAGTATAAAACATCGCGTATAATATTGATTAACAATAATTTTAAAGAAAATAATATTTTTATGTTCAGGAAAATCATGTCTCTTTTGTCATGCTTTGGTCGAAAAAGTACTAACCACCAATATGAAGAATACATTGATTTTATTGATATGAACAACACGGATCTAGTTGATGTACCATTACATATATTTCTATATGAAAGGACCTTAGAAAAGTTATTATTATCTTCCAATCATGTAAGGAAATTACAAGATTTTTATTAGTTTTAATAATAAATATAAATCTGCCTACCCAATTTTTATTACTAAAAGAATTTTTTTAATAATTTTTTTTTTATTTATTTCATTGCTATAAACTCATAAACAACAGTAATATAGTGAGTACAATATTATGACATAATTAAAAGGTATATTTATATAACATGAATTATTTATTATGTTGTATTAGCTATTAGGTACCTAAATACACAGTTAAGTCTTAAATATATACAGTATGTAACTATAATTCAAAATATAATGCAGATATTGTAATACAGTTTTTTCAATCTAATATGACTAATAGCCTATCTTTTACATAGTATAAAATAAAAAAAGTCTATAATAATTTTTTTTGAAAATTCAAAAATAACCATTTTTTAGATAAAAAAAATATCATTTTGAAATCAATTGAATTTTACCTAACCTCCATTGAGGTTTAAATCAAGTATAATCTTATCTGAAAAATGTTTAAATATGTTGTATTTAATCTATAATTGACCTAAAAAATTTTAAAAGTATCTAAATTATAATACTGATAATATTATTTATAGTCTAATAAGGTTATTAATATGATAATATGTATCATTAATGGTACCTATTATATTAAAATTCTATCAATGTATAATACAGAAGCGTAAATAACTTATTTAACATTAGGTAAACTTAAATTTTATTTTATTTCACCTAATTAATTAAATTAAATTAAATTTACTTTTCCTAAGTATGTAGAAATAATATTTATTTATTATAAAAATAAATAAAAAAATCGTACATTAAATTTCAACGAGTTATGTGTTCTTTATAATTTATTGAATTGGCAAATTAGTCATCAAAGTGTGAAGAGAAAAACCATACAATTTTATCATAATATTATGCTGTATTTTTACACTACAATATCTTCATTATTTTTCAAATTGCAGCTACTGACTTTCCAATTAATTTACTTACTATATATATGAATTATGTATATTTGACATTTGTATTATATTATATTATTTTACATACCTATACAATTAATATTATGAATGTATAATTGACTGTTTTCTAAAATATTATTAAGTATAATACAATTTAAATATAATGTTTTGGTATTTAACATAACACTGGTAACTTTGTGTTGGAGAAAACATGTATTTATTTTATTTTTAAACACATAAAGAAGAATACCAACCTTGAAAAAATTGTATTTACATTAACTTTTAAGTGTTCATTAAATTTGTAACCAGTTATTTGTGTTAGTTTATTTATATTAAAAATATATCCAAAATTAAAAAGTCAAAATTATGAAATTATTCATAGTAATTGCAATATTTGTATTATTTATTTAAACTTGAAAAAAAAATGAAAGCAATTAAGAGATAAATTAATTTCATCATAATATAAAAATAATTAACTTATTTTGTATCTATTTAAATTTTTAAATTATTAAAAATGGTTTTTATTTTATAATTGATTATTATTATTATTATTTTTAGATTAAAGATTTACCTTCACCTTTATTTCATTGCTGTCAGCTAAAAGTATTACATATAAGCGACAATAGATTAGAACATCTTCCAAAGGCAATTGGGTCATTAGTTAATCTTGTTGAGTTAGACGTGAGCAGAAATTGTAAGAGAAACGTATTAAATTATTTTAAGCTTTTTTTTTATATATATTTTGTAATTTGGTGTTTTTAGATTTATCAACAATTGACGAAAATATAAAGAACTGTAAAAAACTTTCTATTTTAAACTTAAGCGCCAACCCTATTTCAATATTCCCAATACCTTTAACGCAAGTATTATCTTTAGAAGAACTTTGTTTAAATGACACACAATTAGAATTTATACCAGCAAATATTGGTAGACTTATTAATCTAAGAGTATTAGAATTAAGAGATAATAAAATATCTCAAATACCCAAGGCTGTTTCACGTTTGATGCAATTATATAGACTTGACATCGGACAAAATGACTTTATCGATTTTGTAAGTATAATTAAAAATACAGTAAAACCTCTAAATATCAAATACTCTAAGTTCCAAAATGTTGTCAGCTATTTTGAGGAAAAGAGGATGATGAATAAAAATGTGCATAATATTAATAGATATTTAAAAAAAATGATATATATATATATATATATATGTTTATATGTATGGTATATATATTCCATTATTGTTTAGAAGGCAGCAGCTAAGTTCTGCACATGGGTGTGGTATTGTTTGGTATGGGTTTGGTAATGTGTTTACATTACTGGTGGTTGATTAAGTAAAGGAAACATTATGTGTGTGACCTGCATGCCTCAGACAAAAACTGGTCGCTTCTTAACGTGAATAGAATATATAATAATATATATATTTGTAATTATATTCGTGATTTACATTTTACTAACACTTAACTTGTTTGTAAATGCACAAACATTCATATTTTGTTAGACTGTTGAACTTCAAAATTTCAATTTTTTTTTTAAGTGTTTATAGTTTTCTTTTACTAATCGTTTTGATTATAACAAACAACAATGTACATTTGTAAAACACACATTCACTTTCAAATTACTAACAAAATTAAATTTGAATAAGACAACTTCACATAATATAAACAATAAAAATATTTTGCTAATATTTTAATAGATACGCTAAATGAGATGGCCATTACCTACAACAGATAAAATGAACTATAATAGTATAATAATTTGTAAAATGTACATATTAATAAATAAACTTAAACAATTAAGATAAAAATTATCTACATCTAGCCATAAACATTTCTGTTATTTAGAGTGTCCTGTATTTAATGGTTTTCCTATAAATAAATACAGTAAAAATGTCTTTTTATACTTAAAAAATCTCTTCTATTCAGAGGTGCCAATTAAGAGAAGTTTTACTGTATTTTCAAAATTTAAACTTAATTGTTAATAAAATTATTATTTTTTTTAGCCTACTGCAATAAGTGATCTTTATGGATTACATGAGTTGTGGATTGACTCCAATGATATTGTGGACATTCCTTCTGTAAGTATAAAAAATTATTTGAAATTCTTGTTGTATATGGTCTACTGCTCGTAGTACAGTATTGCATATGCTCTACTTAAATGTGTGTATATTCTGTATATTTATGTATTAACTGTTTGTAACTAATACAATACAATTTATCGATATTTGATAAATTGAGTTCTATAATTATTAATTATCATGATAAATGTAATTGATGTCAAACTGTACCTCAAATTAAATATGAAAATTATACAATTTTTTGAAATTTATGTTGTGATATTACAAAAACCAGCTTAAAAAAAAAGAAAAAATTGGTAAATATATGATTGTCCAAGTTTATTAAAATTAAATATACTATAAAATCTTATTTGAGAGCAGCTATTATGAGAAATGATTGAGTAAATGATAATGATAGATAATATTCAGATAAATGGCTTGTGTATAAGATATTGAATATGAAAAGAGATATGTTTAAGTATTAAACATTTCCAAAAAATTCTGAATTTATCGAATAATACATTATACAATTATCAATAGAAAGGCTGTGGGAAATGGAAATCACTTAAATCAGCGGTTTTAAACTTACTATCTGCCAAGCTAATTATTGTTTTGAAAATAATGTATTAGTTTTTATTACTATTAATTTATTAATTTATTACCAAACAATAAAAAAAAATTGACTTGCAATGTCAAAGCATATCTTAAATTAAGCTACTGTAAAAAAAGGTTGAAGACCTTAAATTATATTATAATTCATACAAAAATGCATGAAAATTTATTTTGTTTACTACCGTCATAACTTATAATACGGTAAATCTTTTTTTAACATCGCTTCATTTAGCATTATTCCGCTATTGCATTGTAGAAGTTTTTTTAGTGATTATGTTTTGATTAACACTGCAACGGTGTCAGTTTAACGTTGTTTGTGTGTTTGTAATACATGTAATTTTTGTTATATTTATATATAATTTATATATGTTAAGTAGTTTAATTTTTACACGTTAACATTTTTCAGATAATACTGTTATAGTTTTATATTGACATACCTATCATATGTAGGTATTATTTTATTTATCTTAAATAATGTATACTTCATAATTGTTTTTTTATTTTATTGATAGTTATTTGTTCAACAAAACTTTTGCTGTTTGTACTATTACATATTACTTTACTATACATAGTATTTATTAATTTATAAATTAAAATGGAAACATAACGCCCAGGTTCACCTATGGTCAAAAATATTAAAAATAATTGGAAAATTACAAATATGATACATACATACATTGTTATTTATTGGCAGGAACCCATTATAACAGAATGTTTCATTTAATGTTTTTTTGGTTAACGTTGTATTTTCTAGAAACCTAACCTCGACATTAAATGAGGATTTACTGTATTAGACAACTACCAAGAAAATTTTAATTTACTGTTGTTACACTATACCTATATATCACCATAAAACTTTATTTAACAATTACTTTTTAATATTTACTTTCTTATTTTTTAGGAAGTTAGCAATTTACACGAACTATGGTATTTTGATGCTAGTTATAATAGAATTTCTAAGATTGATCAAGATATTCAATATTGCTCAAAATTAAAAGACCTCCATTTATCATTTAACAATATAAAAGTACATTTATGCCTATTGTGTTAATTATGTACTATTTTCTAATATTTTATTGTATTTTATTTCAGAGTTTACCAAATTCAATGAAACATTTACATGATTTAGTCACATTAAAGGTAGATCATAATTGTCTGAAACAAATGAATGGTATTTTTGAAGGTCTTCAGTGTCTAGAAGAACTTGATGCTTCTTACAATTGTTTAGAAACTTTATCACCTACTGTTGGTTTAATGAGAAGATTAATTACTTTACGTCTGGATGCCAATCGATTAACCAGTTTACCAACAGGTCATTATTTTTCCTGTACTTATAGTTAAAATATTACATATTTTTATAATAGGAACTTAGTAACATGTTTACTTTTTTCTGGTTTTAGAAATTTGTAGCTGTAGAAGCTTAAGAGAACTTAGTCTACGATCTAATAATTTATCGAGTTTGCCTGACGGCATAGGAAGCCTACAAAATTTAGTTGTTTTAATGCTGACACAAAACAAGATAACTAATCTTCCCCTTTCAGTTCTTAAGTTAAAAAATCTAAATGCACTTTGGCTTTCAGAAAATCAAAGCAAACCACTAACACCTTTACAAAATGACTTTGAAGATGAAACTGGAAAACATATTTTAACTTGTTATTTATTACCACAGAGAGAAGAGTGTTATATGGGTAAATTTATATTTTTTAATTGTTATTTATTCATATAAATTAAATATTATAAATACAATATTTTTTTTTAGAAATTAAAGATCGGAGTCATAAACCAAATAAAACAAATACTAGAATCAGGTTTACTGAAGATTCTGGTTTAGAAGAACCAGGAAATTTAATGAGAGTTCCTACACCACATCCCAAAAAAATGAGAGCATTTGCAAAAATGTTATTGGAAAGGAAAAAGAAAAATAATGTAATATTATTTTAAATTGACTGTTTCTAAAAATGTTTTGATCTTAACAACAACAAATATAAAAATAGAATTAAAGTAGCCACAAAGCACTAACACTATTCATAAACTTTTCTTTTCAGCATTTAATGATACATTTTTCAATTTAAAAGGTCACTGCATGTATTGTCTTCATCGTCTTACAAATGAAAAATATTCCAAATTTTCATTTTCTAATTGTGTATCATCCGCTTAAATAAATATAGTAAACTAACATATTATCAAATTTAAAAGTAAAAACTACTTATGTTAATCTCATTTATTTTTTTATTTTTAAATAAAATCATTTGAAGTACTTACACATTATACACATATAACAGTCTTGAAAATTAAAATATTGTAAAAGCCAATGAGAATACACAGATAGTTGTATTATTTTATAATTGATACCCTTAAGTTAGAAAATGATTAATTTAGATTAAATTTACTTAAATGTCTAAGCTATTAAACACAAAATTGAAACTACTGAACATATATTTTGTTATGCTATACATTAGTAAGTTGAAAACAACACATGCAGGCATCACATCCTCTTAAGAATTAGGAAAAAATTAATTAAAAATAATATATTCATTTTTAGGAACTATCGAGTGAATTTGATAAACAACTTTCTACTGAAATTGATAATTGTACAATATTAGATCAAGAATCAGAAAAAATGGAACAACTTTATCAAATGAAAAATTGTGTGATTGAACCAGTATGTACAAATATGATACTTAAATAGTTAAGACAAAATTTAATATTTTTCATTGTAGGAAAAAATATATGAACCAAAAGTAAACACACAAAGAGTTCCACCACCTTACCATATTGCAGCAGCTTATTCAAAACAAGTATCATTTTTTAATAACGAAAATCTTAGCTGAGATGAAGGTAGATAATTAAATGAATAAATAAACATGTTTGAGATAGACATAATTATTTTTATATGATCAAACTTTACTAAAACTTCCTATTCGAGTTCATGTTGGTTGTAAAATATTTTTTTTATATAACTAATGTTTGTTACATGATTTTTAACAAAACCTATTTTTAAATTGAGATTTATATTTGCTTTTATTTTATTGTACTTATAATTTGAAAATGTACTAATCCGATTAAATATAATTTTAACAGCTTAATTTGTATATAAATTAAAAATACGGTTTTATTTGAAACCATAAATGTTAAAAGTAAATATAATTTAAAATAATTAATTAAACGGTAAAACATCTACCACTGTGATGTTTGAATTTGTATGAGTGGTTTCATGTATTTAATTTTTGGGTTTTAGTAATATAGCTTTAACTTAAAAATTAGAAATTAAAAATGTACCAGTACCACTATAGAATCAAATTTAGTTATAATGTTTTCTTAGTAAATATTAATATACAATAATTTGTACTATTAATCTCATTTTTAAGTTCTATTGACGAATATGACATTTAGTGAGATTTTTGTATCTAGCTTATAACAAAGTACAAATTAATACTTAACTCTTAAATTTTAATTTTAATATTTATTATACAACCATATTGTAAACTAACAATTGTCAAAATGAATGTCATAATTTACCTTTGTAAACTTTTATTTTAATTTTTTGTTGTGATTTTTAACTGTTATTATACTTCAACAATGTATATGGCGTTAATTAAATTTTAACTCAATATTGTAATGTTTTGAATTTACTATTTATTTATTAAAATCACACAGAAATATATTGTATATACATTAACAAAGTATAATGTTCATTTTGTTCAGATATAAATAAAACAATTGATAAATTCCTACCTAAAATCAAATAAATTATTAACCATTAGTACTTTTGATTTAATTTAATAAAAGTGATTCAAAGTTTTGATTTAAACATAATAATATATTGATTAAAAGTATAAGTCTTGAAACTAAGTTTTTGCAAATTTTAAAGTTTACTATATAAAAACAAAATCATACACATTTATAAATGTATTTGATTGCAGACTAGCACACAGGTTTATAGTTTTAGTGAATCTATACAATGAAAGTATAACTACTAAATTGTATATAAAAGCTTTCAAAAAAACAAAAATTAAATAAAACACTCGCATTTAAGAATAACTGTAATACAATTAACATAAAACAAATATTTTGGCGTGTTGAGGTGAACATGCTTATAAAAATAGTTAACTTTTTCTAAAACATTATATAAAAAAATATTATTACAACTATTTATAAGGACACGTGTTACAAAACAACTGGCATAATATTAAAAATCACTACCTCAGCAGTCTATACTATAAGACAAACAATTTTTTAACTTTCTTAAAATGTATTACAAATGTATCACTGTATCATTTTAGTAGAGTTGTTTGACACTGGTTGTTATTACATCCATATACCGTTCCCAAGCTTTCTTTACTTCTGCATCTCTAGAAATGTTTAATTTTATTTATTATCATACTGTATCTAAAAATGATTTAATACATAGGTAAGAAAGTAATTAAAAATAACCATATTTAAATACTCCATATAGTATCAAAAAAATCTGTCAATATTAGTATTTAAATAAATATATTGAATAATAAAATTAAAAAATACCAACAAACATAGGTATTTAATAACTGGATGAAAATAATAAGTATTTTCTATGGAAATATGTAGATCAAAAGATTAAAAATTTTTAGTTAATATTCTTATCTTTAAGTTTGATAATGAATCAATTTACTCTAATATTAAAGCTTACAACTTAAGTCTGATTTTGCTTAAATCAAAGTTGGTAAGCTGCATGTTAGCCAAAGATAAAAAATTGAGTAATATAAAATTCTCCGCTTCTTAAAAGGAAAAAAGTGATTGAATAAATATTATCAAAACATTCACAACATTATTAATATTTAACTAAAAAATATTTTTTGTTTTGATATGTATAATTTTGTTATTTTTTATAAACTATAATAAATATAAGAATGTTTGGAGATATTTTTAAAAATTGTACTATATACATTATACACAACAATTAAGAATAAAAAACACAATAAAATTATTACCTATTTTAATTAATACTTCACCATAAAAAACATAATGTATAAAATGCTTTGAATAGTTGATAAGTTCAACAAAAAATTAATCAATAATGAATAACATTTGAAGTTTTCACATTATTGTCAAAATATTAAGAAACTGTGTAATGATTAATTTATTGACTATTATTATTTATTAATTCATAATTTTAAGTTAAATATTTTACACTATTTATTGAAATATTTTTTGTTCCTGATTCTTTTTATTCTGATTACAGAAATAAAACAATTAATATGTTGGCATATTAACAATTATGAGAATTAATATAACATATTTTGAATAAAAAAAAAATTGAGATATAGAAAACAATATCTCTTGCTAACAATCACATAATATATTAAAGCTATATTTTGTATTTTAGTTGCAATTCTTTTTTCAGTAGCTTTATAGACAAAACCATGAAGTATAATTCACAATATATTACTTACTGGAATATATCTAATTCTATGGCACAGTTAATATACACTTTAAGGAAACTCATTACATCTGTTTTGTTCCAACCAAGTAATCTCCACGGATCAATAATTCTTTCTACTACTTCCAGGAAGAATCCTCTAAAATAAAATTTAAAAAAAATATGTAATGATTAATAATAAATATTTAAGGTCAACAAGTTTATAACTGAAAGTTACCTTAAGTCTCTATTGTGATGAAGATTATAGGCTATTCCTATTATTGCTCTACTCAACATACGAAAATTAACTTCCAAACTATTATATGTTTTTTCAAGAAACTCTGGTTTTAATTTTTGACATACAATACTAAAAAGATAAGTTAATGACTTTAAAATATATAACAAATTGTTTTTAATAAATAATATTTACTGTTTGTGATCTTTTTCTTTGTCCAACAATACTCTAACTTCTCTTAATTCGAGCAGAAACTCTCGATCCAAGTCTGTGTCTCCAAATTCTGGACTACTTTTAGGATAAGTCCACTTGTTCATAATACAAAGAGTTGGTTCATAAAAGTCAGGAAATGTTAACATTTGTAATTTACGTTTCGACGTTTCAAAACGCATACAAGCTATGAAAACAATTACTCCATACTTCCTGATAAAATATTAGCATGATTATTGATTACTCATTTACAAAATGTTAAGTAAGACATTAATTTTTATTTTTTACATACTTCGCCAGATCTTCCGATAGTAGAAATATGCTCGAAATGTTTTGGATAACAGAACCTTGAAGTTCTTCAACAGCCTTGAATACTCTTTTGACATTATCAAATTGACGTCTACAATTATAATTTCTTATACATATTGTTGGTTATATTTTTAATAGATATTTTTAGTTTTTATGCATTTATATTTTTGATAAATAATAATTAATACAAACCGGCAAGATTTTATAGCGATGCTTGTCTTTTCACTAACTTCATCTAAATCTTTACGATGTTTTGATGATAATTTTTTTCCAAGAAATTCTCGAATTACTATATCATCTATTTCATAATATCTAAACAAAATTATAATAAATTAATTTAAACGTTTCAACTATTAATTTTATTTCTTAAATGTAAGAAAAAACTATTTTACATAATTATATATTATCTTAACATTTAAGCATAGTTGTTTTAATTACTGTATTATGAAAACCTCAACTGGATAATTACTGATGTTCTTAAAAAAACTAAAAATAACTAATTAAAATACAAGTATCTGAGATAGCGAGACAAAAAGTATACCTAGTATTACATTATTAATCTAATATTTGTACATAATTAAAATAATAAATACTTTTCTACTAATATGTGCTTTGTTTGTGGCTCAATTTGAAATGCCAGCTGTTGATCTAACTTTGTTGGATAATGTATTATTTTTTCCAATAAACTGTAAGTTCTATAATGGTCCAATATGTCGGATGCAACTAAGTCGAGTGTAGTGCCCATTTCCTCTAGAATACCATACTGTTTCAGAATGGACACTGCTTCAGATGCTTAAACAATTGCCGACAAAAACAATTCAATAACATTCAATCAGTCAAACATAATGTTATAATATTTATCAAGGAGGTAATGTTTACCAGAATATCCATTCACCCACAGATGATATACGTCTGGATCGACGATCGTGTAGTTGCTAATAAATACATCTACTTCCGGACTCGGTGCGTTCATTATGGACCTGTAATTTTTAACATGTTAAAGAATTAATTTCATTCACATTTGCCAGTGCAAAATGCTTTTAAAATGTTACAATTTTATTATTATTATTATTATTATTATTATTTTTCGAGCTGGCTTATCAGTAATATCCGATGTTATTATTTATGCTTTATCCGGATGTTAGCAGATAATAAATTTGATATAGTTGTGATAATATTTTGATAAAAGTGATTGGCAAGCCGCTTTGCCGCAATAATTTTAAAACAGCATAATATTTATATTAACTTAGAAATAACACCTAGTTTATTGTCATTATAAATTATATGCAATAGAAAATTACGATACTAATTTAAGGTATTGATTATAATCTTTCTTCATAGAGTAGACGGGTATTTTATGTTTTTAGAAGCACAAAACCACTGACTATATTAAAATATATTTCATAATATAGTCTGTGGCACAACTCTTTCAAGCAGTCCAGTAGTCAATAATTTTTCCTCAAATATACCTGTTCACCTAATTACGTATAATGTTACCATTACATAAGCATACCTAAATTATTTTTGTCTCATATTATCTAGATGTACCTTCGTTAACAATTGTTTCCAAATAAAAATTATACAAGACTAATTGTTAAGATAATATTTGTACACATCAGCGATCAGCCATCCATCTATATCGGGCCGTGTAATCTGGCTAGTCTAAATGTGACAGTTTACCTGATATTCTTCATTATTATTTATTCCCTTATGTCTATTACATATTATTGTACATTTTGTATTCTTTTTGAAATATTAGATATATTGTTTTTTTGACGCTGTTGTCCAACGCAAGCCAATGATGTACCTACCTATTTAATATATTATATAGCTGTATGAAGTGACTTGGCATGAAACTTAATGGTCCTAGGGCTTATAGGAAATGAAAGAGTCTACAAACACATGTATTCAATTTAACATTATTTACTTAAAATCAAAGTTTTTAACCTTTCGTTTGAAAAAAAAAAAATAATTTTTCAGTGATTTTATTTAACACGCCACAAACTGTAAGTAATAAATAAACGAAAATGACGTGACAAAGTAAGTACCTACATATTATAATACTATTACTATTATCTGCACTCTACAGGTTCTCTCAACGAATTTTGATAGGTAATTTCTGTTTTTGTCGACCCTTCAAAATATAACAATAATTACCTATTTAAAATGATGGTAATAAGTAATAACGTTCGAGTCTAACAAATACAATAATGTATTTTTATTGTTTTATTTTCCCACAAGATTTTATGGTTGCTCGTGGCAACTTTGGCGCAGCCGCACAGTCACAGCAACACCATAGTTAAATATTGAATATTGACGAGCTTTCTAAAATCAATAACTACGTCTATTCAGTTTAAATACAATACAACAATTTATACAAGTGTTACATGACTCAAATAATTTGGTCTGTGTCTCAGTAAGATGTATACATATCATCTAATAAGTAATGTGTATAAGTGAAACAGCCCAATGGGGTAAATCGAGTAACCATATTTCGTAAATTAATATTACTGAGCTCTATATACTACAGAGTATTTAATTTCTGTTGTAATAAGTTATAAGAACTAAGTATACTTACGCACATAATAATCTGTAGAAACATTTTGTTGCCATTAAAAATAAAACATTTTAATCAAGTACCTATGACAGAAACACTGACTGTATGACTACTATTATCCTTATAATACCTATTTCGTTTTGGCGTTTTTAATAGATAAAATTAAAATTTCAATGATTTTTAATTATGTTATGGTGACAATATTATTTTAAGTACCCATGTTTATTGTTTATAGTCTTACTCGATATCTTAAATACATTGACATCAGTTTTATACCTATCAATTAGTATTACCTATACTGTCTTTTTTAATGTTTTGTTTTCTTCTTCTTCTTTTTTTTTTTTATTCGGTAATTGCAATTTACACATATCTATGTAGGTACATTATAATAATATAATACATTAATAACCTAAAATACAATCAGTTTTTACCTTATTAACTAAAATACGTCAACACATGACTTATTATCCTTAAATTATAGTAGATACCAGCTAAATCTTATTCCTGAGTAAATAACATTAGACATAAGAATTCAAAATGTATGGCCTAATTTACATATTAAACCTATACGTTTTATGGTTAAGAGTAAAGCTCATATTTAATGGTACCACCATAAAGTATAATATACCTATATTATAAATACCTATAGTCTTGGACATGTACCTAAATAACTAAACCTATAATTGCTTATAGTTATATGTATTTATATACGCCATTTTAATTTTAAAATGTAGTTACTCAAAAATAACTTTCTCGCGGCTCAAAAATTATAATCATAAATCGTATGCATTCAAAATTATTTTTATAACTAACTATATAAACTTACTACTTAGGTATTTAATTCATATTATCTATTACCACGATATTTTAAGTATTCGTATTGATTAGTTTGAAGGTATTCTAAAAATATTTCATCTTTAAGCTTGTTTAGGTATACCTATGTAATATATATATATAAATATGAATGTTTCTCTACATTTTAATGTGGGTTATATGTACATTTTGTACAAATATATACACTCCTGCAGTCCTACAGTCCTGCAGAATAATCATTGGTATAGTGCCTAATGTGTATCAACTATATCGGTATAAATGACAATAATACTATTTAACTGAACAATGGCAATCAAATTTAATATTAGCCAGTATAGGTATGATAAATTTCTTCATGTCTGTAGAAAATATCAAACCAAATACTGAATTTTATTATTTTTTTTTTATCGCTGAATATAAAATGTTCGGAGAAATAATATCACTTTTCGACTTTCGTTTTTAACTCAAACTGAAAGCGAATGTAGTATGAACACCGTCATACTGATTATTGATCGAAGAAAACAAAATATACTATACACGTTATTTTGTCAACACCACCCACCGCTTTTATAACTGTGTAGCTATGTAGGTACATACAATTCGCGCTTCGTGTTTTCACATCTTAAATTCGGTATGCTGCAAAGTAGGTATCTATATATAATACAATTAATACAAGCCATAATATATCAAATAATGCTGTGTAACATGTAGGTATATTATTATAGTACCCAAATATTTCTTTAGAGAAAATTCATCATGTCCCTTATTATTAGTAGTCATAAAATGTTAGATATTAATTATTTTGGTTTTTAAATTTAGAATAATTTTAATATACCTACCTATAATATAATCAACTAATACATGAACTATTTATGTTATGCACACATAAATAAAAATGGTCAAGTGCCTAACATAATTTTTTATTACTCCCTCTTATATTACACGTAGAGTAAAACAAATTAGCTATAGAAAATTACACATTTTGTAAAAACTACATACACACATACATACACACAAATTCCCTATAATATTGTTCAATATTATACTAACTTAACAATAAAACAGTACGCATCGACGAAACCGTTGACAGACTTTATATTAGATCGACTGAGCGTATATAAATTGTTAAGTACCAAATCGCATATTACTTTAACAATTTTATACGAGGAAAATATCTGGTAGGCACAAGCTATGCGTACTATACTGTTAGATACGCTGCACTTGCAGGATTTCAATATCGAAAAGCACCGCACGAAACAGAACGTCGAACGATAGTTTTGCGTGCTACGACATTGCTTTCAGTGTATGTACAATACATATATCACGGAAACTCGCGTAACGCGTGTAATGTACACCGATTGTTAACATTTTTAATTTACTATAACATACACACTCGTGCAAATAGGTACCTATGTAATATTATGTGTATATATCAACACGATATATACCTATTAATAGTACAGCGGCGTCGACGATCACTTTAACGTTATTTTAAACGCACCTGTGGGTAGGTACGTGTATTATAATATTATATTATTATTACGGACTATACGCGAATTCGTACGATGTTATGTAACGATGTATATGTTGCACGGTGGTTCCGGATCCGGTACCGATCGTTACATCCGCCGCGCGTGCGCTTTTCGTCCGGCACGAACGACGATCGATCCTCACGCTGCCTCCACCCGTCTCCTTCGAACGACACGACAGTCGCGACAACCCGTCGCACACCGCCCCGTGTGCCGACAGCGCTGTCGCAGTCGCCGAAACCTACCGAAACGCAGCTGTGGGTTGACGATAGCGGACGATTAGAGGGGTAGTGGCAAAGGGTTTGAGAGCGTTAACGGTAGAGGGGAGTTGAGCGATGGTCGTAGAAGGGTTGCGCGGGAAAGACGGGGAGACATCCCTGTATCGGCGCACTCGCCCGAGCCCGGGACATTCATCAGGCGAAGCCGGTATAGCACAGGTACTTGAATATTCGCGCGCGCTCGTCGACATCATACTAAAATTTTATATAATATATTAAAAGTGAAAATATTATAATATTGCAAGACATTATCGTACATAATCGACCATCGGCGACTCAGACTTCCGTATTTCGACTCCGAACTATTAGTATTACATTATTATTATCGTTTAAATAATATAATAATACTACTACATTACATCGACGGACATCATGTCTTCCGCTGGGGTCTGCATGTTTTATTTGCGTGGCGCTTGCCGGTTCGGCAACAAGTGTTGGAACTCACACGACGTAACGGGTTGTCGAACTCGCGAGTTTCAAGCGCTTACTGCAGCTGCAAGTAAATATATTATATTTAATTATTTATTTAGTCAATATCGAGCATTAAAAGTGATAATGAAAAAGGTTAAATACCCCTCATATACATGTGCGTGTGTGTGACGTATGTACGCTATTGAGTGTAAACGGGTTTTAACAGTAGTATCTATACAATACATTTATAATACATTTGTTTAAGATATTTAGGAATTTTACTATATAAAAAACGATAAAGGGTAAAAACGCACCATTCTAATAGACTTACCTATATGATTATATATTGTTTTAACGTAACATAATATAGATTAGAGGAAAATTTGTCATGAGTAAAACTTTGCTAAGAACATATCAGAAATTCTATGTATAAAATAATTATTTGTATTAACATTTTAATTTTATTTATTAAATAAATTTAGATACTAACTTATTAATAACGAGTACAAATTATTTTTAATTTGTTCTCCTTTAGCGGCAACTTATTACGAAGAACTTTATCCACAAGCTACTCCAAGTACTAGTACTAGCAATGACAAATCTAAGCAGAAAGTACAACCACAAGGGCTTCAGCTTCTTCTTGAAGCATCAATGAAGTATGCTCTTTTAATTTTAACTTATTTTTTTATCGATATTATTTTAATAATTCTTTAAATGTTATTAATTGTAGACCAAAATTAAAACAGCCAGACGAGTCCGACGTAGAATTGGAAAAGGCGGCTAGCGAACTGTCTGTGGCAATGAAATCAGGGGATGGCAAAAGCGTAAAAGAGAGTGCAAGTAAATTACATACACTTCATCAACAAAAAATGAAAGACAGTGAAAATAACCATTCTGCGTGGAATGATTTTATACAGTGTGCCATTGACAGTGATTTACAGTGCAATATTTGTTTTGAACTCTTCATTAAGGTACTTACTATACTACTATTATAGAAATTATAACTATCATATAATAAGTTTTATTTAATTTTACAATATTTATAACCAAAGAGATAGTGTAAGGTGTAAGGTGTATTAGCATTCAACAATGTACCTAATTTAAGTTTAATTTTTTTAACACGATTTAAAATTGAACAACAAATACAATGATGTAATTAATAAGTAATTGCTTAATTAGGTAAATTTATTTGGTATTTTGTTATTATGAAACTAAAAATAAAATAATATCATGCAAATAATAATTATTATTTGATAGGTACTTATAAACAAAAAGAAATATTTTCAACATTTTGTATTTGGAATAGCTATATCTAATATAATTTATAAATATGTATAAATGCTAAACATGCGTAAACGTATAGAGCTGTAATAGAAGTTAGATAATATTTTTTATTTATAATACTTGTGTCAATTATCAATATCACTAAATTACACTTTTCAATCTTAAAACCTTCCTTGGATCAATAATAATTTTTTTTTCATTTCAGCCAACAGTGCTTAACTGTTCACACACTTTTTGTGAAACATGTATACATGTTTGGACAAACCGATCAAAAAAATGTCCTATTTGTCGTGTACAAATTAGATCAAAATCATATTGTTTGACTTTGGATAGCTTTATTGAGAAGATTGTTGAACATTTGCCGAAGGAAATTAAATACAAGCGCGGCTTAGCAATAAAAGAGCGCAGCAAGATAAAAAGTAAATACCTACCAACCTAGTGGTTCCTACCTAACTTGAGCATGTTTAATAATAAATAATATTTATATTTCAGTCGAAAAACCTCGAGTGAATCATAGATTACATACTAGAGATCTTGCTACATTAATAAGTTTTGAAGAGCTAATGGAGGTTGACACGCCTCTACAATACATCACGATGGACCAACATGATGATATAAATGCAGACGTTATCATCGAGGAATCGGAAATGTTCAGAATGAATTTACATGATACAGTAATAAGCACCGGAGGTATAAACCCTCTAATGAGTTATATTGTTGTTCCCGATGAACAGCCCTCAAATAGACCCATAACTCGGCCCCATAACTCTTCCGTTCGTCACTAAATTCAACCACTTCTTATATATCTTCTTTTATTATTATTATTTAATCATTGATCATTATTACCTATCACATTGATTTTTAAATTTATTATTATTTTTCTTACTACTATAAAACATTTATAATTATGAAAAACTATAAAGTTACCTATATAGTTACTCTTCTATATATATATATACATATACATTTTTATAATATCTACCTAGTAGCGTACCCATATATAACTTTTGTAGGAGGGGGATCAGTGGTATAAATATAAAAAATATATTGTAGATTAACTATCTTGTAAAAAAATTAGTAGATATGTAGAAAAATCATTTTATGTGAGATTCAAGCCACCCAAATTTAAAGGCCGAGTTACACTTATGTTTTCATGCAGTTATATTATATAGTTAGATATATATATATACATAAACTATAAAGTATATTAAATCTCATACAAATTTATAATAAAACGTACATATTAAACATATAAAGAGCATATTTAACATACGTATTTGGTACATATTTTAGACACCCGCATGAAATAGGTAGTTACAGCAACTATAATCATAATATTGTTTTCACGGTGTTATTGTGATATTAATTAACGCATTTTTTATAACATCGTTGGGACTGGTTTTAGTTGTACTTTATGTCTACTACATGATTTTAGCATTTTCATATATTACCGTTATGTAATACTCATTGACCATAATAATATAGTTATAAATATAAATAATTTTATATTTTTAGACTTCTCTAAAAAATTAATTTCGTACAATTTGAAATATCTGACCTCTATATCTCCTTCTTGAATACGCCTCTGTTTTTACCTATAATATGGTTATTGATTATATACCTACTCATATTATTACCTATCTATTTGTTATTATTATTATTATTTTCTCATTGATATTTTTGTTGTGCTTTTATACTGTCCCATTCAATTTATATTTATATGTTATACTGTTAAAGCACATTAATTGGGTTACACTTTTAAGATTATTGCATTTATATTTAGGAGACACAATTGACTATCAATAGTTTGATGTCAAAGTGAATAAAACAAAATTGGAATTACTCTATAGGTACTTAGAGTAAATAAATTTAAGTGTTAAGCTGATTTCACAAGTACCTATTTGTTTTTTTATCAAGTTATCAAAAACATTGGATGTTAATTTAACAATGTGTTTTTAATTTCTTTTTTTACACGTATTTAATTCGTTTTTATTTTATTACATACATACTAAAATAATGAATTTAAACTGTAATTATAGTTGTAAGACAACAATCCTGCAGCTATAATTAATATAGGAGTTTTTTTTTAGAAAATCTATTTATTTCTTTTTCTATTAAAACCTACATAACATACATATTATAATATGCAGTTATTGGTAAGTTCTGGTGTTATGGAAATTTTTCTAAAAAACAAACCAGAAGATTTTGATTTTAATATATTGCATGAAAGTAATTTTAAATTTTAGTATAATTTTGTGTTTTATTGTAATAATGTGGTATTAGCTCTGTTCACATTGGATATTTATCAAAATACATTTCATGATATTTAAAACTTAATAACCAAAAAAACTGTGTGATATTATAAAGTTGTTGTGTACCTATTGCAGTTTATTGTTGACAAATAAAAAATAAAATACACAATAATATATACAAATAATTAATTATACTTATATATTGCTTATCTAAATTGTACAACAATTTAAGTGTAAAATTTAATATGCTATTAATTATTATTTTATGAACATAATATTGCTAAATTAACAAATTTATGTAAAACTTAAGTTAAAAATTTTTATTTTGTGTAAACCACCTTTTCATAGTTTACTTCAGAATTCCGAGTTTATATAGTTACTGTTATAATTGACATACCAATAAATGTGAATTGTAAAACTATTAAAAATATAAAGAATAAAAGACTAATCAGTTCAAGATATTTTTTAATAATCCATTTATAATATTACAATATTTAGATATTATATAAAAGTTTTAAATTATACAAAATACTTGGCAATATTGTATCAAAACAGTTAGTTAAAAATGAATTATAACAGTTGGTTTTGAAATAGGTACATTGTTAATTTATATTATATGGTGTATGATATGTTTTCATCAATAATGAGGTTATATATTAATTACTTATTTATCATGTATTCATGTCATTATATTACATGTATTATTATGAAATATGTTAGCCAATTAAAAAAAAAAATTTTTTTATAAGATGTTTAAATTACTTATTGATTTCATTTTTATTAATTAATGATAGTGCAAACTTAATAAATTGTTATTAACAAATTAAAATACAGGAGGCATAAGTAAAAGTGAATAGTGGCATTTGAAGAATTAACAAATTGGCCATTTTAGTCGATTTGTTGTTTAAGTCATAAATATAACAATAATGTTGTACCTATTAAACCTGCCAGTTGTCAAGACAAGCAGTATGTCTGATAAAAAAAAAAGAGTAGCTTATAACTAAAAGCAATGTCTATACTTGGTGTCTTCTGTATGATAATTTTTCTAGCTAGTTAAAAATCTTTTGTTTGTTTTATTTAATTAATTATACAAGTTATAATATTTATTTTTACAGCAGTAATATGTTTAACGGCTGGAAAATGTATTAGTAAACTTATGATTATATACTTATATACCTATATTTACTTAAATAAAAAAGTGTGTCTGTATTTATTTTTTCATTGATTTACCATTTCAAGATTTTTCAAAATGATTATCCAACTACTTAAATTCAGTGTAAACATCATTCCTAATGTTAATACCTGAATATTATTTCCTAAATACCTAGTTAAATTATAAATTAAAATTACCTATGCATGATCAATCAATACTTACACTTACCTATAAAAAAAAAAAATAATAATAATAATAAAATATAACAAACTAATAATAATCAATAAATAATATTATCTATTAAATTATTAGTTTCAAGTGACATCAAACTTAATAAATATATGGTCTCTTTTTATAAAGTGGGCAATTTGCCCTTTCAAATATTAACTAATCATTCACATTTAAATTTTACTGACAAATCATTCGAAAAATAAAGTACCTACTACCTATTAGTAACTCTTCTTATGATCTTAATGTAATGATCATAAGGAATACATGTATAGTATTTTCAAATATTAAACAGTACTTCTTACAATAGGTGCCTTGTGTCTATGATAAATAATAAATTATGCATATCAAATATCAAAAATAATAATAGTATATTTGTATACCTATTTGGAAAAATGTTTATATGGAGTTTTTAACTATGCCCAAATCTGTCAATTAACCATACAGTAATAAATAAATAATATTATAACAACTAAATAGTTAATGCCATATTTTATCTACAAATAAACATTTCAATTTTATTCTACCATTACGCTAAGAGTCACTAATGGGTGACTTCTTAATCACGCATACTATGTTTTCTGTCTTTTTTCACTTATACTGATTATGCTAAGAAGTATAGATTGTATAATTATTATAAAAATAAAAAAATAAAAATTCTAACATATCATTTTCTGATAATCATTAACTTTAAGTTGGGATAGGTTTAAAATATTAATATCAACAATGATTGTATAATTACTATATTAGTTACATAAACATTTTGAGAACTATTGATATAAAAATAATACATTGAAGTTTATATAACATCATTATGTTCAGCATATATATAACTATGGAACATAATATTATACTTAATGATTTTCGAATAAATTAGGGTATAATGGCATACAAATATACATTTATACTACAACTAAAGTACAATCAAACATCTTATTGAATACAAAATAATAATTAGTTTAATAATAGAGAAACATTTAATCTTAATAACAAAATAGGAAGTGTTTAAATACTATTTAGACACTGAATAAGATCTTTTAAGGCACGATTTTCCTTTGCATGCTCACAAATTATAAGCATAGTAAAAAAAACCACATTTGACTGCAAAAGAACTTAAATCGCATTTAAAAAACATATTGAAACAAAAATTTTAATTGTTAAATGCTAATGTACAAACCACTTTGTACTAAATCCCCTAAATAGGTAACATTAAATAGGGTCCACTGACTCCATTGCAACAATTAGATAATTTGCAATATTTTCAAAAGTGACTATTTAATGGAAAAAATGTATTGGTTATAGAACTGATAGCTGATGAATTTGCTTACATTATAATGGAGGTCTGGCATGATGTTGTATCGAATACATAGGACATATAACATTATGTTTCATGCATTAGGGCTCCATATCAAAAATCACCAATTTACATTTTTGGAGGGCTATTTAGGAACTCAGTTTTTGGGGTCCATCAAAATTTAACATATATATTTATCTTATGTATATACATATTTATTAAAGTAAAGGAAAAATGAAAACTTTCAGTTAAAATTGATGAAAACCTTATTATTTAATTCACCCTCAAAAGAAAATAATTTATAAATATACATTTTGTCAGCGGGCAAGTTAAAATTAGTCTACAGACCGCGTGGGCTGTTATTTGATGACTTCTGTTATATTGTAATGTAACCATATTATTGAAAATCATACATAGATCAAACTATCATGGAGATAAGTGATAAATATAAAAAAATTTTAAAATATTTTAAAATAGTTTTCCTTGAGCAAAGGAATTAAAATATTTCTTGATTATATTCTGTTTTGATACAACTACAAAAATTCAATTATTATCTTAGGAGTTGTAATAACAATTAGTTAATTTATTTAATAGTTCAACAAAATATAATGACCAATCCATGTGCCACTAAATCATATTTGAAGAAACATTAATTCAGTATTGATACATGTTCAGCAATTGTTCATGAAACTCAAAAAAATAATTGTATTATGATTGCCCGGAACAATTCTGATAAGTGCAGTTATCTAGTTGTTGCAATAGACCTTAAATTTAAAAATTTAATATGTTATCATAAAAAAACTTTTATTCTACCAAGTAAAAAATAAGTAACTAATAATAAGTTATCCTTCTGTGGAAGGTTTAAAAACAAATAAATATAATGATGTATGTAATATTATTCGGTATTACATTTACAATGATATAATATTAAATAGTAAACATTTATATTAATATTAAAATTCTAATAGGTGGAATAAGTAATCTAAATTTTATTTAGATGTGCTAGCACCACCAGCTGCTTGTGACTGTTTATTTTGATTTAAAGTAGCAGCTTTAGCCATTTCCCTTTTTCGCTTCTTAATTTTTTTCCTCCTTCGATCAACCACAGTTAAACGACCTTTAACCATAGCATATTCTTTTCGCAGATCATTCATCCTGGCTATAATAACAGCTTGCCGTTGAGCTGAATCCATATCTGGAGCTAAAATGTTTTAAGTTTCATGTTAATGTAATGAAATTATTATTTAATATATTAAATATTCATAACTTAAACGTCAGAAATATCCAATTATGCATACAATATTCTTTTATACTCTAATCTAGTATTTTAGTATTTTTAATTAATGATAATAAATATCATTCAAAGTTTGTTCATTGATATAAATTATACAAAATGGAAAAATATAATTTTACTCACTGAATACAACCAATGGTTTGCCATCTTTTAAAGGTATCTGTGTTTTTAGTTCGGGTAGTTTTTCAATATGACTTACTAAAAATCATTTGTTTAAAAAAAAAATATTAGTTAATTAACACAGAAATATTTTAATAAACTTTACTATAAATAAAATTATAGTATTAATATTTTGAATAATAGCTGTTGAAGAATAATTTTAAATTAAAAGACTTATTTTGAAAATTGACTACCTGAAGGTATAGGAGCAGTAGTAGTAGATGTTTTACTGCGTTTTGATGATTGTTCATGACTGCTAATTCTACGTTTGGTTTGTGGTTTTTCTAATGGTTTTACAATTTCTGTGAGTACATTCAACAATAATATTATATAATTTTAAAAATATCTCGATATATATATATATATATACTACTTACTCTCAGCAACTGGTTCTGGTTCTATTTCAGGTGGTTCAGTGACTGAAGGTTCGTTTATATTTATACCAAGATTCCTACTAGAAATCTCAGCCAAAAACTGCAAATGTCTTTGATCGAGTATTGCTCCATCGCTTTAATTTTTAATAAAAATAAAATATTAATAATGAAATAACAATTAATTACAATTGATAAAATATGAAATAAAAATTATTTATTAATATTTTTTAACTGTTTGAATGTGTCTTAAATAATTAGTTACTTAAAAAAACAGTACCAAAATTTACATTAAGCTGTTCCAATGTTGTGCTAGGTTAAACATTAGAGTGAACTGACCTGTTATTAAATTTGAATAGAAACATTAACTGTGCTCTCATTAGTATTTTTAAAATATTTTAATATTCTAGGATGTTACAAGTATGTAAAGCCATAGTTTTCAATTGGTGTGCTACAAGTGTTGGAATAGTTTCATTTTTTATAAATTTGGAAGCAAACGAAAACTTTAATTCATATGTGTTTAACTTTGAACAAGTATAATTATGCACCACAATTTAAATAAAACATTCATGATATAATAATGTATTGAATAAATTATTTAATATTCTATTTATTTATTTGTATTGTAAGGCTTATGGTGATAAATTAATAAGGTAAAAACTAATGTCTGTAATATAACTGAATGCCATACATCAGTGAAACTTAGTGTACTGTGATCATTTTAAAAAAGATAAAAATGTACCGTCATTTTTAGAAGGTTGAAAATCACTGATGTAGTTATTAATATTTAAAAATGCTCATCACTAATAAAAAATAGGTAAACAAATCAATGAGAGAACACAAAAATTTTTATACTTTCATTATTAAATTAAAGCCAAATTTTGGAAGACATAATTGGAACCATAAAATCTACTATTTGTTTATTTATGATATGAAGCCAATATGGTATGAGATTATGACAGTCCTATTTAAATGATATGATATTCTATTTTACAAATAAAATAAAATTACTTTTGAAGAATATTAGTATATTCTTCCATTTCTTCTTCAGTAGCACCCATCAAAGTAATCATTGGTCTACGAAAAGATTGATTCATAGCATACATGGCTGAAGCAGCTTCTCTTTCTTCATAGAGTGCTTGAAGAGCTTTTTTTCTTTCTTCTTGATCATATTGTTCTTCCGACGTACCAGTTGGACTGCCTGGTATAGTTTCTTCACAAAATAGTACACTATTTACATCTGATTCTGGGTTATAAAAACTTTTACTAGTACTAGGCAAAGAGTTTTCATAAAAACTGCTTTTGCTAGTGCTAGGAATATTATGATCATAGAAATCTTTGCTACTGCAACTCGGAACATTAGGATCAAATAAACTACTTTTGCTAGGTACGTTTGTATCAAAAGTAACACTTTTGACTGCTTGTCTAGCTTCAAAGAAATTATTTTTTGTGTCACTACTATTATCAATTTCATAGAAACAATCTTTGCTAGTACTTGGTTGATGTATCGAATCAAAGAATCCTTTACTAGTACTAGGTTTATGAATGTCATATTCTGCCACTTTACGGCTGTACTCTAAAGTGTTATTAAGAGTATCTTCATCTACTATTTCTTCTCTACATTGCAATTCCGGTAATACCAAAGTTTTTTCTTTATCATATTTAACATTTTCGACGTCAAAATCAAATTTTTTAGACTTATCATTATCCAAAGGTTCATTAATGGGGACCTTAGTGACAGATTCAACGATTTCTCTATTTTCAATTGTTGGTGATTTTGAATTGGAATCAAATTCAAAGCCAGATTTAGTATTGTCATCAATATTATCCATATACAGTTGATTTTGACTTGAATGGTTTTCAAAATGAGAATATTTTTGGAAACTTTGAATAAGAGCATTTTGTATGCTTTCATTACAGGATGTAGTACTTTCGTCATCTGTATCTTTTGATATAGTGATATCTCTTTTTGCTTGGTAAGAATTTTTGAATTCTAATTCAATATTAGGATGTATACTTGGTGGCAGTGGTGGCAAAGATTGTGCTTGTATATTGTCATTAATTTGTCCATTGGAAGAATTATGATCTTCACTAACAACTACCAAATCAGTATCTGTTTGATAATCGCTTTCAATTTTATCATTTTCAGCTATCACTAATTTTGATTCATCATCATCTTCATCATCATCTTCTTCTTCAACAATCATGTCATTTAGTTCATTTGGCTCTGGCATACTAAAAATATTATTAGGCGGTGATTCAGGTGGTTTCATGCATAGATCCAATACCTCATCTTTATTATCAGATACATTAACTTCATGGCAAGTTTCATCCTGAGAATGTTCGATTTCTTTTATATATGAAGTATCTACTGTAACATCACTTATTATTAAATTTTGGGACTCATTAGATTCAGTGTCGAGTTGATTATTAGAAATTGAATTTTCATTTTCATTTATAATATTCAAATTTTCATTAACTTTTATCTCAATATTATTTTCAAATGAATGCAAGGTATTGCTGTTGGTCACAAATGGTATCGTACACAGATTTTGTTCGACTACCTGTTCCTCTTGTACTGTAGATTCAATGACTTTCGGTAGTTCACTCGGTTTCTCTAAGCTAAATATTTTTGGTGAATCATGTCTAATAGGTCTACAAAATTTTTCTTCGGTGACTGAAGAAATAATAGAAAAATTGCATGTTTCAGATTCTTTGAATTCATAAACGTCATCTGTGACTGATTCATTAATTTTTTCAATAGGTTCTTCAATTTCTATTTGTTTATCCAATATAAATGATTCTTTATTTTGAATTATATCATTATTACTATTAGATGAAGATGGAACGAGTCCCTTCATTTCTGATCTTATTTTGTTAAGATCAAAATCAGTGCCAGATATTTTAGATTCATCAGATTTATCATCTAATGAGGAAGAGATGATTTCGGTTACTTTTTTTAATTGATTTTGTTCTTCATCTTCAGAGGATGATGAATAATAGATTATGCTTGAAATTTCTGATTTTGTTGGAACTGTCAACGGCTCAGTTTTAATTTTGATTTCTTCATTTCCAGTTTTTGAAGATTCAGATATATGTTCTAAATCATTTCTCTCAGATTTTTCTTTAGGTGATAAATAATGATTTGGAGCAACTTTTGGTTCAATTTTAATACTATCCTCAATTGTATTTCCATTTTGCGTTTCAACATTTTCATTATCTTCAATTGGTTTTATAGTATCACCAGGTGGTGGCATCACAAAATTAAAATCAAACGGTGGTTTAAGAGTGACTTGTTCACAAACCTCAACTTCTTCAGATTTATTACTATGGACTTTGAACACACATGATTTTGGTTTTCTAGGTGCACTTCGCTGCATAAGCACTTCTTTACTAGGATATGTTTTTAGTAAAGGAGTTTTTTTCTGGTTTTCCGTGTCTAAAGGCTCTGTTTTTATAACAATACCGGGTTCAGATTTGATGGCTTTTTTCTTATTGTATTGCTTGGATGTTCCTACACTTACTGTATATTCTCCTTCTGAATCTGAATTATCTACAATATAATTAAACAAAAATATAAATATTATACATTGCATTACTGATTTACATTATTTATTTATTATGTGATATATACACACACACATATTCAGACATATAAATAATGGCCACAAAGATAATATAATAATACATTGATAATTAAGATAAAGAAAAAAAACAGAAAAATTAAATATAATTTTTGTAGTTTTCCAATTTTATAATGTATTGGTTATTATGTAGTTAGTTGAGGAGAAAGGAATATGAAACCAAGTTACTTTATAAAGGAACGTTGAAAATAATCTGTGAAAGGAGAGAAGAATCAATAAAATTTTACAGAAGAAGGGATCATTAAGGGATAGGATATTAATAAAATGAAAACTAAGCAATAGAGGACAAATCAATTTTACCAGTTATTAAATTCATATATTGATATTTAATTGGTATGTGGGTAGAGTTAAAAGGAAGGTATAAAGATAAAACTTAAAAAGTCCTTATCTAGCAGCTTAATCATATTAAATTTACCAGAATCAATTAGCATCAGAAATTGATAATGAATAGCTTCTAAATATGCTTAACGTAATAGACAAAAAATCTCATTAAATTCTCTCGTATTGGTAAACCGAATCCAAATAATTTAGATAAACCACGTTCGACAAAAATTTTATTAACTTATGCCACAGAAGTATTACGAGATTATGAGAGTTATATTATTACATGTAAAAATCAATCAAAACTAATCCTAATCATTTTTAGAATTTTTATAATTCACTAAAATCAAACAATCAATTACCCACATCTATATCGTATTTTGATAAAGTAACTACTATTGTTCTAGAAATTGTTAATTTACTAAGTCCTATTTTTTATGTACATATAAATTAAATCCATTAATTATTATTAACACTAATAATATTTACAAACTATATAACTCTTAATTTTGCTGTAACTCTATGAATATATCTATAATAGATGTTTTTAACGAATTGTGGTTTATTAATTTAAAACAATCCACAGGCCTGATAGTACCTTGGCAAAGTTTTTAAAAGAATGTTTATTTATATTGTCACCTATAATAACATTTCTATTTAACATATCTTTAAAAACTGGTATTTATCCAAACATATGAGAATTTTTATTTTTATCTCCAACTTAAAAAAAAAAGGTAATAAATCATCAATTACTAGCTACAGGATAATATCTAAAATTTCAATATTTCCAAAGATACTCTCAAAACTGGTTAACAATCAATTATTTCCTTTAAGCAAAGGTTTAATTTATACGAACAACATAGCTTTTGTATAGGGCAATCATCATTAACTAACTTAGGAATTTTCAAACAATTCATCTTAGAATCAATTAATGTACAAGCCCAAGTCAATGTAATCTATATAGACTTTGAAAAAGCGTTTGATAGGGTCAATCAAGAATTAGCGATAATTGACCTATTTAGGGTATATCATGGTAGCCATAAATTTATTAGATTTTTGAATGGGTCAAAATTCAGAAGAAATATTATATAGCAACAATACCTTAACAAAACTTGGTATAGATCACATTAACTTGGAAACTATCAGCAACTAAGGCACAAATTAAAACAAGATGTAATTTTTAGTCATTATAAGATTGCACAAAAATGACAAATTCAATTTTCATAAAAGTTCTAATTACAATATATCATACATTTTATTTACTGAATCAAACCATTTTTAATAGAAAAATAATATTCATGTGATCTAAATTTAAAATAACTGGTACAAACTATAACCTTTATCTACATTAGATACATAGTGCTAAACTATGAACTTGTACAGGGCCAAATAAAGTGGGGTATAGGCAAGGGGCTGTAAAGAAATATACAAGAATATCTGGTTTTCATCAAGATGTATGTTACTTTCTTTCAATAGACGGACTATATGTGTTCTTATAAATATTTCTTACCAATATTAAATAATGGACGATCTGTTAAAGTACATGTTCTAGTAGGTCGAGCACTACTAAAAGGTGATTTTTTTATATTTGAATGTGATGTGAGTGGAGTAACTGATCTTCTAGTTCTACTTGTTGTTGAAGGTACCTTTTTAGGATCCACACTTTTTTGCTAAAAAAAAGAATATTAATATTGTTAGTTGTAGGTAATATTTATGCTATTTTTCTTACTAATATAAATAATATAACAATAACTAAGTATGAATATTCAAGTTTGAATAAGCCTAATATTAACTCAAAATACAGAATTAAAATTTTAAGCTAGTATGCCACTTTACTATTAGTATAGTAATTATTTTTTTTAAATTTTTTGTAAAATAAAAAAAAACCATTGTACTTAGTTTAATTTTTAATAAATAAACTAATATGCATCAATAAAATAATATTTTTTAATGCATTTAATGAAAATCATTTGTATTTACAAAAATAAACATTTTATAGTATTTTTTAATAATATCCATTGTATTTATGATTAATTATTATAATTATATTACAATACTGATAAATTGTAATAAAAAGTATTGTTCAATGATAATTCTATCATATAGAATCTTTAATCAATTCTGCATTTGGACTTAATAGATCTAAATTATTTAAATATGGTATACACAACTTAATAAGCACAAGAATGCATAGATACTTAAATAAAACATCATTTACATTCAATTATTTAATGCAAAATAATTTAATAAATAAATAATAATTTATAAGTTTAACTACCATGTTTTGTTAATATAATTATTCTAAAAAAATATAATAAATCATACCTTTATGAATTTAAACATTTTATTCATAGTTACTTAATTGTTATTTTAAAAATAAAACCATCCTAATAAAACACTTAAATGTTAAAAATAAAATTTAAAAAAATTTAAATTAAATAAAATTGTTTTACTTTAACCATTTTATATCCAATCTTTGACTACTATAATACATACTTCTGGAGGACTACTTTTTGTAGAATCTGCATCATTATCAACACCAGGTTCTGGTTCCGGATCTTTAGTCTTATAAGCTATACGCATAACATCTATCCATTCATCGTACCGTGAATTCCATCCTTTATAATGTACGTAATATTTCATTACTCCTTCAATATCACATACATTAATAACCTAAAAATGTATAGTATTTATGTTATTTGATTATTTTAAATAATACAAATTTAAACATATTACATATCAAAACATTTATATTGTGGGACAATGAATAAAACTCAAATTTAACCTAAGGATAAAAAAAAAATTAAGATTAAAGCTGGCAAAAGAATGAGATGTAATATGATAAATTTAACAAAAATAAATAAATTTAAGATTATTAAAATTTATAAAAGAAATTTATTTTTGAATAAGATTTATTTTACAATAAGAACAATTTCAATCCATAAAATAATATACTCAAGAACTATTCTGTAAAAATTGTTTAAAACATAAATTATACGTTGATTTATTAAATAGTAACAAGCTAATTAATTTAGTTACTTATGTAATTTTATGCATAACACAGTATTATTATAATCAGACTATATTTTTTATATATTTTAATAACTTACTTTTGCATCATATGTTGTTGCTTGTTTATCTCCATAATACACAACTAAGTTATCTCCAACGATCACAGGCGAGTCTTTATCAAATGGTACAATTTCAACATTACTAAATCAATAAATATATAAAACCAATATTTAATAATATTATTTACACATATTTATATTATATAGTTTATAAACATACACAGGTGCAGGAATTATATCAGTTGTAACTTTCTCTTCTTTATCTTCCTTTTTCTTTCTAACAGTCTTTTTCTTTTCAGATCCATCCTCTTTTTTAATTTTAATTTGATTTTCTACAAGAAGTCCGGTCTGGGGAAGTTGTACCACAGAAGCACTATCAGCAAGATCACTTAATACTGATACTCTCCGTGATTTAGTAGGTAAATCTTCTTTGGTTTTTGATCGCGTCAGCTTAAATAATAAAACGGAACATTAAGTTTTAAAACATATTTTATGAATAATAAATAGCTATTTTTAATTCTCAATACTAAACTATATTTATTAACTATATCAAAAATATCTAGCAACTAATAAAATTAAATTAAAAACTTTAACATATTGACTACTGTGTGACTGTCTGTATCCAAACAGCATTATAATATATACATGTAACATTATTTTTACAGATGTTGATGGTCCACTATATTATTAATTACACGCTACATGACTGCCAGTGACCATAAATGAATAAATTCTTATAGCTTAAAAATGTTTACTTTTCAATGGCATTACAATAATATACTAAAAAGCAATGATATAACAAGAATAATTACAATTTTTTTGATATAATAAATATATTTTTAAAATGTTTTTTTCAAATAGAATAGTATATACAAATTAGAAATGACATGGAAAAATATGTTTGGCATTTTGATAATACATATTGTGTGACCAACGGCAGTCAAATGACAGTCAATGTATTGAGTTATAAATTGAAGTAAAATACTTATTCATTTACTGATATAAATTTAAGTTAATTATATTTGCTATCTTAGAAAAAAAACAAGTTGTAAACAGTTTAATTTTTATATAATAAGAAGGTTTAACTTAAGTCAATCAATAAAAGTCATCATCGTTTAAACCCAAATTATAAGTTTACTGAATTTTTTTACTGCTGAAAACTTAGTAGTCAATACAAATTTAAATTCTTGATTAATTTAAGTAATACAAAACATAAATATTAAACAAATTTTACCTTTGGAACTTCTTCATCCGTTTTCCCTTTAGATGAAGCATCTTGCTGGGTATTAGCTCCTCTCTTTGATTTTTTAAATGGAGTCATTACTTTAACAAACGTTTTAATTTGTTCTTTGATAGCTCTCATTTTTCTCATACCCGGTAACCCAGTATCTGCAGATTTTACTTTAACAACTTTTTCTTTTTTAGTTGTTTTACGCACTGATTTTCCAAATAAATTTCTTGTATACTTTTTTTTTTCTACTTTTTTATCTTCAATGATTTGATCATCATCTAATATATCAGAATCTACTTCTTTTTTTATTTCTTTTTTTAACATTTCTTTCGTTTCTTTTTTAGTTTTAGAATTTTTAACAGGATCTTTAGTTTCTACTATATCTGGATTCCATTTAACTGATTGTTTATTACGAGATGTACTATTAGTAATATCATCTTTTTTTTTGTCACCTTTTTTTGACATTTCTTCATTGTTCTTTAGAAGCTTTTCTTCGGCTTTAATAGTTTTAGCTGTTTTTTTGGTACTAGGAGTATCTTTATTTTTTTTATCGTTTACCTCATTCTTTAAAGACTTATTTTTATCACTTATAGATGATGTGCTAGGTAATGCTTTATCAACATCTCGTATAATACTACGACTAAATCTACTTCGTGATCTTACTCCTCTTGGATGACTCAACATTGTACATCCAAGTTTTCTATAAAAATCCTCAAAACTGTGTAAATATCTGTAATGCAATAGAATAAAATCATTAATTTTTTTAAAATAGCTAAATATATTAATTATAATTAGTTCCTATCCATAGTTCATACCTAGATTAAACAAACTGTAAATGAAAACTATAATTTATTAAAATATAGTATACTATATTTCCTATTGTAGTTTTATTTATAAATATAATTTAAAATATATTTGATGTATATAAAAATGGATTATGTTGGTATAGAATAAGGATTAAAATGTATCATTTTATTTCATTATAATTAGAGTTTTGACGTCGATAACCAAAAATTAATTTAAATAAGCATTTGAAAATGGCAAAATATGCAATTATATGGTTTTAAATTTATTATTATTTAATAGTTATTGATTCTTTTTCTACAAATTCATTTTAAAATTACATAAATAAATCATGAAACATACAATATATTAAAATTTAAAATGTTTACTCATCATACCTACATACTTTTAGTTAAAACCACCGGCTAGGTATTCAAATATATTTTTTTAAATAAATTTGTAAAATAATTTTATATGTTGATTAAGTGTACAAATATTTATTGTATATTGTCTTCCATTTTTCTTGTAAATATTCAAAGTAATAATAAAATGAAACATTTTTAATAATTTATAGTTAGCATCATAATACTAAATCTAGAAATTATCACAATATGCGAGCATATAAAAAATCAGTAAGCATATTTGAAATCTAAACTATCAATTTATTTAAAGACATATTTTGGTACAATTTTGATTGCATAAAAAAATATGATAAGTTATACACAATCAAGCTCTTATTATAATATATTATATCATAATACTCTCATACTAAGTCTTGAGTTAGTTATTATGTTACATAAAGTAATGATATAAATAATGTGTTTATATTAAGATTAAATACAATTTCTAATTGTTAGTTGTTAAAATGTTTATATTATCAATAAATTTAAGTAGGCTCACAAATCTTTATTATTATATATTATTAAATTTTTTTCTATATATATTATAATATACTATAAAATAAATTTTAAATACACTTACTGTTGATAGCAATGTTTAACAGAAAAAAATGATTGTTGTTCATGCCCAGCTTTATTTGCTACAAACTTCCATAGTTTACCTTTATTAACTTTATTATATCCTCCACAATTATTAACAACCTATAAAAAATTAAATATTATAATTATTAATAATTATATAAGTGTTTAGAATTTTCTTGTTTGTTTTGCAGAATTGTTAAATATAGAAATATGTTGTTCTTTTATTGTTGAGATTATTAACAGTACTATTTAAGTATTAATTATTTTTTTGGGCAATAACTAGTTGATATATGAAACAGTTAGGTTTGAATAGATGTAAGATCTTAAATAGCTGATGTAAGTATTGAATGAAAATGAAAATTTTTTAATAAACAAAAATAGTCAATTTTAACACCTAAATTATGTGTTTTAAGAGTTACAACTAGCCATTTATTTATTCTCCCAATCATATTTCATAAAAAGCATATTTTATTGTATCATATTAAAAAATCATATACTTTGAATAGTTTATATAAATCAACATCCTTTTCATTTATCACTGGACCTTGATTAAGAGGAGTTCCTCGATCATCCATAAATTTAAACAGCTGTGCAACAAAATGATCTTTTTCTTCAATTGACTCTTCGTCAGAATTCTTAAAAATAATATAATAATTAAAATACATGAATAGTTAATACATCTTAAATAAAATGTATATTTTTCAAATGAATAATAATTTTTACTGTACTCTAAAAACTAGTAATAATTACATCAACATTAAATTTTAATCAATTTGTTTAACATAAAATATACTTACATCACTATCAAATGCTTCACTATCTGTAGCAACACAAATTTTATCAACACCAAATAACAAATCTCGATCCCAGTGTGGTGGAAGTTCATCTTTATCAAGAAAAAATAGGGCTTTTTCGACAGCTAAACAATAATAAAAATAATAATAATAGTAATAATAACTTATATAAGCAAGCCTATGTACAAAAACTAATATTTACCAGTTTTAAGTGTAGGATTTTCCACTCTAGCACCAATTTCTTTAGTAAATTCAGTTATTTCCTTTTTTGGTACTGTATAGCTTTATTTAAAAAACATGAAAGTTAATACTTATTCATACTGAAGAAACTCTAAATTACTTACTATTTTCCATCCTTAAATGAACGAACTAGGTAGTCTTCTGAAACATTTGTTCTGACTGAGGATTGAGAAGTGGGTGCAACTATCAAACCAGGAAACCAATTGTCTCTTACTTTCTTTTTATCATTAGCTTCTACACAAACTACTTTTCCAATATCTTTTTCTTCCATTGTTGAATTTTCTTCTTCCCCACTTTCCCTTTATTTTGCAAAAAAATGATTTAAAATTAAAATTAAAATATGAAATTTAATAAAATAATAATTATTGAGTATACAATAAAATACTTATAATATGTATACAATTACCCAAAGCTTTTTTTATGCTTTCGACTTCTACGACCTTGTACTATAGTGGTTCTTACAGGAGTAATACCGATATGTTCAGGGTGTGTTAGAGGAAGTTGATCAAGAGTAGCACTAGCAGCAAAGTGCTTTCCACTCTTCAGACATAATGCTGTTCTCTTTAAGCATGTTATATCTCCATCATCAAATACTAAAAAATAACATAGATGAAATAATATATAAATAAATAAATTATAAGAAAATACATACCAACAGTGTATTGACTACAGTCTTGAATTTTTTGAATTGTTGCTTGAACTAATTCTTTTTTATCACTACATTTTACATCAACAGTAGCTCCCACCTTGATTTAATAAAAAAGTATATTAATACATAATGAACAATAAGGTATAATATTTTTATGTTATATAGATTATAATGAATAACCTTTAATTGTCCTTTCACAGCATCATCAGTAACAAATGCAGATATTCCATTAGAATATTGAACCTTAATAGAAAAATATAAATTAATAAATAGTTTCATTTTTTTAAAGAAAGAATATTTTATAACATGAAATTCACTCACTTTGCATTTAACAATTTTTGATATTTTTCTGATTTTTGCTTCACAAAATGCTCCCTTGTATTTGGCACTTACTTCTGTGCCAACAGCAAGAAAAGGTGGATCATCTAAATTCACCTATATTTTACAGAAAAAAAAACCTTATTCTTATCTATTTATCACTAAAAAATGAAATTTTAAAGCACATTAATACAAGCACTAAGTAGATAATGATAAAATTCAATAATTAAGTGCATGCATAGAACAATTATAAACTTATAAGACTAAAGAACCCATAAATCCATGAAATATAAAATAGTAACTTTGTTGACACTATGACCAAATTATTTAACTTAAGTCAACTCCAATTACAAAATATTGTCCACACTATTTTATAATTATAATACAATTTATTTAATATTTGCATAAAGTTTAATTAATAATAAGACATAATTCAAAATACCCAAAACATTCTAGTAAGACATAAATATTAATTAATTTAACATTTACAGTTGAAATTAACCATTTAACAAGAAGATTGTTTCTTCAACACCTTCAGTTAGTAGCGGAATTGTATACTATAAATTTCAAGCTCAATAATAACAAGAAAACATTTTTTATCCTGCTCAACCAACTGAAGTTCAAATTACATTTAACTAATAATAAATTACACTATCAAAAATGTATAACAGTATTCATTATACATATTACCATGATATTACACTTATACTACCTAACTTATAAACTATATAATAAATTTTTAAATAGTTATTAAAATTAAATAAATGTTAAGTTTTTAAGAAAAGGTGCTAATCAATAAAATTAAGTACATAATTTAAGTACATATATCATATAGTATTTCTCAGAATTATTAATTCTAGTAATTTGAATATTATTACAAAAAATAATAATAAAACAATATTAAATGTATGTTATAAACCAATGGTTTTTAACACTTTTTAATAAATATATTTTCAATTGAAACCATCCAGAACATATAATCCTGAGATACGCCTATATATTATAGGTAGATATATATCTAAGTAACATACATTTTAAGAATAAACATACGACCATACTACATACTGACTTCCATTTAAGTGTTAATGGAATAACAAGTAGGTACATGTAGTAGACCTCGTTCATATGTCATCTTTTTCATTCTGAAATCAACCCATGGATAAAAACAACTAGGTTCATTTGTTTACTTTAAAAAAGTAAGTGCAATCATTACCAAGTTGAACAACCAACAACTGAATAGTTGCTACAGAATAAGTAAATACATTAAATATTAAACTAAAGTTGCCATAAATATACCTTAAAATTCCTTCATTTATAGAGCATTTAAAAATATTAAAATAATATTAACAATTAACATAATAACCTACTTATCTCACTCAGTAATATAAAAATTGAAAGAAATGTATTGTTAATTTTGTTATATCATCTAAAAACATTGTAAGTAAAATTAACTTATAATGTTATGCTTTAACAAATAATTAAACAATACATGTTTCATATTATAAAACTCAATTTAATATATTTTATCTGTATAAAACATGTATTTAATTTACTATGCTGAATGAACAAAATTTGTTTTTAGTTTAATTACTATTATAAAATAAATATATTTAAGTATTAATAGAAATTATTTTTTCATATAATATATTAATTACCATTGAATAGCATTTAACAGTATATACATTTAACATAGATTTCTAAATAAGAGCATTATTAAATATTTATACATAAAAATAATCCTGTCTAAAATAGTTAACCTTTAAGTCAATGGCAACTCTAGCTCCTATAATACAATTCTAATTGGAAATTTAAGCCAAATAGACAAACATTAATTAAATATAACCTTTATGAATATAATGTAATATATTGCATGTACTTATTTAGATATCTTTATCATATTAAACAAATTATTTTTAAATTAATACTTAAAAAGAGCTTTTAAATCATTTATCATTGTATTAAATAAGATGTATAAAAAATTTCACAAGAATGAGAAAAATAAATTACACAATTATCTGAAACAAATGTTTTAAAATTACAAAGATCAAATTAAACTACAATTAAATTTATACTATTTACAATTAATGTAATTTTATGATTTGACTTAAACTTCCAAAATTCACTTAACAAATCTTTTATGTCGTTTATTAATAATAAATTATAGATGCAAAAATTAAATCATACGAACCATTGTAAATGCAGGATGTTTTTCTTATATATATAGAAAAGAATTGAATATTCCACTTAATTACATTATTTTATAATATAATTTTTAATCTAAAAAAAAAAAACCAATAAATTAACATTAGTAGGTAGTAGATACATAATTCTTGAAACTTATAAAATATAGGAAAACTTGAATAACAATTAAAAATTTTAAATGTACAGTATTCATACTTTACATGATATTATGTAAATGTATGGTTTGCACATGTGATAATGTAACTGGGTAACATAGTCGCTCTCAAAAAATCTAAACAAAAATATCAAAGGAAACTGAAAACGTTTTTATTCTCTATAACTTTATTTTAAAACTTATAATATATGTAAAGGTATAAGTAAATTAGATCCAAAGTCTAAATCATTTAAGAAAATAAAAAAATTGTATCTTATGAAATTAGTTATAAAACAATTTTATATTTTAGCTTTTATGTGTAGTTAAAAATATATCATAAGCTTTATATGACCTGTACAGTACTAACATACAACTATTCATGCATAATAATAATGTAATATAATATCTATACGACCATATATCTTTAATAACCTATCTACCTTAAATTTAATAAATAACATAGAATTAAATATTGAAACAGAATCATTATTAAACACATTCAACACCGCCCATGATTTTGGAGTTCATACCGCGACGTGATGACGTGAAATGAAACAAATTAAATTAAACTAGTGGCAAAGTAGACATATTGAATGATATAGTATGTTACAAATGTTACAATAATTGTTATAAATTTGTATATGATTAAATATCAGTTGAAAATGAGTAATATACCTAATCTACACCTTGTATACGTTCATATACATTGTTTTGGGAAAACAACAATTATCTGTATCTTAAAATAACGAAAACTCAAACTAGCTATAGATTTAAATTTAGAGTTTATTGTCAAAGGCCTGTGTATATTTCAGAGTTTAGTAAAATAAAATCAGTTAAATTATGGTGGATACAAACGTACATGTTACAAACGCGTCACAGGCCCAATGGAATAAAATCTGTAGACGCATAAACGCGTCAGCGGCGTTGAAAGTGTTAAAATATAGTATTGGCATTTGGTACTGATTAACATACTGAAAGGTATAAATCAGTAACCTACTCAATAAATTTGGTCATTTCGAAGTAGTTAAAAGAAAAAAAAACACCTAGAAACAATTAACAATATCAATGATATGGTGCAAACATGCAGCTTAGCTTTTATTTTTTACTCGGGTCTTAGTAAGCTAATTTTTTAATTATTTGTATATGACGAGGTATATGAATATATGATGTTAAAACAGAACCTATTAAATCAATGGATACTTGTAATTTTACGAGTAAATAAAAACTACATGAACATAAACACTATTACTTACTATTCAATACAATTTTATAATTCAATAAGAATTCATAAAAAATGTTTGCTATTTTCATTAATCTTACAACAGAACTATGTACTTGACAATTAATTTTTCTTACTCCCACAATGCCGAAAATTACTTTACTACTAAATAAAAACGGGATACCATAACTCCATTCAATCTATAAGCTGGTGTTTAGTGTGAGTAATACAGTAAAATTTAAATTCTGGTTATACCTTTTTATTACGAAATTTGTTTATAAAAATTATTTTGAGATGCCTAGCGAAAACGAAAACTGATCGGTAAAACAGATAGACAAAATATTAATAATAATAATAATAATAATAATAATAATAATAATGAACAAGCCAACTGCACTGTTTATAGTTACCGGCAATCTTTTTTTCATAGTGAAAGCGGCTACGCAAAACGAGAATCGTTGATCCACGGCAAAACTCAGCAGTGCCGTTCGCAATTGATGACAGACGGGACAGGAGAATAATGAGAGGTGAACACTCGGATCCTCAAAAGACGCCAAAGACGGGTGACTACTGGAACGCGCCAAGAACGTATGTTGTATGGACGCCGAACAGCGATCACTAGCGTTCTTTACTAATACTAGTCAGTAACTACCAAGCGTTAATGCGTTCACAAATTCGTACACAAGAAAATTACCATGATACTACAAAAATAACAATATTTTTCTGTTTATGATAAGAATATTTCAGTGATTCCCAAAAATTGTTACTTACTCACTCAAGCCAAGTCGATCAATGATCCGTACCATTACCGCGGACATATTGTTATAGAGCGATGTCCCGGGAAGTCAAATTATTGAGTGTACTGAAACAGAAATACGGGAAATACGGAATGGCTATACCGAACGTCTGAAGTCTGAACCTTACACTGTTGTCCGTTAGAGTATTCATTTTATGCTTAGATCGTATACCCGATGATAAATATGTAACGAGTAACTTTACGCATGCGCACATCAACCACCTAATACAGAGACCCGTCGCACATATCGGCAACAAAAAAAATACGCAGTGGCCTCCATCCATAATATAATGATCTAAGATTTTATGATGATAATGATGAAAATAAGAACCTATAGAAACTATAGTATTCTATAGCCGTGGTAAGAACTAAACAGACGAGTAGTTGCACAGTAGTACCAAAAAGAGAATAATATCAGTCGTCAGAAAATACTAATTTCATTATTTCTTGTCATTTTTATTATCAGCATTTTAAAATTTTACAAGCACGAATATAATATTAAATAATATAAATGAATATCACTAGATATATTGTAGGTAGTTTCAAAATAAAATATACTATAACAAAAAACTGTATAATAGCTTATTATTTTTAATTGATATTTGATAATAAATTATTAACAAAAACTATACTACATCATAGTATTTGTTTTTATGTAATTGATTAACTTATATAAAATACAAGCGTTTTTTGTTTATGGCGATTGGCGATTTAAATTTACATAATAATGAAGTTATCCATTTCCAAATGCATTAGATTTCTACCTGACGAAAAAATAAGAATGAAAACGACCAGCGGTCATTACAGCATACCTAGCCAAATATGTAGTATTAATTTCACTGAAAACAACATAATGGTATTTTAATTATTTATTTCATGAGGAATGACCATTATTTTTATTTGTATTACTCTATTAGACTATTATTTTCAAGTAATATTATGAACTCTGACCTACTAATGGAACAAATCAAGTCTCAAATTATTAATGATATATATCTACTTAAGATGTAAAATATAATCTAAAAGTTTTAGTAGTTAATTTATATGTTAAATGTGTGATTAATGAAGATTTAGAAGTTTAATTGGACATAATTTCTGCAAAATTATTCTTAATTCATTAATTTTACATATATTTTGGTGTAGTACATTACTAAGATTGTGATAACACAAAAGTTATAGCATCGTCTTAATACATAAAGAGTAAAATTATGTTCTTTAATGTATTTGTATGGGTGTATATTAGGTATAAATATTTAATTTAAACAAGTAATAACTTTGAGATCAAATTGCTGTGTTGATAATGTAATCATATTATCTTTTATTTTTCATATTTGCTAATCAACATCACAATGATGACTGATAAATACAGCATCGGATTGGAAAGATACCGGCCTACCGAGTTTTTGGAATTTCTAACGTTTGATATTAGCTACAGCAACTGTACGGCTAAAATAATTGAAATTAATTATACTTTCTACCAATGTTTGAACTAATTTATCATAAAAATAAAAAAAATATAAGACCAAACACTCAAAATCAGTCCATATTTAGAGTGGCCCACCGAGTTTTCCTTGGTAGCTTGCCAGACCAATCCGGCACTGGATGAATACAACTTTTAAATCATTTGCAAACAATACATCTTAGTTAATGATAAAAATGATTATATTAACATATAAAGTAACAAAAATCATGGCTATTATAAAAATTGGTTTAATGCAAATTCTTTGGGAATACATTTTAATAGAACATGCTATAATTATTTTTTTATAACAAAAGTTAAAAGTTTTAATTTTTAAAATTCATTGAAATGTATGATAAAAATATTAAGAAAAAATTTAACTTGTAATTGAATTTTAATTATTTTATGTATATGAGATATAAACTCAGTTAGATAACAATAGATCAATGCTTAAAATATAATCTTCATATTGAATTTAACTTTACATTAAGGGGCATGTTCTGTTAGTATAAAACACTAAACAGTGTTTTTATCTCCAAAATGGTATTTTGTGTTATTGTACGATCTGTATATATTTATGAAATTAGTGTCAGGGATGGTATTTTTGAAGAATATATAAAACTCCTAGTTAAATATTGTATTGTGGCTTTAAGTAATTTATTTATTAATGTAACTAAGTTATTTAAACTAATATTTATTATTTGTTAGATAATTATTTTTTATGTGAATGGTTATTAAAGTATAAATATGAAAAATAAACTATTTTTTATAATAATGTTAATTCTGCCTTCTTTACACTATTCAATGTTTCGAATATTAAACTATGATCATTTATCGAATTTAAGATCTCAAACTTCTTCTATCATGTAAGTTCTAGAAAAATAAACACTAGTTAAGTTTTTCTATCAAAGTATGATTTTCTCCTTAAATATAGGAATCAACTTTCTAAATCAAATACACCCATAAATAATAACCATTATTTACAAGCTGAATCACTCACAAAAGAAATGGGTAATTAATAATTACATATTAATTAATATAGTAGTATTGAAAAAATAAATATTCAACAATTTAATATGCCAATAATTTTACAGAGATGTTTAAAGATTATGTTGAAAACACTTTACTTAACATGACAGATAACAAAGAACAGAAATATACAGGAGATTATATTTTGAATAACGATTTAGAATTTAAAAACAGCGAAAAATCACAAGAACAGTAGACACAAAAGAATAACTATTATAACAGTATTCATAAATTATTTAAGCAATTTTTTTTTCAGCAATGTAATGGCAATTTCTAGCACAAATTCACCACTAAACCATAAAAATGAAAAGTACAATGTTTCCCAAACAGACAATTTAAGTAAATATTTTTTATTTGCTTTAATATATGTAGATATTACAAACATGCCTCATAAATTACTAAAAACTTTAAATAACTTATTGTTTTTCTGTAATATAAATGTATTTAGATAAGTTACTGGATACAATAAAAAGAAGAATTACAAACATTACAAAAATTAAAACAAGTACTAATTCACCAATTGAAAAACCCAAAGTAAAATTAAATCATCAATGTTTCCATCAAGGTGAACTTTGTGCATATTGTAATTCTAATTATTGCAACTTTAACGAAGAAAATGCCAAACACTGGTGCTTAAAATATTGTAAAAATTGTAAATGTTGTTAAATTATTTACAAACATTGTAGTTAGATCTAATTACTCTGATTTATATTGATATTTTTTTTTAAATTGTTGTTTGTTTCTCATTTAAAGAATAAGAAAATAGATTAAAAGGTTTTTTAAAACTTAATTCTTAATAATTAATTATTTAAATTTGGTTACAATTATGAACAAAAAATTATGCTGATTTTATTATACCAATAAATAAATAGGTATAAAAAAACAGTTATAAATCATTAAAAACATTCTTATGATAGCCATTTATTTTATATCAGGAGAGTATATTCAAAATTCAAATTATATAAAATATAACAATAAAATCCATATAAATATTTAAAAATCTACTAAGCATGATGAAATTATTTTTGAAAAAAGGTTTAATAATAAAGAAACTGAAATAGAAAATAGGTGAAAATAGACTATACCAATGAAAGTTAGATCTATTTTGATTTTTATATTAAAATATATTTTTACACCTTAAACAAAATGTCAAATTTGCATAAAGTAAAAACTAAAGTATTGATTTACCAAACCCATTTTCAATTTTTTTGAAGCCACTTTTTATTAGGGGGCCCTAGACTGTAGCTTAGTTATGCCTAACTTAATCCAGTTCTAAGTACCTGTGTGAACATTAACATTTTATATAATTTATAAGTTAGTACAGAGAGAAGACTTAAAATACATCTCTAATAAGTGTTAATAATAACCAGTCTGTGTTAAGTAAAACCATACTATAAGCAAATTATTATCAATCTATTTAAATATTAAATAATGTATAACACTTATTCTTTTTTATTCATCTTGGTAGAATTGTATTATTATTATTATTATTATTATTTTTTTGATCATTGACTCTTGTACAACTACATAGATTATAGATCTTGTACTACCTATATTATCTATGTCCTAAATATTATTTTTATTCTTAAAATAAATGCAATTACTTATAAATTATTATTCTTTTCATATATACAATATTAATACTTATATTTATATACAATACTGATAATTATATATATTTTTCACAATTCATAAAGAAAATAATTCTTCTATTAATTTAGATAATATGAGGTATTTAGGTAGAGCAAAAGATGCATTTTCTGTTTTCATGATTACACTACTTGAATACTTGATTATGGATTAGTCTTTTGTTGCATTTATAGTAGAATCTAGTTATGTAAATTGGTTAATTTTTTTCAAATGTCTATCCTTGATCACTCACTATATTACTGACATGGTTGTTGTTTGGTAATAACTTCATTACTTTGGTTTTATTATCATTTATCATTCACAGTCAGCTCTATTAGGCTTTTACTTTGTTATATAAATTGTTTTTTAGTAATTCTGTGAATTTGTAGACAAATATATTATTTTCAACTCACTAATGGACATATATTCTATAAATTATAATCATAGTTCAATTATTTCAAATTAGGTGTTAATAAATTCAATTTTCTAATTCATTTTGTAATTTTTATTTATTAAGTGCATTTATGTCTCTTTTAGACTTTTTAGTTCATTATATAATTTTTATTACTTTTTACGCACATTTTATAAATTATTTTATTAATTAAAATTTTTTTTTTTAATTGTTCTGCACGCATGTTTTACTAAATAATATCTTTAATTTAAAAAATTTTACATTTAATAGATTTTTCTATTATTTTTACACTATTTATAGTAAATTTGTTGAGACTAATAAATTTACTTAAGGTTTTTTATTAAATTAAATGCATTGCCTTAATTTTTATTTGTTACTAACTAGTAATCACTGATACAAATAATATTCAAACTAAATGTGTAATGTGTAAGTCTATGTTATTGTTACGATATCTACAAAAATTTGAAAATAGTTCTGTCGATATATATATATTAAAATATTTTTAAATTGTTTATGAAAAATATTTTAAAAGTATCTTATCCAAAAACTATTAGACACAAAAATATTACATTAAAAAATGATTAAACTAAAAATATTGGCACCTAAACTCATATTTTATCCAAAATAGAAATATAATATAATATATTTATAGTCGTTATTACTGCATAAAATATTTTCTATTAATCTACCACACTTTCAGTGTATATTTTATTCAGACAAAAATACGGTTCAGCAAAATACTTTTCTTACCTACAATGATTTTGATGAAATATTTTTGAATATTTTTCGTAATTCCGCAACTCATCTGTATGAAATGGAAACTGAACGGAAACGGTATGTATAATATCTGTTCATAGTATTGTTATAATCAAATGTCGTATTGAAAATATGTTAGTTTTAGTTATAAAATACACATTTTACTGCCTAAAAATTGTTGTATAGCGTCGTTGCGTTGTATTTGTTTCGTTAGTCGTTAGTTCGCTAAACAATACGCGCCGCCCATATTGTTTCGAATTTGTTGCTCGTTAGTCGTTCCGCCACTTTCGCGTGTATTAGGCACCAGTGGAGGTACGATACTGATGGAGCATGGAGGTAATTTACAGTGTACAGTTTATCAAAACTTGTACTAATAAACAAAAAAATACACAGAAATACAGACTATTTTAATCTCATTTTTTTATATTGTATAGTACAAAAGTAAATAATTTTCAACACGCTATAAAATTACGTACCAAATCATAACAACTTTCATTAATTATTTTATTTAAAATATAAATGTGTCTTAGGATTATTTTTATCACGTAATAATTTAAAAGTAGGGTGTTCAAAGTACGTTACTTTTTTTAATATACTAAGACAATTATTTTAAAAGTATAATAAATTATTAAATTATTATTTTTGAAATAAATTAAAGAAAACTGGATAAGTGGATAAATAATCTTGACTTTAATTGTTAGATCACTAAATGGTGATCAATGACCATGTATAGAACTAAATATGGGATAAGCAATTTCAATTTTGAACTAAAATAATAATTGTGTTGGTTTTATTTGTTTTTTCTCATAATAATAATAATTTTCGAAGTTGTAAAAATTTGATTTTCAACTTGGACGCGGTGGTTGTAGATAACAAATTGGATTTAATTGGTACTTTGATCAGAAGTAAAAAATTCCCAATACTTTTTAAAACAATAAGAAAACGAATAAATAAAAACGGACATTTTTATTCTAAACAAGTTTTTGACCAAATATATTAAATCGTGCATTGAATGACATTTATTATGTATGAAAAATTCCATCTATTCTGCGCTTTAATTCTACAATTTATACCAGTACAAAAATGATAAAAGGTCTCAAGTTGTTACGATTATCATTATATACTAGGAACAAATACCGTGCAGTAAACTGAAACATACAAAATGTAGGTACCTAATTTAAAGTCATTGCGCACTGAAGTACTCGTGATTAAAATAATATAAATAAAATTATTTAGTCTTGAAAGTACCTAAAGCGCAGAATGGTGGAAAACGAAATTATATTCACAGCATAATATCAATATTATCCATAGCAACAGTTAAAATTAATTTATATATAAATTTAATACATACATTTCCTTAAATAACATACGCGGGAAGAATGTTTGTAATAAAATATAATGTTAATATGATTTTGTTTGTTATCCTTAGAGATAAGACATTGGAAAGTGATAAATATTATATTATCTTTTAAGAAAAAACATTTTAATATATTTATTATGATCTTAGACCTTAGTTCGTATAATCACAGTATAATCGGCGTAACAGCATGACAAAATAGATATTATTATTTATTTAAATTATCATGGTAATCGGTATAGACTATAGTTTATAATTAATATTAAATAATAATTAATAATATTAATTATTAGTATACATAATATGGTAGTGATTTTTGTGAACCGTGTTTCATAATGTCTGTGATGGATAGTTGAGGTACAATATGCTTACTCGTATTTGACTGAGAGTAAAAAATTAATAATGAGCAATTATTAACTTCTTAATTATGATATAACTTATATCTTATAAAATCACCAACAAATAATAATATACATCATCAGATCCGCAGATGTATACTATTATACAATAGAATACAACTTGTGTTTGGTTTTTCCATACTGTACCATGGAAAATAAGGAGAGGTAATTATTAAAAAATATGTATTAAATAATTTAAGATAGGAAGGGAGGTAAGAATAATAAACAACAAAGCTTTGAATGTAAAAGATTCTAAGTTGCAGAAAAATAAACAATTAGCTGGAATTGTATTAGTAGTTGATTTGTTTTAGGCTATAAAAGGCAGATAGTATTGTTCCAGACCCCAGTAACTTTTCTGTAACTTTTAATAACTAATCAGTTATAGAATTAAATGGTATTATATTTATTGAAACTTTGTTCAATAAATTTTATACAATGCCTTCAATCCCATTTTAATGTCTCCTCTCATTCATCCATAACTATTTATTAGTAAAATAAACAATCAAATTTTAATTAGAACTCGTGTAATGTTTACAAATGTAAATTAAAGATTATAGATTTGTAAGTACTTTTAAGTACATTATATTTAAATAGTTAGATTATAAATTGATGCATATTACATTGTTGATACATCTTAAACACTTAATATTCATATTTTTTAAATTATTAAAATTTAATTCTGTAGTTTTAGGATTAATATTTAATTGGAATAAATATATATTCTTTATTTATCAAAATTAAATTAATTAATGCACATTTTACTAGATTTTCATTACTGCTATTGGAACCAGGAGAGTACTATTTTGAAGATTACATTGCTTCATTATCAATTACCAAGAATGATACATGGCTTAATGGACGACTTAAAGTGTGTTCATTATCATTGGTTTTTGATCCAAAAGATTATCATAAACCAATTTTAAAGATACCGTTTACACAATGTGGATCCATTACTAAGAGGTTTGTGAGGGACTGATTATTTAGTTAAATAAATAATACATTCTTTTAAAGTTATTTAGGATTTGGTACAATATTTAAAGAGTGGGTTCATTTATAATTATTTTAATAATACTAAGAGTAAAATAAATAATTTATATTTGATAAAGTTAATGTCCAGGTGCTGATCCAGAATATATTTATGAGGGGCAATACTATGTGTGTATTGTATTTTATTGGCTGCCAAAAACAGACATCCTTAAATTTACCTGTGTGACAGAGTCTACAGGGAATCTGGCCCCTTGCTTCCCCTTGGATCCGTGCCTGTTAATGTCAATTTTAGAGTATTATTGTATTAGATTTTTGATAAGTAATAAACTAATAAGGAAAACAACAATCCAATTTAATATTTATTATAAATTCATATATTTGTATTTTTTTTAATGTTATATTTATAATTTTTGTTTCATATGATTAGTTCAGATGAAGATTCAAATATATTAAATATTATATGCAAACAGTATATTGAAATGTTAGATCATAATGTGTTAGAACCTTACAAGTTTATTAACGTAAGTATTTATATGTTAGCATTGAGCACATTTTATATTTAAACATTACATTTTATAGGAATTATCATTATTCAGAATTGATTTAAAATATGCTCGAGTGGAGGATTGCTTATCCCTTATATTACAACTACACCGAGCTTCTTCTTTACAAACTGCAGAACATAGACATATGGTAAATAACCTATTTAAAATAAATGATTAATGTTATTAAGTATTAAATTAATGTATTTATTATCTTATTTAATATTCAATTTGACTATATTGAATATTATTAGGCTGCTGCAATAGCATATGGTAGACAAACGCTTATCAAGTTTGATCCAACATGGTTAGAATTGGGTGAAAATATAATAATGGAAGAAGTAGGTCAGAAAATAACACCTCTTAGTATAAATTCTGGAAGAATAGTATTGACTAGTTTACATGTGTATTTCCAACCTTTCAACAATAATGAAGTGGTAAGTTTAATTTTTAATATTTTTTCTATTCATTATTTAAATTCATGATTTACCTTATAGATAATTTTAGCATAATATTTATTAAAGCTGATCTCTGATAAAATAATATGATAATGATTTTAGTGAATTACCTGATTTATGTTTTAGAGTATTATATGTTGAATACTAATAAAATATATTATACAATAAATGTTAAATGTTTTTTTATATATACAACTTTATACTTAAATTTTTAATAAAATATTAATTTAATTATAATATATATATATATATATATATAATTATAAACATTTTTATGATTTTAGACTTTATATTTAAAAATTGAGTTGTCCGAAATAAAACGAATCATTAAAAGAAGATTTCTGTTACAACAAGTTGTAAGTATTAATACATTTTAATTAATTAATAGTAATTTATAGTTTTGTATTAATATTTATTTTTTTTGCAGCAGCTTGACTTAACATGGCATTATTTTATACTTATCAATCTAATTCTTAAGATGATACTTTAAGACATTTTTTTTATTAAATCATTAACAATTATTTTGTTTAATTATAATAATTTTCTCTTTATATTTATTTAATTTAATAACCAAAACATTTTATAGAAGGAAAATATATTGCTGAAATCAAATCTTCATCATGAATCTTTTGATTAACAGCTGTATGTATCTTATGGTTTTCAGCCTAATCTTTATTGCATGGCAGCAAATTTAATAATAAATTAGTTAACTATTTCATCTATGTACACATATAAAACTCGAAAAAAAGTATTTTTAAATTAAAACTAATTATTCATACATATCCTAATTAATAAGGAATTAATTACATCATTATGAAGCATATTCTAATAAATAATATTTTTTTAATAGTTAACAATAATTCTAATAGCTAAATGTATTATTTTATTGAAATTCATTTGCATCTATATAAATTTAAAATTTATTTGAATATTTTTGAATAATCTTAGCTAAGTTAATTTTTCATTGTCTTACTATCCAAAAAAATGTTTTTGTTTATTACAGTGTTTTTAGAAAAAGTTACTAGGAAAAAGCATTTTAAATTTTTATGAAAAATTTCATAAAAAAACTAATTTATCATAATAAATAACTACTTATGATATATAGAAATGTAGGTAATACAAAGAAATTCTAGACATTAATAGATATGTACCTAAAAATAATAATAATAATATTTATTAACATTTAATTATTAATACAGTTATCATGGATTGTGGCCATTTCAATTTATGTCCATTCTAAAGGTACAATTTATTATTTAGGTATATTATACATTTTAATATTTTTTTATTTTCCCACTCATTACACTGCTTCACTATGATTTAGTATTCAATAATTAGTATTCACTTTGATTGGTTAGTCTATTAATTATTTAGTTACTTTGATTAACTTAGTAATTGTTTGTTTCAGCATTAATTCTAGATATAATATGTAAATTAATTAAATTAATAAAATATAATATGATTATAATAACTATAAAAGAAACATTAACTTCATGTCATTAAATTTATCATGTAAAATATATATTTGCTTAAAAGTAGTAAAAGTAGCATGTTTTTTTCTCATTGTCTTTATTAATCATATTTATTTTAAAAATTTTACATTTGCACTCAATTTTAAATTTAGATGATCCTCAATTTTGAATTATAATTAAGTTCTACTTACAGTTTAGGTCTTAAATTGCATATATATTATCTACATTAATTGTATAAATTAAGTAATTACTAGTAATTATTAATTATTTAAAACAATTTTTTTTTAAATTATCTTAACTCATTAATTTAAATTAAATTAAGTGGATGATAATCATTAACTAAATTGAAGCTATCAGAATATCTAAATTTGATTTTTAATTTAATTAAAAAAAAAAATTATTAACTTTCCCAGTCTTAATAATTACAAGTAAATTTATTATTTATTTATTATAGTTACAGTATTAACACAATTAATATTGTTTTATGCATAGTGCTCATGTATATTTAATAAAATTATAAATACATATTTGCTTGTAGAATAACTATATGGACATTAAAGTTTATATTTTTATAGAAATAATTACTTATAGCATTTTATTTCAGGGTCTAGAATTTGAATATGAACTCAATAAACAGCTGTACTTGACATTTAAAAATACTGAAATACGAGATAATCTGTATGATAATCTATTAAATCAGTCAAAAGTTAAAATGGAAAAGCGCGAAAGATGCATTATGACATTAAAATGGCAAAATGGTGCTTTATCTAACTATGATTATTTATTATACTTAAACAGGTATTTATATATATTTTATAATTTGGTGTATATTATATTTATATTTTCACAATATTATTCTACAAGTATATTCAAGTAAAATTTTTATTGCCTAATTTAACATTTCAAAATTATAATATTGTTTACTTTAAAAAAATATATAATGTTAACAAACTTTATTTAAGTTATTTACATTGTACATAAATAATTTATTTATATTTGTTTCTTATTATTTATGTTTATTATAATAATTATTAGATCCCAAGTTTTATATTTTATTTTATTAAAAATTAAACAAAATATAATATTGTATAGTAGAATTTATTGTGTGAATATGTTTATTATGTTATATTTTAGTTTGGCTGATAGGACTGTTAATGATCTTACACAGTATCCTGTTTTTCCATGGGTTGTAGCAGATTACACATCATCTACCTTAGATTTAACTAACTCAAATACATTCCGTGACCTTACTAAACCCATTGGTGCCTTAAATCCAGAAAGATTATTAAAGCTCCAGGTATTAAATAACAATTGACATATAATTATATATATATATTTATGATTTGTTCATTTATTTATTAATTAATGTATCTAATTTTATAGGATAGATACAATGAAATGAATGAACCAAAATTTTTGTATGGATCTCATTATTCAACTCCTGGATTTGTTTTGTTTTATTTAGTACGCAAATATCCTCAATATATGTTATGTTTGCAAAACGGTAGATTTGATCATCCAGACCGAATGTTTAACAGGTATTTTACTTAATAATTAATAATAAATATTTCTCTTTCTCTAAGTCAGGCATGTCAAACACACAGTCTTTAGCTCATTTTTTTTTGTGTCCGCAACTACCAATATTAATAAACAAAAACAAATAATATATAGTAAAATATTAATGTCGTATCACAACTATATTAGATTCTTAGAGAATTGTTTAATGTTCATGTTAATTTTTTTTTAAGCTTTTTTAATTTAATTGTACCTGCTGTGTTTGCAAACATAAAGAATGAAATTGAAAAATTTGTATAAAATATATTTTATTTTATTGAATTTTTATGTGCCCGCGTAGTAAACTATTCAATATTTTTGGCCCACTTAATATTTTGAGTTTGACATGTTTACGCTAAGTACTTAATTGATTAGCAAATTTAAGTTATAAGTTAATGTTTAAAATAATTAAACGGTAAAATTGTAAAAATTTTATTTATTGACATACAAATAATGGATAACAGATCCTTTAAAACTATATTCCTGATAATTTAATTAATATTCTGCTTGCTAAATTGAACTGCCATAAAAATCAATGAATTAACTTTGATAAAAATAGCATGTTCATGGTTTTATTTTTCTAAAACCTTTATATCTGCTATTTTATTTGATTTAGTAAAAAATATATTCATTGTTTTTTCATAAGAAAACCAATAGAATAATGTTTTTATTATAACTTATTACAGAAATAAAAGATACTTTATAATATTATTTCTTAAAAATGTAATCCATATATATTTATATTTATCAATAACAAATTCCACAAATAAATTTTACATTGAATTATTAATTAGTAATGATAATTTCTCTAAACTTTTATTAATTATTTGTTACATTTAAACATCATAAATATATAATTTTATAACAAAATATAATAATTATAATTGTATTTATTAAAATTTTCAGCATTACATATAAAATTTTATAAATTATAAAAATTAAATTTATTACTTAGTTCAAACTTTTATCATAATACTAACATCATTCTATTTAATATTACAATTCAAAAAATATGTTAAATATTTTAAAATTCATTTATTTATCAACACTATTTCCTATTTTGTAGACGGACATGTCTTAAGTTGTTTTGTTTTTTTACAGCGTAGAAACAGAAATGTAACAAAGTTCATTCAATGTTTGAGGCGTAGTCATTATAGATATTTTTCATTAAAAATCAAACTGAATATTCCTCTTCAAAAATACATTTATCTTAAACATCTTTTAGTAAAACATGGTTCATTGAGTTTTTATTGCTGTTTTAAATCGATTCATTCATAAAAATAAAAATAATACCTAATAATAATAATAATAATAATAATTACTTAACAATAATTATGCCTATAATTATCTATCTATTTTATTAAGTAAGTGTAATAGGAACTGATTTCTATGTTGTAAATAGACTATTCTTATGATTCTGTGTTCTTCGAGTTACAACTATCATGCTTAATAGGGCAGTATCAAAATATCTTGGAATTATTGATTTTTAGCTATTTTTTTTTTTTTTTTTTTTGATAATAGAATATAAAGATTATGAACAGTAGTGAAATATTTGTATCTAAAGCCTCATCCAAACCAAGGATAAATGTTTCTGACATTGTCGTCAACCATGTTTTTGATTAAAATCAATTTTGGTGATATTTGTTAATGAATATCTGTCTGAATAGGGTTTAAATCAAACAATTTAATATAATCATAATTATGAGATACAATTATATAAAATTTCATAAAATCTTTTCTTTTCTTTAAGTATATCAGATGCTTGGAGAAATGTGTTAAACAATATGTCAGACTTTAAAGAGCTAGTTCCAGAATTTTATGACACTGATCAATGTGGTGATTTTTTAACTAATAAATTTGGTATTGATTTTGGAAGCAGACATGATGGTCGCAAAGTTGGTGATGTTGAACTTCCGCAGTGGGCAAGTAGTAAGTTAAAGTTTCATTTATACGCTTTTAATAATTATTAAAATAATGTGTTTTTCATGCCTATCAGGTCCTGTTGACTTTATTTCTAAATTAAGACAAGCTTTAGAAAGTGATTATGTATCCAATAATTTACATCATTGGATAGATCTTATTTTTGGCTATAAACAAAATGGAACAGAAGCAATCAAAGCAAATAATGGTAAAATTAATTTAAATTAAAAACATCAAATAATAACTTGTTCTTAACCATTTAATTAAAGTGTCGTGTGAAATTCACATTAAATTATCAATCTTTTTAATAATATTTCATTACTAGTGTTCTACTACTTATGTTATGAGGGAGCTATTGATTTAAACAATGTTCGAGACTGGAACCAAAGACACGCATTGGAGGTGCAAATTATGGAGTTTGGTCAAATACCAAAACAGATATTTGAAAAACCACATCCACCTAAAACATGTTTATTAATTAAAGATTTTCAACAGTTTGGTAATATTGTATTTTATTTTACTATTTTTTAAATAATAATTTGTATTATAATAAACATATAATATTTTATTAGGATTATTACCAAATATAGAACAGTATTGGAATTGGAATAATTTGAATATATTAAAATTATTTACTACAACTATACATAGAGATACAGCTACAAGTGTAAAAATTAGTGAAGATATGCAAACAGTTTGGTCAGTTGGACATGATGCTATGCTTAAGGTTCATTGTATATCAACTCAGAAACAAATTAGAAATGTTGTTGTACAGGGTTTTCCAGTTAAATTTAATGATATAATTTTACCATCAATGTATACATCAACAGCACTAATTGCTACCATGCATGGATCTTTGTAATTATGATAATTTCTTATGGACAATTTTTTATGATTTAATGAACTAATATATATATATTTTTTAATCAAAAGGATTGTTTATGATATTGACTGTTGTCGTATAACTGATGACTTTAGAGCTCATGAAGATTCTATATCTTGTTTAGCGTGGTCTAAAAACGGATTTTTAATAACTGGTTCTTTAGATTGTACTGTGCGTATTTGGAAGACTCCAAAAGCACCATGGACCAAAGTTGAGTTGATAACTTCTCTTAAAGCTGAATTGGAACATGAAAACAAAGTCACGAGTTTGGCTCTTTCTATGTGAGTGATAATCATTTTTAGATAAACAAAATTAGTAGATATTTAAGATTTTGTTTTGTAAAAGTGAGTTGTGTTTAATCAGAATTCATTGATTTAAGAATTCTTGAATTTAATAAACTTAACAACAATTATATGTAACCAAAACTTAATTAGGTTAAAATAATTATTATATTTATTAAAAAATAAACAACATGTAATACCTATTACAAAAATGTGTAGCATTTTAACAATGTTACTTTATTATATCATTAATTTTACAAACTCATTGACATCTTTAATATGACAGCATGTTGCTTTATGGTTATTATAATTTAATTTTTTATATTGAAGTATTATTTACATAATATTATGTTACAGGGATAACAAATCGTTGGTCACTGGAACTGATGTAGGTGAAATTTTTTTATGGTCTTTCCTTGACTATTCATTTATACAACAGATACCAGGTATAAATAAATTTCATCAATTATTAGTTGTATTAGACTACTAAATATCCACAATTAATTATATTACAGGACATTCAGACAGTGTAAATAAATTAAGTTTTAGTCGTGATTGCTCAAAACTTATTTCATGTTCTGATGATTGCTGTTTTAAAGTGTTTGATTCTGATAGTGGATTAGAACTTTATACCAATACTCTTCAATGTCCATTAAAGTAAGATTGTTTATTTTTGTAAATATACTAAAAATATATATTAGGGTTATTTCAAGTCTTAAAATATGTCAAATTAGTGATCAATATACATCATGAAAACTATTGTATATATATGTACATAACATTTGATTTTTTTCAAAATGTGTGTTGCTTTTACATTTTTTAATGTAAATGTAATGTAATTTTAACATGTGTTTAAATATAAATTAATAGATTTCAAAACTCAATTATAAAAAAAATTAAAAATTGTATTTTATAGAACATTAGCATGGGATGGATACCATGTTTTTGTTGGTGGTGAAGATGGAATCATGTATTTGTGGGACTTGGAAAAATTTGAACTCATTAAAAAAGTCCCAACACATTCTGGTAAATAATTGTATATAAATTTAGAATAATTAAAGTAGTTGTGAAATACGCAATAGATAAAAAAATAAGACAAATACATTATATACTGCGTATAATTTAATTTTTAACAATTATTTGTATTTAAATCATATTATAATCTTATAAAAAAATATTTTGACTGTATTAATATATTATTTTAATTTATTAAAGGTGGATTGTTAAATATGGATGTTTCTGATGATGGGAGTATGATTGCTACTACTGGTAAAGATCGTTTGGTTTATGTGTGGAAAACATCTTTTAATATTTAGAAATTCTCATGTTACTATTATTACAAATTATAAACAATTAATATATATTTTATTTTTTTATATCTAGTTTGTATAGAAAAACTTAAACCATCCGTTGATGTATGATTATATATTTATTTAAATAAATTAAAAAATATTTTTATGAAGATTGTTATAAATTATTAATAGATTTGAAATATTGTTTCAAATGTTTTATGTGTATAATTATTTTCAATTTGTTCATGACATTTTTTTAGGAATATATGTTTATAACTTATCAATAACAGATATCATTTTTATGATTGTATTCCTAGATTTTTGAAATATATTTTTATTTTACTGTTGTTTTTTTACATAGATAAAGGACCTATAAATTTAAGATTAGCTATTAATCAAGTTAGAACATTTTATATAGTTTAGCAATATTGAATTAAAATCACTTTTAACCTGCACTGACATCATAAATGTCTGATTATTTGAAAAAAAAATTGCTTGCTATTTTCCATGTTTAATGAAATAGCATCCCATATAATATATATATTATATATATAATAATTGATTAATTGATATCAGGTTCACTAAGATAAAAACAGTTCTAAGTTTTTCGAGGAATGTTTAATAAATAATTACTATAGGAATATAAGGCAACCAACAATTAAGTTCTATTACTACATTTACCAAAGGATGGTTTAAGATTTAATTTTAATAAAATGCAAAGAAGCAGTGATATATAATGAAATAAAATATACTTTCTGGTAAAATTTTTAAACATTTTAATTTTTAGCATACTCACCTAATAATCATACCAACTAATTCTTTAAAATATAGTATTGAAACAGTATTATCTCAAATAGATTAAAATAATATAAAGAGACCAATTATATTTGCTTCAAAAACTCAATAGCCTCAATCCAGCAGAACAAAATTATAGTCAAATAGATAGAAGATCTTGTAATAATTTTTTAAGTTAAAAAAATGACTATTTGATAAATTTAAATTAATTTGTGATTACAAAGCTTTGGTTAAAATATTGGGCTATATTTTTTAATTTAATATTTCTAAACCAAAATATTTAAAATAATAAAGATTCTTAAAATACCAGATAAATTATAATTACAAACATCCTCTAGTAAGTCATACATAAGGTCAACTGAATTATTATGAAAAAATTATTAATAGATGCATTAGGCGAGTCAAAATCATTACTGTTAGAAATATTATTCAAATCATGAGAAATTGGAGAAATGAGGTTTTACATGTTTAAAAAAAAAATTTAAGCTACTAAAAGACCTTAAATAGTTATCATCAAGGCACTTAAAATATATAATACATTTTAAAATGTAAAAATAATAAATTAAAATTTGGGAGATTTGATAAACTTTTAAAACATTTAGGCATTTTTAATTTAAGAATTATACACACATATACTTGTGCTATATATAAATAGGTACAAACAGTAAAGTGTAACTTATATAGTAGTTTAAATTAAGTAATAGAGAATAATATGATTATATTGAAAAATGTTAATTTTTTTGCTATAGAAAAAATAAATTTTAATAATATGTATAGATGTTATAGGTAGATAATAAGAAATTATCAAAAAATGTATTAAATAGTGTGAAATATATAATAATAATTAATATTTTATATAGAAAAAAAACTGAGCAAAATTGTTTTAGATCATTAAATATTGTATTTGTCTATGAGAATTGTTGATCATTTCCAGTGTTAATATTAAAAAGTATTTTTGGATAAATTATCTGATTTTTTGGGGTTATTGAGGTTTAACAAAAAATAACTTTTAAATCCCAGATCAACTGCCTTCTTAGGTATTTCCTCTTGTAATTGATATTTATTAATGGTAACATACAACCAGCTACTAGTATCAAGTGGATTTTCTAGGTCTTTATATAAAAATGTAATACATGGTTGTACTATCGTATTTAATTATTTAGTCTTGTATTTTTATAGACTATATATTTAATTTATTTTGATTGCAAATTGTGAATATAATATTAAAATTATTTTTATTAATTACTGAATTATGTAGAATGTACATAGATATTGATGGTATATTATGTAAATAAGAAAACAATTACTTTAGCAAAGCAAACAAATTCATCAGTTGAAGATCTCCACTTTTCAGATTTTTGTTTTTCAAGCTGTTTGGTGAAGATCTTGAACAAATTGTTTTGGATTGGAATATTCTTGAAAAAATGTATAAAGCAGCTATATTGATGTCTACATTTTTAAACGAAAAATTATTATTTTTTGAATAAAAAAAAACCACTTATAATCTATATACATATATATCTGAAAGTTAAGTTAAGTTAGGTTAGATGCATCTTTAGTGCATAACCTCCAGGCATTAGCTATTAAACATAAATAAAAATATATATCTTACATATTGTACATATATATTTAATTATCGATTAATTTGCTTAGAACTTGTCATAGCTAGAATAGTGTTCCTCTTTTACAATTTTGGTTTGACAATTTTCCAAAAAGTTATACATTTTTTTTACAAAATGGTGGAAACTATTATGAAATAATACTTATTTACTTGGAAATCGTTGGTCAAAATCCAAATCAATCTAAAATAATATTATAAAAAAGTTATTATTAAAATGGTAGATATAAGTATATCTTAAACAATTATAAAACTACTACAGTATATATTATATGATATAGATTTCAAGTATTATATAGTTTATTAAAAACTACCACTTTACTTTCCCCCATTAACTGATCTTTTATCATATTGTATTGTAATTAGTACGTAAGTAAAATAAATTATGTATTTGTATTTATGTGTATAAAGCTAGGTAGATATGATTTTACATTTTTAAGTAGGAATTATATCCAACTTATATTGTAAACTATTTTTTTTAATAGGATAGCAAAAATGTATTTTCATTTATAACTATTATCAGTTTATAAAAGATTGTAAATTAAATCAAAGATTAAGTACCTACAACCTAATGACATTTTATGACAATTTAAAGTACCATAGATGTCTTTTATTATTATATTACATTTTTAAATTCTATTACTTCTACGTTTCAAACCATCTTGTTTTACTGTTTACTTATTAAGAGGATGTAGAACCCGCATGTGTTATTTCCGTCTTACACATATACGACATAACAAATTTTCGTTCACCAATTTCAATATTGTGCTGTTACTTATTGTTATTAGAGTGAATTGACCTATTATAAAATTTAAAGGTAAGTTACTAAGATTATTATGTAGGGTTTCACGTAGTCTTTTATTGATATTGTTATTTTAAAATAAGTTATGATCTTTATGATCAACAGTACATTTTAAAATGATCATAACTTACTTGAAAATAATAATATCAATAAAAGGATACGCGAAGCCCTGGATTATAATCTTACCTTTAAATTTTATAATAAGTCAATTCACTCTAATATCAAAACTAACGGCACAGTATTGAAACCAGTGAACGAAAATTTGCCATGTCGCACGTGTGTAAGATGGTTCCTTAACTATTTTTCATTTTGAATAATTATCCACTTGTAAGTAGTAGGCAGTGCCGGGTTAACGAATATGCCGCCTGGGGGCAGATTTTAAAATGCCGCCCTTTACATACCTTATACCGTTATATTCATCATAAAAAAAAAATATTTGAATAAAAATAGTGTTAAAATAGTATAATTTATTAATTGATATACATTTATAAACAAATAATAACATTGATAGTTTTAATATAATATATAACTATTAGTACTAAGTATAAACATTTAAATACAAATTGAAATTCAAAACTTTTTTCTAACTTTTTGTGAAGCAAATTCTTTAATAAAACTATTCCAATCCATACATTGTAGCAAATTATTTTCAATAGACATTAGAGCCAATGATGACATCTTTTCATTAGATAATGAGGTTCTCTGGTAGTTCTTCACTCTCTTTAAAACTGAGAAAGACCTCTCCCCGCTAGCATTTGAGCATGGTATAGATACAAAAAATTTTAAAGCTATTTCCACATTAGGAAATGAATCATTTAACTTTGATTTTGTTAATGCTTCAAGCAAACTGTGCATAGATAATTTTTCTTCTTCTGAAAAATGTTTTACTATTGTTTTAAATTGAATAATCTCATTCTCCAGGTCAGGTTCTAAATCTTCACTATAAATAGCTACTAATTGTTTTGATTTTTCACGTAAAATATCATTGTCAATTCCCTCTATATTAAAAAAAAAACCAAACATAGTATTTATCTCAATATATACCATCATTCTTTCATTTAAACATACAATGATTGTATCACAAATTAGTAAAAATGTTTCATTTTTGAATTTTTCTTGTCCGTGAAATATTGTATCTTGAACATTAAGGTCATCGTGAAAACATTTTTTTCGTTTATTTATTTTTTCTTCGTAAGAAAAGACTTCATATCCAATCATTTGCTTTGCTTCAGCTAAAATATTATCAAATCTATTTCTTAAATCTTGTACATACATTTCTAGAGATTCGTACAATTTTACAACACAAGATAAATCAATATTAATACGTTGTAAATTTTTACTTGTAGCGTCGAATCTTTCTAATATTGGAGTCCATAGAGCTATCATAAATGAGAACTCGAGAGTTTCAATTTTTTTATACAACGATTCTGCTTCGTGTCTTACACTAGTTTTCTGATCTATGTTCAAAGCTATAGTTTTCAATGAACTTAATACAGCTTTAAACCCAATTTTTAAACTCTTACAAACACTATATCTGGATGACCATCTAGTAGGGCATAAGTTTTTTACAAACATTGAGTTTGGTACATTTTTTAAATTTATTGAAAGTTGTTCCCACCGCCATGTCAATGCAGAAAAAAATACATAAATATTTTGGGCAAGTGAAAAAAAGTGATAACCTTCTTTAGTTATATCAGCAGCATGACAACCAACTAAATTTAATGAGTGTGCTGAACATGGACTAAAAATTGCATTTTTTGATTTCTTTTTAATACGAGCTTGCAGACCATTAAATATACCTGACATATTTCTTGCATTGTCGTATGATTGTCCACGACAGTTCTGTATGTCGATATTTAATTCAGATAATTTCGTTAATATTGCGACTTCCATTTCTTTACTTTTATGTCCAACCGATGGAATAAAACATAAAAATCGCTCTACTGCAGTCCCACCTAAATTAACGTATCTAACAACAATCGTTAATTGATCAAATTTCGTGATGTCGGGAGTAGAATCTACGATTAACGAGAAATATTTAGCGGACGTTATTTCATTTACTATTTTATGAAGTACAGATTTGTTCATAAGTGTTATTAACTCATCGCAAATAGTGTGGGACAAATATGAGACATTTCCACGGCCTTTATTACCATACTCATCAAGGTGATTGGACATTAATGGATCGAATTTTGCAATTAATTCTAAACAGCCGAGATAATTTCCATTATTTTTAGAACCCAACGTCTCATTATCGCCACGAAATGCAAGACCTCTGCCCGATAAAAATATAATTGTTTCAATTAAACGGTGTATTATACTTCTCCAATAAAGTTCTTTATTTTCGAGTTCAATTTTTAACTCAACATCAATACCGGTAGTTATTTTACGTCTAGAGAACCATATGCGAATAGATTCGTTATGCGTCAAATTCTTTTCGTGTTGTTCAACTTTTTCAAAACATTTTTTCCAATCAGTAAATCCTGAATCGGTGGAACTAAACTGTGTTTTTTTATTAGAAAAAAGAAGGCAGTAAAAACAAAATAGTGCGTTTTTTGATATTGAGTATAGCAACCATTGTCTATCTTTTATTTCACCATTCAAAAGTTTCCTTTTTGAAAATATCATATGGTAACTTCCAATTAAATTCGCCACATTTACGAATAGTATTATCAAAATTGATTATTTTAGGGTTTGATTCAACTGGATTACGAATAAAATAATCAACCATATCAGAATTTATATCCCATAAGGCTGGATCTTGTGATGGACAAATTGGAACATTAGTAATTTCATAAGAGACATTAATGTCAGATTTCAAAATTTCGTCATCGGTTTTCATCAAATGTTCAACTAATTCATCAGAATCGAGTTTCAACGGGTTTTCAATTAATTCATCAGAATCGGGTTTCTAGAAATTTTAAAATACCATACTATTTTAGTAACTAAATTCATTTTTACAATCCACAGGGCCGAATTTTTATATGCAGTAAATACATTTTAAAATAAATTTTTGTGTACCTAAATATATAAAATAAAAACATCAAACATAATTTTACGATAAGTATTGGAACTAATCAGCACATTTGTTGTAATTATCAAATCAGATAAATACAAAAAGAAACTTACATGCTTCAGAGTAGCAAACTATTTAATTATTAAAACAACTATATTAAATTTATCAACAATATTTAACAAATGCCATAATTAAAAATATATTTTAAATAATCCAAGTAATAAAGTTAGTGTGGTATTAATTTAAAAAAAATTAAATTAAAATTAAAATTAAATTACATTGAATACAACAAAAGTTATTGCATTTGTCAAATAATTGTCTACAATTTATATTAAATAAACAATAAATAATAAAATGTAATGTAATAAATAGAATAGAAACATAGTCTAAATAGTATTATAAATTAGGTTATATAAAACTGGTTTTAAAAAACCTTTTATAAATATTAATTGCGACTTTATAATTAGTATTTTTCATTGTTGTTTATTAAATAATATAAAATACAATACAATATATTTAATTAATTTTTATTATTCACGAGTACGGAGTAGGTACTAATGTACTATTTTGTATAAATTTGTTATTTTGTTTTAATTATAAATGAATTATTATGTACGTTATTTTTTTACCTTTTTGAAGAAAGTTTGAATGTTAAGAGTTTGAGAAATAGTTTCTTTTTCTTTTTTCTTTTTTTCCTCAGCTCTTTTGCGATATTCAGCGCCACTTAATTTTGTTCGTTTTCCACTCATATTTATAAAAAAATTAACGCTTTTAACAAAAATGTTGCACTTTTTTTCAGTAATATTATGACTGATTATGACTAGTGTCGACGAGAATCGAGAGACGAATAATAAAATAATAAATAGTATAATACAAATTAAAAACAATTGCTTGGTAGTGTATAAATAAATCATTCGAAACTATTAATACTAAATATAATAATCTGTTGGTTATAAATGTATAATACAAGTATACAAATACAAACACATTAATGTGTTGATTATGTGTCAATGTGTTAGTGTGTACTGTTGTAAACATATCGTGTACAAATTAAAATAAAAAATAATACGATAATAAGGACGAAAATAGAAATGCGTCGGTCATACGAGCTCTCTAATAGTATGGTCTCGACGTGATAACTTATTGATTGACAATACATTCGTAAGTCATAATATAATATTATATTATATTACAATTATTATTATTTTGTTCCCACATTTTTCAATGATTAATAATAATTCTTCCTAAAAATTAGAATATATTAAGAATAAATCTTAAAAACTTTCATTTTGGCCGTTAAAAAATTGCCGCCGGGGGCAACTACCCCCTTTGTCCCCTCCTTACCCGGCACTGGTAGTAGGTACAACATTTTACAAACTTTAGAATTTGTTTAATTTATTGTAATTTATAATTTATATTCTAACCAACTGACACGCATTAACACCTCTTATAGATGGATAACTAATAAAATATTCTAGCTCTTGGTCACTTTCTAATAATTGCTTATACTTATAATTACAAGTTTTAGTCAAGTATAATAGTCATTGGTTATTAGTAATTTGTATATATCCTATACATTATTAGAACAAATGTTATTTTTGTCCGACAATTAGTAACAATTCAAATAATATTATATTATTATCGGAAGTAGCACCGCTGCGTTGTTTGACATCGCCGTCATAGTCATTCGGGAAAAAATAATTAATAAATAATAACCATTAAAAATAACTACGCGAAATCCAAATATACCAACATTGATTATAAATATTAACATAGTATTTATAAACAATGATGATACCAATGAAATCATGAGATCCATACTATTGAATAGTCACTATAAAATTTGAAACAGTGCAATCAGTGCATCTAAAACCGATGATTTATACACCCATAAAGATCCATTTAACATTTGTCGATTAAGTGTCGACCGTGGTACTCAAAGTTTCAAAAAATATTTATTTTGTGATATTTTATGTTACATAATGATTATGATATTGACCCATGAAAAAGCCAAGGGAGGGGCAGATGTCCTTACTTGCCCCCCTTCAGACGCCCTTGGTATGTAGTAGACAGTAGCTAGGTACTAGTTTATTATTTTTTTAAAAGACTTGAATCAATAAGATTCGAGAACTGAATTGTGTACTCGGGTCGGAGTATCTGAGATTCAAAATTAAAATGAGCCAAATGCCCAAATACCAATGAATACAAAAATACGAAACAAGAATATTGTACTTCCACAGTGTTAATAACACACATTATGTAAATTCAAAACAAAAAAAAATAATTTCGACGTGTTCATAGAATTATAATATTATATTTCTTAGTTTCTTCTAATTATAGGCCAACTAAGAAAAATTTCGTTAGTATATATATGCAGGTTTGAGCATGGTTATGCAGGTTTATGCATAGTCAAAACCACTACATTATGGTACTATTATGGTATCAACTATAATATTTTTAACCATTTATTATAGGTAACAAAATTATTTTTTTTCCTTGAAGGCTCTATGAATGAGAAACAATCTACCCAGGAGCTCGCAAAATCTTCCACCGGCTCTTATTTATTTAATTATTGTATATAGATCTCTCATTCTTCCAACTAATATTTAGGTACATAAATTATATTTCATCACCTGCAACGATAATATCTATATAGTTATTTTAAGATGTATATATTGGTGTATGGTTTTTATTTTTATTTTGTCCATACATAAACATGAACTTTGGCGCTACTTCTAATAACGAATACAATACGGCACATGCATCAATGCATCATGTGCAAATGTAAAATGTGGCATGTCTTAAAATTTTGCCTCCACCTCGGCACCTCCACTTGCCAGTACATAATTATACAATATTAAATATTAATATATTATGTTTATGATGATAAATTTTAAGATGTTTTAGTTACGTGTCGTCGTATCGAATCGTATTTGTTCGATACGAGTCGGTATCAAACACTAAGATACACTATACACCCATAATGTGGTCTCAGACTCTTTTAGTATAATATTATTATCTTAATTCATGATCGGTACGTTTTTCCAATTCGCCAGTATACCGCATTGATAATAATTATTAAGGATGGAAGAAGAATTAGTGACGTTTGATAACAGACCGATGCGTCTACCGATACACTCCGATTTATTTCTCCCGTGAAAATCTATAGTATTAATAATATTATTGTCGTTGTCTGGTTTCCAAGGCGTCGGTGGTACGGCTGCAGGCCCTAGACGATACGTCGATACGACACACGTCGGTACAGCTGTTGCAGCAGCCGCTTATGGTGATGTCCTCATAGCGCGCATGCTCGCCGCGTACGCCAGCGCCACGATCGGTCCATTTCCTCACTACCGTCGTACGCATCTACCATTAGGCATTATTGCATTGCATCAACCATTGTACCGTCGGCGTCCGAGTGTTATCACTCGTTAGCGTACACACACTCGGTCGTTTCGATTCCGCTTCTGCGGCGCCAACACGGTGTAACGCGCAAATAATATCATCGTCCCTTCTCAGTCTGTCACTGTCCCGCGTCTCTTCCTCTAGTACGTCGTTGTTGTTTGGTTTTTGCATTCCAACAACTCGATTACGCTGGACACCGCCAGTACCGCCGTCGCATAGTGTCTGTCCCCGTGATTACCCGATCCCCGACCGCGCACTTCACTCAACAATCAGCGGTTCCCTGATCACGCACTTTACAGCGGGTCGCTGGCTCCTGGATCGCGGGCTCCAACGTAACATTCGTGCGCCGACCACAATGATTGTGACTTTCGACCGGTGCACCGGCGGCGGTGCGTCATTCTCCGGACCTATCGGAATTCAGGTGACTATTAATTGTGTGATTAAGATGTAGGTAGATCTCGCTACTTGCGCTACCCAGTAACTGTCGCACGTGTGGCACATCGACGATCATGTTATTATTTTGTTTACCGATCTGTTCTACTAACTGTTGTAGTCCGTGCTTGCTGTCAGATCGGCGAGTTGGCCAATAAATGGTTACTGATGTTATGTGAAACACAACGTATATCAAAGACGAGACATTAATGAAGTGTTTATGGTAGTGATTAATGTAGTTGTCTACTCATTAAACCTATTAATGTTGTTCTTGTTTTTGTCATCATCTACCTGTTTGGTATTTACGATTTACCTACTTGATTTGTGAGAGTATTGTTGGGTGTACAGCAGATACTGTGCTGTTGCAACATACTCCCTTACAAATTGCTATTATTTGGTCCTCCCATAGTCTTTATTAGTTGGTCATTGTTGTGTAAAGTTGTAAAATAGCCTTTTACATACTAAATATTTCTAATCTACTAAACAGACAAGATTTTAGTACTTTTGGTTTATCTTGACTACCCAAATATTTCCAAGACTACCTTGTATAATCATCCTGGTTTTATCAACTACTTCTTACTAACCTTATGTAGGAAATCTGGTAACAAATAATAAAATTATGAAGCTATTTATAATTTTATATTCTCACCAATTTGTAACATGGATTTAATTTTTAACTCTTGCTATTTGATCATTAATCATTTATGTTTGTATTTATTCTGACAGTTGTTTATTAGGTACCTTTTGTTCATAGTAATTGTTAGCTATACCATTAAATAACGCTTATCTAACAAAATTTTTTTGTGAGCATAAATTATTTTAATTTTCCGTCGTCAGATAAAGTTGCTATCTAACTTCTCCAAGAACATAGTGTTTCAAAGTGTATGAATTATAAATTGATTTTACCTGATTTTTTTACTACCTAAAACCCTAATACTCCTATAATAGCTTAATTGTAATTAAATGTTAATTATATAATATGAATATCTATATATTTTTTTATTTAAATATTTCAGTAGTTAAGATAACTTGGTTATGCACTTAAGGTAGTCAAGATAACCTGGATATGTACCTAAGTTAGTCGAGATAACCCAGAAGTACCTAGATTTTAAATAATTGTTAACATTTGATATTGTCAGCTACTCTTCACTAAAAAAACAATTTACTGGCTCTTTTTATGCTAAGCTATTATTGTATACAATTAACATACTCTATAATTTGTAACATCTAGGTTTATTTGAGTTAGGTATATATATATATATGGCAGATTGTTGAAAAAAAACAGTATTAAAGTCTGTTAAACATATATTTTAGCATAAAAGAAAAGACTAGATTTAATTATACACAATGTTATGTATTGAGTAGTGACTAAAAATAATAGTTTGTAGCATATATAATTCACACAAAGAGTTAAAATGAGTTAAAATAAACTAGCTATGCGTAGTCTATAGTTATTTATATTATTTTATACTCAGTTCATAGAGTAATGATATTCTATGATTTAGATTTAATTTTCAATAATATACATACTATTGTCAATGTTATGAAAATAGTTCTGTTTATAGATGTAGATTTATCAATTTTTCCTTTTTTTTTTTGAAAGAGAGTGAGATGGTTGAGGCCGTAGCCCCATTATAGATTTTTAGTGTTCATATTATAAGTAAAAAGATACTAATAAAACGATTAAAATATAATGTAATATAAATATACAATAAGTCTTAAAAAAAAAAAAAAATAGTAGTTAATCAGGGTACATAGTCTTGGATGGGAGTTAAAATAACATAAGTATTTAACAAAGATAAATATATATTTTTTACTATCTATCAAAACAAACTAATACAAACACTATAATGTTCTTCTTACACAGCTTGTATAAATCTTCTTTGGCTTCTGTTAAAACAGTCAATATACTATATTATGTAATTAAACTGATAAAGGTTTATATATTTATTTTGAAACAGATTTATAAAATTGTTTATCCTTTTTAGTCATTGTTAACACTGTATAGTAACAATTATTTAATTATCATTTTTTCCAGTAACTTGTGTATGTTATTGCTGCTAAGGATAAAAAAACTAATTTTATTAAATTATTACATGTTTAAGAATTACCTAAATAATTTATTATTATATGTTTTAGGATGATTTGAGTATGAGCTAATATGGATGAATCTTGCACAGAAAATAATAGTTTAATGAGACAATTTAACAAACAAGTCGAAAAGCCATCAAATAAAAGAAATTTATCTTCTGGTTTAGAATTGGTAGATGAAAATCTCTCTAATATTGATTTAAAATCAAATCTACCAACTAGAAAACAAAGACTTAAAGAATATTTAACTACAACTCATATACCTGATAAAAATATTAATTCAACTTATAAATTACACAATTTTTCTACTGTTAATTTGATTAATTTTGTTCCAAAAATTGATGATTATAACAAACCAGTAAAAGTTAAATCACAATGGACTCGTACAAGTCAAATGGAGTTAGCATTAGAAAATTCTGCATCCCTTCAAACTAATAATACTCAATCTGTAAATAATTTATCTAAGTATGAAAAACTAAATGAGGTATTTACAATGGCTGTTTCACCCACAAATGGTGTTATTAATCAAATTAATGAATTTCCTAATACAATGGACACTAGAAAAACCAATAAAAAAAGTGGCCCTAAAATAGATTTTGAAAACCATTGTCGTGTTGTTGTACATAAATTTGATGATAATTCAGTACAAGTAAAAAGAAAAAGAGGTCGACCTAAAAAGACTAGTAATAATATTAAAGATAACACATCAATAAATTCAAATATTGTTAATCAACAACCAGTCATAACTAATTCAATTGCTGATAAAGAACCTAAAATTAATAGTGAACCAAAAGTTGTTAAGAGAGGTCGTGGCAGGCCAAAAAAAAATGGAATTACATCAACCACTATTCAAGTGCCACCAAGTGTATCAAATTCTATTGCAGCAAAAAAAAGAAAAACACGAAGTTCCACTACTGCAAAGAAGCGAACAAAATTGATAAAAAAAAGTGATCAATTTGAAAATGAAGACCCAAACGATTCAGAATCGCCCAAATTAGATCTAGTACAACCCACAGATGTGTATACTAGTGAAGCAATAAATTCTATAAATAATATATTAAATGATAGTTCTTCAAGTTCAGATGAATCAGAAGTAAATGAAAATGGTTCTGTGACTGATACCATACCTATTCTAATATTTCCAAACGATGGTAATGAATTGAAGTGTATAAATTTTTCACAAATTGATGAATCAGAAAGCACATCATTGATTACTTTGGGAAGTTGTGATAGACCATATTTACAAGAAAAACCGGAAGTAAATGAAAACGATTCTGTGACTAATAAGAAACCAATTTTAATATTTCCAGATGATGGTAATGATTTGAAGTGTGTAAGTTTAACACGATTTAATAAAACAGAAAGTACATCATTGATTACTTTAGGAAGTTCTGATAGACCATGTTTACAAGAAAAAACAGAAGGTATGATTTTAAAAAATGATAGTGGGTTGAATACACAAGAAAAAACTACATATTGTGTTAATTTTTCAGAAGAATGTGATAATTTAATTGCACATGAAAACATTAAATGTGCTAATTTTTTAGAAAGATGTAATAATTTAGATGTACAAGAAAGTACTATACGTACTAATCTTTTAGATGAATGTGATAATTTGAATGTACAAGAAAACACTACATGTGTTAATTTTCTAGAAAGATGTGATTCAAAAACAGTTAATATTGATGAATTTTCAATTAAAAGTATGCAAGATATGTTCTCTGAACTTGAAAATGTTGATTGGAATCCAGCTCCTAAACGGATTAGATCGAACAGTGTAAATGAAGCAATTAAAGTACAAAATCGGAGAAATTCTCTTTCTTATAATTTTGTGTATAATTCATCAAAAAAATCAAAAATTATTAATGAAGATATCATGTTACTGAAATCTTGGAAAAGTCTTTCTTACTTAGAAGCTGGACCAAATATACAGGTTGAGAAAATCATAAAAGATGAATTGGTTAAAAAATTTAGATCAAAATTAAAACGTAGCAGAAGTTTTCCAAATTGCTTGTTTTTAGATACAGTTATCTGGAGATTTCTAGTTCATCAGCAAGAACATAATTCAGAAGGTTATGAAATGTTATCAAATTTAGATACAGATTCGGATACAGATTCAGAATCAAATATGAGTCTAATAAATGAAATTGCAGCTGATAGATGTGACCACCATTACCGTTCCAATAGTATGCCGATAGAGCAATATAAACAACTAAAAGAAAAAACTAGCCATATGTCTCGAAGCTTAGATAATTTAAATATTTTGTGTTCTACTAATGATCCACCATTTTTCCAAACACCCTCAAATTTAAGTGATTTGAAAAACACTGAAAGTGATCCAGAGGAAACTGAAGGCAAGATAAGACGATCTAAGCGATTAAATACCAAAATGAAAGATAGTGATATGTTGGAGGAAGAATATTTATTATCATCTGAAAATTTAAAAACTGACTCTTTATTGTTGGCTGATGAAATTCGAAAAGAAAATGAAAGAAATTTAGCAGAAGCTAGAGCAAATGATTCAGAGTTGGATAAAAAATTAAAAAAATTGAACTTCACTTTAATAACTAACAATTTGTTCAGGCCTCATAGGTAAGAGTTTTACATATTTTTTTAAATATTGATGGCCATGTAATATTTTATTTGGTGCCTATAATTTTAAATTAATTTCAAACATTTCATCAATTTATATTTCAGTATTAAGAATTAATTATTATTTTAGGAAAAAAATGAGTGAGTATACACCAGCAGAAGCACAAGAGTTACGGAGATTAAAACCAAGGTAATTCAAATATTAATTAAATATTCTAATAGTAGTTGGAATTTGGTTGTATATTAACATATTGTGTAAGATTATTATTAAGAGGACAACACACTTCTATGTGTTGTCTCCCTTTTACAAATGTATAACATGGCAAATTTTTGTTCAGTAGGATCAATTTTGTGTGTTTAGCTTAGATATCAGAGTGAAATAACTTATTATCAAATTTAATGGTGAGAATATTATCTGTGTTCTCTCTTCGATTTTTACGATATTTTAATTTTTAAGTAAATTATGAGCATTTTTTAAATATAAATATTGTATATAATTACAATTTGCTTAATAATTAAAATGCCGTAAAAAGCGAGGATAGAACACAGATAATTGTTTCACCTTTAAGTTTAATAATGGGTCATTTCACTCTAATATTTAAGTTAAACACAAAATTGATCCTACTGAATGAAAATTTGTCATGTTAACGTCTGTAAGAGGGAGACAACACACATGAGTGTGGTGTCCTCTTAACTAGTTTTGAAATTGATTTTTATATTTATTTCAAGAAGGTTCTGAATTATCATTGTTTCTCAGTTAAATTAATTAATAATAAGACTAATAGTTTTTGTTTATTTTAGGAGAATTATCAATTCTGATACTTATAAATGTCATTGTAAATATACTAGAAAAGACTGGATTGAAAAAAAACCTGGATGTGCTACAGAATGTTTAAACCGCTTATTAAATATTGAATGGTAATTCAAGTTGAAACTATTTTTAAAAATGAAATAATTAATAATTGTAATTTAAAAAAATAATTTTATTTTTTAAGTGGTAAAGCTTGTGTATTAAAGTCTCTTTGTACAAATAAGCAATTTCAAAATAAACAATTCAAACGTACCAAAATTGTCAAAACTGCAGATAAAGGTTATGGTGTTTTTGCACTTGAAGATATACCTAGGTAATAAATTATAAATTGCTTAAGCTTCAATTTAAATACAAACAATAAATATATTTAATAAATATTTTATTATGTTAAGAGTACCTGTATATATTATCTTCATATTATTATTGCATAACATGTTAAATTTTACATTAAAAAGATTCTATTTTAATGTCATTTAGAGTGAAATGACTGATTATCAAATTTAAAGGTTCAAATATTTTTCAGAACACTATATAGATAACTAAAAAAATGCTCATTACTTCTTTTAAAATTAAAATATCTAAAAAATAAGCCCACAAGAGACAGTTTAATAAATTAATAGGTTGATTCACTCTAATATTAAAAATAATAGAGTCCATTCTTCTGGATATAAAATTTGGTATATTAAGCATTAGGTAGACAGTGATATCATATTCAAATATGACATTCTCTTCAATTAGAATTTTATAAATTTATGTTGGTCGATGGTAGTGGAGATGTAGCATGGTGTTTGCTCCTCCCCTTGGTGTATCTTTTTTTTTAATAGAGCATACTATTATGTATAGATACTTTGATTAAAATACTGTTCAATATTCAACTGTACCTATTATTATTAATTAAAGAGAAAATTAAGTTTTAATTAAAAATGATTTATGAAATGTTCACATGTGTGTTAATATTCTAAGTTGTTTTTTTTTTAAATTTCTTTTAAAAGAAAATGTAGTTTGATTATTAATTATAAATTGTTATTATATAATATTAATTATAGTTAATATTTTGTGTAGTGGAACATTTGTTGATGAATATATGGGAGAAGTTATAGATCAAAATGAAATGATAAAGAGAATGAAACTAAAAGTATATATGTTTAACAATTATATGGTACAGTTGAAACATGATGAAATAATTGATGCTACGCGGAAAGGAAATATTACAAGATTTATAAACCACAGCTGTGAACCAAACTGTGTTGCAGAAAAAGTATACTCATATTATTATAATTACTTTAACAAACAGAAAACAATTAATTTTTAAAATATAATTCTAGTGGAATGTGTTAGGTGAATCTCGAATGGGTTTTTTTAGCAAACAATTAATACGAAAAGGAGAAGAAATCACTTTTGATTACAGTTTTGAAATATTTGGGTATTGTTTATTATTTTACTATCTTTAATTTATGTAAACTATTATTTTTATTATTATCTAGAGATGCTGCACAGCAAAAGTGTTATTGTGGCACATCAAAATGTCGAGGATTTATAAGCAAAAAGTCTAGAACAGGTGATCAAAGCAGTTCTGATGAAAGTAGTTCCGATGAAAATGATGAACATGTAGATGACACGTTAGTAGTTAAATCAGATGCATGTCTGGAAAAGAAAAAAAAACCAATAAAGAAAATCACTAACAAAGATAAAAAACGTTTACGACAGGTTAGAATCATGTATCTGTATCATTGAGATATATAAACTATACTGGTATAACATCATATATTGAAAAACAAAATTAATTTACTTTAAAAATATTAATAACATATTATACTATTACATATATGCATATAATATACTAAAATCAAAGTATAAATTATACAAAATAATAATAATAATAAAAAACAAAAACAAATAGTTTGGAATAATTTCTACTCTCAATGAGAATAATGATTTATTTTTAAAAACTTGTTTAGCAGTTATTTCTTTGTCATAATGGGGCATTCTTATGTTTACGTAACCTTGACTAAGTGCAGTTAAGAAACTATATTCATGACTTAGGAACCAATATCAAAATAAGTGGGGTGTGAATTGGGAAATAAATAGAGTACATTTTTTTATTTAATAATAATTAATATTATGGTTTTTGCTAACATCACACTGTTTTGCAATTTTTTATTTATAACAACAATTTGAAAAGATTTTTCAAGCTCTAAAATAATATTTGATACAGCTAATAAAACAATTTTAAATTTTCCTCAATTTACAAAAGATGTATAATTTGTACCTTTTACACAGCTTTGTTCTGTTTGATTGTTTTTTAATAATAGATCAATACAGTTAGGACATAACTTTTATTCATATACTTTTGACAATATATCCAGAAATATAATTAAGTATTTCATTAGTATATCCTATTAACTACATTTGAAAGAATATCTAAATAATTCTCATTTTCTGTTTTATCTAAGTTGTCAGATTTTATAATGCATCTTTTCCAGAACGAAAATCTAAGGCATCACCACTAGGAACAACAAAAATTGAACAATTTCCATTTTCTACAGTTATATTTTTGGTAAATAACAATTGTCTTAGTGTTTGTTTAAACTGAAAACAATTCGGATTATTATTAAGATCCCCTCTCAAATGAATACATCCAAAAAAGAGTTCAAGATGATCTTGAGACATTTTGTAAGTTAGAATATATTTCTAAGGACTCAGCCCTACCAAGAAGCTTATAAACAATTTCCAAAGTATTTGTCATGGTTACAATGAGCCCTATAATAAACATTTTTCCCGCTTAATATTAATAAAATTCCATTAAATTTTAGAGTTTTTAAGTAGTTGGTAGTATCATTGAATACAGATTTTATTGTATTTATATTTCCAGGATGAATGGGACTTTTATATCCTTTAGAAAAAGGTATTCTCGAATTAAGTATATAAAAGAGACAATCAATGTGTTTAATAAAATACACTGTTTCTTCACTATTTTGAAAAGAAGATTCATCTTTTTGATACAAGTATTCTATTGCATTAGCAACTCCACTACTTAATGATTGTGCAGTCAGTTTAACTTTCATCACTGAATTCCTGTAATTTATTTGTTGGGCTGTTAGTTTATTAGCAAATTTAAATCCTAAATAATTTTGAAATGTATTTAATGAGCATAAATAAGACCATTTTATATCACCACTATCTGATTGAAATAAGCATTTATCTGCTAAATCAGATCTTGCTAACCTAAGCATATGACAAGCATCAAATGTAGCATAAACTTCTAAAGAATTCTGAACTGTAAATTTTGTGTTCAAGGAATTAATGTCAACACTGTAGCCCAATTTTTAAAACATTGTACGTTAACAGATGCACTGTCATAAGTTACATTCTACACTTTTATACTTATTTCATGCAACTTTATAATTGCAGTTGATAACAAAGTACTTAAGATACTACTGTCATCAATCTTATTTATATAAAAAAAACCTACTGGACATTTAAACTGTTTTGTCAAACTAACAATCATAATCACTAAAACTTCAGTAACAAGCTCTGAATTTTCTCCAAAGCTAATTTCTACATTTCCAGCATATTTTCCCTTATCTTGTTTTTTTATAGACATAGAATTATAAATTAGAGGACAATCTTGAAACCAAGTAAACTTCTTCTTTTAAAAATATGAAGACTCCAAAAACCCAGATTCACATTTCACAGTGCTTATTCAACTTCAGATAGTAGAGTGATGAGGAAACAAAAAAGCATGCGTACATACTTATAAGCTCTAGAAAAATAAAGGGTTTTAGAAAATTCTTTCATTCCAGTGTTGTAGCATGTGACTTCTTTTTAGCTGTCTTAACTTTGCGTTCATTCAAAAATAAAGCTAATAATGACCCACCAAATTGTTCCTCAAGCATCGTGATCACTTTATCTAAAGATGGAACATTTTTCTTAATGTTAACAATAAGACCTATAAATGAATAAATAACATTAATTTAAAATATATGACTATTGAAATAATCAACTACAATAATTGTTACCTTTTAATAATTTAATTTTAGTATTTCTTTGTTTAAGGCATTGTTGCAATACTTTAATTTTATTTTGAAAATGTTTTTCCTTATGTATTTCTATGTTACACTGAACACTATTACTTTGATTTTCATTATTTGAATCCTGTAATTAATTTTTTTGGTTGGCAAAAAACATTTATATAGGTAATTCAAAAAGATAAAATTGAAAATTTTAATAGACATTTGAACTTTTTGTACTTACATTAATTTTACATATTCTCAGATGTTTAGCAAAATCAGCCACAGTCAATTTAAAATATCATTACAAAATTCCTATATAAGATAAGATAAATAAAAAATAATTTAATAAACCTATTTATTTTTATAACTACAGTTTTATCATCTTTGTCATTTAACCAACAGAGATAATAATTAATACTGTGGTGCTTATTAGAATCGTATTTTTCAAATATCATTTGCTGTTTGCAAATACTACAAGAAACCTAAGAAATTTAAATTAAACTATAACATATTATGTTTTTATTTTTAGTAAAAAATAAATTATACTAATTACTAATTCATTATTTTTGACCAACTGACAAGGACACATTTTTTTTTTTTTGTAGATGACTGGGAAAAACCTTTAAATATTGATGGAACAGTATAATCTAATAGTAATTTTATATCTGCTCCTGGTAGAATTTGGTAGTCACTAGAATTAAAGTTTTCACTACATAAATAACTGTATTTAGTGGGTATAAAATTTTTACGTTCCATTGGATGTCCCATTTCTTTAAAATATTTGGTCTATTAGAGGAAACCTATAATAATATGGTTTTTATCAGTGGTGAGGCATGAGTTTTTAGTTGGGAAGACATTGAAAAAAATTATACCAATACGCTTGAACTCCTCCCTTTTTATTTTATCTATACGGTAACACATTTTTTTGTATGAGTAATTAATAATTTCGTTGTTCAAAATGGCCATGAGGGAAAATTACAAATTATAATATAAAAACTAATCTATTGGCTATTGGTTATCACGATTTATAAGGGACAATGGTGTGGTAACACGATGGCGATGTCTATAATTGAGGAAATACGAATGGCGAGACATAAACCCTGCTCACATTAAAATTCCCCCTGTACCTGTGCGCCCATAACACCATAATATATGGAATGACTCGCACGACAGCTTATGCGCATCTAATCTATTTTAAGAATTCTTTAAGACTATCTGTACAATGAAAAACCGATTTTAACAAATATTAAAACATAAATCATTTTTATAATATAAATGACGTTTAAATTTGTAAATATTTTATAAAACAAAATATTATTTGTCTTGTGTTTTAATTTCTTAGTGGGTAGACATTAACTCATTGTCTCCTATGAAGCACTATTTTTTATTGAATGTTATTTATAATTTATGTTATGGTTGTATGGTTATTCATTATTAGCAAAAATGTTATTAATATTTTATACAATACTGATAGAATTGTATACTACATCCTTTTTATCGTCTATTTGTGTAACTATATAAAGAACACAAAATAACCATTTTACTAGACACACAGCGGTCGGTGTGGGACATTTCAGTATTTGTTTATCCTGTAATAGTGGGGGAATCAATTTGAATGTGTTGGCTTGTATTTTGACATTGAGTGCGTGCTCCAGTATAGTTTTTATATCTCGATGATCTGTATAAATATTGTGAAGATTGATTCAATTTTTATTTTTTATAGCTTGATAAACAGTTAACAGATATTAGTAAATTAAAAAATAAAAACCGATCTGACTTGGAGAGTTCAACATTAAATTTAAATAAGTTAATGGTTCATATCACAGATTCAATGAGTAGATCGCATATTTTGAAATTTATTCGAGATAATGATTTAAACTGTAAAAGGTTATTCATGAATTTTAATGGGTTGAATATAATACATAGCTGGATGACTTCAAATAACAACGAAAACTTAAAATTAGAAGTAAATAATTTTATAAACAAACAATTATGAAGGATAAAATCAAATATTCCAACTATTTTATTGTTTTTTATTTCAGATTGTTCAAACACTTTCAGATCTTCCAATTTCTAACAGGAATACAATAACTAAATCAAAAGTTTTAGATATTGTTGCTCAATGGGCCAATATTCCATTAAATATAAAAGAAGCTATTGAAAAGTAATTATAATTAATATTATATGTAATGGCTATAACCATATTAAAAAAAATATTTGAATTATATAAGTAAATAACATTTATTTTTAAATATTGTTTGTATATTATTGGTCTTTGTTAAATACTTAAGAGATTAACTTTTTGGTTGAGTTCATATATCTTATTTTTTTTTATATTTTTTTACTTTTAGTTTAAAGTATCCGATATCACAAATTAAGGAACACGAGGAAGAAGTTGATAAATTATTACCAGATCTAAACAATACATCATCATTAGTTCAAGCAGCTAGAGTGTTGTGGAAAAAATGGATAGTTTTGAAAATTGTTTTTAAAATACCAAAATTAGATCGTCCCAAAGAAGGTATACCACATTAATATTATGTTATAATACTCTATATTCTATATAACTACTCTCACATATAAAAAAAATGACAACAAACTTTGTCTCGTATAAAAACTAATTGATACAACTACGTAGTTTTATAGTTAATATAATTTTTGTTATTTTAGAGGTTAAATGGTTGTTTCACAATTTACTATTCAATACTAAATTCATTTTTATAAAAATTGTTATGCATATTTCTAATGTTAGCTTTAATATTTAGATTATATAGCATTGGAATCTAATTTTATGATAATTTAATTTAGTATTTAAAAAAAAAGTTATTACAATGATATTATTTTTTATTATCATTGTTTGATATATATTTGTATTATCTGACTTTAATAACCTGTTAGTTTTAGCAATATGGATAGAATATTCAGATAAACTAACTTTAACACAAAATATACTTAAACAAATATCTAACGCAAGGTTTCCCTAAAATTGTGATATTGCACAATGTAATGTTGAAAGTAATCAACAAAAATTTAAACTTTTTCATTTTACCCTATTAGAATAATTTATAACATTTTCAAAATATAACTATTTAGGAAAGAACATATATAAAATATAGTTTAAAGATAATATGCGTATTTTTAAATGTTTCACACATAGGTACATAGTTAAGTTTCACTTTTGTCTATTCTTTATTTTGAAAAATTAGAACTGCATTATTTACGTTTAGCTATTGTTTTTTTTCAAATCTATATTAAGTACTTTTTATTAAGAAGTTCAAATTTTGTTCCAAGTGTACTGCAACTGTTGTAGTTAAATAGCTGATAATTATTTTCTATGAGGAAAATAAGTTTGAGAAACACTTGTAGTATTAACAATATTATAATTTAAGAATAAAGTTATACCTGAGGTAGCGAATCTGTGACCACATACACATTATTTTAATGAGACATGCAACTACCAAAAATGATCATTTGTAAGAATATTTTAGATGTAACAAAATAAAAAAGGTCATCAAATTAGTTGACATACTGGGGAAATAAAATATCAACCAATTTTTTTCATTTGACACACAGGTTTAGAAAGGTTTGCCATCCCTGGTATATACTTTATTCAACTAAATAAGACGACTTAGTGGCAGCTAGTTTTTATCTGGTGGTGGTCAAATAACACCCATTTTTCACCTCTCTAAGTTAATCATTTGTATACCTGCTATGTTATTAAGCTATACCCATTCACACAAGATGGCTACCAAGTTATCTTAACTTGAATGGAGTATAGAGAGATTTTTATATAATTTTTTTGATTTTAGTGAACATTGCTGATGATATTAGCCAACTACCAATACATTTTTCGCAACCTAAACCGTAAGATTTTCAATAATACTAATCTTTTTAAATTGTTCTATTTAATTTTATTAATATTTGTTTTAGAAATTCTGTTCCACATCATTTTGGAAATCCCATTGTTGAACCTAGTCAATCTTCTAAAATAATGTATGAGAACATGCTAAGTTAAAATATATTAGTAAATTAATTTGTTTGTATTTTAAGCTGATAATTTTGTAATTAATTTGCTTAATGTTGCTTTTTGAAACACTTTTCATATTGTATTAAATGTATAAATTAATTTTAGTTATACGCAAAGTCAGAGTACTGAATATGGTCAGACCAATTCCATGGATACATTAAATAAAATAATTAATCATCAAAATCAGATAAACAATCAAGACAAGTAAGAATAATTATTTTAGTATTTAAAATTTGTATAAATATTATTATGATATTTTAATATTAATATGTATACTAACTTAATTAAATAGAAACAAATCTGTTTTTGAATGGAATAAAAAACATTGGGCTCTTCCTTTTAAAACAAATAAGGATTTAAGTTCTTCTGTGGTAAATTATTCAAGCAATTCAGTTTTAAATCCAAAGCAAAGCACAACATCCACATTTAAATCAAGAAATATACACATAGATATTCCAACCATCGAAAACAATACACCTACTAAAAATATGAAATGGAGCGGTATTGCTGAAAGTAAGTTTCAAACAATTATTTGATTTAAAATGTATAAAAAAATATTTACTAGATTACTATTTAAATCTATTGTTTAGTAGAACGGTTTCTACTTACCCAACTTTTCTATTTGTAATGCGGCAGGTTAAACTGATTTTTATCAAAAAAATTACATTATTACATATTCAAGTATATAAATAGGAAAAAGGTCAAATTAAGTTTTTTGATAAAAATATCAATTATTTATAGTTATTTATTTTTAATTAAAAAAAAAATATTTTTCAAGTAGTCCTTTTTTCTTGTTATTTGTTAGTTTTTTTGGATTATCAAGCTTAGGGACCTCCTACTAAGTCTAATTTTTTATAGAAAACTACTCTCAACATTTAAAATTAAAGAATTATTACTTATCCTAATGATAATATACAATTATGTATACATTATAAAAATATATTTATTATTCCATTTGTAACCTAAAATGTACAAGCTAATCTTAGGCTAAATCTTAGGAGATAGAGATTAACCTAAAAACATAGCTTGTTGGGTTCTTCTATCAACTGTAAACCCAATTGATTTTATATTGAATTGACATTTAGATTTTGAGTGATATAATGGATATACAATTTTATTTTTATTTGTTTCTTTATTAAAAAAATTATATAATAATAATATGTTTTTCATTTATAATTAAATTGATTTTTACAGCCAACTCAACAGTTTATGATGTTTCTACTGATTCTTCTGAAAAATTTAATTCTAAAAATATACAAAATAATAGACTTTTTGAAACTGAACCAACTGTATATTATCCTATTGAAGAAATTATTACCACAAATCAAACATGGAATTTACCACCTCCAACAATTACTGATCTTTGTAATAAATCTACTCTGCATTCTATGCTAAAAACGGTACCTCCATGTTTACCAAATGACTTTATTTCAAATACGTCTAATGAAACTAGTCAATGTTTATTTTCTAATGATACCACTTGGTGTGTAATGCAACCAGAAAATGTGATGTATGATGCTCAACATCCAAGTATTCAAGAACAATTGGCTTTCTTACCAATAGACATATCGGCCAACAAATCAAATAAAACTAAATTAAATATACTAAATATTTATGATAAAAATACAGATTTTGATAAAAACTACAAAGCAATACAGCCATTAGATTGTGATACGCGTAAAAAATTATTTGAACAATGTGAAAAAAATGTGCAACGACTAGTTGACAAAAGAATATTGAATATGAGAAAATCTGCTAAACTAAATTACCTTGATCAGTCCCCAATTAAAATACTTCAATCATTTTTCAATAAAAACCCCGTGAAATCAACAAACATGACACCTGAAACCAATCAAAATAAATATGTTTTACCTAACTTAATCAAACGTATAAAAGTAATTAGTAATGGTTATCAAAAACAACCATCCAAAATAATTGAAATTAATAATAAAGTAAAATCGAATTCTCAGAAAAGTAAAAATGATATATTTAGAATTAAAGAAGACCAAAAGACTGAAATAACTGATACAACTTCAATAGCTTTAATATTACATAATGAACAACTAAGTACTGTTCCTGAAGTATTTAACTTAAATAAAATGTTCAGTAAACAATCGTTTAAAGCAAATACAAAAAATAGATTAGCGTTAAAAATTTTAAATGGTTTAATAAAACATAATTCAACCATGCCCAGAAATTTTATTCTCCAATTCCCATCAGATACCAAGATAATTACTCATGATCCTTTAAATGAATTAGATATTCACTACAAATTAATTCCATCAGTACAAAATATTTTGTGTGCTAAATTAAATAGAGGAGATGGCAAAGATACCATAAATGTATACAAACAAAAAATAGTTATGAAATATGATGAAACAAAGGTCCAAGAACCTTTTAATTTAGGATCAATATTAAAAGAAAATATTGTTTTATCATCTAACAGTACAGAAATGACACAAGTTAAAAAACAATTAAAAAGAAAAATGCCTTTACCGCCTTTGCATAATGCAAAAAATAGAAAAATTGTTGATTCATCATTAAAAAATAAATCCAGAAATCAAACTACAATAATAAATAAAACTGATGATAATACAGTTTTCAAAATACCAATGCTTCCTGTTGCTAATAAAAGCAACTCTCCTCGTATTAATACTACTGTTACCATCCAAATGCAAGAACATAAAACATTAAGTACTGCACTACTTAATTCAAATGTAAATGATTTTAGATCGGTACCTAGTACATCAAGTCATACAATATCAGATATTGATCTATTAAAAGTAAATTTAAATGAATTAAATGAAGAACCTAATATATCTGATCCATTAATCATAAATATTATGTCATTAAAAACAAATGCAAATGAAATTAGACAAAAACCTCTAATGAAGTGTTCACCATTCAACAAAGTAGACAACATTTTATTAACCGAGTTGGAGCAAAATGCTAAATTTTTAGCTTCAAGTATAAGTATGGATTCCAATGATGTTTTACCTTCAGTAGAAGCTAATAATGAACTAATTGACCCGATTGTGAAGAATTTCAAAAATTCTATTAGTCAAAACAAATCTATGGTACGAGGAACTCTTGTTGATGATCCTATTGTGAGGGATTACATACAACGTACTCAATTTAAAACAATTGAAACAAAACGTAAATTTAAACTCCCTGAAAGTATGATGTCTTTACCTGATGAGGTTCTTGACCTTGTACCAGATAATCAAAGAGAAATCAAGTATGTTATTGATTTTTATCATGCTATGGCTACAGTTATTGTTAAAGTACTAGACTTGTATGTGAAAAAGAGTTGTAAACAAGGACGTATAAAAAATGATGATGATTTCAAATATTTAGCTAAAAAGGTAATATTTATGGTTAAATTTTTAATGTTCAAATTTTAATTTGATTGATATTTACAGCTCAATTCAAATATTTTATTCAAAGAACTTCAAGTTAAGAAAGTAGAAGATTTAAGGATTAGTGATAGTGTTAAACAGAAAGTCGAACAGTATATTAAAAAATATATGTTGAAGTATGGAAAATTGTACAGAAGAAAAAGTACTGGTATATTAACATATTATAATTTATTAATGGATTATTAATTATGTAGTATTTAGATATTATAGATTTATTTATAACCTATTATAGCTACTTTCTTTCCATTTGTGTATTTACTACCTAAAATTCATAACTGTTTCTTTTGATTTAGATTTCCGTTTCCCGTTCCAATATTTAAATTACATTTTTTAAGACTGATATTATTTCTATCATAAGTTTTGCCTTAGTTGGTTTTATAACTACTTGAGGACTTATGCATTTTAATATTTCACTTGGCAATACATTTGGTTGAGCTCCTGTGTCTATTTTATATCTTATTTCTGTACCATTAGTTCTCAGCTTTACTATCCAATCTTTATCAATGTTTTCATTTTTGTTTTCACCTACTATTATAAAACATCCTTTTTTTTTCTATTTCATTAATTTTACTCTTACTTATACTTGGATTTACATTGTTTTTTGCAAAATGATTTCCAATAGCTGTAACAAATCTGTGTCCCATAAGAATCTGTGTTAAACTCAAAAAGTGTCCTTTATGGTTATTCTGTGTATTAACTACTAATCTTTTTATTCATATGGTTTCCTCAAAAGAAAAATGTATAAATATCACTTACATAGTGTGTCGTACTCACAAATATCTAAACATTCTAGATAGCAAAAATAATATAGCTAAAATGATGTTTCCAATAAAATGGTCGCTATTTGTTATCTAAAAGGATTCTTATAAATGCTAATATAAACAATCACCTCTTAAATAACAAATTGCGGTCATTTTGTTGGTAACAATTTTCAATCAAAATCGGCTATTTAATATGTTATGTATCTGTGGTTGTTCTAATAATCTTAAACAATGATTCTAATTCTAACTTACAAATAATTATTTATTGAAAACGTCTAAAAAATTTTGGATATTCATTTCTGTATGAAGAGACTTATTTTCGTGAATTTTGTGAATTAACTAAAAAGAAAAAGATTTTTTTATGTTATTACACTATGTTCAGTTGAAGAATTCCCACCTGACCACCGAAAACTGGTTGCGTTCGTGCACGTCTATGTCTGTCATGACGGTAATCGCTGATATCTGTAGTCGTGCCGCCGTCGCCGACATGCATAGACGTAGTAAACTATATAAATATTATATACATCTTTTTCACTGTAATGCAATTTAATTATGAATTCAATGAATCCAATAATTAGTATAAAAGTATTATTACATTCGTGTACTAGTCAATAATACGATGTATTATATAAATATTATGATATTTTTATAATCATCTGTAAACACGGTGACGGTTGACGATCGTGACGAGTAACAGCAGCGATCGACAACTTGTGATCATCATTGCGTACCTGATCACGCCTAGCGGGGGGCTGACTGTGGTGAAGCTCAGTGTATATGCGCAAAAGGGAGCATTTTTTAACTGAATGTAGTATGTTAAATTAATATTGTGTATTGAAGTAATTTTTCAAATATATAGGAAAATGCAATAATTTCATTATATATATATATAAGTAACTGTATATCATTAATTAATATTTAATTATTTTTAGATCAATGATCCTGTCAAACGTTTTCAACCAAATATAAGTTCGTTATGGATACTATTTATTAAAATAGTAATATTTCATTTTTTTTTTACAAATTTTATTCTTAAACTTTCCAAGGTAAATTATAATCATTTTTATATTTTTAAAGTATTTACTGTGTGTTTCTAGGTTTTTGATTTTAAGACAGAAAAAATAACTCTTTTTATTAGCAAAGTTGGATATTTTTAAAAAGATAAACATATACATAACTTACTATTAATAACAAATGTATAACTTAAAAGTTATATTTTGTATCAGTGGTTTCCTAGTGGAGGTCTGTGTTGATGTTTGGGGGACCATAATTGTGTATTTTTTTTTTCATTTTGGTTCATTGAAACTGCCTTATAGGTCTTTTATCAATATATTTTCACTTGGGAAAGTTAGACCTTGTTTGGGATGCTGCTACTCCCTTCTCAAAGAAGACAATTTTTTTTTGTGGAGTGGGTCTGGTGAGGCAGAATGGATTAATCAGAACAAAGACGGGGGAGATGCCAGAGATATTACAAAGTAGTATTTTTGTACTGTGCTAGGTTTGTGTAATACTGAAGTGATTTTTAGTTTTTGTTTAGTGGAATTATTAAATTCGTAGTGATTTGAAATTCCAGGTATTTTGAACTATTGCTATTAAAACTTGATTACTATGAAAAAGGTTGACAATTAATTTATTATAAATATATTATATTATTTTCATAATTAAACAAAATTGAAAAGTAAGTTTTTACAAATAAGGGGTCCCTAAACCAATTTAAGTTTTAGGTAGGGGTCTGTGGCTTCACACTAAATGGAAACCACTGTCCTATATATTCTTGGAAGGTTAATTATTTATGATTTTTTTTTTTTTTTGTTGTTAATATCTTAAATTTGAACATTTAACTCTTAAATTTAAAGAAAAGCCAAGCATGAATTATTTTAAATTCTTTACTTTTTACATATTTTAACCTAATTTAAATTTTAAAAAGTTTTTTTTTGTTTGATATCATTGGTATTTTTTTAAATATATTAATTAATTAATATTTTACATGAACTAAATATCAATTTTAAATATTTTATTTAATACATTTTTTTTTTTTAGTCAATTGTGCACTGCCATTTATGAATAATCAAGAGAGATAAATTATGTTGGCAAAACTTCAAACTCTGCTGAGATAAATATGTTAATTATATGTTTAAAACTTATTTGTTAACAATTATGTTTATAATGTTATCAATATGAAAATTGATATTCACGTTTGAAAACTCAAATAGGCTATTTTTAATTTATTAAGTATTATTATTTTTTTTTGTAAATAAATTTTAATTGAGTACCTCTTATTATATTTACAAGTGGGAAAAGCTTTTAATTCTATTTCATAATATATATATATATTATGATTTAAGTCTTACGAAACAACCCGCTGATCTCTAACTACATGTATATTTTCATATTAATATTTGTTTATGTGTGTTCTATGAGTTTATTTGTACAAATATTTATTTAATTGTATATTCTTTTACTAAATATGTGTTTACATGAATATAATCTATTTTGTAATTTTGACCTCATAGCTCAATAATCATTAATTTTTTTACTCCAAAAGTTTTGATTCAGTTTTTAAATACTGTTGTATAGGTCCTTATTATGTATACATTTTTTCTCTAAGTTGTAACATTTTGTAACAGAATTTTTTTGTTAAGAGAGAATAAAAATCTTATGTATTATTTATTAATTTAATGTGGATTTTGGATTTATTTTATGTATATTATTTGCAATTCCATAAATTTGTAATTTGTAAAAATAAAAATCTGTTGGCTCCATTACTGTATTTTATCTTGCTAGATAAATTTTATTAAATATATTATAACATGTATTTCATATAAAATAGTGATTTGAAATTAAATATAGGTATATTTCAGTAGTTAGTAAAGTACATTTTTAAATAGTTTTTATCAAATTTTAATTTCCCAAACTATTAATTACAATTTTCATTAATTTAAAGGCAATCATAAATAGTTTTTTAACACAAATATTTATTTGAAATAATGTTCTAGATCACTAAAACTAAAATTAATTTTAAACTTTTTTATACCATTATAATAAAAAGTTAATGGATCAATAGGGTATTTTTTTTATGATTAAATATGAACATATTTTAAACGCTAATTAAGTAAACATTATTAACTGTGAAAACTAAGAATAATTTTATAAATCTCTAAAAACATATAAATTTGATATTAATAGAAAAAATTATGTATAAGATATTATTAACTATAAATTAGGAATTAGGATTTTAAATGTTAAATTGAAAACAAAATTATTATGAATATATAAAATTGTAGTTAATTTTTAATAGGTATGTTGGATACTTTTTGATTTGAAACCTATTTTGTTTATAATTTTTAGTATTATTTAGTCAATTAAATAATAAAAAATATGTAGTAAGTACTCAATATGTAAAGTATTGTTTAAAATTTTGTTAATTTTTTTTTTATTGATTTTTATTGTTTGTTTATTTATCATTATCTAATAATGAATTATTTTTTTACCCTATTATTTATTTTGTCCTATTATATTATAATTTTTTTAAACCTGATTTTAAAATTGTTTACACTATTATTAATCAAATAATATACATTTGTGTACCTAACAAAATTAAAAATTGTAATTTTTATGATCTGGTAGTTATTTTTGAATTATGGTAACATTATATATTTATTTGCATTAGGAGGACTCCATACCCTCAAGTTTTGTCTCTGTCTTACTAACGTACATCATAATAAATTTGCGTTCAGCAGAATACATTTTGTGATGTTAGCTTTAATATTAGAGTAAATTTACCTATGATCAAATTTAAAGGTAAGATAATTATTTTAATTATGTATTTAATACCTATTAGTTGGTTTTGTAAATATCGCCGACGTGGAGCAAGTCCGTCTAATCGTATTTCACAGAATCGAAATCATGAAATGTATGATAAGCTGCACCTATTAATACAACTTTACTGTTGCATTCGGCATAATATAATTACACGTATACATAATTACAACATGTAACGAAATCTTTAATTTGGCGCTCATGAAAATTTATTTTTCTCGAAACCCAAGCATTTCAGTGTTTTAAAAATGCCGGTATTACTACAGTGTTTATTATGATACGTACGTAACATTATCTCAGCTACATTATACAGCAAACAGAGAGGAAAATAGGTAGGTATATTGGAGTAACTGGGTGGTATAAGTAATATAAATATGGTGTGCGGTTACGCCGGTCTTTAGGAAAAATATCCCATTATTGGCCCACGAACACGTAGGTACTATGTCGTCGAACGAGACGTGAACGATATCGAATTTTGTTCAACAGTGTACGAATTGTCGTTTCGTTTTTGCGGCCGCACCTTTCAATGCTGATAAGCGCCGACCGGCATCTGTGGTTTCGCGCCAAAAATCGCGATTGATTCTGGACCGAGATTCGACTAATACGAGATAACTCGACGAAAATACGAATTTCTGTTGTGAATATTTGTAAACGAATTGAGAGTTCTAACACTTCCCGCGGTCATTGCCCAGGCGTTCGGCGAGCACTGTCGAACCACTGAACCAAACGATTGAGACCGTTACGAGATTTGTCCACCGTGTTCAGTATTTTCGCTGTCGTCTGTTTTTCAAACGCGGTCAAAGAAAACCGGGAGTATACGTACCCACGACGAGCACAATAGTGCATAGCACAGCGGGTTATTCATAACTGATGAAAGTAAGTTCCTCAACTGTTTTCGTTAAAACCCCGTGACGGGTCATTGATACACACGACATTTTGCGAACCGGAATCAAATCATTGCTTTTGTTTTGTAATTCAGCAACATGCCTGACGGTGACGATTTAAAATGCTTGATTGGAGAAGAAAAACTCGAAACTCCTTCAACATTTTCATTTCCTTTTACTCCGTACGGGATCCAACACGACTTCATGACAGAACTTTATTCAGCTATAGAGGGCAAAAAACTAGGAATTTTTGAAAGCCCGACTGGAACTGTAAGTTATGAATGGTTTTTCCTTATAAGTCCCACTGTGTTTTTTTTTAAACATTAAATATTTATTTTTAATCTACCAGAATGTGAAATGTGATTGTTTTTGAAATATTTTAATTGAATATTTTATCAGGGTAAAACTTTAAGCATTATTTGTGGGGCTGTACGTTGGTTACTTGATCATGAAAATAGAGAATGGAGACAACTCAAACTGACACTCGAGTCACTTTCTATGAAAAATGAAGAAACTAATAATGATGATGATGATGATGATTGGATCACTGGACAAGCTAAATTAGCAGAACAACAACATAAAGTATATGAAATAAATAAAATGCTTAAATCATTGGAAGAATTCAATAATAATATTGAAAAAATTAAAAAGGTAGCTATTTTATGTTTATAGACATTTTTGTGAAACTGTTAGTTTATTATTCAACATATTAACACGTTTACCGCCACTGCCAATCACGAGTTGGTGTTGGTAGTAGGACCCGTGATCGTCACTTGTACACATATTTAAATATGCTTATAAATAACATAGACATACTGCTTTAAAGTTTATAATGGCCAGTCAGCACACAATAAAAAACGTGTCGCAGTCAGTTTTTATTTCTCTTGTTTTTTCGTTTAGTTTTATATAAAACAACTACAGTAGTAGGCAGTACCTAGCAATTAAATGGCTTATGACACTAGATTAGGAATACAGGTATGAAGGCAAACATGTTAAGTAATATATTTTAAAATTTAAATACTTTCAGAGACTTGGTGTCTAAAAATTGTAATTGTTTTAATTTTAAACTTCAAAAATATGCACATGGCAGTAGCTTGTTATAATATATTATATTGAAAACAATTGTGGGCTATATACTTTAAAAAAATATATTTAATCTTTTCAATACTCAATGATGTATCATTTCTATAAGAGACAATATTATATTATGATATAATAAATGCAATAAAAGTTAAAATTTCCATAGTTTATTCTTAGTTATTAATTAAAATTTCATAATAACTGACTTTCCATGATATAATATGATCATTGAATATCATTTTACATTATATAATAATGTAAAAATAAATATTTAGGTGTATTCATGTTCTTTAAAAATAAAAATGAAATATAATTATTGAATTCAAGGGTGCAATTAGAATTAAAAAGCTAACAGTACTATAATGTATATATATAGCTTACACTCCATAAATTTTCTCTATTTCATAAAATAAAAATATTCAATTACATATTATAAATTGATAAAGTTTAATTATATATTTATTTTAAATAAATTTGAATAAAGTTAAAAATGATGACTGAACAAATTAATTTTTTTGTTAACATCCAACTTGTATTATTGAGCAATGGCTTAATAAAAATACAAAATATAAATATACTTATGATAAACTTAATATTTTTATAATCTTATTTTTCTTATGCTATACATAGCATAGTTAGCTGTAAATTTATTGTTGCTAATATATAATTTTTTGATGATAAATACCTGTAATTGTGTCATTGATTGTATTTAGAATATAATAGTATTAAATGTACGTTATACATTGTATTAACATTTTTCATACAACATATGTGGTATATACTTTATTGTAAATTTATGTTGTACTTTGTATTCAATTAATAAATAAATAATGTTTTTTTTTTAATCATATGTTCAGGAACAAGAGGTTAAAAAGAATAAAGTCAAGTCATTGGCAACTAAAACATTAAACCAAAAAAATTCTATTGAAATAGAAAAAGACAAAGATTTTTTTGACGAAGAAAGTGAATTTTTACTCGAAGATTATGATCAATTGTCTTCTGTAGATGATTTTGAAGAAATATCTGATGAAAAAGTCCAGTATGAAGGAGTCAAAGTAAAGTTTGACAATTTATATTATATTTCATGAATTAATTGAGATGTAATATCCTATAAGTATTAAAATCATCATAAATCTTTTTTATAATTTGTATAGTTTTTACAAATTTATACTTCTAAAATCTTGTTAGTTTTATTTTAAATTGAGAAAGAAATATTTAAGTATACTATATTATAAAAAAAAAATTTAGGATATTACTAAATATTTAATATATATATTTGAAGTAGTAAATTTCCTATTAATTTGGTAGTTGATAAAAAAAAAACCTTAAAAACTCATTTTGATTAATATAGTATAGTATACCTTTCAATAAATTGCATTTTATTACCCAACTATTGATAAATATGTTGATAGGTTTGAGAAAATTATTTTTACTAATGGTTGGTAACTTACATTATTTTACTTTTATACTTGTATAGATTAAAAAATTAAAGATACATTTAGTATAAAAATCTTAATTTGTTAAACAGTTTCTATGGATTTTCCTTTTATATTTATTTTCTGTTAATATTCATTCATTTATGGTTAATCATATTATGTTTAATTTATTCAATTTTCCAATTTATAGATTTATTTTTGTAGTCGTACTCATTCTCAATTATCACAGTTTGTGGCTGAACTGAAGAAAAGTCCATTTTCAACTTCTCGTATTATACCATTAGCATCACGTCAAAATTATTGTATAAACAAAACAGTGAAAACATTAAAAAATGTTACTTTAATGAATGAACGGTAATTTTTAGTATTTGAATATCGTCAAGTTGTAAATATATTTAGCTTTTATATTAACAATTGGATATATAATTTAATTCTGTGATACATTTTTTTTATTTTGCTTTCTTTAAGATTTATATGATTTTTCATATAGATGTTTAGAAATGGGAAAACAAAGGACTTCTCAAAAACCTACCAAAGTGTGTTCAGTTGGTTCAGTAATTAAGAAAAAAAAATCTGAAACTTTATGCAAATGTCTATATAATGATAAAGATAAAATTCAATCATTAGCCGAGGAAGTAACTACAGAATTAAGAGATATGGAAGAATTAGTAAATAGAGGAGATCAAATATCTGCTTGTCCATATTATGCTAGTAGAGAATCTATAAAATATGCCCAGGTAATGTAAAATATAATAATATTAATATTATATATTGTTTATTTATTTTGTATTTATAGATTATAACTTTACCATATAATACATTATTACATAAAAGTACCAGAGAAGCAAGTGGCATCCGTCTTGAGGGTAATGTATTCATTATTGATGAAGCTCATAATTTACTAGATACTATTGGTCATATACACAGTTCACAAATAAATGGTCAACAGGTAAATTTATAATAAATAATATTTAATAATATAATTATTTGTACTATCACTCAGATTATGGCTATATACCATTAAATTAATTTTTGTTCTCAAGTTTGTTTACAAAAATATTTTTAAAACACAATCAGTTTCAGATGCTGTATTTGTGCATGTTTTATATAAATATTAGTCTTCTGGTGTTGCACATAATTAGTAGAATTATTGTTTTTATGTTTTACTTTTACTACTTTGCTATTTGGTTTCTCTAATTATTTTTAAATTATTACATTTTAGTTGACCCATAGTTACAGCCAATTGATACAATACAAGAATAAGTTTGAGTTAAGGTTTAGTGCCAATAATTTGCTACATTTGAATCAGTTAATTTATGTTATTGGAAAGCTTATTAACATGCTCGGTAACATAGCTATTAATATATTATTACTTTATTTTATTAATATCTGATGATTTTCATGTATTAAAGGTGGTACTCCAGGTGTTAGTTACACGGAAAATAGTCGAATAAAAGTTGAGTCAAAAGTTTACACACTTGAACATTTTGTACATCAAGCCGAAATTGATCATCTAAATATGTTTACTCTTGTTGACTTTTTTAAAAGAAGCAAGATAGGGCAAAAAGTAATTTTTATAATATTTATAAGTTTTTTACTTTTTGGAACAACAACATACATTTTTAAATTTATATTCTGAAGCAGAATATTTTTTGAAATATTTCAATACACACATTCTAAATTGGGTTAAGTCGCTTATGAATCATTTCTGATTAAAATGTTGGTTAGCGGAGTAGAGTGGCATGCAGAACCCCATAGAATGATGGTCTATTACTTTGTACACCTAAACTTTAAATTTAACAATATTTAAATCTCATAAAGTACTAAACTAAATTTAAATTTTTATACATCAAAATACTCTGAAAGATATTCTGCTTTAGAATATGAATAAAAAAGTATGTTTGTTGCCATTCAAAAAAGTAAAAAACAAATAATTGTTACAATAAAAAATATTAAAATGACTAGAAATTATGGAGAAAAAAATATTTTCAAAAACGTTAATAGATTTTGAAATTATGAATGTTGTTCTGTAAAAGAATCACCCAATATATATTTTTTAATTTTTAGATTAGAGGTTATTCTGAAAAATATATGCCTTCAGTTACATTGCAACCAATTAAACCTAAACTAAGCAGTTTACAGACTTTTCTTAAAGAAATTGAAGCTAAAAAAAATAACAAAGGCAAAGAACTCAAAAAAGGTTGGAAAACAGAAATTATAAAAACTTAAATAATTATAATTAAATTTACAATTTTTAATGTATTTAAGATGAAAACAAACCTACTGAGCCACAAGTTACAGATATAATTAGCAACAACCCTCTTACACCAGTAATGGCATTTATAGAGTCATTAACAAATTGCTGTGAGGATGGTCGTATTATTAGTACTACACAGCCATTGGTCGGCAAAGGAATATTTAAGTTTTTACTTCTGAACCCTGCAGTTCATTTTAAAGAAATTGTTGATAAAGCTAGGTAAATATTTCTTTTATTTTAATTTTAATAATTTTATATTTCTATCTTTTTAATGTTTTAAGTATAGTAATTTAACATATTCTAAACATTAGGTCAGTGATTGTTTCGGGTGGAACAATGGAACCTATATCTGAGTTTAAGGATCAGTTGTTCAATTTCAATGGTGATAATTCTGATAGAATTGTGCATTTCAGCTGTGGTCATGTCGTACCACCTGATCACATCTTACCATTGATTGTATGTTCTGGGCCAACTGGTAAACAATTAGATTTTTCTTACCAAGAGAGAACTTCAATTAAAATGGTATGATTGTATTTTTTTATTATTATAAACTTTAAAAATATTTAACCAGTATACTTTTTAAAGTCACAATATGTTATAGCTTAATGAAATAGGTTCATTACTAGAAAACATTTGTCGAACAGTTCCTGCTGGAATTGTATGTTTTTTTCCTTCTTATGACTATGAACAACTTGTTTATCAGCATTTAGAGAAAAACAAGGTTATTAATAGACTTTCAGAAAGAAAAAAAGTAATTATATCGGTTTATAATGCATTATTTTTTACTACACATAATGATTGAATGTAAAAATAATTCCCAAATCTAAAAATGTACAAAATGTAACTTAACACTATTATAATTGAAGGTGTTTAGAGAACCAAAATCAACGAACCAAGTTGACGAAGTTTTGAAAAATTACTCGCAAGCCATTACAAAAACATCACTTACTAATTCTAAAGTAACGGGTGCATTATTATTTAGTGTTATTGGTAATTATATTTTTATATTTTACACTAATTAAATAAATATTATAAATTTTACAATAGGTTGGTATATAGTTTGTATTATATTTATATTATTACAGGTGGAAAATTAAGTGAAGGTTTGAATTTTAGTGATGATTTGGGACGTTGTGTTATTGTCATTGGTCTTCCATATCCAAATATTAAATCACTTGAATTACAACAGAAAATGAACTATCTTAATAGTCATATGGTATAAAATATTAAATTTTAAAAGTGAACTTAAAAATATAGTTATTATTATTTAGGGTCAAGGTACGGGACAACAGCATTATGAAAATTTATGTATGAAAGCTGTAAATCAATCAATTGGCCGTTCTGTACGTCATCAACAGGATTATGCAGCAGTATTACTATTAGATCATCGTTATCAAAGAGATAATGTTTGCAATGCTCTTCCTAAATGGTTGCAACCTTCTTTACAAGTACATTCCAAATTTGGATCAGCATTTGCTCAGTTAAATAAGGTATTATTTTGTTATACATTTAAAAATAAAATCAATCATTTTTATACTTAAATCCAAGTAAGAAGTAGTTGTAATCTATGAAATGCTTTTGCTGCATGCACTGCAATATTCAAAATTAGTTAAAGTTAAGGCACATATGGCTATTTTTATATTTATTAAAATTATTTTACTATTATTTTTATGCATGTTGAATGAATAAGTTTTAATAAATAATTAACAAAGTAATATTTTTAAACAAAATACTGATCGTTTTATTTATTATTTAATTAAATAATTTTAAATATGATACTTTATTTTATTCTATACCTTATTAAGTTTAAATTTTACATTATTATTAATTTACTTTTTTTATTCACAATTGTATGTTAAAAACAAACATACTTAAAAATAAAAATTGATTGTTATTTTTAATTATATAATTTATCTTTCTTGGTGTACAAATTTAATCTTTTTAAATATTTTGATAATTTATTGTCAACTAAGTTTTATAATCATATTGATTTTTAGTCATCACATGGGTATAAATATTAGTTAATTACTTTTTTCTTAAAAGTGTATACATTAAAGTAGTTTATTATATATTACATAAGTAATAATTTAATAATAAGAATGAGAATTAAAAATTAAAATTAAATGTGTTTAGTACTTATTTATGTATATTAAATTATAAATAATAAAGTTTTTTTAAATTAATTATTTACATAGTTATATTTATAAGTTATAAATTATAACTAGTTATGTTTATTTGTTAAAAGTATTAATGTTATATAAATAATATTTTAGTGTTATATATAACTCATAACATGTACATATAATAATTACTACGTATAGTAAATTTCAATGACAGCTATTATTTATTTTCAGTTTTTCACAGCAAAAAAGAAGTTACAACAATGATCATTTGATTTTTTAAATAAATTTCAAGATTGTACAATAAGTAAATATTTTAAAATTAATTTTTTTATCAAGATTTTCATTTCTTACTTTATTTTTTACTTTTCATACTTTGTTTTAAAAAATTAACTGTTAACTTTTTATGATTAATGTTTTGTATTATGAACTATGCCTATTGCCTATATGATGAAACCATGAGTTATATTTTTAAATTCAATCACGTCTTTGGTTTAAATATTTGTAATAAAAAATATTTTAGTAAAATAAATGTATAATATCGTCACAAAATGTATTTTTCTAAAATTATATTAAACCAGTAACTCAGTTTTATTTATGTTTAATGTAAGAAAATTGATGAAAATGTATGCTTATTTGCATTAATTATATCATATAGATTTTTTTATGAAAATGTTTTGTTTTATTTAACTTTTATATGAATACATTTTGGTATGGTTGGTATGGAATAACACTGATATTTGTGGGATGCTTACAAATTATTGTTTTCTTTCCCTTTATAACCCGCCTAATAAGGCTAAAAACCTAACAGTAGCTTTATATTTTTTTATTATTTTGGACATCGAGACAAAGTTTTCCTACATAGTATTTTATTTTGATCAACAATTATGCGGACACGTGTGGCTCTGCGGTAGAGGATGATGTCGAGGTTTTTTTTCATAACTTGTATCACAATCGCGTCTGTCCGAGTGCACTATGCCACTATGTCGTAATAGCATCACATTGCTGCGAATTATTAGTTGCTCCAAACATAATACACGACCTTGGCGGTACGTTGAAAACAAAACGAACATTATTGGTATGTGTGTAATGCGTGTATGTCTATTGTCCTAACGCCTTACCGTATTGTGCCATCTTCGAGGAAACGACAAGCGGTCGAAAGAACAACATTCTCGAATTTCTTTGAGACGGCCGAGTGTCAAGACCTTGAATGTTGAGTGGGATCATAAAAGATATAGATGGGTTTAGCCTGTTTTGGTGTATATATTACCAATAACCATTAGGTATATTACCGTATTATAATGTGTTGGTTTTTCGAAACAATTAGTTTGGAAATTCCGTATCTTACTCGGAATTTCATAATTATTCGGATTTAAATATTAAATTATATTGTAACATATTATTATACTAATAAATTAACTAGTGTTAGATTTATATTCTGAACGTAAAATTTGCCACGTTTTATGCGTTAGTGACCGCGCGTGAATATAACACACGTAGGTACTTAAAACATATTTACTTATACAAAAATAAATATATATATTATTTTACAATAAGCAATTTAAAACTATAACATGCTATGACCTATCTTATTTAGTTTCCTTACGCCCTAAAAACGGGTCTAGGAACGCCACTGGTACATTTAGATATAAATATTGACATTTTTTGTATTCTTAAATAGTATAATTATGTGTACCTAGTAGATATATTATAATTATGGAGATAATTTTTTACATATTATTATTATATTTTACATAATTATATGTAGGTATATCAAATTTAAAATAGTTATGTATGTCCGATGCTTAAATATATGAGTAGATTTATAAAACTCGCATTAAGTTTTCCGTGCTGTTCCCGTATTGGTCGTCCAATAATTCATTAGGTATTTGCCTGTGTTCTCTTGCTGCATTTTGCTGAATCAGCTCCCTAAGACGAAGAAAACAGAAATCTTTAAATCAAGCTGAATAACTACTTAACTATTAGAAAATGTCGACTTATTTCAGTAAATTTCAAATCGATATAAATATATATAAAAGTAGATAAACGATTTAAATAAAGGATTAAGAACATAAAAACAACGTGCAATCATAATATTTTGCACTCATTAAGCTGATTTTAACTTGTTTAAATCGTTTAATAATTATTCATCAAACCCATAAAATTCAATACTTTGGCACTTGACACACTAAAAATGTCGGAGCAACTTTTATACCTAATATTATATTATACAATCCGCATTTACCTAGTGTCCTATAGTACTCGTCTAATTATTATTTATATACACATTATGCTATACGATATACCTCTACAAGGATAATTATAATCAAAACGTGACACAAGTGATACTCACCTTGCTTTGCGTTTCAATATTTCTTGGGCGTTCGGGTAGAACTTGATGGCTTCGTTAAGATCTTCTTTGCTCAGAACAAAAATATTGGAAAACCCGTGAGACCTGTAGTGTATCATAGCAAAATTAGTTATTGATAGAGCCCGAAATTACATGTCCTAAAAACTATCAAAAAATAGCCATGCAAATAAGCTTTTGACCGCAAAAATGTTTTTGAACAATCAGGTAAGTACCTCATTTTATTTTAATTTTTTTAAAAAAACATCGATTTATTAAATATCATATTTTAATAGTCGAGAAAGTTAAAAGTATTCAATGATTAAAAAATGTTCAAAAAAAAAATTGAAAATGATTTATCGGCGATGGTTTTTATTAGTTATTGGTGAATATCATAGGGTGTGTTATTTAATTAATAATAATTCATTAAACAAAAAAAAAAATGTATTAAAATATCTTATTTTCGATAAAAACTTAAAATATGTACTACTAAAGTATCTACTCGGTATGCAATTTTTTAGAACAATCAATCTCTATCCTCCCAAAAAATGCACTTTTCAATAAAATTTTGATTCTACCTATTAATTATTTTGATATGAATATAAACATATACGAAACAATAATATAATATACAGTGAAGCGTCAATTATCAATAAACAATATATTTTTAAATTTTAAATTTAAATTAATTATACTACCACATAATTTTAACAATAATATATTTATTTTACCATTTTACCTATAAATACTTCAATGTTATATATAAATTAGTATATTAGTTTTATTTTTAATTACATAAAATATTTAAATTTATGTTCATTAAATGAAGTACATGAGTATTTTAGATTCTGAGCTGAAGTAATGAATGTATTCATTTTACAACGATGTGTTTTTTTTTGTGGATGAGTATAGCCAATATTATATGACGTTAAATTATCGATAAAATGCGTCGATTTTCAAAAATGGGGGTAGTTTTAAATATAAAATTGTATTTAGTTTGTATTATTATAGCAGTCAAGTATAATAATGTTCAGCACTTATTTTTATAATTGGGAAAATAATAATTTTTTACGGAAATCCAATTTTTGATAAAATTGATTTGTTTTTTTGATGTAACTTGAAAACTAATAACTATATAGATATTTGAGATTTTTACCATATGTTGATATATTATCATTTTCTATTTACGATAAAATTTTCAGAATATTTATATATTTTGAGCTATTTATAGGCATAAGAAATTTTAATTTTTTTAAATTTTTTTTATAAATGTCGATTAAAAATTATTTGTTTGGTAGAAATTCTTGAACATTTAGTAAAAAGCTTCTCATAAGTTCTTAATTAAGAAACATTAAAAATCCATGGTCACAATATTTATTTATAAACGTAGGTATAACGTTAGAATTTTTACAAAATTAATAAAATTCGTGTACATTATTAAATTATTTTGCAGTTGGAAATTCATAAAAAAATTTGTTTTAATATCTGAAATTTAAAGTTTGTCAGACTACTGTAATACTGGAAGTAAAATAAATCATTTCAATAGGTATATAAAAAAATAATAATATCATGTAGGTATGCATGACAAAAAGTATTTCAGACTTTATAACTCTTCAACCCCATATCCCCATATACTTGCATTATTGTCTGTACATAATAAAATATATGTATTTACTACGATGAAGAAAAAGTGGTCTGACGGTGAAAAAAAAATTGGTTTGTTTGAAATTTGGCATCCCTATTAAAAGAACATATTCAGTAATTTATGCCAAAAAAATCTGTATAATTTTTTGTAAATGTTTTGGTCATACAAAAAGGTTTGCAATTAAATATTGTACAAGAGGTTATGAAAAGCTACCATGAAAGTCCTTATAAATACGCCATGTCACCACATCGGGTCGAATCAACGTCAAATTAAAGGTACTTAATCAAATCGTTTAAGTATACCTTTATTGGCTATTAAAGTATTACCTGACGTCCGCCGTCCTCCGATTAGTACCACACAGACTCAATAAGCTGATTTCGCCAAACACCGAACCTTCCGTGAGCGTGGCTAATACTTCGTCGTCGTGTTCACCGCCGACTACTTGGACTTGTCCGGTTTTTACAATGTACATTTCTTTGCCGACCTCGCCCTAAGGAATATGTATAGTGTAGGCAGGTATTATGTTAACTTTTTGTTTCCTATAAATTATTAAAATTGTCGTGATAAAGTCGTTTCTGTCGGCCTGCACGATTATTATAGCATACAGCGTGCACTATAATAACGTGTTGAGATAATGTGACATCCTCATCATGGTAGACTTATACTCGTTAAAAATAATTTGACTTGTAGCAGGAAGAGAGTGAGTGAGAGATAGGCCTGGCGGATAAAAATGTTAAAAAAGTTAGCATAACATACAATTATTCTACCCATCTACACAGCTATTGATTATTACACATCCCATATTATGCGCAGGTATTGATTGTTTGTTTCTGACAAAGTTGGCACTTCGAGTCTTACAGAACGGCGTGGGTGACATATGTACACTTTATATATTAACATAATGTCTATGCCACATCCGCATAATATCGACATATTATGTCGTCTTCGTCTTACAAACGCATAGCATAGCAAATTTGTGTTATCAGATTTTACATTGCTGCTGTGATTGGCCGATCAACAAACTTAAAGGTAAGAATATTATTTTGGTCATCTCATAGATTCTTATTGATAATTATTAATTTTGAAGCGATTTTCAAAATTGTCATATTTTAATTTTTTTTTTTATGTTAAAAGAGATACTATTTTTATCTCGACGATTACGGTCATTTTACATTATTATGTAGCTCACTTTAAAATTAAAATATCATTAAAACCTTACGAGATGTTCTATATAGTTAATAATCTTATTTTAATATTTGATTATATTCACTATAACATTAAAGCTTTACAGGCTACAGCACAAAATTAATAGTTCTGTGGAACCCGAATTTGATTAGTATAATTATTATGTTATACATTTGTGAGACGAAAATTACACTAGTGGTATGGCGTTTTTTTAATACTTAACGTGTGTTATACGAAAAATAAAAAATGAAAATACATTTGTACACTTTGAATCAAATATAATATGCATTTCGCAAGTATATAGGTATATATGTATGCTTCAGGGTGTACCCAAGCCGACTAAAAAAATAAATAAAATAAATATATTGAGTAAGGTAACTAGTATGTGTTATTGTGTGATATGGTTGTAGTGTCAAAATTATCAACACTTAAAGTCTAAAATACTTAACACGTACACAGAAATAATTATATTCTCACCTTGCGGCATATATAATCGCCTGGCAAGTACAATATCGGACGTAATTTTAATACCAGCTCACGCAACAGTGCTTTGTCGCAGTCTTTGAACAACTGCACCTTGTTCAACGTCTTCATGTGCACGTTGATGGCTACGTCAGTTTTCATTTTATGCGGCAGAGAGTCCAAAATACGATTTTCGTCTGTTTATAAGAATATAAAAAATATTAAAGGAATTTATTAAAATAGTAGTGTACAAAAAAGCAAATTTATGTTGACTGGTAAGTATGTATAGTATCTTCATTAGCCGATCCACCTGCGCCTAATTTAAGCCATACCATGAAATATTGAGAGGTTCCATCCTTACATAACAATTATACCCATTTATTAAAAAATAATTTGGATAGATATTATTATAAAATATTTGGAAAATGTGGCGCCTAAAGCTCTTTTATCCTCTCCCACATTGCGTTTATGGTAACTTGAAAGTATTGTTAAAAAAAAAAAAAATTGGCAAATAAAACGTCGCAGTCGGAAATGTTTTCCCTGGCGGTACTTGTAGAACGTGTGTACTAACTATTAACTATTAGTATAACACCTATGTAATTACTTACATTATACAGAATTCTTATGTTTATTAATTGGGCTAAGATTTTTATGCAGTAAAAAATTGTAAAATAAGCATTTTATTTATCAAAATATGAAAAAATATGTAAAAACAATTTTTTTTAAATATTAGTTAATATTATTACATACTATTATTAAATTATGTTTTTTTAAATTTTCAAATGTGAACGACCATCAATTAAATCGAAGATTTATATTGGCTGAAACTCCTTTCCACATCACACAATGTTGTTGGAGCATATTTAAATGACGTGATTTGTCCCGGATTTAAAGTAATATTAACATATTTATCTTCCGTTTTATATTCACCGTTTATAATGTTATACATTTTTAGAAATCATTATTAGAATTTGAATCCTTTATTCTTCTTTAGTATTAAGTCTATTTTAGTTTAGATGGGTAGTATATTTACGATAATTCGGCAAAAAAACCAATAATTATAGACGTTCATTAAATAAATACCACTTAAAATTAATAAGATTCTCAAAAATTTGTATAAATGCAATTATATGCAGAAAAAAAAATTATGCTATTTAATCAAGAATAAGCCAAATCGTGGACATATCTGACAACCAATCAATTTGGACTCAAGAAAAAAAACATGCAAATGCATAAAAATCCTAGCCCTTTTTACTAAGTATAAAATATCCACCTAAGGTTCTTTGTTGTTCCCAAGTGAACGAAAACCATTGTTCAACTCGTTCTCGTATTCGCGGAGGTATGTTCAATTTCCTTAAATATTCTAACGTCTCGTCTTGCAGTTTCCTATATTCCGTTTGAGATCTGGTGGCCGTTGCTATTATGTCACGAATCTATAACAAAACACAAACATATCAGAAAAAATACGATGTAACAAATTTCACATAAATGACGTTAATGCAAATTACAATATATATGTATATATTACGTACCAACATCAAGTTATTACACAAATAAAAACTATAATGGTATTCGTTATAAATTTGTATTAAATATCCTTTCCATATTATTTAGACTCAGGACTGAAATAGTGAAATGTACGAATAACTTACAATTGTATAATGCGATTAATGCGTATAATTAGTTTGGAAATTAAAATATGGAACCTTACGAGATTCATTTCAGAAACTTTCTAGTTTCTATTTTTTACCTATAGTTTATTTTATAAAAATTGATGTATTGGATCCAAAAGCCTGGATAAACTTGGTAATTACAAATTCGGTACTTATATCGCTCAACACTAGTTGACTACGATCAATAACAAGAATTCGTCTCTAAATTAGCAATCATGAATAAAGTATTGATAATAAAGTACATTTTTTAAAATTACTCGAGTGACTATGATTTGTGAAAGAATTATTGAAAGCGTAACGAGTGGTAATTTTTGAAATTTTTAGGCCAGAAACTATTCAGACTGTTCTTACATATATAATATTATATATTAGTAGGTACGAATAAATAAAACTATATTATATAGGTACAAAAATTCAATTTCTAACATATTATTGATACTATAGTGTTTTGCTGCTATAATAATATATTAATTATACATACCTGTCCAATTAAAATTGCAAATACGAAAACGCCCATCAGCCAGCTAGCAGTCATGAACAAGTATTCAGCTTCGTTTTCCGGGTGTGGATTTTTTCCAATGGACGTTGCTGTCTTTGTGGCGAAGAAAAAACAGCGTATGTACCTGGAGTATTATATTTATGTACTTAAATATTATGTGAATTGTGTTAACATTGGAATTTCGGAAAGAAAAATAATATTTTTAGTTTTTGAAATCAATTTTTTTTTATTTGGCACCTATGGTTAAAAAATATAAGAGGTGTTAGACAGGTGATGCTTAAAATATAATACAATTAAATTTATTCCTCGTGTACTACGAAAGTAATTTGAGCTACCCAATATAAAATTGAGATATTAATTATTTATATAATTTCAAATATATTTTTATGTCGTACGATTACAAAGTTATAGTACATAGTACACAAAAAACTTTCTTAGAAGAAGGATAGGGTATAACATTAAAGGCATGGTATAAGTAACAAGTTCTCCTCAGTCCTCATAGGATACAATTAAATATTTTTTAAAATCGGTCCGCGAGTAGTCAAGGTTCTAAGAAATAATGACCTGTATGTATAGGTACTTGTGGATTTAAGTTTGGCAAAAATCTTAGCTTAAGTTCGTACCATTGACCGTTGTGTTATTGTGGTACTATGTACATACATTTAATTACTGACTTTTTAATGTAAATTGTTGTGTTAAAGTTATACTCACGCGTTTCCCTGGCCGTTGAACACCCAATTGTTCGTAGCAAGCCCTTCCTTAACTGAAACGTAGTAGTACGCGCAGGCGTTCAAATGCACTAAGTAGACCATGTATGTCAATGTTCTTGTTACTCTGACTACATATGGCGACGATAAAACACTGTCGAAATGATCAAAGAATTCCCAAAACGTCTGAATCTTTTTAAAATTTGCAAACAAAGAGGCCGTTATTTTATTTGCATTGTTGTGTGGGTAGGCAGATCAATTTTTGTAATATTATAGTTAAATGAGTATTTATTTAATCATTTGTATTTCAAATTAGATATGTAGGTAAATATACGATATTAATATAAAAAGATATACAATTATTTACTTCCCAATGAACAATTTATAATAATTAATATTAAAATTATAGTAATACGGGAATAATGAAAATTTAAATATATTTCTGGTATGTAGATAGATACTTAAATTATATTTGAAACAAGTTTTCCGCCTCCCCGGTTAGTTAAGCTTAAATTTGAATTATTCCATTAATGTTTTATTTAGATTAACTCTTTTAAAATATTTTTTGTTTTACTCCTAAAATGTAGGTATTATAAAACTTCTAAAATTTTAATGAGAGTCAAAAATTATAATTATAAAACTATATTATGATACCTTATTGTTATACCTTAATAATTCTGTTTAGTCTCATCAAAGGTAACATTTCTGAAGTTAATCCTGGTGTTAGACATATCAAGTCAGCCGGCAAAAGTGAAATAATGTCCAACTAAAAATAAAATAATAATATTAGATAGGTATTTTAAAAATATGATAATAAATTAATAATTAACTTTTATTATTAAAAATGTTATAAGTTATTACATTTTATTCCTTTAATTTGAATAGCATGAACATAAATAACTGTAAATTTGGTTTAAAATAAAAATTAATAGATGAATAACATTAAAATATATAATAATTAATTATCATAAACAATGTTTTAACCTGAATACTGTTAACATTGCGAAATAACAATCAATAAATATTACGATACAATATAATTAAAAGTATTAGTATTTTTAAATCAATATAATGTTATGTCGACAATCGTTTTCAATTGTGTTACTAAAGAAATAAAACTTTCTCAATCGTATAACACCGTAATTATATAGGTATTTTATAAACGGTTTTTTAATTTTTGCGTACTAAAATGTTAAAAAAGTGTTATTGTATTTTAAATTAAAAGTTATTTGGTTTTTTACATTAATTGTTATTTATTTTCGAAACTTTATTTAAATTTAAATTTTATTATTTATAACGTTATTCAAAAAGAAAGAACATTCCTAAAAATATAATTTTCTTAATTATTCATAATGGTGCTCGACTTCACAGAACTTCGTTCATTGAATATTTTAATTTAAAATTTATGTACATAATTTATAAAATTTAATATATATAAAACATTAATTGCAATTAAATTTGTTGAAATCGATTTGATTATTATTCAATTTAATATTAAAGCTAAATTAGGCTATTACAAGTAAGTTAAAATTACTTAAATTAACATTAATATTTTAATGTTTGAATATTATTACTTATTAGATTCATTTTATTTCAAATTGTCTGTATCTATTATCTAATAATAACATTTTAATATAGAATAAATCTACTTAGCTTTAGGATCGAAGTCTCAAGACATTAAGAACTTAATTTTATTTCTTAAAAAAACTGAATTATTAAATAATATAATTAAAAAAAAAATGTAAATAACAAAATATGAATATACTAATGGCCAAGTTGTCGATGTATTTCAAGACCAATAATAATAATAAAAACAAACATATTATTAAATAATTTTACTTATAAATTGTTTATGTAATATAATTTTTAACTTTTAAAATATTTTTAATATTATTTTTTATTTTTCTCATCTAGGTACCTACGTTTATTGTTATAAGTTATAAGTTATAACTTATAATAGGTATCTTCTGCAAATTTAAATTATGTTAAATTGTCCATTTTTTTCAATCATAATCAATTCCCCTCATTTTTAGTCTAATGAAATTACTTTAAAAATATATTTATTATTTAATGTATAATATATTTATATCTTAAACTAAAGGTTACAAATACATATTATAAACTTGTACTTAAATTCACGTTGGTATTTTATGTTTCTAATCAAATAGATTATAAATATATAATATTGTTCTATAGTTCAAAACATATTATGAGTATTGAATATTTATAGTGTAATTCTAATTTTGTATTTTTAAGTAGGTACCTACCTCCTAATCCTAATGCACTAATTACTGATATTATGTTTTCTTTAAAACTTTTGTTACAAACAAAATTTATTAAATTAATGTACGCTAATTTAATAACATCAAGTATATTTTACTTTCGATTGAAGTTTTTCCAAATAGTTGACTTCAATGAGTTTCAGGTCACGCACCCAAAACCCGTCCTTAAGGTACATAATACGCGGTTTAATTACAAATGTGTCCAGCAAGTTGATTGCGTCCGTGCAATAGTCTAGCAACATCCACTTCCATAGGTTTTCCGGTGTCTGATAAGGAAATGTTATACGCAACGGTATTACCCAACAGTTGTACAGGTAGCACGTGGTCACGAGGCTTAACCAAGCTACGTAACATAAGCCTAAATAGAACACGTCGAGATTACAACAATGTCAAAACTATCTGTAGCGATCGGTGTGCACTGTATGGCCGTACTCTGAGGTTCGATGATGAAGTCCAGACTAGTGACCCAAGCCAAAAAGAACCACGAGCGTTTTTTCAATGACTTTTCTGGCTGAAGTTCTATTGGCATGTCGGATAATTGGAACCTTGAATGAGCCGACAGCGGGTGTAAGCTATCTGCGTCTATGATTAATTAATAATAATAATTATTATTATAATATCTGCACATTTGAATAGGTGCTATATGTCGTAGCCACTTTGTGAAATCGAGCTTTTCATATAAAAAGTTATCATAAAAGTTTATAAAAGTTGTATCGATTTCATGAAGTGAAAACTGATTTTTCGTACTCTGTGAATTACGAAAATATTTCGTATTTTTTTTATTTACAATTAAAGTCTATTCCACATTCACATATTTGATATTTCAATAGGTACTGAGTTCTGGGAATATGCCATTACAATTTTTATTTCAGCTGAACAATTGACGAACAAAAGTAATCAATAACTTTGCGTGACATTGTTCTGAGTTGCATTAGAAAGTTAGGACCGTAGGGCTTAAGTTGTTCGTGTATAAGTGCATGTCAATCCAAACGATGTGTTCTATTAAAAGTAGGTAGGTATGCTATGAAATGTAACAGCCGTTGCACTACTCACGGTACTTGAGTATAAGCGTCTTATTTTTTTATTTTTTTAATGTAATATAAATTCAATGTTTATAAATATTATTATAAAATATGACTACATATATTAACAAATGCAACTTAAATAAGTCAAAATTATGAATAAAAATCTTGTATGGAATATAATACATACTACAAATAAATAATAATATTAACTTTGTCTAGTAAATATTTTTTTTTTTCATAAAGTAACCGAATACATTGCGAAAAAAAATTAGATCATGTCAAATGTTGGGTTGATCATTTCATGAAATATTTTTTATTTTACGTAGTTTGTAATATATGTTTCCATCTCATGAAACTGATTATTTTTCATGAATAAATAGATTTTACAATGTATATAATATATTATACAAAACACTATAGAATCTAACTCGAAGTGATGCCAAAACCTATTAGTGGATTAGTCTTGCTGACTAATCATTCTTAGGAAAAATATTATTTTTACATTAAAAATGTTCGCTTTTTCAGGCCTTAGCTATAGGATTGGACTCGGTTCTTCAACATTTTTTATTTTTTATTGCTTTTCGTATATTGTTTTCTATGAGATTTCTATTTAAATACAAATATTTTGCTTAAAATAAAGTTGTTCGATAACAATTTTGATGTTGAATTTTATTTTCAGGTATTTCATTAATTATTAGTTAATTATTATAAAATTAAATAATAATTAAGGTAATTAAACTTAAAACATTTATTAAAAAACAAAAATGTTGCCCTATCCGTGTGTAATTATTTGATTAGGATTTTTGTAATGTTTGTGCACTGAGTTTTTTTTAAATCTGTCATAAGTATGTTATTTGTAATTTACTTTAATATTGCGGATATATACAAATCTAGTGGAAATATATTATCAAGTGTTGACTAATAAATAATATTCAACATCCTAGTAGCCGGTGGGCACATGTTTTCTATTACCTACTCATTAATTTTATACTTAATATTATATTATCTTTATAATAATATTATAGCATGTAACTAAAATAATAATATAAAATGTTTGTAACCATGAAAATTTCGGGATAATGGACCACTCACCATTACGAGGCCGAGACATTTATTCAAACATAGGCCACCCTTGGCGCCAACACTACAGTAATAGTTATTGCTGTGGGCTTATAACTACTGTTTTGGAATACTATACTATAATACACATACCGGTGAAACTCATACTCGACGAAGATGGAAAAACATAGTTCTCGCACTTGTTTCGTTCTTTGGAGCATTGTTCATTTAATTTGTCCATTAATTTAATCGCATTCAAGCTGCAACATGAAATTAATACATACGTAAAAACGGTATAGCAAAGTAATTCACTGTATTTATTCGATAATAATTTATTTTAAATTATTATTTTTGAAAGCTATTATTTTATTAAACAGTTATATTGATTTAATTTCAACTATTTTTGATAATATACTTTAATGATTAATTATAAATAAATAATTACCTAATTCTTGAAATTTGAATTTAAAATTTGCTAATATTTTGAAAATTGAATTACTAATTTCCATTATAAGTTTTTATTAGGTTTTTAGTTTTAAAGTACTAATAGAAGGTGTTGGATTAACTGGTTCAAATAGTAGTAGGCTTATATCTTTGACTAATTCGAAAATAAACAAAGTGAAAATTCTTGAAATACACTTTAAAAAATTTAAAAATATATTCAAATTATAAAATAAAATTTTACAATGATCAAATAAATTTGTTTAACGTAAGTGGAAATAAAGGATACTTTAGTTAAATTAAAATATATGTATATGTGTCACCCCAAGTATTTCATACTTCATCATTTTATTTTAGATAATTAAAATTATACTATTATACCACTTACTAATCGGTTACTAATTAGTAACTAATTATTTGACCTTTAAAATTGAAAAATGTCGAATATTTACAGTCCCCACAATGTATTAGATGTCGATTGCAATGTTTTTACATAAATAGAAAACTTATATCAATTACACTGATTATACTTGAATTCGTTATAATGTTAAGTTGATAATATTTTTCCATTTTTTGAAATTAAACTCTTAAATTCTTCAAGATTATATTTTTAAATTTTGAATATTAAGAATATTAAAATGTTAATAATAATGAAGTGAAAAAATAATTTAAAAATATAGAGAGTAATTTTCGAGTAAATTTCATGACAAATTCAATTAAGTTTTTAAAAAATGTATCAGATAAATATTTTGTTGTGTAAAGTACGTTATTAACATGCTCGTGTATGTGTGGAAGCGTTCCGTTGTTTCTTTTACATATTAATGATCACTCACTAGTATTACTACGTACTTGTTTAGAAAATTGCCTATATTGAACTCCTAAAATCGCCTTAAGTTTTGAGAAAGCTTTATAGGTATATACATTTTATTATGAGGTGTATATTAGTTTATATTTTTAGATGGTTAAATTTGAGCATATGAGAAGATGGAATACTTCAGCTTGGAACCCCGAATTTGCAATTTTTACTTTTATTTATATAATAGGTATAGGCTATAGACACAAACAAATTGATTAATAAATTTAACATTAGCCCAACATACAATATAAATATTTAAAATAAAAATCTGAAGGAAAATATAAAGTACAAAAAGTTTAATTAGATAGATAAGAGATATTATATAATATTTATGAAATACATATTTTTTAAACCAGTATAAATAATGAATTATTAATTAAAATACCTCGTAGATTGTTCAATTGGAGAAACTGGTGTGGTAAATGTTGAATACAATTCATCAGATCCCGAAGAACTTTCATTTGTAATTGGCATATTATCAGACAACCATGGTTCATCAGTTGTGTTATAGTAATCATATTGTGGTGGTATTCTATCCATCTATAATTCATAAATACAAATTTAAGTAATTTATTAATAATAGTAGCAACAAAAGTACGTAATTCACTAATAACAATATTTAAAATGTAATATTTTATCATATTTTTGAACATTTGTTGATATTCACATTAATTTAAATACATTTAAATTTTAAGCATGCGGAAGAGATAAATATGAATTTTAAATCTCTTTTATATAACTTATTCTAACTATTATACCTATATATTAAATTTTATTAATTTTGAAAATATTTACTGAACATTTTATTGATTACAACATTAAAACAAAAATTAACAAAGATATTATTATCATTAGAATAAAATAAACGTTGTCAATAATTATTTTTTTCAAATTATTATCAAACAATAGTCGTGATATTAATAGGAATAATTTTTTCAATTCAGATATTATAATATGATTATACGTAGGCCTCCAATGACTATGCCTACTCATTATAATGCAATACAAACAGAATGGGCATATTTTTAATTAAATAATTCAACAATATTGTTATTGAAAACAAATCCTACTTACTGTGTCGTCCTTGAGAAGGCCAGTCAAATTGTATTATTACAGTAATTTGATTAATCTTTCTATGTACATATTTTATAAATGTTGGTTTTAAATGCTAACCTATCGGTAAGTATAATAATTTACACCCGAAGCAGTTGAATGTGTCTTCAAATTGACGAATTCCTATCAGTATAAAATCATAGTAGTAGTATATACCTATTTTATATACCTTTTTTTTTCAAGTTGGAATCGTAGCCAGGGAGGGAAATTTGGATTTCCATTGCTGTTTCCCCGGGCAGGAGGTATAATATTATAGGTATATTTATGTACCTATGTAATAGATTAATTCAATTTTTTAATAAATAAATACATATAGAATATGAATTACATAACTATGTGGAAATTAATATATGTATTAATATAAGTCGTTCAACAATTTGATATTCAGAAAGAGTAATTTAAAAAATAACAACAGAAAAGTCACCGTGTGACATTTTTGATTATTAAAAATATTTTAAAATTAATTTATTTTAAAGTAATATTGGTAATATTTTTTCGTAGTAAGTATGATATTATGTTGATCTAATTTTGTCTAAAACATCGTATACTGTATCCTATACTGTATTATTAATCGTTATAATGATACATATCATACAATATTGCTATTAAGGTGATTGGAAGTAGTGATTTTATATCATTGTTTAACAAACGTGCTACTTAGGAATTTAGGTGTGTTCTATTTCCAACGTACTGATTGTTCTAGTGAAGCAATAAGAATTCTAAAAACAGCTTTTAATTGTTGTGAAGTCTATTTGAGAACGACTTTCCCACATTTTTAGTTTTAACTTTTTTAAAAAATGATAATTTTTTAATTTTTATTTTTTATAATAGCTTTTTAAGAATTTATGGAGATAGAATTAAAAATGTAGAAAAGTACATTTTAATTAAATTAAACAAAAAATCTAATCTTCTATTCGGAATTTATATCACTTCACTAGATCAATAGATACGTTGGAATGGAATATACCTAAGTTACTATGTTGTCCTTCCATTCGTCTTACTTATAAGTCAATAATAATAATAATATAAAATCAGCATACTCTATTCCTACTTACAATTTTAATATATGTAGTTATAAATTAAAGCATGATTAGCATTAGTATTAGTATCTATTATAAAACTTAAAGTTAAGAACATTATTTGTTATCTGTCATCGGGTTTTACGATATTTTAATTTTTAAATAAGTTATGAGCATTTTTTTATTTTTTTATTTTAGTATTATACATATTATTCATTTTTGGCTTAATAATTAAAGTATCGTAATAAATTGAGAACAAGAGATAATAAATAATGTTTTTACATTTAAACTTGATAGTATAGATCGATTCGCTCTAATATTAAAGTTTACAACACAAAATTGGTTCTACTGGGATAAAATGTACTACCATACTGTATGTTTATAAGATAGAGATAACAAATGCAGGTATTACTATACCTCTTAAACGCTCATAATAAAATGTATGTAATCTAAGCTTCCATAAGCTTATGAGGTTTCTTGTATTCAATTTTCAATTTTTGTAACATATATTAACTAAAATGGTGGTTTAAATAAATAATACAAAATTAAGAAAATAGGTAACTAAAAAAGATGAACTTTTCAAATTATATCTATGAATAACACAGAACGAGTCAAAATATTTTGAAAATTATATCATGTCTATTAAATATTAATTTAAATATTTGGCGATAATGTCAAATCTGTACGATTGAATTACAAAAGAATATTATTATTATTATTATTATTATTATTGTTATTTATTTTTGGGTAGCTTTCATCATAAATTAATGTGTAAACTTTGTACAGATTTTAATTGAATTTTGAATTATATAAAAATCAATTGAATTGATATTATCTAAGGTTTGTTTCGCGACTTCGCGTAAATATTTCCGTTTTTTCGTATTTTTTTTTCGATTTATTTTGGAAAGTATTGAAAATTCCTTATTTTTACTTTTCTGGCCTCAAGTACCAGTTAGATAGCTACCATAAACAACTCAAAGTTTAAGATTGAAATATTTTTTTTTTCGGTTTAAAAGGTGATACCATAAAAAAAATCATACATCGTAGTAAAATCAATAAATGCAACATTCGAAATCTAAAATATCTAGTGAATGGTAGAGATATAATGCATATACGTATAAGCTTTCAATAAGGTTAAAACAGTTACGCAAGTATAATGCATATATATATGTATACATAATATAATTCAAAACGCATCATTAGAATTTATTTGTCACAATATTATTGTGTCGTAAATATACCTCTTGTACAATTAAATTAGTCAACGTAAAATCTATAGTCGGTTATCAAATTCTCAAGGCAGATAGAGTGTTAGTGTAAAGAGGACTTTGAATACGCCTCGAGAAAATTCTAGTGTGAAATTTTCTTATTTCTTTTATCGGTATTATATTTTATTAATTTAGAATGTTTTTGACATCCGGCAATAATTGTGTTTTTACTAAAGTATATAGAAACAAAAAAAAAATAATTGTTTACGTAACTCGCACTAGGAACGGAACTAGGAGGTACCTGCCGTATTTGCTCCAAGGAATCGCGCGTATAATATATAAATGTATAATATAAAACATAGGACCTTAAGTGATGAAAGCGATATTGTGGGACAAAAGAAAGTTTTTTTCGTTTGTTATTGTTTGCCGTTGTATATACTTTATGTATTTAATTTACTCGGAGAACACCGTCTAGTCCGCCGTACCAACAATATAGAATATTAGCCGACCATAATAGACGAGAGGGTTATGCAAAAGTAGCTGGGACACCCGCAGTGCCACAGTCCCGAGTCAATAGAATTCAATGAAAAGATGATCACGGACAACTCCGTAGTACTGCAGGGCTCAGTTGCCACCGATCAGAAGACAACGGCGACACTAACGATCACACTGCGTAACCTACTTATGGGACGCCACTACTGGATTACAGTGCATATTATCGGCAAATAATCTATCTTTTTTAATGATTAATTATTGTTGTCTGGCTGGTTGGTTTTTTATTTTTCAATCATAAACCTAGCGTACACAGTTGCCGAAATTCTTGTAGGCATTTTTCAAATTTATTAAGTACAAGTGCTTTTAAATTTTAGTACATATAATATTATTATACATTATAATCACAGTGGGCACATATTTCTAGTTTAAAATATTAGAATCAGAATATTATTAGGGTATAAAAAATAGTTTGGTTGGATCGCGGTCGATTTTGGAAGTTTACCCTTTTACAAACGAGATTTGATTAAAAACCCAAAATGTTTCTATCAAACGTATAATTTTTTTATGTTGCTTTATGTTCGTCGTATATAATAATTACAATATTATACGTTAATTAAAAAAAAAAATAAAATGCATTATTCTAGTATGTTAGGTAAAACATTAGCTAATAGCTGCCATTCATTAGGTTAAGTACCTACACATGTCATGTTAGATTTTATCATTATTATTATGTTATGATAATAAATGTATTTGATTATTAAACCTATATCATTGCAAAAATTGAAATTATTATATTCAGCAAGTGAATATTTATTTCGAATTAAATTTAAATCGCGATAAAGGTAAATGACCTTGACACGTGTACCTACTCAAATAATCGATTAATTAGCCAAAAAAAATATCTATTAGGTATGTGATAAAAAATTGTTCACATTTAACAGTTACCTAACACTTCGTTGTAAACACGATTTAATTTATGATATCGTACAGGTTTAAAAGTAGATCACTATTCAATTCTATTTGAAAATGGTATATAAATGCTATAATATTTATACTATAGTATAAATGCTCAATTATTCATTTTTTTTTTTTTTTTTTGTACGTATTACCGAAACAAACCTTCAGAAACAGTTTACTTTATGCGAAGAAAATTATTTAGAATCGACAATTATTCCAGATAATGAAGTATCGGTATTAATCAAACGGTATCTCAATTAGTAAGCCGTGATTGTTTGAAAACAAATGTATTACAAATCATAGATGTAAATGCTAATCCAAAAATCCATTGTGCATCTCGAGATGTCATTGTAGCCGCATGCACATATATAAATAATAAAAATATACCTAATATATTATAATAATAATTGAGATTGTTATAGTAATATGTATTAATAATACAAAGTCGTGTGATAATATGTGATAGTAGTATAAAATTGTATAGGTACTTAGTAAATAGTAGGTATAGTAGCTAATGCAATTTATATTTTCTAGTTACTAAACTACATACCTACCTATATTTACTTTTATTATTTAATTTTTATGATTAACCTAATATATTGAGTTAATGTTGATTTACTACAGTATTGCTACATCGTTTTGATTAATCGTAGTTTGATAAAATAATTACCTATGAATATTGGCTATCTATATTTTTATATAGATGTTGTATTTTTTTTTACTAATTCGACAATAGTTCCAATATTATAACGACACAATACAGGTATAACTACAGTTAACTAATAACTACCTATATAAAGATTTTAAATTAGGTATACATAGGAAGCAGGCGCGGATCCAGAATATATTTACGGGGGGCTATTGCCCTTTGCTCCCCCCCCCCATTAGATCAGTGCCTGATAGGAAGTAAGTATAGGTGTACTAAATATAATTTTCTACATACTATTGGCATTTAAATGTTTGGTATGATGGCGTTCTTATATAATTAAAATTATATTAAATAAGTAGGTAAAGAGTGTATTACATAAAAACCAAAATTTGATTTTAAACATCTGTTCGTCTACAAAAATCTTGAATTGTTTAAAAACGATTTTCAATTTATTTCTCTACATGCAGGAAGTGTGTGAAACGTATTCAAACGCGTACACCGTGTTGTTTATTTTTATTTTACTAAAACAATAATGTCATAATATTATGCTTAAAATATAACGTGTTTGTACACACTTCACGCACAAGTCAGGTATTGTGTTACTTATATACATGTTTGATGAGTCGTGTGACACGTGACTAAATTATATACAATACTTTATCACTATTGTAAAATATATTCGACATGGCGAGTGGTTTGGGAGGGGGGGTTCGGAGTAAGTAAATCGCATCTATGGTGCGATCGCGGAAGCTGCGTATTGTACAGATCGGCGCATCGGACATTATAACTATTAAAATGTATAATGTTTACTCACTTAATTCGATCGTTGGTAATATTCATATACCCGCGATGTACCTATACCGACAACGGTATATGGTGACGAACGTATGGCGTATTAATGTGTAATGTCGCGGGGATGAACTAGCGCGGACAGAGCGTGCCGGCGGAAAGATGGGAAAAGCGCGAGAGGAAATGTTCTCCCGGGCAAATCAATAAATTGGGCCCACATTTACGTTGTTCGCGTTGTATACATGCGTAGCTGCAAACAGTAAACAAACACGCGACAAAAATCAGTCACACCGAACCAATACTATTACTGGGTATATTAAATACGATCACGGGGTAGTTATTCCGGTTTTCGTGTCGCACACGGTCCAATTAAAGGCGGTGTTCAGTGATAAATTGCATTTTGCGCAGAAAAATAAATAGTTGGCGGGATATTATTATTCTTTGTCGAATGAGGCCGATATGGACGCGGTAACGCTCTTTACCGTAGTTATATTTACGTATTATTTTAGGTACCGTAAGTCGTGTTGTGCGTAGAACAATATTATGATGTGATATGCGTTGTTGATCGTTCTATATACTTGTTTAGACTTAAAAACATCTGAACGACCTGGACAGAGAGCAAACTACGCGTAGTGACCGGGCGTTGTATAGCAAGCCACTCGTCTCGCATCGGCGCATACCGCACTACGAGTGGCTGAGGTGTTATTTATTTCTATGTACATTTTAATCATATACTTGAAAAGCTCTCGTGAGCGGAGTAAAATTATGATGTGCTCACTTTATTAATACACAATGACGTGTGCGTGGAAATGTATACTTAAAAAAATGATTAAGAAAAAGAATGACTAAATTCCTTTATATACTTTGTACCTATATAACTTATCTACCAACATTATTTATGAACGTTTAGAATATTACGTTATAGTGACTAAGCAGGAGGATAAATAATTTCGGATTTGATCCAGGACAAATAGACGTAGCCTTTTGAATGTGGGGACAATTTAAAATAAAAAATAAAAATTAATTAACCAATAAAAATACTAGTAGTACGATTTAGAGAATATTATTAAAATACGCGAAATAGATCAATATTATAATAAATATATAAATATATTTTAAAAAAAAATTAAAAAATGTTAAAATTTAATGATTTAATATTAATTGGAATTAAGTGATATATATTTTTTGAGATTGTACTTTATTTGTTGACGTACCTATTATAATAAAAAACTGTTTTATATATTTTATATATATTTTTAATGTATTATAATAATTAATAATATATAACGTATAAAACCTATTTTTGATATTGCATTTTAAAATTTAAATTTTTACTTATTATTAATTTTTTTGTCGTTTAATTATTTTTAATAAAGATACGTTCATTTGTCCTTATTCGTTTAAGATTATGAAACAAGAAAGTTTTCCGATTTTTCAAACATATTTATTTACGACATATGTGTAATAAATTTAACTTTAATGGAAATAAATGATAAATTTATTATTAAAAAACACTGTGTTAAAATCGTAAAGAATTTTTATGATTATTAATAAATATATTTTATAATGTGCATTTTTTTCATAAAATGTCTGTACAATTATTCATTTCCTCATTCTATTCAGATTGTAAAAATCATTACTACATATATGTGGTTATGGTGCTATACCTATAAAATATTATGTGCAATATTCGTATTACATTCTATTGAATCTTCAATTCCAATGTATTCTATTATTCTTTTTTGAATGTCAATAATTATTGTTTAGTCATTAAGGTTTAATTTATTATAATGTAATTTTACTAATAAAACATAACTCTCTATTATTTATCGGAAAAAAAATATTGAAATATAACCAATAATATCCATATTTACTATAAAGTAATTTTTATTTTATCTTTAGTGATAAAATGTTTAATTTTAATTTAGTTTTAAATATAAAATGGTGTAAACTGCTTTTCTATACTTTATTTATCCGATAAATGAAATTTATTTATTACCTCAATGTTGACTACGTCATTAATGAGCAATATTTATTTTATCAAAAGAGGAAAATTTTTAATATTGTTTTTGATTTTACATATTTTAATAATATAATATAAGGTTTACTAACCATGATTATTTTGGTTATCATATTTTTTCAATATTTCCATTTAAGTAATTCAGTAGTTGAAATTGAAGTGTTGATGTAGATACCTTAAAATCGCCATTAAAATAATTGCATTTTGTAGGTAGTTGATATAAATATATATATAGAATCCATTTATTTATGCACGAATTCGCTTAACGGTGAAAAATAATAAATAATAATAATTATGAATAATTAACCGTTTTGGTATAATATTAATGAATAACTAACAACAATTTACATTTAACACGAACAAAATGTATTATTGACATAATATATGATATTATATAGGTACATATAATTATTAGTAATATACTCACCTCAACGCCCTCAACTGAAATTAATTAATTTTAATACTTATTCTATGTTAGTAATATTAAAAGTTTCTTTTTTTTTTAATTTTTACTTATTTATAAAACATTTAATATGAATATTATATTAATAAATACATTTTATATGGACATTTTAGGAATCAATAATTATTATTGTAATTATTTAATATAAGCGATTGATTACGACGTTGTTTAAATTTTAATTTTCTGTAATTAAATAAGAAAATGTATTTGTATGATACAATGATTTTTTTATTGAGCGATCAAATAACATCACTATACTTACTAACGACTTAGATCGCAAGATAATATAGCTACTATTGCATGTAATAATTTTGATAGTTTATTGGAAACTATTGGCACAATTTTAAAAATAACTTTGAGCGTACTACGGAGTAGGCGCGGTAAAATAAAGCTTGAGAATTTATAAATTTTATCTAGTAAAACCCGATAAACTAAAATATATTGTAGATGCCGTAGAATACAATTTATTGAATAACTTATAAAATACATTTAATATTTGAAAATGTATTATCTTTAAATAAAATAAAATATTATTATAGCATGAATCTAAATATATTTGTACGTTTCAGATTTTAAATGGATTTTACATACTACATATTATTATAAATACTAGAAACGGCTACTATAATATTATAAGTATTAATAAGAATTTTTACTGTAAATAATTATTGTTAGGTATGATTTTCAAATACCTATTTTTATATGAGTACTAATTTTTAGTAAGCACACTCAATCATTTAGAATATTAAAATTAAATATTAAAATTAAAATATTTTAATTTTAAGGAAGTGCAATTTAAAAACAGAATCAATTCTTAAGATAATTTAATACAATTAAATATTAAAATATTTTTAATGAAACCATCGTATTTGTACAAAACTGACAGTTAATAAATTGTTTGTTAATATAACAGAAGAGTTAAAAGTTAATAATAAACAATTTATTGTATAAATAAATAATTTAAAAACATATGTATATTTTAACACAATTATTAATGTTAAAATTAATAACTTCATTTGAAATAATGCGAACAAAGACAAAATGCATTTTGATACTTTTTTTTATTATTATTATCTATGTGTTTATAATACAATCGTAAAAACAAATTCGGTCAAATAGATTCGGGGTTACCTATATTGTTTATAATGTATGAGTAGGGTATCCCCGTTTCACAGAGATTTAGGTAGGTAAAGGAATCGGAGTATATAAACCACTGAACCTATCAACAGAGGTACATTCTAAAATCTATCATGGCTCTCTACGCATCATTGGTAAGTACTGTTATTTAATATAAGTTTTATATCGCATAAATTCAAAATATTTTTTAAAGAACCATTTAATACTTATATCTATTTGTAAAATTAAATTTTTCTGTGCATTTATTAATAATTCTCTTAGAATTTTTCATTATAACTTAACGGTTTTGTACAAAAAAAAAAAAAGCCAAACATGTGAGTTTAAAAATTAAAATAAACCTTATAACCATTCTTATACTCGTAAAAGACATAATTATTTTAGAACGAGTAATCAATTTTTATTGTAATGGATATAATATATATTATAGGTTAATAAATATTATTTTATTTATTAATTTCAAACTATATGTTTCATTGTTACAATGTTTCTTTACCATATACGTTTAAGAAATGGCTTTGCTGTAGTATTTTAATAGTGCTTTTATATATATATATATTCCGTCACTATTTAATAATATTTTATTCGTGTGGTTTTTTAAACTTAAATTAACTAAGAAAATAACACAGTTACAAACATATATAAATTATCATCAATTTAGGATAATTATGTAGAAAAATAGTTAGGTTTTTGTGTATGTTCTCATTCTAAAACTAGATATATTATATTATGGTCATGATATTGATCTGCAGAGAAAAACATATTTAAATAAAACTGAAATAAACTTTACGTATCAACTAATTAAGAAAAATATTTTTCACTTTGTATTTTGTAGGTGCTAGTCTCCGCTGCGTGCCTCATAAGCTTTTCTGTGACAGGAGAAGAAATATCTAAAGTCACAGAAGAGAAAACAGAAACGAAATCCGAAAATAATGATGAAGTAACTGCCAAAAGAGTGGTTTTCGGTGCGTTACACCCGATCAACCATAATGTTGGCATTGGCGGTGGTTACGGCGCAGGTTCTGGTCACGGCGCAGGTGCCTCGGGAGTGGGATTAGGCGTTGGTTTCGGTTTGGGCGGTGGCGGTGGCGGTGGTGCAGAAGGAGGTGGTACAGGAGGAGGAGGAGCCGGAGCAGGCTATGGCATCGGTGGTGGATCAGCCAGCAGTAACTACGGAACCGGTGCCGGTTATGGACAAGGAAGCGGTTCAGGCGGAGCTGGTTATGGGCAAGGAGGCGGTTCCGGCGGTGCCGGTTATGGACAAGGAAGCGGTTCCGGCGGTGCTGGTTATGGGCAAGGAAGCGGTTCCGGCGGTGCTGGTTATGGGCAAGGAAGCGGTTCCGGCGGTGCTGGTTACGGACTAGGAAGCGGTTCCGGCGGTGCTGGTTATGGACAAGGAAGTGGTTCTGGTGGTGCTGGTTATGGACAAGGAAGTGGCTCTAGCAGTTCCAACTATGGTCAAGGAAGCGGTTCTGGTGGTTCTGGTTATGGACAAGGAAGTGGTTCTGGCGGTTTCGGTTATGGACAAGGAAGTGGTTCTGGTGGTTCCGGATATGGACAGGGAAGCGGTTTTGGTGGTTCTGGTTACGGACAAGGAAGCGGTTCCGGTAGTTTCGGACACGGAAGCGGTTATGGCTCAGGAAGTGGTTCAAGCAGTAACACTGGTGGATACGGTGTCGGTTCTGGAGGTAGCTACGCAAATGGTATTGGAGCCGGTCAAGGTAGTGGTTTTGGCGGCGGATCTGGAGGAGGTTACGGAGGTGGATCCGGCCAAGGAGTTGGATTTGGTAGCGGTGTCGGTCACGGACACGGACACGGCGGTGGTTTTGGACACGGCGGAGGATTTGGTCACGGCGGTGGATTTGGTCACGGTGCTGGATTCGGACATGGCGGTGGTTACGGTGTCGGTGGTGGATTCGGTGGTGCTCATAGTATCTTCGGTTTACACCACAAGCCTCAACTCATCGGAGCCCTCGCACATGGTGGTGGCATCGGATTTGGCGGCGGTGCCGGCGGTGGCGCAGCAGCTACATATGGCTAACGGTACGGGCCATACGTATATTCCAACTCAACATGATAATTTATCATTATAATAATATAACAACCATATAATATATAAAATTATTTATTCGTATATAACTTATTTTGGTGCACGTCCATTGACTAAATCATTCAGAAAAACTTTTGTTTTAATATTTTATTGTGTTTATTTAATTTCTCTATTGTAATATTCTATTTTATTTAAATATGTATATTTTTATTTATGTTAAACATTAAAAATCTTGTTTCAATGAATACATGCGCATTATTTCTATTAAAGATGAAATAAATTCGTTCAGATATATTGATAAATATTATCTTAACTTATTTATGATAGGTATAAAATAAAATATAAACAAAATAAACAATACTACTATTAGTGTAATAAATTATTATTCAAATATTTAATTATTAAACTAGTACAATAGTTACAAAAAATAAGCATTTAAATATTTTTTTAATTTTTGATCGATGGTATAACTTACACAAGTAATACAATCATAACTATTTTTTTTAGTTTTTAATACACCGTAAAAAAAGTTTTATAAAACAAAGACTTATTAAGATTAAAAAAAAAAAAGAAATGCATAATTGAAAATAAAACTTTATAGTTATTATTTATAATATTTTTATTTATCAACATATTTATTGAACATGTGAAAAAAAAAAAAGAAATTGAAAAGTGGGTGTCGTGTGTATCTGAATATCATTGAGAAGTAAGTCAATGTACGAGTAATACATGTGTTAAATATTAATTAAATGATAAATTATTGTACACGATAAAGATTTTAAGTGAAGACAATCTGTCAACTGCGGCCTATATATTATACTAATAAATTAATTTATTTTACTATTAGTGTATAAATGTTATTATGTATATAAAACATAATAATGTACGTTGAAAGTATCAAGAACCTGTAAAGCATGAATAATATTTTCAAATTACAATAAAATAACTAAAAATAATATTCTTTGTTCATTTATGTAATTTTATCCAAACTTTAACTTAAAATGTCCATAAAGATTTTGAACGAACACGCCAACAAAGCTGTTAAATTGCCCTATTTATCCAATACCACTTTTACAACCCCTGTCCCCTGTTTTTTCATATCAAGATGTTAAAAGAATGATTGCTAAAGAAATTCACTACCAGTGAGAGAACAAACTGCTAAAATTGTGAACCAAATTACACGAGATCAAAAGATCCATCATACTCTCTTGGCCTTTCTCTGAAAATATCACGAGAAAACAGGAGACTTCTAGCACCCACCTCAGGATATAGGACATACTTATATGATCAATCACCAATACTTCACGAAGAAAGAAAAACCCCTAGTTTGCACCAACTGAGGCACCCCACTAAACATCAAAGAAATTTTTACTAAATGCTTGAACTTCGAAAGAGAAAAAAGAAAATCGTGCCTGCTATAATATCATATATTAAAATCACTTAACCTAACCTGACTCGAGCCACATCAGATCTATCCTGAAATTTCCATACATCTCAAAACTTCTCAACAAAATCTAAGCAATATGCACATTACCCAATAGTTTAATATAGTCTAATATATACCTACTGTATCATATAATGTATAAATCATAATAGTGTATATAGCAACCTTGTTAATTTATTAATAATCGTAGCCGATTCAATATAGTAACAAGTAATAATAGTTCATCCAATGGCCATCGATACCATGGATTTTATTTGGTTAATAATGAAAAAAAAAATGTTTTTTAACTAAATTATGATGTAATTATTATCAGAAACTTTGTATTATATTTCAATCTTTAGCTATAAAAATTAAATATTTTAATTATTTTTTACGATTTTCACTAATTTTTTAAAAATTATAATTATACGCTAATAAAAGAATAATTTGAATATGCGTTTTTGATATTTTTTAATTGATAAATTAACAACTTGGAGCGTTGTTTTAATTTTTTAAATGTTTTGGTAAAGCAAAATTTTTTGTCGACATTAAATTTAAAGAATAAAAGGAGAAAAATTCAAATGTCTATAAATAGCTCAAGAATGTCAAAATATCTTGAAAATTTTATTATATATAGAAAATACTAACTTAAATATTTGATGAATATTTCAAATATATTGGGTTATTCGTTTTTAAGTTACACCAAAAGAATAACTGAATTTTTTCTAAAGTGCCAATTAGATCGAATTTTAACAATTTTGTTTATTTGCTGTATTACCTATAGGTAATTAATAGGTGGGTTTCGAGTGAAACCTCGTAATTATAAAATATAATAGATATTTTTAGTACGAGTAAGCGTAACACTCTAATAAATATTTAATTTTAATTTTAAATCAATAATAAATTATTAAAGTAAACGAAAAATAATTCTGAGCCAAAGATACTGATGGCCCAGCAACTAGCATTTATTCTTATTTTTAAGTAGAATTTATATTATATTGTGTACTTTAAATTAACATTAGATATATCGTAATTTAATAGTTTAAAGTTGTTTAACTATGTGTTGGATTCATGATTGATATATAAATTTGTTGGAAATAATATATTATGAGAAGTACCTACTTCGTTTTAAAATTTTCCAAATAGTATATTGTATTCAATATGTCACTCAAAGTATGGTTTACGAACTTTTAAATGGTATCGTCGTCGAGAATAAAATATGATACCGATATTTATAAACATATATGATATTATATGTAATATAATAACAAAATCGTTAAAACAATGAATCTATAACAACTACAGATGTTTATTTCTACAATGTTAGAAAAAAATTCATACCTACATAAAATTATAAAAGTCAGTCGTGTTCGTCATTAATTTATTATCTTATGACCTATATTAAAATTAAGAAATTAACAAGTAATTTTCCATTCGTAGATTATAAAATACAGTTAACTATAACATCTTATAAATATGCAAAATAAAAATAGCATATTTTTATCTTCAATAATTGGACGGTTTTCTATCTCACTTAGTTATATTTTGGGCTTACCAAAAAAATTTATAAAATGCTTACAATTGAATAGAGGTGTATAATAAATATATAGCAAATAGTCACTTATTATAATATATTATTTGTAAATATTGAGGTATTATCTATTAGTTATCTATTCATATATTAAACAATTTAAATGTTACTACATACTATTTAAAGCCAATTTTTTAAGAATTTATACATTTTTGTGATAAATAAGTAAATGAATTTAAAAAACTAGGGAAGTTACTTTGCTATTTTTTTGTTTTCTAGTGTGCCTACTTTGTTGAGTACTTGGGTAGACGAATGTATTTAATTATTGTGTCAAATTTGAATTCAATAATAATCGATTTTTAGCGGAGACGGTGTGTCATTTCTATTCCTACGTAACTTTTTAATTTATATTACTAAAAGTAATTTATGTTTCGATTATCTAGTAATATGCCTATAATAGTATTATTCAGTATGTAACTTGAACTTATATTTTTGCAAAATCCACGCATACATATAACATTATCAATATTATATATATATTATTATTTTTATTAACTTTAATATAATTACAGATATCGAAGAATAGTATGAATAGTTTATAGTGTTATAAAAATATCTTTGTTATAAAAAATAATGATAGATATTATACACATGTGATTAATACATACTGAATTACAACATAATAATTAAATTCGTAAGATAAAGGAATATAGTGACTAAAGGTATACTATACTATACTATACTATACACACTATATTATATTGTTAAATATTAAATAATAATTGTATACCTACAACTATTTAAATAGTTACACATGATTTTTTTCAAGTTAATATATAAGTACTATAATATTATAAAGATATTTAAATTATTAAAAAAAATGATCAAGACAAAATATGAATAAATATAAACAAAATTAGTCTTTCGAAAAAACATTTTATTCCTATAAAACGAATTCTTATTGTTAGATTAATTACAAAATTACCAACGTTTAGTTGTTTATAAAAAAGAATAAAAATACTTAATTTATTAGGTACATAGGTATAATTTTGTAAAGTTATTATTTTATTTACTTATTTACTGAGTATAGTGTTATACTTGCATAGTTTTGATAACAATATGTCATAGTTCGATCAGTTGGTTGAAATTGAAACCACATAATAAACAAAAATTTAATAGGTATTATTCAACCTAAACTTACCTTAAGCTTATCCCAAACTTAAAAATTCTATAATTTATAACTGGTGGAAAACGGAAAGTATTTTTGACGGAAACCGATGACATCATACTCGATATTTTCAAAATCATGCAAGGAACATTTTCGAAAAATCTTTTATTTAATTTTTAACTTTTTTCAATAATTCAAACTTGAACTATTTAACTCATAATTTTATCAATTTTTAATTCAAAAACAACCCTTTAAATTTTTCGTGATTTTGATAAATTTTAATTTTAAAAATTGTGCCAATGTATTTTCAATACTTTTAAATTTTAATATAAGTACAATTCATATTTTTTATTATGATGGTGTATTTTAAATATTTTTCAATTATAATAAGAAATCTTTTAAAGAACCTTGTTTTAAATTTTCAATCTCTTTTACTCACAATAAAATATTTGATCATATATAACTTATCGAAAAAAAATCAAACATATCAATTGTCTATAAATAAATTTAAAAGAACAAAAATATTGTAAAAATTATGTAATTTGTGGAAAATACTAATATAAAATATATTTTGCAAAAATTTCATATTCATATTGGTGGTATTTTGTTTTTTATTTACTTAAAACTTAAAAGACAAAATTTTTTTATCAACTTCTAGTTTTATATAAATGTTTCCATTTTTTACTGATTTTGTTAATTTTTCCTATTATTAAGGCTAAAAGGATTATTTTATATCTCTTTTAAGTGTTATTAATATTAGATACCACTCTCAAAATAGAAAATTGAAGTATTATTAATGTTCCAAAAGAGATGGGCCAATGAAAAACAAAATAAAAAAACAACCCACGCATTTTAAAACCTAATTAATTCCTCTACTCCGAAGTAGATTACTCAGAATAAATAGGTATACTGTTATAAATTATAATTTATAAAAATATTATCTAATCTTCATATTAATATATTTAAATTGTATTTTGCTATATTGAGCAGTTATATAACATAAATAAATAAGTAATTAAGTTTGTGTTTTTTTTTAATTCGAATGAATGACTAATAATCATTACGCTTTAATAAAACATTTAAGAATAATTATTTTTCTTGCCGTGTTTATAATCATTAATTAATGTATCTTTCAAAAGAGTAGAATATTCAAAATTATTGTTATGATGATGATTTATGAACCATACCTACCCGTAATGAATTAAACACGGCATGTTGTAAATACGTTATTATAAGTACTTATACGTTTTTGTTATATTTCTATTAAAATATTTTTTTAAGTTGATGCATTACAATTTACAATATGTTGAGATATATGCGTGAAGGAAAACTATATGACGTGTTCTATATTTATTAAAATAAAATATTTAAATATTATATACAATTTATTAGTACCATTAATTATTAATTATTATAATATCTTAAATGTGTTGTATAAATAAAATGTGTTAATTAATTTTAGATTTAGATTACACGTTAAATTATTATGTCTAATATTTAGATGATATTTTACATTTTAATACAAAAATACACCTTACAACTGTTGTTTCAAATCATTGATAGACACTTGTGTTTTATTAAGGTCATACATTTTAACTATTCATGTAATGTGTGGTGAAATTTTACATTCATTTTTGATTAATTTTTCTAATAGAATGTCTTCTCAGATAAGGAAATAAAACAAACTATAGGTACCTATATATTATTAATATGACTAAATAAAGTTTCAATGGATTCTGTTAGCTTATATAATTAGACAGATGCTATTGTATGGATAATACATTCGGGGTGTTATTACATAAGTGAGTAGGGGGTCGCGTGTCCTCCGTTTCTTTCAAATAAATAACAATCTCACACTATAAAAACCCATAATCTATTCTGCAGAGATACATTCAACGATTAATCATGGCTTCTTACACTTCAATGGTAAGCGTTTATTATTTTGTATACATTTGGCTAAGCTGTAATTTAAAATATTTAAATACGTAGGTAGGTATTATATTTATAATAATCTAACCTATATATTATAATGGACAGCGCTTATTATTAAAACATTTTATATAAATGTAAAATATTTCCTAAATTATTTAAAACACAACTATAAATTAAACCGTTTAAATTACTCGAAATTGATTAAGTATGCGCCGGATTAATATTTTTCTTTAAAATATATACCTGTAAATAATATTTGTTATCAAATTATGAATCATAAACTAAAAACTATTATAATTATTATTCACATATTATTATTAGGGATAATTTAATGAACAAATAATATATGCGTATTTATATGTTTAGTTATGCTTAGTGTATCAATCAAAAAATTATTCCAATTTCTTTTTTTTTTAATATCCGTTGTTATCAAAATCAAAACACCCTATACTTACGCAAAATATATATGGCTAAACTTTTTTTTTTTAATTTCCCTAAGAAAAACTAATGCAGTAAGTTTATTTAGTTCATTGAATTATATTTTAAAGCATTAAAAGTATTTGAATTATAGAGTTTTTAAATTTGCTTATAATACAAAATAAAGTTTCATATGGTTTTTTTTTATGAGCGATTGAAAATCAGGTTTTGACGATAATGGATGTTAAAACGCATTATACCGATTTATCCTCTAAATAAAAATGTTATTATTTTAAGATTATTCAAACTTAAAATACATTAAACAATTCCACTATTGCTAAAATCATTTACTAAACACAATGAAATTTTTAAAATGTTTAATAGTATTAAAATTTTCAAACTTACTAAAGTGCTTATAAAAACGTTTGGTCTATTAAAATTCTTGAAAATATAATAAAAACCTGTAAATAAGTCGTTCAATCAGTTCAACTGGTCTAAAAATATTAAAAATACTTAATACATTTTTTTTATGAGCGTTTGAAAATACAATTATAATAAAATCATAAACTTTGTAAGTATTTTGTATTTAAAAATATATACAATTTTAAATTTTTAAATATAAAGCTTAAAAATGTAATACAGGATTCCTCATAAGTGGTTTTTGTTGTAAACTAAAAATTTAAATAATATACTTAAACGATTTTTTTTTTAATTTAAAATTGTGACAGAAATAATAGTTTTAGTTATGAGTATTTATTTTGTTGTAATTTAAAAACATTATTTGTTGTAACATGAAACATTTACGTGTATTATTATATTTCTCTAAACACAATGCAATTTTCCAAATATTTAGGCTAATATTAAAATATTGCCTATTTTTACCACAAACCTATTTATACTGTTATATGGTAAATTGATATTGAGTTATAAGTTAATAATAATAATATATGGTACAAATATTATGTATACATAGCAATTATTTTATCATGACGTTATTTATTATTTTATGTTATTTTAAAAACTATTAACATTTTTGAAAATATTTCATTTATATAATTTTAATTTTATATATTTAGTTAAAATTAAACAACATTATTTAATATTTTTTATCGTAATAATTTTTTAATTTTTTTAATGACAACATGTTTTAAATTGAAATTCTGAAGCAGAATATTTTTTGAAATAATTTGATACATAAAAATTGAAATTTGAAAGAGTGGTTTTTGAGTTATAAAAGTATTCAAAGTATTTGCTGGCGGAGTGAAGTATCCCGTAAAATGTTTTTCTGTTCCGCTCGTCTAAATTCTTTTAACTCAAAAATTGCTTGTTCGATTTTCGACGTTTTTATTAAACTCAGAACATCTAAAATTATTAATTCAGACCTGACTATCAAACTTTTACGCAAATGTACACATATACATAATTAACAATAAACTATTACTTATCCTTTCATTATTTAGGAAATACAATTAATTTAATTATGTATACTTAATATTCAAAATATAATAATTTTTATGTTTCTTTAAATATTATTAATTTAAGACTCGTAAATCTTAAATTCCCTGATAATACAATCTAATATGACCCGAAATTCTAATTAGTTACCATTATGGACTATTACTTGTACCTATTTTATGATTAATAATTAAATAACTTACTATTATTTTACTATTTATTAATTATTGTTAATTTATTTTTGTCATAGTGCTTGGTTTTTTTGACAATTTTAATAAGTCATCCAATCGTCGGCATTCAAGTTTATGAACAATCAGAATTCACATCATCTCTTCCAGATGAATCAGCTAATAGTGCACCAGAAAAAAGTACTGTTTTAGTCAGACAATTTATTTCGGGAGGTGGTGCTCAAATTTCTGGTTCTTCCAATGGCTTTGGTAATGGACAAGCTGGGCCTTCAGGCATCGGTAGTGGTTCAACTCAAGGATTTGGCCAAGGACAAGGTTTCAGTGGTGCATCTAATAATGGTGCCGGGACTTTAGGAGCAAGCAATTTGAATGGTAACAATGGAGGATTTGGCAATGGTGCATTTGGAGGTGGATCTGGTAACGGCAATGGATTTGGTTCTGGATTTGGTGGGGGAAGTGGAGTAGGAACTACTGGTTGGGGTGGTGGTATTGGGGAAGGTAATGGTTTTGGAGGTACTTCTGGTAGTGGAGGAGAAGGTTTTGGAAATGGTTTTGGAGGAGGAAATGGTGGAGCAACCGGGGGTAATATTGCAAATGGATTTGGAGCTGGTAGTGGAACCACATCTGGAAATGGCTTTGGTAATGGTAATGGAGCAGCATTTGGAAATGGTTTTGGTAATGGTAATAGTGGAACTTCTGGAGCTGCAACTGGAAATGGATTTGGGGCAGGTAATGGTGGAACATCAGGAGCAGCGTTTGGAAATGGCTTTGGAGCCGGGAATAATGGTAATACTGGAGCTGCAACCGGAAATGGATTTGGGGCTGGTAATGGTGGAGCATCAGGAGCAGCGTTTGGAAATGGCTTTGGAGCAGGGAATAGTGGTAATACTGGAGCTGCAACCGGAAATGGATTTGGGGCTGGTAATGGTGGGACATCAGGAGCAACATATAATGGAAATGGCTTTGGTTCAGGTAATAGTGGTACTTCTGGAGCTGCAACCGGAAATGGATTTGGGGCTGGTAATGGCGGAACATCAGGAGGAGCGTTTGGAAATGGTTTTGGGGCAGGTAATGGTGGAACATCAGGAGGAGCATTTGGGGCTGGAAATGGTGGAACATCTGGAGCAGGATTTGGAAATGGTTTTGGAGCAGGGAATAATGGTAATACTGGAGCTGCAACCGGAAATGGATTTGGAGCAGGTAATGGTGGAGTTTCTGGATTTGGAGGTGGACAAAATAATGGTTTTGGAAATGGTCAAGCAACAGGATTTGGGGGAGGTTTTGGTTCAGGAACAGAGGAAGGTTATGGAGAGGGTGAAGGATTTGGTTCAGGAGCTGCATTAAATGGTGGTTTTGGAAACTTACAAGCTCAAAACCAAATATCTCAATTTGGAGGTGGTGTAGGCGGTCAAAGTGGTCAAGGTGGTCAAGGTGGTCAAGGTGGTGGACAATTAGGAGGTGGAATTGGATTTGGTTTTAGTGGAACTGGAGCTGGGGAATTCGATTAAAAAAAATAAAAACATACTTTTGTAATTATACTTAATATATAATATAATATAATATTTATTATATTTATTTAATTTATAAACTTTCTATGTATTCAATAAACCATATTTAATAAATTATATTTATATACATTAAGATAATTCTATTGTAAATGTTAAATATTAAGTTTGTGAATAATCTATCAGTTCATTTTTATGTAAGCATATATTTATAAACTCATAATTAAACATTTAAAAAAGTAATTCTTTGTTTTATTTCTTTGGAAATTCATAAATCATATTATTTAACATACTCCTATACTTTTTGTATACCTATAATAGAACTTTAAAGTATTTAAATAATTTAATAATGTAATAATAGTAACTCAATTTACACAATATATTAAGTATTAACATTAGGTTTAGGTGGTACAACATGATATGACTCCAATAATGATGTACATGAATAGCCATTTTTTATTGTAAAATACATTAAAAAAAATATAAAAGTTACAAGTTACATCATTTTGATTTATGTAAATGAATACTATTCAATCCTGCGTAAGTTTATTATTATTAAGGATCTGCACAAACCAATTGATTTCAATATAATTTTTTCTCTACATAGTCATAGCTTGTGACCCAATGTACGTAAAACGTAGAATACTATTCTTGTAGCATACTCCGATTCTGTTTTCTACCTAGCCGCATTGTGTTATATAGATGAATTAAATAAATTACTTTTCGTTGGTACCTACTTACTGGCTACAATACCTATACTCAATACGTATTATGCCACATTCTTTTTTAAAAACCTATATAACTATAAATTTGTATAGCTATGTAAAATTGATATTTTATACTGTATAATATATAATATATATATATGCGTGGGTTATAATTAAATTTATCATTGGTGGCTCGATTGGAATATTTTTCTTGCAAACTCACTAGTAATTTTAGTTCCTTCGGACGTATATATTATTGATCGAGTACAAAAACAGCAAAATTCACGACAATAATATTTGTCATTTGGACTTTAGATTGAGGTGAATTACAAATCACAAATAAAACAGTTTGGGATAATTTTGATAAAGGCAATGAGTCTGATGAAAAAGTACAAGAACTTTCATTTAGTTGTGTAGATACTGATTCTATTAATGAAACTATGAAAATACAATGAGTTGAGCAATATTGACAAATTTTAGTAAACATAAACTGACTATGGTATCTATTACTCTGAATTCATATGCGCAGTTTATTGTATCCAGTGCATTAGATGATAAATTCCGAATTTTTAAACGTATTTTAATATAACGCAATAAACTACAAATAAATTTACAAACAATAAAACAATTAATACAAATTAGGGATTGAAATCTTTATGTTTTTATTGGTTTTGGTGTTTTAAAAACAATTCTTGAGGTTTCAGTATTAACTAAATTTTAAAAATATGAAATCAAGGTAGTGTTTAAAGTTACAGTTAATATTAGGTTTATCTGCATTTAAAAACAAATATTTTTTAAATTTAAATTTTAAGTGATTGAGATTACTGCACTCTTTATATTATATTATTCTAATTCTTTTGATCAATGATAAAACTTATATTTTCTTTCATGCAGAGTCAATACAACCAAAAAATTATGTCTTTTATAATAAATCTTGAAGTTTCATCAAGGTATAGAAAGCTTTTCAACCATCAAAAATCATATCATAACGTAGGTATTCCAATTTCCAATTCAAAATTCCAATTAACAACCTAAAGATTTCATTCATAACAATATTATAATTGTTATCTATAATCTACTTCATTATTAGCTAATAAGTTACATAACCCAATTAAAATTATCAGTCAAATATTAAACATCTATTTTAAACCATTTATTTATAAGTTATTTTCGACATCGTGTATAAAATAAATACAATATATTATCAATTATAGCTGGTTATAATATATCTAGTTTCTAGGTACACATATCTAAAATTATAATACATATTATAATAATATTATAGAGAAATGTGAACGTTATATTAAAAATGATAATAACGCAGTTAACTCGTTCAGCTTATCCGTGACGGTCGTACATTTAAAAGTCTCTCTTCCGATAACTCTCGTACAAATAACAATAATCAACATAATCTGAAGGTACGTAAAACTTAAAATTATGTAAACAGTTTTAATGGAGCTTTAACTTATGAGTGTCTTAATAAAATCGCATCTTCGAAAAGTGATACCTGTGGCACTAACCTCATTAATCAAATGTAATAAATAAAGAAAACAGGGTCACGGTCTAAGATTCCCACGACACGACACTTCGAAAAACATATATCTAGTATAAATCAAAACAATGACATCAAACCCAACCTAACGCTTAACCACAATGAAAAAACCCAGTAGGTAACAGCCAACCCAAAAAATTAAACAAAATTAAACCAATACATTCACCAAAATAAAATTCAAAATTACCTATTCAAATAAAGATTAAATTGTTATCATTGAAATTATTGAAAACAAATAGAAATAAAATTACATTTCCACTATAGCAAAGATAACTACACTAGTAAATAACATTGATTTTGATTTCCTGAATATCTAAAAATCATTTTTACATCTTTCTGCTTGATTAATTGAGAAAATACTAAATCAATCTAATTAAATATAAATAAATAACACTTAAAAAAAATAAAATATTAAACTCTTATTCCTGTAAAAATAATGATGATATCAAACATAGGACTACAATTCCTCACTATATAGTTCAGAACGAACTTGTAAGTACCCATCTGTGTCTTTTCAACCAGCCAAATCATTTACTTCTGGTTAAATATTCAGAAAGAAAGATTTATATTCGCGTAATCACTAAGTTTTCAACGTTAAAGATGTGAACAAAGTTCCAAGTTCATTAATTATAAAACACGTGAATATCAATCACGAATGATTCTTTAACATGTTACAGTTACAAAAAACAAGTTAAACCTCATCAAACTTTACAGAAAATATAGAAAAAATTGACACTTTCTTATAAAAGCCAAATCACCATAAGTAAATGAAAAATAAAATGTAAAAAATCCTCCCCTCCAATTATAAAAGACCGAAATACATTAAGTAAAAGGCTAAATCAATAAAAATAAATCATACATACAGAAGTTAAAAAAAAGAATCCCCTTCTTTATCGTCTTCATTTGATTCTAATTAATTAATGACTATTAAATAACTATGATGATAACGAATAAACAACAGAATAATCACTCGGCAACGATGTAATCAAAAAGTCTGTCTAAAATGAATTACAACGAAAATACAGATAACGTACTAGAAACCACAAAAGCAGTCTTTACTAAAAACAATCATTTATCGATAATACACGAGACATTCAAAGAGTTCGTTGCAAATACAGAAAGAAAAACAAACATAAAAAACTATTCATTCAATATAACACTGAACCGAGCATTTTAATCAACATTATAGAGCTCTGTCTCTCTACTAGAATATATTATCCCATTCAATGGAACTATGCTCAAAAAAATATTAAATACATTGTTCCAAATAGAAGACATAACCAATAAAACACTGCACAGGTGTAATAAAAATATAATTCAATATTATTAATATTATGAATATGTGTTTTACAAATAAAAATCTTCAAAATGATAATAACTAGCAAATACCTAAGATAATTGCTCTCCAAAAAGTCTTTAAGTTAATTTTAAAACAAACTAAACAATTACACAGGATACTAATTAAATAGAAAAAATAATACTAATCGTGCTATCAGTGGAGTCGGTGCAGCATGTTTACGTTCAATTACATATTTCTAGTAAAAAAAGTATTATAAACTCCGATATCAAAGCGATAGCAATAATTACAGTTTAAGATAAAGAAAAAAAACCTATTGCAACATTCACCTACTTATTTAAAAACATTTTCATGCTAATGACCTAATTAAAATGATAAATCAATTACCAATACTTTTTATAATAATGGGGGGTTTTAATAGCCGCAGTTTTCTATAGAACAAATTTTAAAAAATGACAATTTAATACATCTAAATAATAACAAAAATACATGTTCAAAGCCATCAAACAGAGAATAGTCAACAATTTACTTCACTAAATTAAATTTCACACTAACACAAAATATTAATATAGGAAGTCTTACCATTCATATATAGCAGCAATAATATACCAATGTGTATCAAACGTGTAAATAAAAATAAAACACTTGCGCTCATAGTAAAACTACGAAATTAGCAACAAATTAAAACATTGAATCGATACAAAAGAAAACCAAATCCAAAACAGATTTTAGAGAACTAAAAAATAGCCAAGAACAAAAACCTAATACCTAATAAACATTTTTAATATGTTTAATTTTTAATTATTGAAAACATGCACAGCTACTCTAATAATAAACGCAAACTTATCATTCATTTGGAATACAATTAAAATACTAAAAAGTTAATATATTTCAGTATTTTTTTGGGGGGAGAGGGCACTTTGTATCTAAGCGGGTGACATAATAGTCAGGTAAGTGCTGGTTTTCCTTTTTTAATTTATATTAGAATAATATGTGTAGAAATAATGGATGTGGGTGAGTTACAGCCCTATATGTCGTTTACAATATTGGGGACGAGTGAATTCTGCCAAAACATATTTTAGCCGCCCAATTAATAATCATTACCTATGTACGATGCAGTTATGTCTATATATATATTTATGTATTGTTCTATAATAGCCATCATAACATATATAGCTTTTTTGATGTGTTACTAGAATTTCAATTTGAAACATAGATAAAATTTAGAAGTAAATATGTAAAAACAACGAAAACGTGTGAAAAATAAGCGTTCATTAGAAGACAGATGAAAAGCTCAAGTTAAAAAAAATAGAAAATATTGGTTTAGTAAAATCATTGAGTCTTATTTTTTAGACTTCTCCCCCCCCCCCACCAAAAAAAAGGTAACAATATTATTATATATATTATTATTATATTATTTTTATTTTTTAAAATTATTATTAGGGCTGGGATTTCTATGCCTTTACATGATTTTTCCTCAAGTCCAAATTTATTGGTTGTCAGATATGTCCACGATTTGGCTTATTCTTGCTTTAATAGTATAATTTTTTTGTGCATATTTTGGACATGATGCATATAATTGTATTTATAAACATTTTTGAGAATTAGTTAATTTTAAATGGTAGTTATTTTATGAATGTCTATAACTATTGGGTTATTTGGTGAATTATTGTATATATACTACGTATCTAAACTAAAATGGAATTGGTATTAAAGAAGAATAACGGATTCGAAGCACTTATAAACATTTGTAGCATTATAAATAGTGAATATGAAACAGGAGAAAAAAATGGTAATATTACTTTAAAACCAGGACAAATCGTTTCGTTTAAATATACTCCGACAACATCGTGTGATGTGGAAAGGAGTTTCAGCCAACATAAATTTATTCTTCGATCTAATCACAGGTAGTTCACATTAGAAAATTAAAAAAAACATATACTAGTAGCATATAATAACAATAACTAATAGGTAATAATATAAACTAATATTTAAAAAATATGTTTTATATATATTTTGATAAATTTAGTGCATATTTTACAATTTTTTACTGTATAGAAATCCTAGCCCTACTTATTACTATAGTATATTCTACAAAGAAAAAAAAAACCAACAAAATAATATTGTTTATTTTCAGTTATTAAGTTATACTAACTTATTATTATAAATTCAATAGATACCTAACAAATTTGATTTGAATATTTATTTAATTTTTAGAAAATACATAATATTTATAATTAATTTTAATATATATTCAATATATATATATTGTGATGTGTATAAGTATTCTATATATGTAATATATAAATTATGATATGGCGGCATTCCGCGCAGTAATTGAGTTGATTTGGAGACCTACTTTATGTATTAGTTGATTCCCGGGTCATTAAAAGGTATGTGCGAGTTGATTACCTATTGTTGTATATCAATAGATTGGCTCAGTGTTTCCCAACTGTTCCGCGGAACCTAAGAATTCTGTCAGCTGGTGCCAAGGATTCCGTGAGAAATTTGGGAGAAAATAAATAAATAAATATTATTTTTGATTTGAATTATGATTTGAACATAGAAAAGCTCCAAAAATTATATGGGGGTGCAACAAAACGTTCAAGTTCCTGCAAAGGTTCTGCGAGTAAAATAAGTTGGGAAACACTGGATTGAGCTGTTAGAAGTGCAGTCGGAAATTTATATTAAATAAAAGCGCTATGGGACTAGAAAATCCATGAAAAACCGAGAAAAACAAATTTTTTAAGAGAAGTAATGTCACGGTATACTAGTATTCCCATTTCCAGATACTAATTTTTAAAAACAATATGGTTTACATTTTTACCTAACTACTAATTTTTTTCTACCAATAATTATTTTAATAAATAATAAATTATAATTTAATACAATAAATAATTAATAAATAAAAATTGAATTATTTTCAAAATATGAAAAAACTAAAAAGAACAACATTTTTGAGAAACTCGTCAGCCAACTTTCTTATGGTGTCTTTTAGAATATTTTAGATTACGTTAATAGGCTGAATATTTAACTAAATGTTAAAAAAAATTATTTAATGACCCGGAAATTAATTAAACGGTATCAGTGTAGGTAAACACGTATTTGAGACTCGTACACCGCTGCAACTTGTAAATACCGCTCATAAATTCTAACCCAATTTTATACGTCTCTCTAAAAAGTCCCAACCGCAAATTATACTTTATTTAGGGATTGGGATGTAATTCACCAATACCGAAAATATAACAACCTCACCTTACCTAATCTTGGGCATTATCATGAACTATCATGTTACTTTAGTATTGTATATAGGTATACAAAATCAAAATATTAGGAAATGTTTGGGTATAAAATATTAGAATTTTTTCTTGTATTACATGTAGATATAATAAAAGAATTGAGAATTATAGAAAGAAAAATATATTAGAAATAGTAATAAGAATGTGTTTTATATTTATTGACGATAAGGTAGTAGGATAATCACATGTTCAAAGTGGAATAGCAACAAATGTATATGTACGTGTGTCGTATATATATATATATATATAAAAGTAGATGAAATACTTAAGTAAATCATCAGTCTCTTTTTTCTTTTATTTTAGTTATAATAATAATTATAAGTATTTTTTACCCATGTCCCACTTATGGGTGTGACAGGTCACATAACCTTTTGGTAATAATAATACAATACAAAAAAGGTCGACATGTAGGTAGTCGAATCGGTGTTTCTATAATGACTTCAGAGATAAAGAGAGAGTTATTAGCCAAATCCCTCGCCCCACCATTGTAGTGTATAGCCGCAAGCCGAAGGTACACGCCGTGGTTCTAGTTCATTATCTCTAATCTAAAACATAAAAATACTTTAAACATCGTTGGTGACACAAAATTCAAAGAGGGCCCTGGTGACAGACATGTACAGTAAGTGTCGAAAGTTTATCAACGATAGTGGAACATGATGACCATTGCAATATATCCTAAAACGGAAACGGGTCGGAGACATATATACCATCACTGTATGTTAGTGTAGTATTAAATATTAAATTTTGTGGTGTCATAGTATATAAATAAAGATCTAAATATTCAAATACTTAAAGAAAACAGACAATTATCATGGAATCAAAACTAGAAATAGTCGAAAATGTCAGAATTTTTTTTTTTTAAACGAAAAATATACGATCTAAACTTTCTAATAAAAATATAATAACTAATTAAACCATAAACCCATCAATAGAAGACAAATCACTCCTTTAAATAAAGAAATAATTCTAAAATAATTAATTTATTCCCTAACAACGTGTAAAAACATAAGCCTCAGACCAAGCGAAATCCGCTATTAATATTTTACTTATTGACCACTGTCTAACTGAAATGGAATATAAATATTCTAAAAATAAACAATTAAATATAGAAGTCCGAAATAATGATTAAAGAATTGTAAACTGCAATAGTAATCCGGACACTTAAAATAGGAAAAAAATAACTAAGCCCTGAAAGCAGAGTATCATCCAATTACACTATTAAACAATACAAGATAAAATTAGAAATGATTGATTAGACTGATTTATCGAAAAAAATCAAATAAATAACAAAAGAGTTAAGTATTTTTGGCAAATACTATTCGACTTTGAATAATCTTACAAAATTCAATTAAGAAACCCACAACGTAATAAACAAAAAACTGGTTTAAGAGTTATAAAATTGAACTTTTAAAAATAATACGAAAATTAAAAAAAATACTAAGTAACTAATACATGATAAAATTCATCAATATTTTAAAGCAAAAGAATATTTCATATAAAAAAAGTAAAAATAAACACGTTTAAAAATTTTTATTCGAATATCAGCATACCACAAGCCCAAGACTAAATCTAGCATATTGCTACATTGCTAATAATTAGAGACGGGATTTATAAGTACTTAAAATTTTATAAATAAGATGTTTTCATGTTTTATAATTTCATTAAAATAGTAATTTATATAAATAAATATTCTTTTTTGGAAAATATAATTTTTCATAAAAATGTATGAAACACTGGAAAACAAATCAAAGTAACCATTTATAAAAATTATAAGTTTGTTAAATTAATACTAATCTTTTTAAAAAATCTTTAAACAATCATATTTAATCTATACTAGCTAAGGTTATATATTGGAGTATATTGTTTAATTATATTTTATTACATACCTAAAATTCAGATTTATGAATTCACAAAACAATAACATGTTTTAAATAATAATAATAAAAAAAAAATTATCATATAATGAATATGTCATTCCCTAGATAATGTTATTACCTTTAATTTTTATAATAGGTTGTGTAACGCTAAACCTAATCATTTTGGAATAAAACCTATTTTTCGAAAACATGTTACTACAAAGAAAAATATCTGCGTTGACATCCTCTTAAGAGTAGAAAAAAAATGATTTTATTTTTTTTTTAAACCATTAATTTTTTAAAGAACATTTAAATTAATTAAATTTTTAATTTTATATAGCAATATATTACTAAAACATTTGAAATGAATCAACTTCATTTTTTCAAACGACAAATCTCAATCAATATTTTTTATTTAAAAAAATATATCAACAATACAATCAAATTAAAATTATAAGAAAACCAGAAAGAAAAAAAAAGAATACTTGGTGTAATTTTGACTCAAAAATGAAATGGACATTTCAATAGAAAAAAATCAAGAATTTAAATTAAAAATAGACTAAATATACTTAAAGTCCTATCGCACTTCACGTGAAAAGCTACTATAAATACAATTTAAATATTAATAAAATATCATAAAATTAATCTGAAAAACAGAGTAAACGTATAATTGAACACTACAGAAATATAGCTCGAACATTAAAATTAAAATTAATATTTCTAAGTATGTACACTAAAAAAGAAACTAATGAACTAACATACAAAAATAATGTGAACGAAAATAATAATAAATACAAAAACTATGCAAAATATATACTGACGTATTTATATTCGATATTAGAGTTGGAATTGCCATCATCTCAAAAATGACCTCAGTGTTAATTTACAAAAATAAATAAACGACCAATTTTCTGTCTACACTGTCGAAGCCACAGCCATCCTAGAGATGGTTCAATATATTTCAAACTGTAACGAATACAATAATTGGCTAATCCTTACTGACTTAATAAGTGCACTAACAAGTCTCAAAAATCGATTTAACTTCAGTAAAATATTAGTCAAAATGAAAAAACCAATAAATATACTAAATAAAAAACCACTTTAATATGTACAATAAACAAAGCACAAATTAAAAATATCTGTTCTTTGGAATAAGACAAAACATGGAAAACAGAAATAAAATGTAAAATAAATTAAAAAAACAATAAACAAGTAGGCAAGTAGCCAACAAATAGCAAAAATATAAAAGACTAGTTAGTACTAGATAGATTAAGAAAATTAGCAATACAAATTTAACTCGCGTTTTCTTATTGGCTAAAAAATATTCTCAACGCGCTCAAAATTACTCGTGGAATTTAACTCAGCACAAAATACATTTTAACAATATTTCGCTGGTACAAAAATGTAAAAAAATAAAATAATTATTTACCAAATCTTCATGAAATTCTATAAGACCTGAAATTGAAAATATATTAAACATTTTTAAAATAATAAAAATTATACAATTATATTATATATAGTATTAATAAAATATATAGAAGATAGTAAAATAAAAATGTTAGCTCGGTGCATAAAATAAAATATAAATAATTAAGTTTCATCTCCCATAACACGTTATGAATTATATGTACTCTGTTGCTGCAAACAATCTATTATTATTATTATTTTATATTTGCTATCTTGCAAGCTTATCTTTATTTGTAATATTAAATATTCTCTGTAAGTATGTAAACCACTTAATTGTCGAGCTGTAATAGTTAATACTGCAGAAAGCTAATTAAAAAAAAAAGTTTCATCTCCGAAAAAAAATTACGATAAAATAAAGCAACAATAATTGTTAGCCAAGAATAGTCTACATCTACAAGACATTTGATTGCCAATAACAATCCAAATTCCACATTGTATACATTATAAATAATTGTGTACATTTTACATTTTATTTAATAGGTAGGTATATCATATTGAAGTATACATTACAAATTTATAAAAAGCGATGAGGAAATAGGAATAAGCATTTTTGTACACGAAGGTGATATTTTTTATCGAAAATCAAAAATATAAGGGATATGAGTTTTCTACAAAAACTATTTCTGCCATGAATGAATTAATTTCAGCTTTAATGTTGAGAATATAAAAGTTGTGAAAAGTTTTGAACATAATCATGTTCAAAATAAAACACGATGCACGAAGTTCTACTATTATTACACGGGATGCGTGGGCTATAGAAAACTTAGCAAGCTAGATAATAATTTACTAATAAAAATAAAATTTATGAATAGATACTCATATATTAGACCTAGACACCTAGTGATTTAATACACTAGAAACGCATATGCATTTATCCATCAACAAAGGTAAAATATAATTAATAAATATATTATAATTATTAAAATATCCATAAAATTATGTTTTTCTTTATTTATACAAAAATATAAACACATGAATAATACATGTAATTGGTAAAATATAAGACATAATTAAAAAACTGTGATCGATAACTCCATGTTTTTGATGGACAAAATAATGATTGCCATGTAGATATCTACTATTCGTAGTAATATTAAACAAAATTAGACGTAATAAATAATTATAATATATTAATATATATATATTTATACGTAATATATTTTTTATTTTATAGTTGTATTTTATTTTAGTTTATCTAAACTAGATACCTACTGGTCATTAAGATACAATGTTTTTTCCTATCGTAATTTTAATAAATTCATAATTTATTTAAAATCGTTTGGAGTTCATGGAATGAATAAGAGATTTCAGCACAAAACGCATGTGTTGTTTTTTGCAACACTAAAAATATATTTCGTTAAAAAATAAATTAAGATATTATTATTCAATATAATATATTAAAAACGTTTAAATCTATTTTTAATTTAAGTACCTAAATCAGTTGCATATAGGTTAATTATTTAGTTTAGACTTTAAAAAAAAGAATACATACAATGCGTTTGCCAAATGGAATTAAGGGCTCCAACAAATACTTTATATTTTATTTTCAAAATTCCTGCAGGAATTTCTTATAAGAAGCTTAGAAAAAAAATAATAAAATGTACACGATAAGACACCAAAATAACAGAAATAATTGGAGTTAATGACTAACTGTAACAACTTTTATATGTCCACATACATATTTAGTTCAAAAATTGAAACAGTATTCATAAGTATAGGATACCTATGAATAATTCATTATAGTGTACATCTATAACCTATAGGTACCACAAGTATTATTTTTACTATTCTAATTATATACGCCCGTGTACATCATTTTATCACTTAAAAAGAAGATATAAATAGAAAAATGTCGAAAGCTTTAAAATCATTAAATTTAAATTTAAATTTCACTTTTTTATGAAGGATTTTGAAATAAGCTGAATGAACGCGATTAAATTGAACTTTTCGAATGTGTTAATGAATAGTGGCTTTTCAACTATCATAATGTGTGTAGACTGTGGACGTATGGTGCCATATGAAAAGGTTGGTAATAAGAGAGATTCTAAAATTTTGCTATGCATTTTATTCAATACTGCTGTTGCTTATGTACTAAAAATTAAAGTTATTAAAAAAATTGAAAATCTTTTAGATATCGACTATTTTTCAAAAAACTTTGTCTTCTAAAAGTATTTTTAAAATAATTTAAGTAGGTAAAATACAGATGCCTATTTATTTTGAAAAGTATTTAAAATATATTTGAATATTCAATAAAAAAAATTATTTGAGTACAAATACTTTTGAATATTTTCAAATTACTTATATAAAATTTTTATTTACTTTATAAATTGATATAACATAATTGTCCATTTAGAATTTCTTGTTTTACATTTAAATTGCTATACATCGCATCACTTGATTTCTCTGAAAACTACTCATCTATTCTCTCAGCCAAGTTATTTTAATTAATAGTTAGGTATAAACCATCTTAATGAATATATTACCGTAAATTAATTCGCATTATTCACTACTCAATGGTCCGGAAATTCATTAATAATATTAAATATACTATTTCATATTATGAATAAAATTATCTTTCTTATTAATTTTGTTTCTTATACATCAACTAAATTTGCATGTGAAAATCTTGTACACGATACTAAACAGATACTGTTAAATCTGTAAAAATATATGGATAAAAAAAACTGCTGAGAAATTTTAAATATTTTATATTTTTACATACAATATTATTACTCAAGTACTTTAAAAGACTGCAAACGAAAACAATTTAATACCAATTACAAAATACTTTGAGACTAATTGGATAAATAATTTCTACCATAGATAACAAAAAAAGAGATCTAGTAGATTCCTTTACATTTATGGAATTGTTACGATTTGGTAATGGCGTATTAATAATTTATTGAAAGGTTAACACAATAGCTTTTCATCAATTAACAATTAACTCAATTAAACATTGGAGGTTTATTTCACGCACCAAAAGAGAATAAAATATTTATTACTAAAAAATCTTCCAACTAAATAAAGTACAGATACAGAAGTGAAATATTAAAAATAACATGCCCACATTACAGTAACTTCCATTGTATATATAAATATATAAGCTCAATATACACTCTTAAAAAGATTTGCTTATGTATCCAATATACATATCACTAGAGATACTGTAAATATTCCTGAAACTTCTGCTTGAATCTAGACTCGCCAAGTACTAGACGTAAATTAGCAAATATTAGGTTAGTTTACGATATTTTAAACATCCTCATCGACTGTTCTGAGTTAATATCTAAAATTGGTTTCTATATACCATGTAGACAAAAAAGAGACCTAAGTCTATTCGTAATCCCTAATTATTATAAAAACAACAGTGAAAATAATACATTTTTTTTCAAGAGCTATTGTTTTGCAGGGCAATAAGATTTCTGCCAAATAAGATTTTTTTTACTTTTTCATAACATAATTTAGGTGGAAGGCATTAGAATTAATACAATTATTACATTAGTCTTAATCATGATTACTGAATAATCTTTTATGCAGGCATTGATATTTATAATTAATAATAAATAGCTGTTTTAAATTTTGTCAGTATTAAAATTATAATTTAATTTAGTTTTATTTAAGCAATAAACATTATGAGTAATTCGGTAATTATTTTAATTATCTATAAAAAAAGTGTATAACCGTTTAAAATAAAATGTTAACAAATTTTGTTAGTAAAATAGCGAATATTAGCATATTTTTTTATAGTTCAAAATTCATAAAATTATAATATTTATGTTATATATGGTTTGAAAATTATGTACAAAGTTCTTTATAAGTTTTATAACTTATAAAAAACTTTACTACTGGAAAATTAAATTAATTTTTTATGAGAGTTTGAAGTTCAAGTTCTTACAATACATTGCATATTCATTCATAAAAAATTTACAAGATTCTTGGGAACATAATTAATAATCATTAATCATATTCAGTTTTATTTATGTAATTATTTTACATTTTGATATTTTTATGAATCTATGATCATTAATATCCAAACTCTACCAATATCAAAAAAGTATATCGTAAAATGTAGTTGCTTAGTGATATAGACTGACAGACCGTCTACGCTCAAAAGTTTTTCGTATATAATCATTTACAAGATCGTTGAGTACAATAATACAAATTTAACAAATACAATATAGTGAACTCTCAACACCTATTATACAGCTGAGTAGTACCCATTCATCCACTTTTTTTTAATAAAAATTTGTTTAAATATTTTGAAAGTGCCCTCGTATAGGTACATTAAATTATAATGTGTGAACAAGTATTAGTTGAATATTTTAAGTTTTTTCGATTAATATCTTTTAAATTATCTATAATAATTAATAATACAAATCGCTTAATGATAAATCAAAGATAATACTTAAGAATATATTCAATGTCGTGGACATTAATAAATATATTTTTAATTAAAAATATTAAATATTCCACGTGGATAAAAAATTGTTTTTAGGTAATTAAAATACAGTGGCGTATACAAGGGGGGACGTGGGGGTCAGATCCCTTCATTAGCTTTTTATTATTTTTTATTTCTGCTTACATTATGCAGTATGCACTATAGTGTAATATTCTTTGATCTCTTAGACAGAGAGTGAGCATTATAGTGAGTCTGTGTTTAAAGTGTTATCGGATATTATCGCTGTTATTAAATTATGAAAAACGAGATCATTATCGCTATATGACCGCTACGGGTTTAGTTCACCGCGTATACACAGTATATAGTACACACTTACTATTCATTTATCTGAAATCTAAAAAAAGAAACACTCACGGGATTGTTGAAAATGTATGAAAATGTATTTGTTACAGGAACGGCTAGATGGCCAAACACTTATGGCAGTTTATAGAAATATTTAATTACAGCAAAAAAAGTTTTAAATTAACTAGCAAAAAAAAAAAGAAAAGAAAATTAGATTTATTATTTATTTTATTTATACATTTAATGATGTAACATTTTATAATACAGAAATTTTGACTTTGTGAAGTACTGGAGTGTGGAGTATGGAGTATCTTCCATATTGTATTTAATGTGAATTTGGAATCAATTTAAATTATATTCATTTTACTTTATTTGTTCTTATATTTTACTACCAAAGTTTTGAGAGGTTGGGGGATTTTCCAATTTTCCCTTCCCGTTTAGCTATATCATTTTCTTTTTTTAATCCTCCCCTTTCAGAAATCATGTCTACGCCACTATTGAAATATATTGGTTATTTAATTAAAACTCAATTGTTTTGACACAAGACATGTGACATTTTGACATGTAATTTATGTTATTTTATTTACATTTAGAAATTGTAGGTAATTGAGTAATAGGAAAATGTAATAACAACCATTAACAATTAATGTATGTCAATCAAAAATCAAATTAATTTTCCCTTTATAATTTATAAATTTAATCATCTTGACCCTTGTTCAATCATCACCTTAACGTTACTTGATGTGTTTTAATTATTTACAGTTATTGTACTACGAATTCCTACCTACATAATATTAAAACAGGGACGAAATTACTATATATAGGACCAACAACGGTTGAAAATCACCAGTTCACCAGATACCTTTCAGCGAACTACATCTACTCTTGTTTAAATTTTCATTCAAGCAAGGTATGTATAGTTTGTTAAATATTTAGTCAGAGTATTATAAAGATAGTACTTTTAATTTTATATTTAAAAATTGTTACCTGATTTTGTTACCTACTGATAATTTATAAAGATTAACAAAACCATTTTTAATATATATATATTTTTTTACCATTTTAGAATACAATGAAGATAAGTCTGTATTTGAGTGTACTTCTCTTGGCATTAGTCATCAAAATCGTAACAGCTAATGTTAGACTGCAGCGCTCACCTCAACAATACTGTGGCTCTAGATTGGCAGACATCATGAAAGTTCTATGTAAAAACAAGTACAATGGGCCAAATGGACAAAAAAGAAATCCAATTGGTAAGTCTATGATATATACATACATTAACATACTTTGAGATTAATAATAAATAATTAAATTAAAAATATTCTGAAAAAGGTTTAGTTTACTTATGTCATTGTTGTTGATTCAAATTTAAGGTAATATTTAATAATAGTAGTAATAACAAAATGTTTTATTTTTAAATTATTTTCTTAGTGTAGGATTTTAACACTTGCGTCTTAGTACTTAGTAATAATCTTAAAAATCCTATATTGTTCACTTAGTGTTTATTGGAGAAGTGGAGACTATTAGTTCTATATGAAATATTAAAATCATGTTTTGTCTTAAAGTTGTTATAAAGAAAAATTGTAATTATTCACTCCGTTAAAAATCTAAACATCATTGGAATAATAAGTATTTTAATATTTTTTTAATAGAATCAGATGTATGGGATTTCAAAGACATAGAAGACTACAATGCAATTGACTACCCATACCAGCCTAAGAAAGAAGCAATGCCATTCATGCCACCACGTTTCCAACGCGCTATTAAAAGAAGTATCATCGATGAATGTTGTCACAGACCTTGCTATTTATCTGAGTTAAGAACTTATTGTGCAACTAAGTAATAATAGATTTAGTTATACATAAGTGTTTTTAGACGCTGAATAAAGTTGTAACAATTATTATATAAATGTATTTTTTTTCTATTATTAAAATCCATACCTACTTTATTGGGTTCTATAGGAAATGAAAGCACATAAGCCATTAAGAGCGCGTTACACCCGCATGTCTTGCTCTGTTTTACAAGTACGTATCATAGTAAATTTACGCTTAGAAGATCACGTTTAGCTCCATTAGTTTAAAAATTAGAGTGAATTGATCAATTATAAAACTTGATGGTAAGAACATTATCTGTATTTGTATGTTGGTTTCTTACGATTATTCAGTTTTTAAGTGAGTTATGAGCATTTTTAATTTACGCTTTATTATATAGGCATAACTTGCTAAAAAATTAAACTATCGTAAAAACCAACATATAAACACAGGTAATGTTCTTACCATCAAGTTTCATAATAGGTCGATTCACTTTAATTTTTAAACTAACAAAACTAAACATGATCTGCTGAGCGTAAATTTGCTATGTTACGTACTTGTAAGACGGAGATAACACATACGAGTGTAACGCCCTCTTAAATGATACAGGTATTTCAAATATAAAAAATAAAAAGCAAAAACATAATTTGAAAGTACTTTAGATTTATCTGTTGTTAATTAATACATATTCCTTCTAGATCAAGCTTGACGGGACCTCAACATAATTTGGCTTTAACAGCAGTTTTTAAATTTTATGATCATATTTAGAAGGCAATATCTATTTTTACACAACTGAATACTTAAAATATTCTCGTTTATAAAGTGTTCCTGAATTCTACCAAAAATAAACTTTCCATCAGTTATGAATAATAGGGTTTTAAAGTTTAAGAACCCTTACGTAAAGATTTAATAATATTATATTTTTTAGTAAATATAATGTGTCTATAGACTAAGAGTATAGTGATAAGTGACTATAGGTACACACTATATAGTTAAATAATAATTGTACTCCTACTACTATTTAAATTATACGCACGATTTTTTCAAAGTTATTATAGAAGTACAATAAAATTATAAAGATTTTATTTAAATTATTAAAAAAATTAAGACAAAACGTATGTAAAAATACATACAAAATTAGTCTTTCGAAAAAATATTTTATTCCTACGAAATGAATTATTTTTGCATTAATATTTTATGCGTTATATTTGCATAGTTTTGATAACAATATGTCATAACTTGATTAATTGGTTGAAATTGAAATCACATAATAGTAACTAAAAATATAATATTATTAAATCTTTACGTAAGAATTCCTAAACTTAAAGATTCTATAATTTATTAATTTATAACTTGTGAAAAAGGAATGACATTTTTTCTAATTTGACGGAAAATGGAAAGTTAATTTTTAGTGGAAACTGGCAACACCCTGTTTATATCATATATTATTGAATCTAAATCGATTTTATTTATTATAGTAACTATTAATATACCTACAATAGCTGTTAAAATTAATTAAAAACATGTAAAATATTATGACATTCAGATAATAAGAAAAATATTTTATAATTATTTAAATTATTTCTTATCGAATAATAAAACATTTAAAATTTAAAAAAAAGTGGTAGGAATAAAAAAATTTATTTATTTATTGATACTCTCCAACCTAGTCATTTTAAAATATACTTTTAATATACAACAAAATAGAGTTCAGTCAAATCTTAAATACCTATCTTAATCTTGAACTCAAATAAATACATTTTTAAATATTTTAAATTCAATAGGTAAAGGGATAAACTTGCGTTACGAGCGGACGCTTCCGAAGAAGTCAACGTGAGCTCAATGAGTAGGTGATGAGCAAATATATGCCGTATGGTAGAATCGCACCTTTTACCAAAATTAAATAAACGATTTTCATTTGTGTAAAAACTAAAAAGATAATGGTCGAACTGCACTCGGATCAAAAAAAAATGTATCAACAAAAATCTTCAAAAAATAAACTTAATTTAAAGTTTTTAAAACACTTATTTCTCTTCACGTATTTACAGACATAGGACTGACAATGATTTTAATCATTAGTATCGTTAAAAACGAGTTTCTTATATAAGTAGGTACATATAAAAATATAGTTATGCTAATATAGTAATTATTATATATATTACATTTTATGCTATAAATGTTAAAATAATTTTTAAAAAGCGTTTTTTGAACTTGTCAAATTATTACTATTATTTGAATTTTTTCATAGTAACAATGAGAAACTAAATTAAAAAACATTAATTATTTTTCATACACATATCTTTTAGACAGTCATAGATAAGGTTAAGGTATGTATACATCGAATCACCCACCAACAATAAATCATTATTATAAATAGTACCTATAGTAAAGCAATCAGTGTATTATTTGAGATTTATCATAATTTACCACCAGTTTGGTAAATGACGTCGATAGCCGGTAAAAGATGTACACTTTAGTCTAATATGTTATTTTTTACATAATTTACCTACATAATTGAATCATTTTGGTAAATGACGTCATACGCCAATTGTCATCTTTCACCGTAACATATATATATTTAAATATAAGTTTTAATTCGTTAATTTTCAATTTTCGATGCTTTAAACCATGTAAACATCAAAGTATTAATATTAATTGTTATTGTTACAAAAATAGTCAATTAATTATATTAATAATCAACCTTTCTCGAAAAACATAGAATATCCTATTACTAGGTCGAGTGAACTGATGTTAATTGTTTAATAAATGACTAAAATTATATGAAATTCATAGTAATGAAAACATGATGACAAGAACGATGAGTGATAATAATTATTATTATATAAATTAATATAAATTATTATTGTGATATATATTTACCGTGATTATATTAAAGTTTGCGGACCTTTCTACCAGTTTCAGCCACTTGAAGTTCAGTTTTCATTAAAGCAGACAGCCAGTGACGTTCACTGTGTTCCATGAACCAGTGATGCTGTAATTTTAGTGGCCAAGCCACCCCAAAATTAATTACAGATGTTTGACGCTGTCAATCACGATGTTTCATCAAATTTTAATTTCTCGATATTAAAGCTTAACAATTTGATATAATGCTCCTCAGTTCTCCCTTTTCTCTTATACATCATAATACGAAAATAGGTACCTAAATAATAAAATGTTGTGATGAGTTGTGCATTTTTAGTGTTTACTCAAATGTAGGTCTTCCTAATTTTTTGTAAGCCATGGAAGCCAAGTACAACCTATGCAATACGTATGGTACCAACGTGGACATTATTGTTTGATTACTTGCATAAATTGGTGCTACAGATAATATAAAGTTTTTAACTTTTTTGACAACAATTTAGATTTTATTCAATTATTAATACTCTAATAAAATTTGTATAAAATTTCCACTTTGAGGGTTATTTCTGATAGCAAAATAAATCTAATCGGTACATTGAGGGATCAGAAAATCAGAAATATAAGATTTCCAGTATACTTTTCAAAGTAACCTGTTAAAACTATTTTTAAAAAAAGAGAGAAATATGGTTGGCCGCATTTACCCAAAACAAAACATTCTAAGGCGTAAATCCATATAACATTTGGACGTAATATTTCCCTACATAATAGCACGTTTAGGCATATATATATATTTTTGCAGTATATTATACCTAATCTGAGCTTATTAGACACCACGAGGAGGTTGGCTCAAAAGTCTTCCAAAAATATTTAATTTTTTTTTAAAAATTTTAACTTCTACAAATGTTTAATAGAATAAATTTTACGCTAGTGTATCTTTATTATATTCAAATAACTACAATAACAATTTATAAAGAACTGAATATTACATTTTTAAGCTTTTAACACAGTGAAAAATTTTTTTATTTATGCTTAAAGAAATAAAAAATTAAAATTTCAGCTGTCTAAAAATAACTTAAAAACTATAAAAATATTTGAAATACTTTATTATACTATATGTATGAAATGATAATATAAATATTTGTTGAAATTTTCAATCATCAACGCTTATTTGTTTTTAAATTATAACAAAATAACAAAAATCATAAAAAGAAAAATATAAAAATGTGAGCTTTCAAACGCTCATAAACAATTATTGTTACTTTTCAGCTACTTTTTTTTTACTATAGAAAGTAAAACTTACCAGGAATCTTGTATTCAATTTTAAAAACTAAGAAATACATTTTTTTTATGAATTTTCATCAATAAAATAATTTGAAAATTTTCAAGGTTTTGAGAACATTTGTCAAGTTTATACATCAAATGCCTACTCTAATAATGTATTTTCGATGTTTTTTAATTAGCTTATGAATAACTTATAAGGAATCTAGTATTCAATTTTTATAAATTACCTCTATCGTAATATGAATATGAATATAATATAATATATATAATAATATTATATGTTTATAAACCGACATCGCTTTGAACTGTTTTTCATAAATAGTCGTATATTTAATAATGTATAATTGAATTAAAATATAACAGGTCTATTGTTATTGTGATCTATACAATGACGTGGTACTTACATCGTCACCTTACGGCTAATGTGTAAATGTGTCCACTGTAGAAACAGACTTACTTGTTTACTTTTTATTAAGTAGTTACTCTCAGTACCTACCAAATGCTTAAAATTATCCACTCTTTTAAAAAATTTTCCTGGAGAAAACTTTTATTCTTCGTCCATACAGTAATGTTTTAGTTGTAGTCCCATTTTTGCACTGACCACCAAGAGTTTAGTCATTGTCTGGTATTAGGCTATATTGGCTAATATAATTATTAATTATTGCACGAATTACAAAGCATAAATAAAATAATAATAATATATTATTCATATTACGTTATTATCTTATCGTGGTGCTGATACCGGCGTAACTGATAACATGGTCTTAGATAAATCATATGATAACAAAATGGCACGTGATAGATATTAGATGATTGTTTACTTACTGTAACGTGTAGGTACTAACCTCTAGGTACGCTTCGATGTGACGTTCAAACGAACGAACTTTTCCAAGTCCATTCCCCCCAAAATTCATATTCAAACTACTAAGTTTCGATGAACTGGCCGATTCAATGGGAGAGACTTTGCAAGAACGACAAACGAACGAATTAGAAGCGTTAAAAGTAAGTTCTACCTTTGGTGATGTTGTCATGATCTGTATTTAAAAACAATACACATTAATGAATAGTGATTAATGTTTAAAATAATTTTCATCACCTCTAGTCGATCTTCAATGATCAATTAACGGACAACAACGAATGTATAGCTACTGATTTTTGGAAACCATTAGATGTTACTATTACTGTTTTGCCTGAAGGATTCACAAACTTACAACAAAACAACATTCTAGTTGAACTGCATGTCAAGGCATTAGACAATTATCCTAATGAGTAAGTTGAGAAATCTTATGCAAAATAAACCCTTCCACTTCATGTAACATATTAATATTGTACACTCAATTCAAGACATTTATAAAATAAATATTTTTCATAATATTAAATATTTAGTTAAACATGGAAGTATATATAAACTTAAAAAATATATTAAATTTATTCACTAATAATACTTCTGTAAAACCAATTACTTGTGGTTTGTGTATTTAGCAAATATTTACCAATTGTTATGCTGTGCATGTTATATTGGAGGTATTTAATTATAAAACATAAGATAAAAGATCAGTTTTGTTTTTTCATCGTTTATCAGTAAGTAGTGTTATTAAAAAAAAAAAAATACTAGCTATAAATTTTTGATTTTGTGGAAATTCAAATAATTATTTAGCTAACATTTCATTGCTATATTACTATTATTTAATAAACATAATATTTTACAGTGATAAATGAGTGACTATGATATTACTAATACATAAACAAAATTATATCATATTAATATCTATATTGTTATCTACAATCTTATGATATTATTTCTACTTTTTTTTAAAAATTATATACGATTGATTTTGTAAGTAAATTTGTTCATGATGTAGATAACACTGGCTTCTACTTAAGTTTATCTCAATGAGGCTCAGTAATCTCAAAAAAATTTAAAATAAAAATAAATAAATAAATAATGACTATAAATTCCATATAATCAATAAGCATTTGCAATTACGATACTAAGTACATAAGTCACGCGTGATCAATTTGTTTAAATTGTAAATATTTTTACTTTTTAAAATCTGTATTTATGAACTGTACTGTTATAAATTTATTAGGATAGATTAATATTAGTAATATAACAATATAAGAAGTTTTTGAATCAATATTTTAATTTTTACTATAAACTTTTATTTCTGAACTTCTTAATACACAAAGCAAAATGGTCAATTGGTAGGAATATACCCACTGTGATTTAAAAAAAAAATGTTTAAGAATAAATGTTGAAATAAAAAAATGAGTATTAGTACTAAATTAAATTGTATTCTTTGTATGTTACACCTGCTGAATTTATTTTTTAAAGGTGTCCTTGTATAAAAAGTACAATCTACAAAAATACCTAAGAAGATTTTAAATATAAAACATATTTTCTAATTAATATATTGATTTTTATTGTAGAATACCATTGATAGAACTTAAAAATGCTAAAGGTATACCGGCAAACTATCTTATTTATTTAGAAAAACAATTACATGAATTAGCTTCTAAAATAATTGGCGAAGTAATGATATTTGAACTCGTCCAACAAGTTCAGGTAACTGAAATGAGACAATTCATAAAATATTAGTGCTTATACTAAATTATATGAACTCACTAATATATTAGTTAAAACATGTATTTGTTTATTTAGAATTTTCTTTCTCTTTACAATAAACCTCAGTATGCTTCATTCTATGAAGAAATGATATCAAGAAAACAACAAAAAGAGTTTGAAGAAAGAGAAACTAAAAAGCAAGAAGTTGAATTAACTGTAATTATATTTTTTATTTTTAGATATAATTTTTATAATCAGTTATTTAACTATTAATTTAAAATTTAATAAATATTATTTTTAGAAACAATTAATTCACAATGAAATGTCAAAAAAGAGAGAAGCTCTCAAAGAAGAACTACGAATGCATAAAAATAAAACAAGACATAACACTATTGAAACTCTAATTGATGAAGACGAAGAAGATGAGTTAAATATGAAGTAAGTAAATAGAGACTAATGCTACTAATTGTATGTAAATAATGAATATAATTTGTTTTAAGACATTATTATAGATAAAAATTAAAACATTTTCATTAAATATTATTATATATAATTTATAAATATAAGTTATTATAGTTGAATTATTTTTAATATATATACTACATTTCATACAATATTATTTTTCTGATAGTTTCTGTTGTATATTTTATTTATAATTGGTTAAATATTAAATTATAAATTGTCATTATAAATATTATTTAATAACCAATTTACATATTGTTAAAAATGAATATATTACTTTACCAATTTATAAATGTATATAGCAATTTAAATTTTAAACTGTACTATGAGTTTTATTTAATTTTTAACTATAATATTTTAAAATTTTGTATAAGTAACAAGCATATTGCATATTTTATTTTTATTAAAATCTAAAGCATTATATATTTTTTCAGAGAACTCTCGTGTTCATTAAATACCAATTCACCATTGAAAATAAATATTCAACAAAAAGTAATGTAACTTTTTACAGTATATTTATTTTATTTCTATTATAATTAATCTATAGTAATGAGTTTTAAATAAACCATGTTAATTATAACAATATTTATTTATTTTTAGGAACAAATAGACGAAAGCACTTGGAATGATAACCATATTTTTGAATATAATTTTACTTCATCCAGATCTCGGCTTGATAAGGAATTTGTTATTTTGGATTGGCTTGGTAAAGGAGCGTTTGGAGATGTTCTTAAGGTTTGATAATATTACTAATTAAATTCATAATTTTCACTTAATTAATCTTAATTAGATATTGTCACACATTGTGTATGAGAAATTGTACATATAAACAAATTATGTGCGTTTAAAACTGAAATTTAATTAAGTTTTATACAACTATGATAAATAGTTCAGACCTTTTTAGTTAAATATATTTATTTGTTATATAACGTTAATTAATTAATTATATAAATAGGTAAAAAATAAACTAGATGACTGTCTATATGCTATAAAATGTATTGAATTAAACGAGAAGAACAAAAACCTCAATAAAAAAATCACTAGAGAAGTTAAACTTTTATCACGTCTGAACCATGAAAACGTTGTCAGATATTTCAATTCTTGGATAGAAGCAGCTAAAGTCAGTCAAGAAGGTACACCTCAAAAAAATGTTAGTAAATAAGTATATCTATATCATTGATATATTACTAATATATTTTACATCTCAATTATAAACTAACTAAAAATATATACATATTTTTCTTATATCACACAAAAAAAACATAAAAATATTGTTTATTGAGGCTTTTAAGTGATTTAAATTGTGATTTTTTATTGATATTTATGGTATTGAAAATGATTTATAATTTTGTTAAATATTTAAAAAAAAGATAAAATGGGAATTAATTATAATGTTAAATTTACATAATTTTTAGTTTTATAAATTATTTTTAATGAGTTTAAAGTATTTATTTTACAAAATGTTGTTTTCTTACTAGAAAAAAAATAAAAGTGCTGAAATTTGGCCTTTGAAAGACATCAGCTGTGGTTGGAGATTATCAAATTTAATTGAAGAAAATAATAGCGAAAGTAGTTCAGATGAAGATGACGATTGGATAGCATTTATGTAAATAAAAATTACCATTTAGTCATTATTTTTAATAGTAGAAAATTTATTTTTCTTAAGTTAATTTAAACTGTTTATTATATTCATTATTCATAAATTATATTATTATTATTTAGTCCGTCTGATTCTGGAAAAGTTAATTTGAATTCCACTGAAAGTACAATTTATGATAGCTCAAGTCAAGGGATTAATAATGAAAATGAAGATACACTAGATAAGGTTGATCAGTTTATGTATATTCAAATGGAATTCTGTGAAAAAAGTACACTTCGGTATTAAATATAAATAATTACAGTCATATATTTGAAACCAATTTTTAAATTTAATGATTCTATGATAATTGTTCAATTATTTAAAATATTTTATTTTATTTAGTAATGCAGTTGACAATGGTCTATATAAAGAGCCTAAAAGAGTATGGCGTTTATTAAGAGAAATTGTTGAAGGGCTTTCATACATTCATCAACAAGGAATAATTCATAGGGACTTAAAACCTGTTAATATATTCATTGACTCTGACGATCATGTTAAAATTGGAGACTTTGGCTTAGCTACAACTATAATTCAAAGGTATCATCATTATTAGAAATTTAACAATATGAACACAATAAAGTTTTAATAATATTATTTAAATGGATTTTAAAGACATATCCCTGAAGTGGATTCAACAAATATTCAAGATATTTTTGTTGATACATCTCAGACTGGCAATATTGGTACAGCTTTGTATGTTGCACCTGAACTTAATATTTTAGGTCCTAAAGCTGTGTACAATGAAGTAAGTTAAATAATATATAATTATGAATGTCTTAAATATTTATTATTATTTTTATATTATTTTTTTTTACAAATATTTCATAAATGTTTGATAAATTATTATTGTGTTAAATTGTTTTAAAATTATATTTTATTGTATGATTTTACTTCTGATAAAACTTATTTAGTAATTATCTTATAATCATTTATTAATTTATGAAAATTACTATTCAAAATTATTATTTGTGTTTCACAATTTAATAATATAATTTTAAACTTAAAATTTAATATATTTCTTGTTTATTTTTCAGAAAGTTGATATTTATAGTTTGGGCATAATTTTTTTTGAAATGTGTCACAAACAATTTTCAACAGACATGGAAAGGATAAAAGTATTGACTGACTTGAGAATGAATGAATGTATTTTACCTACAGAATTTTTAAAAATTGGAGATCCTGCTCAAAAACATATTATAAAGTATGATAAATATATTATAATAATCTATGTATAGTAATCAATGTGAATCATATTGTAAAGGACATTTATTATGTTTTTATAATTATAATGGACAGGTGGTTATTAAATCATGATCCTTGTAAACGGCCAAATTCAACAGACATATTACAGAGTCAATATATACCACCCCCTAAACTAAAAGATACAGAATTACATGAAATGGTCCGAAATACTCTTTCTAACTCAAAAAGTAAAAACTATAAACACCTTATTGCTTCGTGTTTTAACCAAGTAAATATATAATTTGTATTATTATTTTCAGTAATAATTTACTATAAGTTGTAACAAAAACCAACTGGAATTAAAAAAATATGTGTTATTGATGTATGTAAATAATATAAATTAAAATTGATAACAATTGAAAATTTCTCATTATTGAAGTGATATTTAAAAACATTATTAGATATCACAATATTTTAAGTTTATGGTGAATTTTTATTAATAAAATATATTGTACACATTATGAGTAACAGATATCTATTTGTTTTAATTATTATTTTTTTTTTTAATAATGCCTAATAGTTAATAGTTAATATGAAATATTTGTTTTTAATACTGAATTCTGTATTATCTTGCAGAAAGTGACTACTGTGGAGGACATAACATTTACTATGACAGCTGGAAAAAATGTACTTCATCATGGCCGATTAGATAAAATTATTGACATAGTGAAAGAAATATTTCAGCTTCATGGAGGTGTTTGGTTATGCACTCCATTGTTAATGCCGGCCTTGAATTCCATGATCAATGAAAATACTGTAACTATGATGGCAAGGTGGGGTGGATTAACATGTATACCTCACAGCCTTAGAATCCCCTTTGCCAGATTTTTAGCACACAATCCTACAATTTCTAATTTGAAACGGTACTCAATTGACAGAGTTTATCGTCAAAGAAGGGTTTATGGAGTTCATCCTCGTGAACTCTATGAGGCTGCCTTTGATATTATAAGTACATCACAAGGTTGGTTATTAAAAAATAATTTTATAAATGGTTTAATTGTTTGTTAATTTATTTAAGGTGATCTAATAGCTGAAGCAGAATTATTATCAATTGCAGCAGAAATATTTAGTAAACTAAAAGATTTTAATCCTAATAACTGTGTAATTCGTCTAAATCATATGTCATTGGTTCAAGGAATATTGATGTATTCTGGAATAGAAAGGGCTCGCCATTTAGAAATTTGTAGTTATTTTTCAAGATTCAAAGTAAACAATGTTTGTATTATTTTTTTTATTGAAATATGATAATGGTTTTATTCAAATGGTGTACAGCAAAATAGTTTGGCCCCAGAACAAATTGAAGAGTTAGAACTTTTGGGATTTGCTAATCATCAAATTAATATAGCAATGAATTTTTTTTCAATGGAACATACACTGGCTGACATGATTGAAGTATGTCGTAAGATAACAGTACGCAAATCAAAATGTGGAATTTTTTCACGAGAAGCACTGCATCATTTGGAAACTGTCATTAAACATATTGAATCATTAGATATCAAAGTAAATAAATAAATGAAATAACTGCTTATGTATGTATAATTAAGTTAATTAATTGAAGCCTTATTTTAGTATACAGTTGTTATTGTCCCTGGATTGATGAACATTATGCAATTTTATTCAGGATTAATATTTGAAATAGTCTATTATAATAAAAGTAAGAAGAATATTACAGAATATGATGTAATAGCAGCTGGTGGTTGCTATGATAAGCTAATATCTTCATTTAGGTAATTTTAACTTTGTATTTTTAAGTAATAATTATTAATTTTTATATAACTTTAGGAGGAATTTAGATATATCCAATGATATAAAACAAACAGCAATAGGTATTAGTTTTTCATTGGATAAACTGGCTGCATTGTTTCAAACAGAATCATCAGCAATAGATGTAATTTTATGTTCATCAAATAGCAGTAAAACTATGACTGAAGAAAAATTAAATATTGCCAAGGACTTATGGTCAATAGGAATTAAAACACTTGTTTTTGATGTAGTACAGGTATACCCAATATAATTAAATATTGTAATATCTATTAAATGTAAATAACTAGTTATAACTATTACATATTTGCTTTCATAGAAACTTGGTTTACAAACAAAGTAAATTTTAATAAACTAGATTTTCATAATTTTTCTATACATATAGATATGATCAAAACTCTTATTCAGGCACGTTTTAAAGATAAAGAGAAGTATTTATTGCAGTTAATAATTTATTTTTATAAATCTAAGACTTGAGCAAATCATTGTATTTATTTTCCATTTAGCGCTAAAGAAGAATTATTTTAAATCTTATTTTAAATCTTAATTTAATCTTATTAATGAATACATTCCCAAGTATTGCTTTTATATTTCTTGGTGATTTTAATCTATCTTCTGAAAATTTTACCCAGCCTGAAATTTTTTTAATATCTATATAATCAATTGTCATCTAAATTCAATACAACTGAAAATAACTTATAATGTTAATAGTAAACATTTAGAATCCAACATCAAATTTAAATAATATAAATGTGACTTAAAATCTCGATCTTATTGTTTATACCTATTATTATCTTATAAATATATTATGTTTTGATCATATACCCATTGATTGAATAAAGTAAAAATAAAAATAGATTGAAAAGTAAAATAGTGTAAAATAATATAGTTGACTCTCTAACATAAATGTTGAACGATAAGGGTTTTTTATTTTCATTAAAAATGTAAATTTGCCTTAAATTAACTATTGTGTTTTATTTAAATATAACATAAGCATCTTACTTTATTAATATTTTTTACAGACTTTAGAACAAATTCAAGATTATTGCACAGATTTGTATGTGAAAAATATTGTCATGATAAAAGAATCTAAATCAATAATATTAAGACGGTTGATGGAAGATAAGTTAGTAAAATAAACTTAAGTTTTAACATTTTTACCGTATTATATATTTTAGATTTCAGGATAAAACAATGACTGTAACTGAATTTATAGAATCTATGCGGCGTAAAAATAGACAAAATAGTTTAACAACAGTCATACCTCAAACTAATAATATTGTCAAAAATGAATCACGATCTATTAATGAAAACCAATTTATAAACATAATTTTTTTGACTGAAGAAAAACTGGTCACATCCGTCAAACGTCGTTATGAGAGTCAGGTATCTATTATTATTACTTTGATTATAAATACTATTACCTATATCAGGTATCTTATTTCTAATGTTTTTTTATATCTACTAGAAAGTTATTTATATCAATTAATTTATATAGATTTCAAATGCTGTTTCAAAAACTTTACAAAAGTTGTCTCCGAAAATGCGTGTTGAAATACTCGTACTTAATGTTGATGCAGAACTAGTAAAAGCATTAGGCTCTTTGATGGACTTGGAAACTTTAGAAAGTGATATTTCTATTTTAATTAAAAGGTACAAAATTATTTTTAAAAATATTTTTAAATTTATCATGCATATTATGAATTGTTATTTTTCAGATTTTCACATCATAAAAAAGATTTGAATAAAGTATTTAATCATATAGTTAACACAAAACACAAAAGTACTGATACTGTTTTTATATTTTATTCATTAAGAGGCAACATATTTAAGTTGCTGATTTGTTAATTATTTATTTAAATCAACGAATTATTTGTTTAATAAGTTTTGTATAAAATAAAACTGTGTATACATGTTGAAAATAATTTATACTTTTAAAATAATTAATAATTGGAAACTGTTTTTAAATATAATATTTCTTATTTTGTTTTATATTATCTCTAACAGATATCAATCTATGATCTTGTGGCTGAATGTAAGATTTTTTTCCTAGAACAATTATAATATTATCTGGGAAATCTTTGCAACTTTTTAAAAGTTTAGATGATCAAAAAGTGTCTTACCAACAATGTATGATTGTGCCACTTGACTCCGCTCATGTGTATTTTAAATACATTTAAGTTATAATTTATAATTTATGTTTAACAACTTACTGATAAATTAAAATTGTAATAATATTGTAATATAAGGAAGGTTAAAGAATTACATTCATAATAAAAGTATAATAACTAGCAAAAATAATAACGATAAAAATAGTAATGGAAATGATTGAATTACTTTAAATTATGTAAAACTAGTACTTACCAAAATATAAGAAGTATTTTCTATTAAAAGAAACACCCTCAATAGACTAAATATGTGTAAATTATTAGTTTATTAAATTACGCCATAATGTATTGAAGTCCATGTTTTCAATCATTTTTACTGTGACTAAATAATTAGTAAATCAATGTTATTCTTCTTGTTTATACATATTTTATTTATATTTGATTATTTAATTGTTATTAATTTACTACCACAATTCAAATAATTTTTTCATAAGACTTTAAAATATTATTATACAATGAGACCTGTCAATAGTTCGTCATACCAAAATATTATTTATTAATATGAAAGACAAAGTTAAAATATGCATAGGATTAAATGAATCAAAGAACATATCAAATGTTATATATATTAGTCATCAAGGGACAAGCATATTTTTAAAACTTGTTTATAAATTGTATCTTTACTACAATTAAATAAGTAAATACATATACATAAATACGTATAAAGTGGGTAGGTAATAAATGTTATGTACATTATTAATAAGAATGAATAAGTATATGTAATTGTTACAAAAAAAAATCATACTAGTTATAAGAAAGTTAGAATTTAAATATCTATTAATTTATAATATTTAATATTTGTATAATGTATGCAAAATCATACCTATTAGAGTGAGGTTTTTCAAAAAGATGAAAGATTTAAAGTTGGGACAATACAACAAGAACAATACTAACTTATTTTTATAATTCAAATGTGTACATTGATTACATATTTTTAATACTTTTAGAAGTTTGTTTGTCAGAGTAAAAATATTTCTATATATTTTGCATTGATAAAAACCTGAGTAGTTTTTATTACAAACTTATTAATTTACTTATCTTCAAACAAACAATAAAAAAACTCAAGTTTTTTGTTCAAGTCTAACTTTATACAAATTCAAATTTTGTAGTTGATATAAGCACAATTAGAACCAATGTTTTTATTCTGGCAATAGGTCTATAGACCTCATATTATCTGTTTATTAATCTATGTGGATATTTTCCCTTCACATTTAACATTCACAGTGCACATTCCCCATTTTCCTGAAATTATGTTTTGAAGGTTGGTTTTCATTTGAACAAATTATAATATTTCCGCAGGACATATTATCTACAACAAATCTAATTTGTCAAATTTAAGAAACGGTTCTGCAGATAGTACAGTATACTCGTTCTAAGTCAATTGTATACCTTATCGAAGAAAACATTTTTCGTGACTTATTATTCAATACAATATATTATTATTTATTAGCATCCGCATGCGTCAAGGGTACCTAATTGTTATTTATTATTCCATTTCTTAAAAGCTTCATATAATCCAGCTTAATGCAATGCAAATGTCGATGTTTGTAAAGTTAAAAAGTTGCAAATCTTTAGAAGTGTGATGTTTGTTATATACCTATCTATATCATATTACACATGTTAATCTAGATTTAGTATATTGCGATATATTCAATTATTTATAGTATAAGTCAATTTGTGTGACTTTAAATCTTAAGTTACTTTTTTCGAGTTAAACTTTCAAACTGTTCTAGTAACATAGAAAATATTTAATCGTTTAATTATCTCAATTTATATAAGGTATAAAGCTATACATTATGCACTATGTTATTCCGACTTAGATACTGTAAATACTAATTTTGTTTTTTAAGTAATATGTATAATATATTAATACAGGTACAAATAATATGCAATATCACATTTCAATAACTTTTATCATACTATATATATATTTTTAAACATGACTCAAAAAATTAGTATACAAATAATTAAAATACAATAATTAGAGAATATAATATAAATTTAAAATATTTTAACACTTTTTGAGCTATTTATGTAAACTATATACACAATTAGAATTTTTTAATCAATTAGAAAAAACATATTTTAAGTTTCTCATAAGTTATTTTTTAATTAAAATTTTTAAAATTCTGCATTTTTATTCGTATAAACTGTTTTAAGCGTTTGAAATTAAAAAAATAACAAAATCGTATAGTTACTTATTAACACTAAAAATAATTAATTATTTTATTTTATTTAAAAAAATATTAATTGCATAAACTAAACTTTTCATCAATACACACAAATTATTTTCTACCTACCAAAATTTCCAAAATATTTATTCTAATTAGGTTATTAACTATACAAACTTTTACATTTAAACTGATAAAATAACAAAATATGCAAAACTATGATTCAATTTCAAAAGTCCACAAAATCAATCTATATTTGATCTAAAAATAATCAACGTAAAATATAAAATATAAAATGTGACTATTTTAACAAAAATTAGTTTTACATACCTTATAATTAACAGAAAGATAAATTACCTATTAATAGTAAAAAGCTAATATATAATATAATAAATTATAAAATATGTATACTGAATTGAATATAGGCTGACATATCATTTCTACCCAGAATCGTTTTTCATATGCAATGATATTATGATTTATCATTAAATTTAAATTGTGTTTGAGTAAGTACCTATCAACCGTTTGAAAAATTTTATTTTTTACCTTGAGTCAGGCATTCAAAATTTTATTTCTGAATTAATCATTTGGTATGCAACATTGAAATCAAACCATAAATTTCTTATATTATCCATGGATACTTAAAATTTATGAAATCCTTAATACCGCATCGCGTGAAAAATGTATTAATATAATAATGATTATGATTCAATAAAAGATAATGGACCAATCACGAACCACTAAATCACTTTTAAGAGACTATTAGCTTACTGTCGATATATTGTATTGTATAATGTTTAATGATTTTTCGAGCTCACTATATTTATTTAATTTTACAAATGATTTAAAATATTTTAATCATAAACCACATACTACAACATATATTTATATCATAACTCATAAAAAGACTGAAAACACAATGATCGAAGTAAAGAGTAATTTATTTTACTAATGTAACCTAATATTTTTTTAATTGAACGTAATTTTTTCAAGCCATTTCAATGGGTAATATTATTAGTCATTCGTGAAGGATAATGGTTATCTATTTCGAAGAAGTTCTTGCAGATGTCGTGTCTTAAAAATTATGACAAAGTGATATGTTTTTATAAATTACAATTACATTTTATGGCATGGTAAAAATAAATAATAATATTTATTAAGATTTAATGTACATATTACACATACCTATCTGTAGTTTTGTTATTATGGACTTGTGGGTAAACTTTGCAATATATTTTTATATTCATCTTCATTAACTCCATTAGAAATTCTTAGACCACTACTGGATTGAATAAAAGTAATATTATAAAATATTGTATTCCTTTGGGAGATTTATGTAAATGGTTGATGGTATTCACCATTTACAATGTTTACATCTAACGTGGATATATTATAAAATTATATTAAATAATATATAATTATGTACATTGTACAATTTACATTAATATTAATTTATACTTATTCTATATTTTTCACAGGTTTTTTATTTGCATTTATACTACCCGTGTAGCTATATTTTTTTGTTGAAAATAAGATATTTCTAGTTTGTGTTATCTATATTTAGATATAATAAATAAATATTTGTTTTGATTTACCAAGTGCAATATATAATTATAAAAATAAATTTTTAATTATAAGTAAGAAATAATTAAATGTTTAGTGGCTTAATAATACTAAACAATAGGATGGTTTGTGTTGATATGGAAGTGCATTGAACTTATTATTGACTTGTGAGTGGATTTGGATAATATTTTTGCCAAGTTTTTGATGTGGTTTTGAAGAAATAGAATTTCTAGATCATTGAGTATATTTAAGTTTCTTAAAAATCAAAGAGCATTATATTGTTATGGTTCTTGATGTTTTGTTTTTTATAGCTTTTACTGTATAGGTACTAGGTAGGTATATACATATTCTGCTTCATGGTTTATAAACTATACAGTATACACTATAGTGTAGGTACGTATAGTGCATACTGTAATATTTACTAAAAATTGATAATTTCAATAGGATTACTTTGTATAGCTTGTATATTAATTTTAATTAAGTCATATTGTATAGAGTGTAGAGGTCATAATCATAAGCTTAACTTGGTTAAGTACCGGTTTAATTTTTCGCATTTCCTACTAACTTTTAGTAAATTTATACATATAGACTTTAATTTATTTAAATCGATATTTTTTTTTTATGTAGCTTAATATAAATTATTTGAATTTTATACCGATATTTTTTTAAATTTTATTATTTTTGATATACATCTACATCAAATAAATTAAAACAATTTAATTCGGAGATTGTGGGTTATATAGTAGGTAACAGATGTGACTAATAAATTATTACCGTATACTGTTACATCTAAAAATACACCTATGTAGCTGTATATATATATTAAATATACACACAAAATAATAATATATATGACAAGGTATATGATATTTTATGATATTACATTGGTGACATAACTTTAGTCTTTATTACAGTTTTCCAACTTATAAATATCCATTTTTAACAAATTATTTGTTGACCGTTGACGTAGCGTTAACGTGCATGCGTTTTTAAAATGTTCTGATCTTTGTTCTGAATACCTATCTATTTGGTAAACATTTTTCGAAATAAAATTGGAATTATTTCTTTTAATATTGTTAATGGTTGAACATTTTACAATTTTCTGATTAGATTTGAGGTATAGAGATATTTATAGGTTGCTATAAACTCTGTAGTATACAGTGTTCTCTTCAATGAGTGTTTGATTTATAATTAATGTGGGTAATGTGGATTTGCTGGCTTCGATGTATTTGGGGCAGTTGATTATAACCATGTATCATATTGTTAGTATTGCATTGCATTGATACCTATATCACAGCATTATACCTACACAATGATTCTTTTTGGTGAGATAGATGTGAGTTACGCGAGTGTAACCTATTCTTGTTAGAATGATGATATTATGCCTCTCTTCATTGAATATCAGGGGTGTATTTAAATTTCTTTTATATTATCTAGTTTTACAATATTTTTTTATTTATTAGAAAGAAGTTTATTAAACTAATAATTTTATCATTCTTCCAGTTTACTCTTTAATTTGTATTGAATAATACTGAGTGTTTCAGACATAATTGTGCTCAAGGAGTTCTCTGATCATAATGATATTGTTATCCGAGTTTGAAAATAAGATAAAATTTAATGTTTTGCAAGTTTCTGCTTTATATGGTATTTATAATGTAGGATGATAACCTAAAAATATGATATTAAAGTCTAGTCTATGATTACACATGAGTTTAATAAACTCAGTTTATACTTGGATATATTTCGAGTATTATTGATTGGTACATATTATTTACATTAACTTCAGTATGTTGATTCTCTTACCCTAGTGCTAGTAATCAAATATCAATATTCAACTAATATGTATTGCAAACATAATACAAAACACTAAATACTATATAACTATTTCGTCGAAAAAAAAATGTATTCATAATATATTCTAAAATAGGTATAGGTATCTAATATTATTGACTATAGAGTATGTTTATTCTATAATCAATACTAATATCAATATTATATAATATATATTATGATAGTATTTAAGTACGCAAAATACTTACCTTGAATTCGTCATATTATATAAGCTTTTGATAGGTATATTTAATTATTTTGATAATGTTTAACATGATTTTTCAAATTTGTGTTTCTCAATTTAATAAAATAAAATTTTTTAATTTATAATTTCTTTACCTCATATTATAAACTATTTAATGTTTATACAATATAAAACATAATTATTTCAAACATTTTAGTTATCTAATTTTTTTTACCTTGTTTATTTGGCAAGTAAGTTAGTTTTTAATTATAATTTATGTACTATGATAAGTCTTTGACTTTAGAATTATAGATAATTATTTTTATTTCAATTAAGTACCTAACAATATTATAAACCTATAGAAATTGATAAACTGATCTGAAATAACGATATTAGAAATAAATACAGCACACCTCGTACTCAATGCTCATAAATGATTATTTTCTCTGTGAAATTAATACGAAAACACGACTTTAGTGTCCGAAAATTAGTTTTTTATAAATAATTAAACACTTTTAGATTATTCAAATAAATTATTAAGTGCTCTATGAATATTTAGAAATCTAAATTTTACTTTGAACTTTATATCTTGACATCGTTTTCCTATGTTATATAAAAATAAATGAAATATGTATCTAATAATTAATTTGGACATGACTAATGATAAATTGAATAATTAACTGAAAAATTTATTTCCTTACAAGATACAACCATTGTGGCTTATAAGCATTGGCGTATCAAAATATAGGCTTTTTGAGACAATTTCTTCGAGACCAAAATAGACGGATGAGTAGGTGAGTATCGGGAAATGGATTTAGTGCGATAAAAAGTTGTTTATAATAATATTTTTACTATTAAATAAAAAAAAAATGTAGAATAAAACTGTGGGTAGTCAAATGATAGTTTGCTCAGGTTTGAAAATTACTTATATACTTAAATACTTTTTATTATTATACCATATAAACATTATAAATAATTTAGTTTGAAAATTCATAAAAAAAACTGTTTATCAATCTATTAAACACTAAGTCAATATACAATAATATCATATTACAAAATATAATCAATAAATAAGAAAGACAACAATCATAAAAGTTATTTTAGGCGTACTACTGATGCAACTTTAAAATTATTGAATTAATAATAAGATAGTTCAATTTAAATAATATTGTTTACAATATTTCAAAACATGATATTTTATATAATTGAAATAAGAAAAATATGCGTATTATACTATGTTATGGTAAATTATAAATAATCTACTTCTTGAATCAAATACTAAATTGCGTACAAATATAATTAGTAAGAAATATACGAGATTGCGATTATTGAATATTGATAAAAAATAAATATAATTACCTAGATAAACATATTTTATTTATAATTACCTACTTTTACATGAAAAATCATAAGATAAAAATAATTTCTAGTTGAAGTAAGATTTTACACCTACACTTTAAATAAACTAAGATGTATTTTAGTATTTATGAAACAACAATATTTTTATTAATAATTATAATAATTACTAGCAATATTATCCGGTGTTCACCAAGTAATCCACCTATGTAGTTAATAATAAGTAATAACTAATAAGTTACTTTTTTTTCTTACGTCTAATCAATAGCAGAAATAAATGAATCTATAGTTATAATATTATTAAAAGCGGATAAGCCTAAATGATAAAAAAAAATAATAACATATAAACAATATATTCAATATCTATTTTATAATAACTATCTATTTATTATCTATAGCTAATGGCAACGATAAAAATAAATAAAAACTTATTTGATTTTCGTGAACCGAAACATAATTAATTTGTGAGCCACTTTATAACTGCTTATATAGTGATTAATAAATAGAGCTACAAAACTTTCTTTGAGTTTCGAGGAATCTATTGATATAACTTCAATTGTAGAGTTAATTCAGTAGCTTCTAAGTCTGTAAAAAATAAATTAGAAATATTTTATTTTTTATAAAATATATAATTATTTAAATAAATAAATGTAGTTTATAAATCTTAAAACTATGTTGGTTGAAACTATAAAATTAACACTATCTGACTTGTCGTTTGTGAATTATAAGTTTAGTTAAAGTATTATTATTATATTACTAAATTTAAAATGATTAAAAAATGTATGAATTTAAGAAAATTAAAAATATATTAACTATCAGTATAATTATACAAAAGCACTTAATATTTTTCTCTTTTTCTTATTTTATTTTTGAACTTTTCAATTTATCATTATTTCCAATTTTAATAAGAATAATTATTAATAAATTAAAATTAATCAAGTACAAGAAATATATAGATATATCTACCTATCTATTTAAATTTATAACCTAACCTTTAATTTTTAAATTTTGGTTTTTTTAATAATTTAAGGGCATCCCATCAATAAACTTAATAATTATATCCGGTACCTACAGCATCAAAATTACAACGAAAAGCTCTTTATGAAAATATAACGTGGCCAACTCCACATATCTACGTAGTTTGCTTAAACTGTTGAAGTCGTTGAAAATACTTGAATACATATCGATAATACTTCTATTCGAAATAATAAATCAATAATCATTATCTTAATTAAATTGATCTATATATTTCAGATTTCAAACCACAAACAAGATATATACATATTTAATATTTATAATTATATAAAAATATATTAATTAATATAGTATAATTTAGACAATTTATTATTTAATGCATACAAATTCTCGCTTTGCAATCAGTAAATTTTATTTCGGGTAAATGGAATTAGTTATAATACAATTGTGCCGGTCTTTCTTTTTACATCAAAAAAACGCAACACGATTGTACTCTAAAATATAACACAATTTCGTCCCTCTTGCACTTTTACTTGCAGAAAAAACAACACGATTACGCTTTATAAAATATAGGTGTTGTTGTTTTTAAAAATTTTCCAATACACTATTTATAAATATTATTAATTAGCTTAATTAACATTTTTAGTTTTTCTCCGATATGTATTAAATAAAGACATAACATTTCCAAAATCAATATCCTATAAGTTATATAATAACCGAATATTTAATACAACGTCGGTATATAATCATTCAAATCTCAAGTAATCGAGATAATATTTAATTATTAATTTATCTTAGGTATATATAAATATCAGTATGCAATACTGACATACTATCGTGGCCGGAATTTACATTTGAGTCAGTTGCAGTTAACTGTTGTTTATTGTGAAGCGTGTTGACATTTTCGTACAATGTACAAAATATTATTTAGTACCCCCTTATTGTACTTCGTTAAGTGTGCCATTATGAAAATAACAAGTAAAAAAAAATGGATCCAAAAATTTAAATGAAATTTAAGACTGGAAAAAGTACATCATTTAATAGATGATCATTAATATAAAAAATACAAATAACAACTACTTAAAAATTACAGTTGTTATTTTATGAAAGAAATTTAAAATTCATTAGTATAAATTTGCACAACTTATCTTGAGGTGTTCGACGTCAAACTTATGGACATACTCGCCAAAATATTATAATCAACTTTTTTCCTTTAATATATTGTTGTTTTACGTCAAAATCAATTGAAATGAATGTAGATATGTGGCGAGTGGTTACAAAATTATGTTAAAATTTATGGTTGACAGCCATAAATATATTAATATCATAGGCTAATTTTAATTGTCACTTCGATTTTGAAAAAAGTGCATCCAATGGTATCAAAGAAATTTTTTCAAAAAACAAAATTATAGCCTGTAAATTCTATTTAAGTCAAAGTTATCGATTAAAACCAAAACAATACCAATAATTTACTAAATTACTAAAATAATACAATATTTAAAGTTAGAAATAGCCAATAAGTCTTTACCTTTTGGTTTAAAATATTTTTTCATTCTTGATTTCTTACCTAAAAATGTATTTTCACATTTCATATCCTTCTATTTATGAAGTCATTAATATATCATTGAACATCCAGAGTAAAAGTTCTTTAAAAATTAAAATTATTAAAAAGATAATATAGACAAACCTTGAAAAGAACAAGACAAATTTAAATTTGGAATTAACAATTTACTTTGTGATACAAAATTTTTATTTTTTATTTATAAAGATTATTTTTTGTGTTATTTTATATATTAGGAAAAATATTATATTAAAAAAAAATATAATTTGTAGTTTTTATATATTAATATTTTTAAATACTATATAGTGTGATCACGATTTAAGGTACCACTAAATATCTCAGCCGGATGACCTTTATATTGATGTAAATATTTTAGAGAGCCTAAGGGATACCTAAATACACATTTATTTATGATTTTCAATTTTTTACACTTTTAGTGTGCGCATACGCAATAAAACTTACATTTTTTTAAATGGAAACACTATTTTTTTTTTTTTACATATTTCGATAGATTATTTTTTTTAAACGTTTTTTTCTATTTAAAAAATTGACCAAGTTAGAGAAGTCACCATTTCAGTAAATGCATAGTTCGTGTTTAACGAAATTTTCACTTATAACCACTGGAAATAATAAAATAAATGTTCAATTTGCTTTATCTGTTTACAAACAATAATTTAATAATATCATATGTCTTCCAGATAGATAATCAGATAATATAATTATTAAGAAATAATAAAATAAGTTTGAAGTAATTAAATATTATTTTTAGTGTACAACGTTTTTTTTCGCTAAGTGTAATAATTAAAAACCTATAACAAAAAACTATTAATAATAGTAATATTAATATTATAATATAAAATAAAATGTATTAAATAAATTTATCTTATAAATTGTTCAAAATTTTCACCATAATATTCTAAACATAATTCGAGTCGCCTCAAAAATTCAGTCGTAGTTGCCGCCTTGATTTGCTCTTCACTTAAATTTCACATCCATGCTAACCTAAACTTTTTCATCAAACTTAATACCTTAATAATTACATTATTTGATTATCTTATTGTTATTAAAACTATTGAAAAATAAAATAGAATTCCACTATAAAAATAGTTAAAATTGTAATTGTATTATAGTAGTCAACGAAACAAAATTTATCACATACTAAAGATATCTATCCGGACGACATACGATATTATTAAATTATTATTTGTAAACAGATAAGGTAAATTGAAAATTTATTTTATTATTTCCAGTGGTTATAAGTGAAAATTTCGTTAAACATGAACTATGCATTTATTGAAATGGTGACTTCTCTAACTTGGTCAATTTTATAAATAGAAAAAAACTTTTAATATAAAAAACGTTTAAAAAAAAATAATCTATCAGAATATGTAAAAAAAAAAATAGTGTTTCCATTTAAAAAAATGTAAGTTTTATTGCGTATGTGCACACTAAAAGTGTAAAAAATTGAAAATCATAAATAAATGTGTATTTAGGTATCCCTTAGGCCCTCTAAAATATTTACATCAATATAAAGGTCATCCAGCTGAGATATTTAGTGGTACCTTAAATCGTGATCACTCTGTATATTATTAATTGGTAGGTATAAAAACTTTCACTTACAATTTTTATTTTTTTAATATAAGATAATAAATAAAATAATATAACATACAAATTCCAGATTATAAATGGGTAAAATATCTTCTATGTTTGATTATTGAGTAATAACTGTAATGGGAATATGTAGTTTCACACAGTTGAGTTTAGACTAAATCAAATTCTCGCAATTTTTAGATAATGGCATCCTATAGGAATGATTAAAATTAAATGATTAACTTTATTAAATATATAGCTACTAACTACAACAATATTTTCCAATTTTCAGGAAAGGATTTAATCACGAATCTTTTTATTTTAAATTTAACATTTATTACATAAATTTAACAAAAATGTGTTGCATTTAATATTCCCCTACCCCCCCCCCCCCCCAATATTCATAGGTTGAAAACCTTTTTTTTTTATTTATATTGGATCAGTTGTGTGGAAGACTGAAGGGTTTTTGAAGAGGGGATGAAATGTAAATGTTACATAAAATAGAAATTTATTATAAAATAATTTGTATGAGGTTGTTCAAGACATTTCAAAATTTGAATGACACTCCTTCCCACACAAAATCGAAAATGCATAGTAAAAAAAATTGGAAATGTAATAATATGAGGTTCATCATAAGTTGTTAATATTGGAATTATGTAAAGAAACTTAAGTGTAAGATAATATTTTTGTATAAAGTTTTATAAGATTTGACAGTCTCTAAAATGTTCAAATTAATTTTGTAGTTAAAAACTAATTAGGTACATGTCATGTTTAATATTTATACATAAGATTTAATGTTTTAAAATACTTTCTAAATAGATTTTACTTTCAAGAATACAAAATAAAGTTGAGCATAATTCCACAAATTTTTAAAGGTCATTTGACATTTAAATTTTGATAAAATTTAATATTTAATAAAACCATTTATAATTATATTTATTCATAATAAAGTGTTATTTTGTATCCTAGTCCAAATTTTGGCATTATGTAATTAACAACTATCTTTTTATCTACCAACATGATTTTATTTTAGATTCCTAGTGGAGCAATGAATATATATGTAGCAAATTTCACTATCTGAATATCCAGTTCATGAAATGAGTGATTTCAGTATGTGGATGCCATATATATATATTAATTTGACTACTTGACAATATTTGTTTTTGTGTCTAAATAGTTTTAAGATACTTTTATAAGAGAAAATATGTTCAATCTTCAATTTCAATATTTTTCTAGTATACCAAAGTAGACTTAGTTAAAATTTTGGAGAGGTGGAAGGATTATATTGTTATAAATAAGGGGTTGTAAAAAAAGAAGAAATGGAATTAAGAAAAAAAATTGTTTGATAATTTAAAATAATCTCACATGAACATTTGAAGTTAAATTTATAAAATTAGGAAATCATGTTTTAATTGAAAATTCATATATTTTTTTAATAAATAGCCTAAGATTAAAAAATGTAATACCAAGTTCTACAAAAATTTAAGTTTTGCTTACAAGAATTATATTAAAAAAACGAGTGTTATTTTATCAAAAATCTTTTAAAATGGTCTGAATTTTACATTTAACTTACATATAAAAACATGATTTTCTATTAAACAATTTTAAAACTTTTTTTTATAAATTTTATCGACATTTATATTAAAAAATCTAATATTTTGTAAATTAGACCATTTATGTAGATTAATATTGTTTATATTAATTCTATAAATGTGAAAATTGATTCAGATTTATTGGTAAAAATTTTAAGTATCTGAAACTATTCGTTTTTGAATTACAATAAAATAATGAAAATTGTTAATTGTAAATTATTTTACGGTTGAAATATGCAATGTTATAAAAATTGTAATTTCAAACGTTCATCAAAAATTTATTTGATATTCTAAAATAATTTTTTTTCCATATAGGTTAAAAAACTTGAAAGTTAAACCTTGTATTAAATGTACAAACCTTAATGCTTAAGGATAAATAATGTTAAAATTAATATAACATACAATTTTATGAAATTTTATGAATAAAATAATTTAATAATATTTGCGATTTTGACAAAATTTGTTAACACTTCAAACGCTTATAATATTTTTTTGTGGATTACGCTCAACTTTTTATTTATACTTGTATTAATTAAAACTGATGAAAAATATTTAACGAAAATGTTAATGACAATTATGTGATTTTTATAATAAGAAAAAAGATAAAATATTGAAAATCTAAGCTTTTCTACTATCCGCCACAAAAGAAAAATACACATTATTGTAAAATATTTACAATATTTCATATAATTTTTTTTTATAAAAGTAGTTAAACAATATTAAAATATATAACCGTTTATTTTATAAGCGTTAAAATTTACATTTTTAACAAAGTTCGTCGAAATAATGAAATTTGAAAACTTTTTTTAGGCAGTTAAATATATATAATATTTAAAAACTTTAAAAAAATATTAGGTGAAAAAATAAAATGTTTAAACAAAGAGTCAAAGACAGTAATTTCACTAGTTTATAAAAATAAATAATGATAAATTGTATGAACATCTTAACTCTAAATCTTAAATTTTGACTAAATTAAAAATTTACGCGCAAAATAACAATTATTAAATAAATATGTGTAAATGTAATTTTTTTTTATTACCATTTTATGTTCAACTTTGAAATAAATTTGATATTTAGACAAAAAATTATGTTTTAATTATTTTTTTGCATTAATTCAAAAATATTATTCGTAGGTATTTGATAATTTTAATGTTTACTACTTTATTTTTTACATACGATGACATTTTCTTATACAATTTTTTTTATCAAAAATTAATTCAACTTTTATACTAATAATAAGAAGTAAAATAAATTATTTTAATAGTAAAACTCGTATAAATATATCATAAAATATACTTAGTAATATAGACTAATAGATGATCTCGGCTAAGAACTGCGTTTTGTATAGAACGATTTAAAATATAATTCAAATTTAACACAATATTCATTACAGTAACTTATTCAAGGACGAAATAACTTGACACCTACTATATACACAATAGACCAAGTTTTTTTTATATATTTTCATGAATATTTAACATGCGATTGCCAATGTGCATGATTTTGAAAGACTATGATACATAGTCCAAAAGTTTTTATTATATTCTCTTGCTTTTTTATTCTGCACATATAAAAATTTAATTATACGGTAATTGAAAATATTTTTAAAATTCGATACTAACTTTATTATTCATTGTACAAAAAAGATGTAATATTTTGGAAATAATATAATTTCTATAAAGTACTTAATATAAATGTTTTGTGAAAATGTCATGTCTCTACTGCGGTTACTCATGTATTAAATTCAACAAAAAAACAAAATTGATTTTGCCTAAAACTTTTTTAATTCTGTTTTTGCTTTTTTTTTTTATAAATATCTTGTGGAAAACAGAAAATTAAAAATTATTTATTTATCTTTGGTAATGATTAAAAGTTAGGGGATGGAAAAAATATTTTAGTGATATCTACAGTCTATTGTCATTAATTGTACTAATATTTTTACTTACAAAATCAAATAATTAATGAAGTTATCAAAAAAAAATACAGTCAACAGTAGGTATCTTATAAGTATAGTATATATAAAATAAAACCTTATAGAATAAGTCTACGATTTTATTTCATACAAAATAATCTTATTAAAAAAAAAAAAAATTACTTATGAAGAAAAATTCAGAGATTGGTATTCGATTTCATCTCTCCGGAGCTCTTATAATTTAAATACTAAATTATATTACAATTTGTTATGTTCATAGCACATAGTATATTTATATATCATTTTGACCAATGAATACCGCCCACCAGCTGCTTTAATTTATGTGCACCATGTATAGATGTTTAAATTGAGAACGGAAATTTACAATTAAAAACTATGTAGCATGTACCTATATAATAAATAGTATCATTTGTATATGAATATGTATGTATTTGTACGTATGTATAATATGTGCGGATATGTGATGAATAAACGTTGAATATAGTATTATTTAGTTTATACAATTTTAAATGAACAAAAACCATGCCAAAACTGAACAATATAACAATTTAACAGTGTAAGAACGCATCCAATTCAATCAATACTCGGCAATGACATGGTCAACCATTTTAATTCCGCAAATGACAATTAAAATTGATGAAAAACAATTTAAAGTGATTGTGAAAATAGTTTAACTAAAAATAATTCTGTTAGGTAGAATGTATATACAATAGTGTAGGTATATTTTAATAAATTATCTGAATAAAAAAATACGAGATATCATTAATTAATACATCTAAATATCATTAAAAATATTGATATCTAATCACTTATTCAACGGTAAAATGGTTGATTTATACAAATATGTATCTTTATGAATAGATAAATCTATTTTCATAATTAAAGGCGTAATAAAAAAAAATAATGATAATAATTTTCTTTGTCTGAAGTAAAATATTGAAGCAGGAATACCCAATTGCGTATAATATTTACAATTGTGACAATACAGACCGCGTGTTGTTTACATAATATGTGAATATGATGTAAGTGTGATTTTTGAACATAGAAAACTATTTTGTTTCAGCGCGGAAAAGAGTAGACAAACTAATAGTTATCAACAATAACATTGTGTGGAAACCACGTCGTATACAACACTGTTACAGGCTGATAAAATAGATCAGTAGAAACTCTCTGCGAGTCGAATACGATGGAATAAAAACGAACAAGCCGTACAATAATATAATATCCGATAACGAATGGGAAAACAAATTGTAGCGACACATTAAAATATTATACCTATGTATAAAACATGGCGTGTAAATTGTATCATGTTAATGGTTTTAAATCGGCGCCGAGCCATCGTACACTGCAGCGGTGTATAAGGTACGCGAGGCAATAGCTGAACAAACAATAGGTATGTGCGATATAATAAATTATGAATTGTATTTTACGGTTGCGCCGAATAACAAGGTTGGTTTTAAGTACTACTTCGGAAGAGCGGCTCTTGAGTATTGGCAAAACAAAAAAAAAAAAACGCGTCGTTTGTCCTTGAAAACGAAACAAAAAAAAATATCTCGATCGATCGGTCGCGAAACGTTGTCAAACTTTAATGACAAAAAAACCACTTACATAATAATATTGCAATATAATTTTATCGCAGTTGATATTTGTTCGTCTTACCAGAAAGGCTGTACAATAATATTATAATATCAATAACATCGTCATCTATGCGTGGCCTCTCCCTAGCCTGTACGTCCTGTGCGTATATTTATGTCCTAATCGATTTAATTGGGGTACTATATTTGACTCCGGGCGATTGATCGAAATCGGTTTCGAATGCCGAATCGTACACTGTTTTCGTGTTTTAATAATAATCAGACGTCAGGAACATACGTTATACGCGCGCGTCCCAATGAATAATATTGTCACGGTGGCCGTGCACAGACGCATTCGATTTCTACGAAAACTTAATGATGATAATATCGCGCCGTCGCGCGTAGCATATAGCCAATACGCATAATAATAAATTTTATATTGTTGAAAATATTATATCGTCGCGGTCGCCGCCGTCGTTATATTGCCGTGGTCGTGGTCGTTCCGAGCGAACAGCGAAATAATAAACCGACTTTACGGACAAGGCACGAGGTGTGGTTCGTCGGGTCGGAGAAAAGGAAATAAAAATAATAGTAATAATAATAATAATAATAATAAAAATAAAAAATGGATGGCATTTTGTAACGCGCAAAATGGCCGGTCGGTCGTACGCGCGTTTTATTACATAACGCTGTGCGCAAAATATAAAACGAGAATACCGAAGGCTGCGGCGGCGGCGGCGGCGCTGCCCGACGAGTTCGAGTCAACGACCTTTCGACACTTTTTGACGGTCGATTCCCACTCGTCGCGTGATGGCAGCCGCGCGGCGCTCGTTTCGCAGAGTGCGCGCCGCGTATACACCGCGGGCCGACCGCACGGACGGACCGTGTGCGCCGACTCCGCCGCAAAAACCGTGTGTATACCTAATATTATTATTATTATCATCATCACACGTGAAGATAATAATAATACCATAATATATAGTAATTGACAACTATAATGCTTACTGCGGTGTACCTTATATACGAAAATATTACACGAGTACACCTACCTACCTGTGTGTTTTGTCGTCGTCTGAAATAAAACTGTGCACTAGGTGCACCTATGTATTTTGTACGCGATATACGTATATAGGGCCGGCTTGAGAGGATGTCGGTGTCGCGCTAAATTTTGTTTCCTTTCTCTGACCCGCGCGCAACACACGGCAAATTTGCGCCGTTCTGTATATACGAGTATATATATATATATATATATATATATATATATTATAAAACCAATCTTGTGATGTCGTTAATCCGTCAACGGCTCGAATATTGTACGGCGAATTATTGACCTATTATACCGAACATCGAGCGAAAAAACATATTATTATCTATGTGTTCATGCGATGGATTTTTTTTTAATTTTTAATTTCCAAGCGTCTATTTTTTAACAGTAACACTTTATGCACATTCGTAACTTGCTTACAAATTTAAATACCGTAAAAGAGCCAATAATAACGTAGGTAATAAGAACACAGATAATGCTGTAATTCTAATTTTGATAATAGGTCAATTCGTTTTAACACTAAAGCTGACTACACAAGGTTGGTTCTGCTGAACGCAAATCAGATGTGGGGTCATGTATAGAGAAGACAGATTGTTCGCTAACATCCTCTTGAAGCTATAATATGAGTAACTACTGTTAGAACAAAGATGGGCTATTTATACGTTCATACTAAAACCTATACGGGGGGAGCTTTTATCACTTTCAAAATTATATATATATATATATATAGGTACAGAAACGCGTTGTGATCATTTAAATGTTAACATATTATAACATGTAATTTTTTTATATTTTCCAATAATAAATATACATCCTATGCGTCATATAACCTACACGTAAATAAATGGTATTTTTATAACCAATGTTATAGCTGAGGACAAAACTGTCGTAACATTCATAACTTATTATGGATAAGAGCAAATTAATTAAATTTGGATATATTATATTGTTGTAATATATACTATAAAATATTTATTTCATATCTTGTTGTTAATTTTATTTATTTATTATGATTGCCGCGGCATCCGCCTTTTTTTGATATAAAATCGTAAAAATTAATTTAAATTTTATTGATGCAATGATAACCTATAGTGAAAATATGGGTAGCTGTATTGGTATATAATCGAATAACTTAAAATTGGGTTATAAAAAAAACAAAACTTGATTTTTTTAATTTTAAAAATGTTGCTTATAGTTATATTTTATATTATAAAAGTATTTATTTTTAATTTTTAGACAAATTTTCCTCGGACTGTTGTAGTTAATCGACACTTTTTCCATCCCTTTAATCTGACCTTGAGTTTTCAATATTTTAATAATGATACGCCAATAAATATAGTGTAGGTACGAACAACTCGAGTATAATAATATATTGAACCGACCGGGACGCTGGGTTCGTTGTTCTCACCGGGCGAACGCAATTTGCGACGTAGCTACAACAGGGAAGGGCGGTAGTCGTAGCCGTAGCCAAGAATTTTTTTGTGTTTGTGGTATGTATGTGTGTGTGTGTGTGTGTGTGTGTGGTGGGGGGCATTGGTTTTGTAGAAATATCGTTTTCGGAAGTGCTAAAATTCGTGAATTCGTCGAGGCCATCGCCTCATATTTTCGCTTCCTATTTCTAGTTGCAATTATAATATTATTATGTATAACATAAAACTATTAAATATGTGTTGTAACAAAATTCTATAGTAATACTTATAATATAATAACTTAACTTGATTTGGTTTAATATGGTTTTTTTAACATTTTTTTTATTATTACTATAATAACTTAATAATTGAATTTTATCTATACTGGTAAAAAATAATGTAATTTTTTTTTCATTATAGTTAAGCAACTGATTGGTTTTATATATTATGGTTTTTATTTTTATTAAAAAAACAATTTGTATGATTGTCAAATCCCGTAAAAACACTACCTATAATATTATTATTATTTCATGCATTTAGTGAATAATTCATTAGTCATTACTCATTATACAGTACCTACCTATAGTATATACCTACAATATATTATGCTCGAGTCGTCTATAAGAAAAAATACATTCATCACTCTCAAAGTCTAAATTATGAAACTATTATTATGTATGATGGTCTTTACTGTCTCTATAATCTCTATACGTACATTATTATATGAAAACAAATGTATAATATACATTATATTATCCATACAGTTGTTATTATGTATTATTACAATGTATCTGACGCTACATAAATCTGTCTATAGTTTTGTACGTATCTGTTGTTAATTTATTAGACATAATAATTATAACTATATTATCTATTCTCGTGTACCTACATAATATTCGATATTATATAATAATAATAGAGGGCAGAGGCACGTATATACATTATAATATAGTAATAATAATGATAAATGTATTTATACACATTACGCATTACGCTATAGTCCGCAAATTGTGCGATAAGTTATTGTATATTATTGTGATACATGCACAGTAGTATAGGTTAGGTTAGGTACATGGCATATTGGCGTGCTAAAACGTAAAGCTACACCAGTCGGGCGGGCGGCCGCCAGACGGACCAGACCGTAATAATATTGTTGCGCCGTGTAGCTGGGCGGGGGAGCGCATGCGCGGCTAACGCATTCTACCGTCTGGCCTTAACTCGGTCCCGATTGAGGCAGGTCAGTGTCAATGCACTTTAATGACGTTCGCAACTCATCCTCCGTTGCGCCAACAAGCAAGCTGCTCTCTACTACAATAATATTTCTCAGCTTCGACCGACCGGAAGATCGTGTATGCGATGATGATTTTTCTTTTTCCGTCTTTTCTCATCGTGTAGATATTAAGTTATTTTCTACGAAACTCATTTATATCGTCGCCATCCGTCCGGTATTCGGAGAGCGAAAAAAATTCAAACTTTTTCCGTTTTTTTTTCTCCCGTCCTCGTTCACTGCCAACCATGACGACGACGACGACTATCCGACAACAGACATGGTTGCCGGGAAGCTACGCAAAACGACGACGAAAGACTGTCGGAAATCGTGACAATTTCAACGTGGCGGCGATCGACTACCTATTGCGAAATAATCTGGTAAGATCGTTTTCGAATTGCTATACATATAATTTACACGTATAATAATGTATCTATTTCATTGTATTTCGGTTTCATCTGTATATGTGTCTGTGCGTGTGTGTGTATGTAATGTATTTTCGTTAGAAAAAAAAAACCGTCCGGCCGGTTAATACTGATCGCCCCCCGTGGTTAACATTTTGGTTTTTTGAGCTTTAGCGAACGCGGCGGTGGCCTCGGAGCCGGCAATAGTAGCGGTGGAGGTGGTGTCGGCGGCGACGGCGATAGCGGCGACGGCGGTGGTGGTGGTGATGGTGGTGGTGGCGACGGCGACGGCGGTGGCGGCGGCGTTGTCTAGGTTATGGCTGGCGCGCGCTTGGGGTGAGAGTTCAACGGCCCCCAGCCGGTCATCCACCGCAAACGCGCCTTCCCCTCATTTGGGCGCGGTGTCAAAGGGGTGAACGACTCGTCGGCCACGGGTTGGGGTAGGTACGTTGGTTTTATTTTATATTTTTTATTATGTTATACATTTCGCATTCATGTTGAGGTTGGTCAAGACGCGCGCGAATTTCGCAATCCGTCCTAACCATCTGCGCCGCACCGCACAATACATTATTATAATTTTAACGACGTGTATTTATACCGCTGCGATGTACGTTCTTTGTTTCGCACGGCGCATTCGTCACGGAGAATCGCGGCACCACGACATATACGATTTATTAATAAAATTGCGTATTTCTGCAGGCGCAGACGATTCGGTAAGTCTTTACATCATCATCGCACACACACACACACACACACACACACACACACACATAAACAGAGAATAATATGATATATCGCGATGACCATAATTTTTCGAGTGTCCATTATAATATTATGCACACATGGTTTATTATAACTATTTATTACTCGTACGCGAAACGTCATAAGACGTCGCAACGACGTTATATCATAACATTGTGTGTACTCGTATACGGCCGGAGCACGGTGTGTACGACACGTGTGTTATTATAACGATATTTTTTAATTGCTATATACTAATAATATTACACGCATACACACACACACACACACACGCGCGCGCGAGAGTGTGTGCTTGCACCGCGTGCGTGTGCGCGGCGTGGCGTGTGTGTTAAGCGTGTATACACATTATATTGCAACAGCAACGATAATGGCGTAGACGTAGGTCAGTAACTCTCGAGAAAGACCTGTGCGCGCCGCGCGCTAAAATACATTGTCATTGGGCGACGACGCAACCTTGTCGAGACGACTGCTATACGTAGGTATACAATATTATGTATCTGAAATGCATTCAAGGTTAACCGCTTATCCTGTACACACGTATATTATATTATGTATGCGCACACCATTGAAGTTCCCCCCTACACACGCACACGCGAGCATACACCAACGACGTCGAGAAATAATGATAAAACACACACACACACACACACACACACATTAATTATCAGGTAGGTGCCTCTTATAATATAATACTATACAGTCGGCGTACGACGACGACGAAAGTTACAGTTTTCGTTCTTTTCGCCGGACGCGCGTCCATCATACCGCGGCGGCGTCAATGAACTTTTCACGATTTTCGTCGGGAATTTTCGACGACTTGAAAAACCGACCGGTACCGCTGCGGATCGCTCGTAGATACCTGCGAAAAACGTCCCGTGTAGTCGGCACGCCTCTTATATTATTACAATACGTGATGATATCGATACGCATGTCGCACACCCACAGTCGGAAAAACGTCGCGTACCGCTGAGAGTTTGCCGTCTCGACGACATCGAAATATCGCGCACCCATACTATGGAATAGCGGGTGGGTAAGACACTCTGCGTTATAATGTTATACGGAGAGCGTTATCGATCGCGCGCACACCCACACGCGCGCGCCACCCACACGCACAACACTCCGACGCCGCTCGCCCGCACGCACGAACGCGCCCCGGTCGGTGCCAGACGAATCGTTCGTTTTCCATCGCGTCGCGTCCGAATACGCGTTGGCGTCCGCGAAACGACGATGATCGACACCGAACAAAACGTAGACCTAGGTCAGTGACGCCCGGCGTTACTTTGTACGCGCGTACGATATATATTATTGTTACTGCAGCCGTGTGGGCAATGTGATATCAATATAATGTTGTACTACGTACACACGAACACGATGTTGAGTATTAATATTATAATTGGGCCGCTATACGCCCAAGAACCGCGCGAACCGGACGCGCGCGAGTGTGGTGCAGCTTATCGTCGCTGGCCACGTCGATAATGTATAAATAGGACGCGGTATATTGCTAATTATTGCGATTGACCTTTTTCTTTCATTGCGGCGTGATAAAAAATTTAAAAAATAAATTATAACAAAACAATATGATATAATATAACACATATTGTATGATGTGCTGAAAAATATAAGCGATCCTTCTCGCGGGCGAATGGCGATATTATAATATTATGTTATTGCATAGTTTCGTGTGGAGTTCCGTTTCGCAATAATAATGTTTATACGTGTTAATTATTCATAATAATAACAATACGATCGGACTATACGCGATGGAGGTCCGCGAACAAAAGGTTAAAAACAAAGCGCTATAGGTATTATGCCGCATGTGCCTATGCCTATATGGTTGTATAGTATATATGATATAATACAGTACTCGCTGTACGTACAATGCGGTATAATATTATATGGAACGGTTTGCACGCGAAAACGTGTACTATTATTTGTTGTGTGTAAAACGGAGGCGATTATGCAATAATGCAATATGCTTTATTATTGTTGTTTTTATTTCCCCGTGAGATTTCTTCCCCTTTTGCGTCAGGATTTTCCCCCTAGGAGAAAAAAAAATTGGTCCTCTTTGTGTTCGCGAGATTTACTCACACTTTCGATCGTCGTTTATAACGTTCGAGATTAGCAAACATCTCTCGTTGAAGATGAATTTAAAGCGGACGTTTAGAAAGCTTAAATTAGTGGTATGGACTTAACCGACAACGAGAGAATTATTTATTTTTTTAACTACTTTACATCACTACACTAGCACTACACAATAATTTTTAATCTTTATTCATTATACGCGTAATATCTGAAAATAAAAAAATTAACACTACCATGGATTAAATTATTTATAAATATTAATTATTAAAATTAACCATAATATTATAAATGGTGCATCAAATAAAACATTTTAATTCCTAATATAGTAATAAATTAAAAATTATTTTACACAATTTATATATTTAAAGAGATAATTTAATAATGAGATGTACAGCGGTCTTACATCTACATTATTTTAATGACTAAAATTTATAAATTTATCGTACCATCCAGAATCTAAAAACACGAATAAACAATTTCAAATTACGACTTCTATAAATATTGTCATTAATAACTTTTATTAATTATAAAAAAAAAACTATAATCTTAAATATAATAGTTAGGTCAATTTTATTTTTTTTATTACGTGATAATATAAATACAATTAATAATTATATTGCGAAAGAACTGTTTGGAGTTGATCATTTTAAATTCCATTTTACTGAATAATATGCATTAAAGACTGTCTTTACAAAAATAGAATAATGCGATTCTAATGCCAGATGATGTTTATAGATCTGTTGCGTTTTTTAACTGCAATGGTTCAATGGCATAAAACCTATATGCATTATTCCGTTGCCCTTTTAAATCTACGTTTATAATAAGCTATTGAAAATATTTTTTAACTTTCCGTATTAATACTATCTCTAGGAAATTTTTCATTCAAAAGCTTAAAGTTTCAATTAAAATTATATAGTTCTTTAAATAAATAAAATAAATTAACTGTATATAGACGTATAGTACCTATATTTAATTTAAAAATTATTATTTTGATATATTTACTATATATACACATCAATTATCTAAAATTCAGCCAAGAGTATGCAGGCCTAGAACTCCCTTTTTATCTAATAACTAATTGACTGACTTTATTACTACTCAAATTATAGAAAGTACAAGTCAAAGATGGCAAATTTTAAGAAACAGAATATTAATACTCTTTTTTTTACATCTAATAAGTAATACTTTTATTAAGTCTATCTTTTGATTGGTAACAGTGGTGTAGCCAGGATTTTCAAATGGGCGTGACAAATCCGAAATACTAAAAAAACATAATCAACAATTAATAATAATAGTTCATTTTTATATTTAATTGATACAGCTGTTGCTACGCCACTGAGTAGCAACAATTGTAATTCTGCTTAAAAATATATATATTCTATGGTACACTTTAAAGTTATACAAATAACATATCATATTATAAATATACAAAACTTAGACTAAAATATCTAAATTTATAGTGTTTATAATATTTTTTTTGGATGAATAATAGTACTAAAATTAAAATATTTTTTTTTATTTGTTAAAATACTATAATCTTATACATAGTTAGATTAATTTATTTTTTAGAGCTTTTACATGGCACATAAATATAATTAATACAATTATAAATTTCGCCAAAAAAATTCAACCTTGAATAATCCTTGGATATTTGCCAAATAACTCTCTAAAACAACTCAAGTTTAACCACTTATAATAAAGACTTTCCTGACTTGAATTACATTTTATTTTACGTATGTTTATTTATAATGATTATTTTGGATTTAAAAAATGAGAAATATGTGAAAACTGAGTTGCTACGACCCGTAGATCCGAACTTGTGTCGCAAAGTTTAGTATCACAAGTTCGTTTCTAGAGGATACAGCCACTCAGTGCACTCATCAATTATAAATAGTGCATGGCTCAAACAAAAAAATTTACCATTAATTTACTAAAACCTAGTCACAAATACTAAAATAAAACGGGTTTATACTAAATTATTAATATTTTAAATTTTTAAAGAAAATTATGATTACAATAATAGTTATTAAATAAATTAAATATTCTAGTATCGTATTATAAATATAGCCATACAATCAATAGTCCACAATAATCATATACGATTCTATAGAACTACGGTTTCTGTCCAATAGCTATTTCATAATATTTTATTGGTACATTAAAAACTAGAACTTTAATACAAATAGGTATTGTGTATTTTTGATATGTTTAAAGAAAGTATTCAAGTCAAGTATAACTACCTACATAATGCCCATAGATATCATTGAACAATATTTCCATACAATTTATAACATAATATTAATATTACAATTTAGTTGTCAAATATAAGCATATAATATAACACTTCATACTATCAATGTTTTTTAAGAGGATGCCAGCGTCACATATTATGTTATCAGATAATAGTTATCACTGTCTATCGCGTACATAGTTAATTGCAACATCGCAATTCGCAATTCGCATTTCACATTTTGCAGCGAAATTAGGTTACCACAAATTACGTAGTATCCTACGTAAGCATAATATTTTCATCTTTTCAAAGTTTTAAGTTATATATTATAATCAATTTTTATTAACATAAATATCAAACAAATTATTAAACATAAGTTTCTTAAAATTTAAACACAAAACACTAAATTAACAATTTGTGTAAGTAATTAGGCTACAAATTGAGAAACTTAAATTCGCTGTAACACATCATTTTTCACTAAAACGACGACTGTGGTAGAGAAAATTGACATCTACTTAAAAATTGAATTTTGTTTCCAAGGTTATATTATAAGTATCTACACTATCGTTATTTCAAATAAATGTAATATTTAATGTTGATTTATGAAAGATACAGACACATATGTCTTATTTGAAGGAACTAATTAAATGTTGAATAGTTTTACATAAAATGTCCATAGTACTTATATTATTCATTTCGAATATATAATATTTGAATTTATAAGATCCAAATTTTAAAAAAGAATGTTCATTTAAAAATATTTACCTTACTATACAGCCATACAAGTACTTACTTATATTTTAATATTTGGTATAGTATTATTCATAGACATTAAACTACAAAAAAATATTTATTCAAATTGTTATTGTAAGTAGAATTTTTAATTTAATATTGAATAATATTATAGAAATAATTGATGAAACCTTCAATTATTCTTAAGGTTGAAATAAATTTACGAAAATTTATCTTAGTAAATATCATAATTTATTGCTTAGTATTTATCCATAGCTATAACTAATTTTTGTCACAAACGATTTATTTAAATAAAACATTTCATAGAAATAATTTTGAATTATAATTTTCAGGTTTTATTTTGGATAAATGATTATATATCTATGCTGACAAGAGTGAGGTAGTTGGTTGTATAGTAGTTTATTATTTGACTTTACTATACAATCGGCTAACTTTACTTCTGTCTTGCTAAAGTGTCTTCATACCAGAACAAATATGATCGATTCAATCAATGGAACGGAGAAAATATGTCAACATTTATAATAATGTGTGCAACATATCGTTTAAAATGTATATATGTGCCAGGTACAAAGTACATATTATTATTATTGTACTTTTCATAATGTTATATAATGCTATAGTTTATCAAATTGTATTATAAATAAACATGTTTAAACTCTATAGGTAAGGCTATAGCCTATAGGCTATAGTACGATACCTACATATTATATAGGACAGCGGCCTAGGCGCCTAGCGCACCGTGTTACCGAAGGACTCCTGGTGGGTGTTTGGCCTATTGCATTACCATTGGACAACTATCGCTAATAATAAATTGTTTTGTGAACGACGATATTCGGTACCTATTCATTTTAGAAATTATCTCGATTCAATGTTTTTGCAGGTCCAACTCCGATTACACATATAATATATTTTAAATTATATTATTGGGCACTATAGCGCGAATTTTTAAGTAGACACTAAATAATAATACACAAAACTGTATTTTTCGTTACTAATTGTTATGTTTGTGTAATCACAAGCAAATTATGTATTTATAAGACACTATATTAACCCACGAATATCACTAATTTATGTAAGGTATAACGTGTAATACACTTTAATATATTACGATGCTATACTAATGAAATGAGTGGATAAATACTCGTACCAATTAATGGGTAGATAGTTGTATTTATTTAGTATTATTAGTGTTTATATTGAGCTATATAATACTAATACTATTCAATAACAAGATTGAAGATTTTATTAAATATAATTGAGTGTGTTGCATTATAACATATAATATACTCGTATATTTTCCATGTGCTGCAGCACAAACGCCAAAAATTGATCATGTACGTATATTATTGTCTAGTTTCTAGTCTGTATGGGAGATCATAACTATTAATATTTCAATTACCGGACAGTATGGTATTTAATATACTGTCCCTGATAAGTATAACCATAAAACCAACATTTTTAACGAAACACTATAATTATTTATTTGCGATTAGCAAACGATAGTAAGTTAATGTAATACGATTGATATTATTGTACATTGGTGTGATGATTAAAGGATGTGTTATTGTACCTATATATGCAATAAATGTTACTCGTTATTTTTATTACTTTAAATAATTTTATTGAAGTAAACCAATTTTATTGTTATTGATATTTTTATCAGTTTATTTCACTTTCACATATACGTAAATAATTTTACATTTTGATTATTAGAATAAATAAAGATTTATTTATATGTTATATAATACGTGCGGTACCTGTATCGGCGGTATACCTACTGTATATATTTTATATTTGTATAATAAAAAACTAAAAGTACTTTAACGACCAAAAGCCATTTTTGTTTTACATTTTTATTTTTGTTTTTTAGTTATTCAAAATATATTTGACGTAAAGATTAAAAATATTAAACATTTAAATAAAGGTACTACCTTGCAATCTTATCATAAGCACACTTCAGTAAAAATTCCTCTTGAGCTTATGGATCGGCTTGTCTAGTCGTCTAGACTAATGTTATATAACTTTTAAATTAGTTATTAAGTACGATTTTTCTATTACTTTATAACTATTATATGCTTAACTGATATGACAAGTACTAAACTTTTTTATTTAGAATTGCTTATACCTTTTTCATATATAATATACGTATCATTACTATATGGTGTACATTACTTACATTATATTCTTCAATCTGTATTAGTTATACAATAAAAATAAACATCTAGTTATTAATTTAAAATATTTAAAAAGCTATCTTATAGCATCCATAGGTATCGAATATATTCGATATGATAAAAATCTGTAAATTAAATTCTCCAACATTTTTAACCTTTTAAAATTTTTATTATAAAAAGATCTTTTGCTCAATTCCAATATTGTTAATAACAATTAGATGATAAACAGTTTTAGTTGTTTTCAAAAATATATCAACATTTTTTTAAATTAAAACACAATGATAGCCGTTTGTTGTGTGTATGCTATGTATGTATATTGTATATGTTTATATTATTGTATGTAATATATATATTATTATGCAATATTTATATGAATTTGGCATAATATGCACATTGTACCATTGTAGATATAATTTTTAATTTTTATTTAATCAGTTAAATGATCGTTATTATTTAAAATATGATAGATTCTTCTTTTGTATTTAAGTACTTAACAAATAGGCAGGTATTCTACATTTTGATAAAATAGCTATTAGGTATTCTATAAAATGTAAATAAAACATAATTTTAACTATCTAATTATTAACATTTTATAAATTTTCATTAATTTGTATATTAAATTATAAATAAGTTCAATAAATATTTGAAGGTTATGATTTTATTGTTAGTCTGTTAGTCAAAATTAAATAAGGAAACTTAAGTTTCAGGTTAGTGAGTTTTAGAATTTGATTTTTTTCTGATCAAATGAGTCCAATCAAAAATTGTGAATATCATATTCTGGTCACAATTTTGTTAACTAATTAATCTCATTAAAAAATAAGTATGTATAAATAACAATGCAATAGTTTTATTACCTTACCTAAGTATTAAATAATCAATATTTGATGGTAGGTGGGTAAAATAATTGACTATTTGAGCAATAATAAGAATGATAGTATTAGTATAGAAATAAAAGAAATTAAATGAATTAATTTCTATAATTACTTGTATATAATAAATACCACAATTAAATTAAAAATATAGAAACATTTGCATTTATATTCATAAATATTGAAACTATACCTAACTTTTACTTGATTAACTTAAATTATATTTTCGTATCTTTGCAATTGAGATTATATTACCGTATTTACGTATAAATCATAAATCAATATTTACAAATGTTTTTTCAAATCATTCATAAAAATTATACTTGGTGTCTATAATTACAGATTTAATTTTAGCATTTTTAACACTGATTTTTTTTTTAACTATCTATAAATTTAAATTTATTAATATGTAGGCTAAAAAATAATTTTGAATTTTGTCAATCGAGATAAAAAAAAATACCTACCTAATTTATTAATAAAAATTGAAGATAATAAAAAATATATATTTTATATAAGTTTAAATTTAATTTTAATTTTCAGTTAAACACGGATGTGAAAACTATGACAACCACACCACAGCACCATGCAGAATTCAAAACTGGAGTAGGCTACCTACTACGTATCAAAACTTTTTGTTAGAAAATCTATACATATATATATTTTTTTGCTGTAGAACATTTTATCCTAAAAATGTTAAAATAGTTTTATTATGTGTAATTAATGTTAATGATAGAAAACATTAAACTAGTAAATGTAATATTGTATCCAATAACATTCAACGTGTCGGTTAATAGAGTAAAAGAGATAGTTCCTTTATACATTAATTAATTCTTTGAATTTTTTTATCTGGAATATTATTTCTTTTATTTATTTAATACTTTTAATACTAATTTGATAATTGTATTATTATAGCTACAGTTTTAAATGTTAAATACATAATTAAATCAAAAAAAAAATTCTCAAATAAAGGGGCCGATAGTACAAACTATCACTACCACCCATTAGATACGACGCTGGTGGTTATATTATGTATAATATATTAATATAATATTGTATATTATAATTTTATACTTAAATTTTAAAATATAACAACAGCTTTATGTTTTTAATTGTTATTAGTGCGTTCAAATCTAAATCCAAGATTATAGGGTTTGTTATCATAAATAAAAACTCATGTTAAAACAAACTCAAATGCATCTTTGAAAAAAGTGGCAGGTCTTTTTTGTATCAATTAAGTTTTTGTTATAACTTACAAGTGTATTGTAATTAATAATTAATTTAATTATTTATTTTTTAAGCATATTCTGTAATATTTTACTGTAATTATTAGTTATTTATTTATGTTTATAGCCTATTTATGTAACAATTCAATAATGATTAAACAGTTTACTTATTAGGCATGTTGACAATAATTGAAAAAAATCGAAAATTTTTCATGTCTATTTTTAGCTCAAAAACAGTTGAAATATTTTGAAAAATGTATCACGAATAAAAAATTATCATATAAATATAATGTAGAAATTTCATGTAACTATATATAATATATATAGTTAGTTACTCAATTATTAATTTATTAATTAAAAAAAAAATAAATAACGAAATTGTAAAATTATATATAAGTTCATAAATATTAGTATTATTAATTTTAATATTACTTGTTTTATTAGCACCCTTATATTAAATTTTAAAATCTTAGATATAAAAGAAAATTGTATGAATTTCTAAGTACAAAACAATTTTTAAATGATTTATCTTTATTCTTTAAGGCTAGCATAGCCCAATTTAGGAAATATGTACCTGGGGCAATATAATTTTAGGGTCCTTTTATATTTGTTAAATGTAATTTTAAAAAGACAGTGAACATTAAAATAACATAATTGCATTAGTGAACAACATTTTTATTTACAGAACATAAATTGATTTTTAATACTTGTATAATATTTAAATATAATTATTAACTATTCATAGATAATATACATCACATAGTTCATACATATATATATATAAGTTTATTTTTCATTTTTTATGATATTCGTCAATAAATGTAGTTTTGTTAGTTTTTGTTAATTATATGCATAGGTATTTGACATTTTCAGAATATTATATACATACATATTTATCAATTTAAAGTAAAATTACTATAAATAGCTATATTTAATATTTTCGTGCCTAGTGAAATTGTATTGTCTTTTCGGTAAATATTACTGAAAAAAAATTATTTTCAGTTGAATTTTTACATTTTTAACCCATTTTTTAGTAGTATTAAAAACGAAAATATTTCATCAAAACTATTTATGTATTCTTTTTTTATATAATTCAAATTATATTTTGTATTAAAAAATGAATAATTGTAAGATACATGAAATTTTTACCAAATGTTTAAATCAGCATTTTATATACATTATACATTTCTCAAATTATTTTATTGTTTTTTATTTATTTATAGGTTATAAAGGATTTTTGATTTTTTTTTTTTACAATTATTGTCGTTAAACATTTTCTGCTAAAAAGTTTGAAAATTAAATAAAATACATGCTTCTTATAAGTTTTTTGTATATCAATTAAAAAATATCGAAAATTGATGATCACAGTAATTTTTTATGTAAGTTGTATGTTAAAATGTTGACGAATTTCGTCAAAACTGCAGCAAATATTTGATAATTATTTTATTGTTAGAAATTCATAACATTTTTTTTTATTTAGGATTTTAAAATTTAGTATAAGATTCTTGATAAGTTGTTTTACTTATGGACTATGATAAAAAAAAGTGTACTGGAAAGTCACAATAATTTTTACGATATTGGATACATTCACCCGTAAAATAACGATTTCTCATCAGACAATTTTCATATTTTTATGTAACTCAAACAAGTATGTACTTTAAATGTTCACCTAGTGTTTAGATTGTCATTATCTACACAATACACGCATAATACAGTTTAGTTTTATTTTGATTAATGTCAAAAAATAAATAAATATTTTTGCATAGTCAAAAAGCTTAAAATTGAATACAAAGTTCTTTATAATTTAATATGATAGCTGTTTAAAAATATTAAAAATATTAAGGCATAATTTTTTTTTTATAAGTAGGCTATACAAGAAGAAATTTTAACAAAATTACAAAAATTTGCTAATTATTTTGTAGATAAAAATTGTAGTAAGCAGTCGCTGCCGCTTTACTATGGATTACAATATTATTTTTCTTCTATGTGTTGTCGAACATAGACGTTGCTCTACTCTCATTATATTATACTTTTTATTATTTAGACGATACCTATTGGCAAACATAAACGTTATCCAAAAATGTGCAACGATTTCGAGAAGTCATCAAAAACGAGCAAAATCGCGAGATAAAGTATCTACAGTAAAACCTGTATGTAGTGAACAATCATGAAGAATAAGAAATGTCTACTAAGGGAAGCACTTTCAGAAAAAAATTACAAAGTACATAAAAAAATAATTGATTGTATACACATTAAAATTTTTATTATTTATTACATACATGTGCTTATTATAATTTATTATAGACGATTTATTATTATTTACTGTAATATATTTAGTGTTTATTATAATATAATTCAAATGTAATACTTTATCTATAAGATGTCTTCGAAAATTTTCTTTTCATTCCTTTATTACCACGCTCAGTGTAATATTTTTTCAAATTACACGCATTTTTTAAAATGTTATTCACCTGTATTTTTTGTTAGATAAAATGTTTTTAAGATAAATTAAATACAAAAAATTAAAATTAAATACCTATTTAAATTTACCTGTGATTTAATTATGCAAAATCATTCTACTAATATTCGTAAACTAAGATTTTCCAATTCCTTAGTCTTAATAATATTAATTTTTTTTCCAAAGTTCAATATTTTTCGTTTATTATTGTTCATTTTAAATTCTTAAATAATTTAACGTAGATAGGTACATGTTCACACAATGAGCAGTACACAATGACTGATTTAACCGAAGCATTTTTCATTTATCAAATAAGAAAAATAATAAGATAAAATAAAATACGAACGAAATTAACTTTTAAAAGATAAATATAGGTGGTATTTTATTAGTTGACAATTTCCGTTATGCTTATGAATTGTGCCCATTTATGTTTCATATTTCATGGTCATAACCGCGAATCCAAAAAAACAAATGTCAAAATAGCGACGGGAAATAGCTAAAAGACGTAATAGTGAATGTTCAAAACAGCTTAAGTATATTATTTTAAAATTATTATTCTTGTTATTTATGTGTAGTAATAGTATTACTTATAAGTTATAAAGATACAGATAATTACAATCAGTTGTATAGTTATAAGTTATCCAATATATGTATAATTATAATATAATATATTAATATTATATACATTATTATTATGTGGTTTTAATCATTTACTTGGATCGTGTCACCCAATACTTTGGAAACTTACAGAAGGGTTTAAACAAAAACAGACTAACATATAAATGAAAGTAGAGCAATACATAATAAGTGGATAAAATCCAATAAAAAAAAAAGAAAAATAATATCAAGATACTGCATTAAGAATTTTAATTTTAATTTGTCAAAAACAATGTACGGAAAAAAATATTGTAAATTATTTAAAAGGCATAGCCTATAATTTACCACTACAAAGTACAAGTATAAATTATTTTATTTAATGTATGACTATAAACACTGATGTATTACTAAACACGTATACTAATAATAATTTTAAAATAATATACTTTATAGCTGTAAACATTCACTATTATATCTTTTAGCTATTTTTTATGCTTAGTTATTTTGCCGTCGCTATTTTGTCATTCGCTTTTTTGGATTCGTGGTTTAGACTTGATACCCCCATTTATGAGAACTAATGTTTAATTTTGATACCAGTTTTTAGTGTCCATGTCCACTATTAGGAATGTCCATTATTTATAGGTTATAACCTCTATTATGTACATACATTTTTGTCGGAGGATTTAAAAGTGTCCACTATTGGGAGTTGTCTACTATTGAGAGGTGTTAATTAATAGAGGTTTCACTGTACATTGGTTCATAATATTATTTTCCATAAATAATATAAATACTGTAAGATATCGTACAACAACATATTTTCGGCTTCTTTGATATTCATCTTCTCTCAATCTCAATCGTATATCATCATACAGCTGAGACTTGATTTATATAGGTTCCGATACGCCGTACGATTATAATTTATTATAGTTTATAGGTACTACCGTCTTACCGGACTTAGTTGAGTCGTCGGGCCTCGCCTTAACATTGCGAAATCTAACATAACGCATAAGTCCCGAATCTGAGTCTTATTGTTAAAACTAATTTCTCGGGCATAGACGCATAGTTATTAATTATTATTTATTACACTCTGTCCACAAATTATAAGTATTACTTTTAATTAATTAATAACAATATATACATATACTCTACAATCTACTGTTATTTTTTTCCCCTCCTTTACAGGCATCTTTTTATCCAAATTTGAGACGGACCAATGTTCTCAGAAATTTTATAAGCGTGGTGAGGAGTACTCGAAATCACTACACAATTTATAAATTTTACTATAACATTTTTAAAGGGAAATCTTTTAACATTTAATATAATAATAAATAAAGTTGTTCATAAATTCATAACTAATTCTAAAATAATCTAAAGTTTAGTTCAATTTTTTTTAAATATTAGAATAAGTTCAAATTTTAGCGAAATTACATATCTTTAAGACGAATAACGATGTTAATTATATTTTTTTACAATTCAAAAATATTATTCATGGGACTTAAAATTGTTATACGTCTACGACAAGTATTACTATATCCAATGACATTTTCAAAATTTTTAAATTAATACATTTTAAGCTATTATTTATTTAACCATTAATTTTTCACACTGTTTTATAGTAATGCGATAATTAATCAAAAGTTAATAACTATAATATAAAAATATGTTATAAATATAATAAATGTATAATATTATAAAAATTAAATACTAATTATATAATAAATGTAATATTATAGACAAAAATTATATCAACCTACCGTTTAGTGTTAAATCAAAATGAAACATTGTTTACCCAAAAATATCAATTAATTTAATTTGAAAAATTAGTTTTTTATTGTATTATGCTACTATACTACATAAGTATTTTATTTTTTCATATTTTCATAAATAAAACGTTGTTTACACTTATTTGTTTTGTCTACAGTGTCTATGTGAGCAATATTATGTATAATTTTATTTATATCTTATCTATACCGTAATCGCAGTTCCGTCGTCGCCGTCGAATCGATCGAGACATTGAATTGTGTCTCACTATTGATGACGGGCGTATGACATAGTGAACGGGGGACGTAGTGGGGTATTACCACAATTATATGTATAAAAAAGACGTATCTTCGTAATAGGTACTTTAATAATTTAATTGCATTTCGACTGTGGTTTAGGGCTTTATACACTTCATGTGTAATGTTTTTTATTTTTAAATAAATTTTATATAACACCATTTTTTTAGTTATCTTGTTATTTACCCTATAAAATTGTTCACGCACCGCTACTGAACAGAACATACATTCAAACTTTTATATCGAAACATTTTTACTGCTCTAAAAAGCGTTAACATTAAAAACAATCTTACCTACATCATTGTAAAATTAATAAATACGATAATCATAGGTTAAGTTTCAAAAATTTTAAAGTTTTAAAAATTATATTATTTTTATAGAATTTAAATTTTTATGGTTTAGAGAAATAAAGAAGTAGATAGAGTGTAAAATATTGAAATTTTCAATATAAGTATTATCATAATTTCAACACATCAGTCGATGCAGGTATAGTAATTACCAATCGACTTTTTCGTCGAATAGATGTTATTTAATAATCTTAATAGTTAAAATTTGAATAGAGAATATAGTCATTTACTTTATTATTAGTAATAGTTATCTTTTTAGAAATTAATTAAATATAACATGTTAAATGATAATAATTATTGACAAAATAATATTTCAGAATTTGCAATAGCCTATTACTAATAGATAACTAGACCCAGTAGTTTTTAGTATGTTTCTGTTTCTTATTGCCATTGAGTCTGTCACAATAGTAAGTGGCCAATTTCGCAATAAGTATCAAAAATTTAAAAATGGTACTGAAAAACAATATTTATAATTACTTAAAAACAATCAAGATGACTATTAAAAATGTATTATTAAAATTAAAAAAAAAAAATTAAAAACTAAAATAAGCTTATGTGAATTTTTTTTAAAGTCTGAGCGGAGTTATGAGCGTATTGATTTTATCATGATATGTTTTGTATGTGTGTAGTAGTACACAATAAATTGTCGATAAAATGCGTTGATTTTTAAAAACCTAATTCTGGTTGGAATATCACAAAAGATCTAGTTTAAACTTTACAAAAATCAAACTTGAAAAATCTCGGTAATTATTTATTAAAATTTATTTGCTGGGTAGAATATTTTACTTGAAAATTTAATACATGACTACTCATAAGTTGTTAATTTCACACTTAAAAAAATATTAAAAATCCATAGCAACAATATTTTTTTATAATCATTTAAAGTTAGAATTTTGACATGTAGAAATACTTAAAATGTTAATACAAGATCGCATAAAAGATATTCTTGTATCTGTACAAAAATACTAAAAATAAATAGGCATATATCTTTTGTATAGGTATGCATTTGAAGTTAGAATTTTGATAAAATTTGTCAAAATCACAAAAAATACAACTGATATAATTGCTAATTAATATTTGAATTCAAATTTAACAAACCTATATGGCTATATAATGGTAACCCAGTCGACCCCTATGTACAGCAAAATTATATTCACTTTTATACTTGTTTTGGAATTATATTATTTAATTAATTTAGAGTGTTTTTAACATCCATAAATAATGTTTTATTAATTATTACTTAGGTGATGGGTACTAATGTATAAGTATAAAAATAATTATGTAACTCACATAAAATCTATTATTTGCTACAATATTTTATTGTAATTTTAAAACAAATAACCTAGATCAGTAACGTAGCTAGGATTTTTTTCGAGGAGTGCTAATCAATTTTTGTAAAGTACAATTTAAGATTTTTGTAGCGATTTTCATAGACCATTAAAAATTAAAATAATTTTGATATTTCGAGAGGAGGGGAGCTGTAACCCCCTCAACCATTCCCCTGGCTATGTCACTGACCTAGGTACTTGAAATTTGTACCAAATGATTATAACATAATTTTATACACACGATAAAATTTTAAAATATTTCGACTCTTTTTAAACTATTTATAATCTACCTACTTATAAGAATTTTTGATTTTTTTTTTTAATGAATAATATAATATGGTATAATAAATACATAATATTATTTATTATAATAACTAAATATTAAGAAGTATACTTTTGAAAAAATCAAATTAACCTATCGTAATAAAAATATCAGGTAGGTATTAATTAATGTACTTTCTAAGCAGTGGTGGTGCAAGACACGGGCGAATCGTGAATCAAATAATAAAATAATTAGAATACCGTATTAAATAATAAATTGTGTAAAACAATAAAAATGTTGTAAGGACGTGTTTTTTTAAGGACGCCTTTTAAAAATTTGCGCTATAATACCTTTGGCTGCAGGCACTGCTGTTACTTTAAGTATTATTAAGTAGTAAGTGATACTATGGGCAATACCCGTTTCCACCAAAAGTGGACCTTTCCCTTTTCCACCAAATAAGATAATTGACCACGTTTTCACCAAACCAATTGTACACTACGCTTATATTAAAAGCTATAATACATTTTATTTTAACACGCATAGTTGTAATGCACAATTTAAACTGTACAACTTTTTCACTTGTTCATAAAATATTGTCCCGTTATATATTATTAGGTATCTAAGTTAATCAACATAAAAGGTAATATAAGTATGGCAACCGTTTAATATAAATCAAATAGGATAAACGTATACAATATAGGTACATTGATTATATGTATATACATTTTACACCAATCTATATAACTATGTACATATTAGCAAAGTATCTATACCATAATATATAATGTTTTTAACCCAGCATTAATATGTTAAATAAACTTATTACTCCATTAAATGTTTTAATATAAGCGTAGTAAACAAATTGTTTTGGTAAAAACGTTGTTAAGTTGGTTTGTTCTCATTTAGTGGAAACGGATATTGGTGGAAAAAGGAAAGGTCCACTTTTGCCGGAAACGTGTTACGCCGGATACTATATTAGGCTGATAGACCGTCTCCGCAGTCCGCTCACAGTCGTTTTTCGTACCTACTTATCACGTAAGTATGTCATGTTATATGACTATGATATACCTACCTATCACTGAATTCAAATTTAATACATCCATTTGACGATTTGACACCTAAAGCAGTACAAACTTATGACTTGGCTACCTTTTTGAACACCCATAATGTCATATACATATATATAAATTACAAGATTATTAAAAGTTTATAACGAACTAATGAATTGGTTGGAAAAACTGATAGTACTATAATAGGTACCAATAGGGCAATAGAAACTTATAAAGCCTTATATTACTGTATAGATTTATAACAACACTGATCACTGCCTGATAGCAAATCATCAAAACGTCGTAGCTACATCCAAACGTTAATGTCACTGTAATATAACCAATACTCACAAGGGATAGAACACGATTCCGCACGTGAATTGTTCGGCATAACATTTTTTTCGACCTTTTTTCCACCCAATTCCGTATTGTATTCGAATGCGACGTTGCCATGTTAAGATTTAGGAATACGATTCCGCGTGTTTTATTCTTTATTTATGCAATGCGATTATTGCATATTACTATGTAGGTATATCTAAACTTTTCCACCTCTTTACCACAACATTTCAAGTTCAAATTAATTTAAAACAAACCAAGATAATAGTTGGGTTTTTTGATTAAGATAACATAAAATATTATATAGAAGGCGAAACTATAATAATTTAGACTTTAAGTATAGTACGGAATTTAGTACGTTCAATTCTATTGGAAATCCGAAATACTGAGAGAACACAACTATAAATTAGATAGGACATTAGAAAAAATCCAATGGTAAATTTCACGAGAAAATTGTAAAAGAAGCAAACGACACGATTTTAGTAAGACCATAAAAAATTATAAGAACTGAACTTTTAAAAGCTGATTTTGAAATACCTCGTGATTATAATCTGTTCAAAAAACTATGTATGATGTAGCGGCGTGCCCAGGAATTTTCAATGGAATT